>OY754343.1:22970162-23642263 GCA_963572235.1 Caenorhabditis japonica
CACTGAATTCATCCTCCCAAATATGAATTTTGTTCGAATATATTGTGTTTTCAATCGACTTGCGAGTCGACATGAAAACGCAATTCAATTCAATTCAATTCAAGTCTGCATTCACCGTTCTATCTGCGTCTCTTCAAATATCACTGTGTTCGCGTGGTCGCGCACAAATAAGTGGGCGGAGTTTCGTTTCGTCGCAAGTCGATTGAAAAGTTCACGTAGGTTTATATCAGGAAATTTGCGTCGTACTGTTTCCGGAATTTAGTTCCAGAATTTAGCAATTTTCGGGATTTTTAGTTTATCGTTTCTCGAAAAACATTGGACCGTACTGAAAGGAATTTGTCTTTCCCGCGTTTTTTTCCGCATATTTTATCTAATTTCTTCGTTGCTTGTTCAGAGAAAGTTGTCAGTCGGCCACGCGCTGTTGCTCGGCCGCGGTCATGTGGTCTCGCAGCGATAGAAAAAGATACCAAATCAGTCGAGGAGACGCAGAAAAAAAACAAGTTTTTAAAAAATTTTTGATTAAAGTTGTCGACTGACAACATGAAACCCACAAATGAGAAATTGTTTTACAATTAATAAATCCGTTAAACCGAAATGCCCACTTAGAATTATTCTCATAGTCAGTACGAAGCGGAGCAAATTCGCTCCCTTGGCAAAGTGGACGAGGCGGCCACGTTGGCGACGAGAGAGTGCCGAAAATTAAGAGAGCGTGGCCGATGTTTCGCTCTAATTTCTCTGAATCTCACTCCAAATGCATGCGAAATTCACTGTGCGATTGGAGCGAATTCGCAGAGCTTTATATCGAGTATAGCAATTACTAGCGAAGCCCACGTCGTTGTGGATATACGATTTTAGAACTGCTACAAAATAAAAATGCTTAAAATAGAACTGTGCATTGTAAAAATCTTGTGCGGCGGATAATGAAATTATTTTTTCACTCGAAAATTTACTTTTTTGACAAATTCGAATCATTATCTGATTATTATGGATGACACTATCATTTTAATCCAAAAACGAGGCTTTTTTGTCAAAAAATGACCGAGCCTTAGGATTTTAAAAATGCGCCAGGTAGTGCCGTGCACATTGCAGAAAAAACAATTTAAAATACAAAAAAAAAAGAGGGGGAGGGGGCACTCATAAAAAGATAATTGCAAACCGTGCACAGTTCTAAAACCGAGTATCGTGGGCTCTACGTGGAATCATACTTCAAATCGTGAGTCCATAATTCTTGAATGCGCGATTAGAATGAGAGACATTGAATTCGAAAAAGAAGAAGCAGGCCGATGCAATTCTAACGAAAAAAACCATGTCAAACTGAAAAAAATGTCCCAAAAACGGAGGGGGTGTGGGGTGGGGCAACAACTAGCAACTCGGTAACGAATTTAGCCTTAGCCGACGGAAAGGAGCGGGGCGGCAGAAAAACGAGAATATGGACCCGGAGAGGAGAATGAGATGGGATACACACATACACAGACAGACACTAGAAGCATACGGACCGCCGAGGAAAAGCAGCGTGCTTGCTTCTTGCACACACACAAGAAAAAAGAGGGGAAATAAGAAGACGTCCTGCTGCCACGCAGGCGACGGCGCCATTTACATATTCAACGCTATCGGCGTCCGTCACGTCCACAATACCTAATATTGAATTGGGAGGGAAGAAATGAAAGAAGGAAGAAGGCGGCTTAACGGCTAGAGTACTATTGTGCGGAAGTGTGGAAGCTGGAAGATCTCTCCAGGGACCTTTATGATTGATGGAGACAGTACGATTCTCCACGAACACCTCTTGAGAAAATACAATTGCTTAAACTTTGGTGCGAGAAGACGTCCTCTGGGAGGTTAGGGGAGCAAAATGAGAAAAATGAAGGAAAGAGTTGCTGACAGCTGTTCACAATAACATTTGCAAAAAAAACAAGAACAAAAAAACAAGAACAAGAACGAGCATGAGCACGTTTCGGGAGGACGATGGGAGAGGATAATAAAGCGAGTGAGAAAAGAGAAATGTACCTGGAGTGTCGACCGGTCGATCTGCATAGGCGATTGGTCGTCCTACAATCATGTCCACATTTGGGTGTTGGTGTCGGAGGATTGTGGCTACCTGGAATGGGAAGCGTTTTCAACAATTTTCAAACCCAAGGAGCAAGAGGCGTTCAAAGTTTGGTGGGAATCGGGAAACATTAGATGACTCTGGGGTCGAGAATTGTAAAAAAAAAATACAGGTAGAGAAACGGGGGTTCCTCCCTGATATAGCATTGATAGTGAAGAGACACAGAGACTGCCCCCTTTTTTGAACTCCTCACCTTCTGCGTCTCGTCTCTTCACTATCAATGCTATATCAGGGGGAACCCCGTTTCTCTACCTGTATTTTTTTTACAATTCTCGACATCGCGTGAATCATGAATCCCCCCCCCCCCCCATTAACCCCAGAATCATCTAATGTTCAAAAATTGCTAGAATTCTTTTTTAGCTTGGTTTTTCTATTTCAAACCTCTCCTGTAATTTTCAACTCTAATTGTCTCCATACAACTAACGATTCTCTTTCTTCTTCCATAGTTTACTCGACTAGTTCTTTTTCGAGCAGTACACTCCATTTTCAGATTATTTACGTTAAAAACTGCTTTTTAAGGCGCTACCTCGAAATAGAACCTTTTCGAAATAGAAATGTGCCGAAATAGAACGTGACGCGAAATAGAACCGCGTGAAATAGAACTGTTCTGAATTAGAATTGCGTGAAATAGAACCCAGTCAATAAATTGAAAACGCTCCTCAACTGAAATCCAACGCAGTGCCACGGTTGTTACAGGTCACGCCACTGAGTGGAACTTTTTCTGTTTGCGCTAAAACGCTCTAAAACGGAGTACAGTTCTATTTCACGCGGTTCTATTTCGCGTCACGTTCTATTTCGGCACATTTCTATTTCGAAAAGGTTCTATTTCGAGGTAGCGCCCATTTTAATCCAAAATCGAGAAATTTTCATTAGGGTTTTGAAAGTAGCATTAGAAAATTAGAAAGTTGGGATTCAAAAAAAATGTTGCATCAAAATCACAACTCTTAATTTTAAAACTCGCGCCTATTGTGTTTTCAATCGACTTGCGACACGACACGACATGAGAACGCGAATCGAAACGAAACGAAACTCCGCCCACTTATTTGTGCGCGACCACGCGAACACAGTGATATTTGAAGAGACGCAGACAGAACGGATGTCGCAAGTCGATTGAAATCACAATATATAATACCGAAAACAGCACACACCACGCCTCCTGGATAATGAAATCATTTTTTCACTCGAAAATTTACTTTTTTGAGAAATTCGAATCATGATCTGATTATTCAGGATGACACCATCATTTTAATCCAAAAACGAGGTATTTTGGTCAGAAAATGACCGAGCCTTAGGGTTTTAAAAATGTGCCAGGTGCACACGAGTAATTTGGATGATTGGGGGTTATTTTTAGAAAGCTCGGTAATCTTTTTTCAGAAAAATTAGAATATGGGAAAATTTATTGCAAAATTTTTCAACTTCCCAGTCCCTACTAATTGTAAGTACCCTACAGCCAGGTTACTACTTGGTATTATAGTCAAAATTTTCTTACAGTGTGATTTAACATTCAAAATTTGGGGCACAATTTTTCAAAAAATCAAATTGAGAAATAAAGATTGATAAGTTATGGGGTTATTCACGAGAAAAAAAACGTTTGTTTTTGTTTTTTTGTTTCCAATTCACGCGATGTCGAGAATTGTAAAAAAAATACAGGTAGAGAAACGGGGGTTCCCCTGGTATAGCATTGATAGTGAAGAGACGAGACGCAGAAGGTGAGGAGTTCAAAAAATGGGGGCAGTCTCTGTGTCTCTTCACTATCAATGTTATTTCCCCGTTTCTCTACCTGTATTTTTTAACAATTCTCGACATCGCGTAAATTGAAAAAAAAACAAAAGCAAACCTTCGTTTTTTTTTTCTCATGAAAAAATAGAACTAAAGAAATGATAAGATAAAAGTTATATGTAAATTCTCATAGCCCAAGCCATAAGAATCATATTTCCCACGCTCCCCCACCCCCACAAATACTCACTTGCTGACTGCTCATGCCATGTGTATTGATGTTGCCAATCTGGAGAATGTGGTCACCTGGCTGAAGGCGTCCATCCTAAAAAAAACCGTTGTTTATTTTTAAATTATTTAATCCCAATCACTTTATCAGCTGGACTGCCAGGAAGGATGGTTTTGACGACGACTCCAGTGCTCGTCCCGCCGACGATTCCGAATCCGAGTCCACCGTTGTCTGTGCTCAACCGGATCACTTCGATTTGTGTCCAGTCGCCAGATAACTGCAAATTTTAATTAATGTGCTCCACTATACACATAGTTCTAAAAGCGCCTTGTCGCATTTCTCTGCGTCTCTGCGTCTCCATTTTTACAGGAAACCGTTGCTTCACCGAGAACTAACATTACCGCGCGACACCTGATAATTGACTTTGTTGATCGCGAACTTTTTGATTTTGGTGGGCATTATTTCTTCTTCTTCTTCTTCACGTTCGTGCCTTCCGGTCTGTGCAATGGCAAAATGATTGATCGATGAGAGGAAAAGAAACGAAAACGAAACGGCGGTGGTCCGATGAATACGAAGGAGGTAGGTACGTAGGTAGCTAGACAACGAACCCCCACAAATAATCTTTGCAAGGAAGAAGAAAACAGGAAACGGGAGAACGGGAGGAGGGGGGGGGGGGGGGAGCTAGGATTGGACCAGATATTGTCGGCCCGCCAAAATGGTCAAACGCGCTCCGCTGAACTCAATACTACGTGGATTTTATTTTGGTTTCCAAATTTTTTCATTTCACGTGTAAATTCAACATGAAATAAAATAATTTGGAAACCAAAATGAAATCCACGTAGTATTGAGTTCAGCGGAGCGCGTTTGACCGACGTGGCGGACCGATAATAAATAAATAAATAAATAAATAAATACCTCACGCCACCCCCCGTCGTCCAATGCGCTACTAAGTTCGTCGGATAATGAAATTATTTTTTCACTCGAAAATTTACTATTCAGGATGACACCATCATTTTAATCCAAAAACGAGGACTTTTTGTCAGAAAATGACCGAGCCTTAGGGTTTTGAAAAAATGCCTTTCCGACGTTAACCTCGCTGATTTTTTGCAAGAAAAACATTTTTTTTTAATTGCTAATACTTTAAAATATAATCGACATAGAAGAACGACACATAAATCTTGGCGAAAACCTTTGTGTTAGAGAATGGAAAAGAGAGTCACTTTGCGATTCGATTCTTAAGAGTGGATCCTTCCGTCTCTTGAAATTCGAGAAGCCACGAACACGGCGAATGGATGGATGAAGCAAAGTGATTGCGGGAGAGACGCCTGAGCAGGACAGGGACGCGGAGGAGATGATGATGATAATGATAAAAGATAGGAGAAAACCAACCGCCAAAGAGTTCAGGTCGACGAAATGATACATGGGTGGGAAGTTAGTGAGTGACTAATGCTTATTATTGTTGGAGAAGAAATATTTTACCTTTTGACTTTTTGATTAGTTTTAGAACAATGCATTTTCTTTGAAAAATAGCTTTTTAGTGCCGTTAACACATTATCTATTTATAATCAGAAAAAAGAAGAATAAGATCTTAAAAATTAGGACGTATTTACTCCTGGCGCATTTTTAAAACCCTAAGGCTCGGTCATTTTTCGACAAAAAGGCCTCGTTTTTGGATTAAAATTATGGTGTCATCGTGAATAATCAGATGATGATTCGAATTTCTCAAAAAAAGTAAATTTTCGAGTGAAAAAATAATTTCATTATTCAACAAGGCGCTGCGCTGCATATTCGCTCCATTCGCAAAATCAACTGGCCGAGCATTTGAAGTGAGATTCTGTGAAAAAAAGCGCGCAAACATCCGCCACCTCGTTCACTTTGCCAATGGAGCTGATTTGCAGCGCTCCGTACTGAGATTATAAAAAATCAATTTGTTTCGTGATGGCGAGGTGCGTTATTTCAAAGGTGCAGATTATTTTTTGATGAAAAAGAAAAAGAGAGGTTAGACAGTCAGTCAGACAAAACGAGGCATCGTGAAACCTAGAGATACGTAGGCAGACAGGAAAATCCAATGTTGTACGTTATCGATAGGGCGCGGAATTGATTCCGGCACTCCGACAATGTGGCATTTTTGTCATGGATATGGCGAATGTAAGAAGCTATATTATTGTTTTAAAAAAATTGTCACCTGGCGAGAGGCGCGAATTCAAAAAATAGGCTCCGCCTCTTCGCCGAAATATTTTTGCAACTCTGCGCGCGCCAACTTGCAATCGCGGTGCGCGCGATTTTACGCGTTGAATTTCCGTTACTTTATTAACAAATATCCAATAAAGAAAATCAAAAACTCGCTTTAAATCAACAGTTGCCAAATTTGCTTCAAAATAACAATTTTTATAAAGGTTTCCAGGAGAAATTGAAAGGCACTGGACAAAAATTCGACGCAGAAAATCGCGCGCACCGCGATTGCAAATTGGCGCGCGCAGAATTGCAAAAATATTTCGGCGAGGAGGCGGAGCCTATTTTTTGAATTTGCGCCTCTCGCCAGGTGACAAATTTTTTAAAACAATAATATGAACTTTCAAAGCCAATTTCTCTAAATAAAGATGGAGACTACAAAATGTTGTTTCGATTGAAAAGATGCTTTACATGAGAAAGTATCAGGAAAAGTCCAGAATTGTATTGTTTTGGTTTACGCCGAACTATCTTGATGAAAAGGCTCTGGGGCGTTTCAAAACTTTTTTGCATTTTTTCGTAGCGTTTTTTGCCAATTGACACCAAAACGCACGCTCATTAGGTTTTTATTTTTTGCTTTTATCAATTATTTGTACGCCGCAAAAATGCAAAAAAGTTTTGAAACGTCCCAGAGCCGATGAAAACTGGGGAAAGCGTCGAAATAGAGGAATATAAACAGGGCAGAGCCAACACTTTTCCAATATTATCATAATAGTTTTACGTTAAATTTTTTTTAAAGGGGGTGCCAACTTTCTGGGGAAAGTGGCTTAAAATATACTCTTGGGTGGGGGATTTACGAATATCACATTGATATCGCACGAAAAAAATTCTCTGATTTTTGGCGAATTTTACAAAAAAAAATAGAAGACCACGAGGAGTACACGAAAATCGTGGCCGTGGACTAGTAAACCCGCGGCCGCGGCTTCTAGAAAGATCCATTTTCACCAGAAATATTCATTTTTCGTGCAATTTTCCTCGTTTTTATTATCGATTTTCGATAAACATGCTCTAATCGCTTATTATAATTTTAGATAATCGGGAAAATACAGTTTATTCATGAAAATCGAAAAATCGATATTCACCTTTCGTTCGATTCATCGTTTTAAATGATTTCTTGTGAACATTTATTGTTCAAATATAAACGTTACAGATAAAAGAGTGAACTTAATGCGGAATTGAGCAGGAAAAGGGACAAAAAGGGAAGGTATGAGAATTTTTGTTCCGAATTTGTTTTATCATTACTTTTGTGACCAACACGCGTTAATTTGATATTTTAAAACACGAAATGATGTTTGTAATATATTTCCCAAAGATTAATGCAAAAATATTGAAAAAACACGGGAGAACAATGATGAAAAAGAAAAATGGTGTTTGAATTTCGCGCCAAGTCGTGTACTCCCCGTGGTCTTCTATTTTTTTTTGTAAAATTCGCCAAAAATCAGAAAATTTTTTTTGTTCGATTTCGATTTGATATTCGTAAATCCCCCATCCAAGAGTATGTTTTAAGCCACTTTCCCCAGAAAGTTGGCACCCCCTTTAAATAAAAATGGTCGCACTCTTCAAACAATCATACAAACTTTCAAAAATAAATTGAATTTTTGCAGTTAAATTGAAAAAAAAAATACTGAATAAAAAACAACAGAAGAACTGTTGGTTCCTCTCATTTTCCCTGCTTTTCGTTCCTCCATTTTGGCTCTTTCCCTTGGTTTTGCGGGGTCTCAATTTATCGATAGATCGCATATCTCGATTTCGCCCACGCTTTTGCAACTCCAACCCTCTTAAATCCTATTCACACGAAAGAAATGTAGCCCTATTCACAATCAGAGCAGAGCCCATTTGATAAAGTAGACTGGAAACTGACGGCGTCAAAGAAGAAAAGAGACGAGAACAAAAGTGAAGCTGATTGCAAACTTTTCTTCTTAATTCCATCCCATTCAAAACAAGAGTGGCGACCCGCAAACGCGACAAAAACGAAACACTTACCACCATGGGAGTCGCTTCTCGAATAACACCCAACACCAGGTGTCGATTGGTGTCGATGGACTGTTGGAGTGCAGTGTCGAACACCGATTTGGCTATCGTCTCTGAAATTTATATTTATGTGAATCATCTTCTTTTACGATACGATTGAAGAGGGGCAGGGACAGGAGAGGTGGAATTGGATTGGATGAAAAAGGTCAGATTCAAGCGGAGAAAGTGCACAAATTGAATAAACTGGAGGAGTCGCCTCTCTCTCCGCTTCTCAATTCCTCTCGCCTACTTTTCTCTTCTTTCTTTTCTCTCCATTTTTGCTCCAATCGAAACGCTTTAAGTGGAAGAAAAAGAAAAAGAGGGTTGGTCAAAAAATAGCGCAAACGAACACATCTCCAGAGGAATTGAATCGAGAAAGCGGTAGAAAAAAAAAAGATTGGAAGGAAGTGGCGTTTCTCATGAAAAGTGCGAGATTTGATGGGATTAGAACACAAAAACGCGACGAAATTGGCTGGTTCTTTATTCATTTTTTTTTTGGCGTGCAAGAAAAAAAAACGAAATTACCTTTTCTTCAGTTGAGATCAAAAACCCAAGTCCCTAATCCCCCACTATTTAATTTTTTTTTTGTTTATTATGACCTAAATCGTTATAATAATGCAATCGCGCCCTAGCGCACTGCACAGGTGAAATGCGGTGAATGCATATAGTGTCCGTATTTGAATCATATCGTGCATTAATGTAAATTAGGCTTGTTTGATTAAAGTTTACACATTTAACTAATTCAGCCACAGAAATCAGTGCCGTTAGAAGAAAAAAAGCTTTTAAAAAAGTGAAAAAAAAAAGCAGGGGCAAAGTCGCCAAATGTCGCAGGCTTGTGTATATACATTCAATTTTTTCATTTTAATGTGAGAGACGCAGAGACGCAAGAAATAAAAATATAAAGAGTCCGAACAAGCTGTGTGGCGAGAAAGTGCGACGGAGGTGCGACGGAGCGCGTTTACAATTAGTATTGTTTTACAATGTTATTTCTTCTTTTTCTTTTTCTTTTTGATACTATTTATTGTGTTTTCAATCGACTTGCGACATGAGAACGCGAGACTCCGCCCACTTATTTGGGCGCGACCACGCGAACACAGTGATATTTGAAGAGACGCAGACAGGTAGCGCAAAAATAAGTGGGCGGAGTCTCGCGTTCTCATGTCGCAAGTCGATTGAAAGCACAATATAACCTTTATTTTTTCAACAAAAAAATTTTTGAGTTTTCCGCAAAAATATCGAGAAAAAATCAAAAAAAATTTTAATTTTTTTTTCGAAAAAATAAATTTTATTCAAAAATTTATATTTTATGCACGTCGGACGGCCAATTATTTTTTGAACAATTTAATTTATTACGAATAAATTTTATCCTATTTAATTGTAAAACTGTGTAAATTAAAAAGCTACAAAGTTTTATAACAAAAAACACGTAAACTGTGCATTTGCGCGTCGCGGTGTTTGCACACATTATATAAAATCCTGTGTACAGAAAAATGAGTTATTATTTTTAAAATTTTCAGTTATTTTTTTTGCAATTCGAAAGAAAAATGTTCTCTTGTAAGTTTATGAAAATTTTTTCCCAAATTTTGTGAAATTCTATGCCCCGGTGTTTGCAGACAAGCCGCCAATTTTTGAAATGGTTTAAAGTTGTTTATTGTCAGTTTTGGACACAGTTTTTACCGCAATTTAATTCATGTAAAAGCTGTTAAAAGAGAAAATAAATTTTTCTTATTTTTTAAACATTTTTAAAGTGCATTTTTTAAAACTATACTCATTGTCAGTACAAAGCGCTGCAAATTCGCTCCAATCGCATAGTGAACTACGCATGAATTTGGAGTGAGGTTTAGAGAAATCAGAGAAAAACATCGGCCACGGCTCTCGCCAACGTGGCCGTCTTGCCCATTGTGGATGGAGCGAATTTACAGCGCTCCGTACTAACAAGAATAATAATAACTTTGAAAATTAGAAACAATTCAGGGAGAAAATGACTGAAAATGTATTTTTTTTCAATAAAAATTTGAAAAATATGGCCGTGGAAGAAGTTTCGCCGGGTGCGAAAACTCTTCCATCATAATTTTACCGCAAGATATGGATATTTTAAATTTTTTTCTAGTTTTAACAAGCCAAAAAAGCACAAAAACTCACGATTTTGTGTACGGAAGACGTTTTCTCCGTTGGCGGTGGCGTTGACGGTCGGAAGAGCAGTTGACTCTCCTCCAGACGCATCGATGGACACCACGCAATCTCCGATTCGAAGTTTGCCACCTGATCTGCAATAAAACAACCAAAATTATTGGAAAACATTGGGTGCATAAAAGTAAAACATAGGAAATCGGATATTCCTTGCCGTTTCCAAACAAAGGGTGACGACGTCTTCTTGGTTACTTTTAGAGCTCAAAGTTGTACGAGAAAAGAAGGCTAGTCAGGGGGGGGGGGGGTCGTAGCGAAAGAAGAAAGGAAACGAAACGAAATGGAACCGCGTGGGAAAATATTGGTTGCGTAGGGGCTCTAGAGACCGGATTATGACTATGCACTCTGAAATAGTTTTGGCATTTTAAAAAAGTGCAACAGAATAAAGCGTTTTTTGTTGTCCAATTGCAATGGAAATGACAATGCCAATGCCAATGCCATTTCGAAAATATGTATCGGAACGAAATAATCATATTTCGGGTGGGTAAAAGGGAAAATAAACGAGCGCGGCGGCGGCTCTACCCCCCATCTCTTCAACAACTCGTTTGCTGGCTCATTGCTCTAACTAACACCAACACCAATTTCCACCCCCTTTCTAGCTCTCCGTCCGCCTTCTCTTTTCTCCTGAAGTAGCACACAACTCGGAAAAGGAGTAGGAACGACTTCTTTTTAAAAATAACCACTTTTTTGAACCTTTTTTCAACAAAAAAAAGAAAGACAAAGAAACGCCTGCTACACCTCTGTTAATAATCGAGTTCTCAGTTGTCAGAAAGCCGTCAGGAAGCTTTCAAAACTCAATAATCTATTACTTTTTTCGTTTAGTTTCCGCCTTTCATTTATGTATCTTGGGAAAGTGGAAAGGAGATACGAGGAAAGTGAGAGGCGTGGTTGGTTGTTGGTTCAAATAAAACATTAGGAGAGCGTAAACTAAATGCAAGTGCGCTCCAGCATACTCTACAAAAATTTGGCATAGCGCAGGGTGCATTTTTAAAACCCTAAAACCCTAAGGCTCGGTCATTTTCTGACAAAAAAAAACCTCGTTTTTGGATGATTTGAATTTCTCAAAAAAAAAATTTTTTTTCGAGTGAAAAAATAATTTCATTATCCGACGAATAGCGCCAAATTTTTTCGCGGGCTTTTTCAATGCGTCTCAATTTCGACGATGAGAAATGCGATAGGGCGCGTTTGCATTTTTGTAGGGTCTAGCATTATTGTCAATGTAAACGCTCGGTGTTTGCGGACTGGAATTCACAAGCTCCGTCCATTTTTATTGTATCATTTTAAGCTTTTTCGGTGAAAAATTGTGGTTGAAAATCAGTAAAAATGAAGATTTTCGTTGTGGGACTACGGGAGTCCGCAAACACCGAGAATTTCTGTTTGGGCGTCAAATATGACTGTAGGCAAAATAGATACCCTGACACGGTGTCCCAAAGTGGAAAAATGTCTTCAACTGTCTGCACTCTCTTCTCACTCCCTCCCCACCGCAACTCAGGGAATTTTCCGCAAGGCAACGGCAACGGTTCGCTATTCAAGCGGCACGTTGCCGTCGAAATCGGCAAGTTGCCGATATTTGATCAGATGGCAAGAGGACAGCAAGCAAAATGAGTTTTAGCCGCAAGGGAACGGCAAGGCGTCGGCAAGGGAGTCCCACGCAAATATGCGCAAGAAACCGGCAAGGATATGCACGAGACCGGCAAGGGAACGGAACTGGCACGGCAAGGATAGCCTTCCAGATGCGTCAGCATGCTCTTTGCGCATATTTTTAATTCATTTATTTTTTATTTTTCCGATCCTACTTTTATAATTTTTCATAATTTCTAAGCGAGTGGAGACTTCGCGTCATTCTCTGTTAAAATGTAAGTACATATTGATTTATTTTACAGTAAAGTTTTCTTGAAAAGGTAATATTATTTTCAGATAAGAATACTCGTGAAGTTTCCAACTCGGAGGACAATGCCGAGACTCCGATGCCTGCCGTCTTCCGAAGACGAAGATAACGCTTTAGAAGAGGATTTTGGCAATTATCAAGTAAAGAAATTGATGGTGAGTTTTTTCAAACAAAAATTGTCATAAAAAATATAAATTGTTCTCCAAAAAATATACTTTGCCTGAAAAGACAATCGCGAACCGTTGAAAACGACTCAAATTTTTCTTTTGGGGTTATTAACGAAACCAGCAAAAAAAGCAAAAAATAAAATAAAAAATCAGCAAAAAATACCGCGAAAATTTGGAGAATGCTCAGATGGGGCTGAAACTTTGAGAAATCATTTAAAAAATACTCTCGTACATTCCCTGAAAGTTTCAGACCGAAATATTGATTTTAAAAAATATCAATTTTTATTTGTGAAGGTGTCCAAAAATCGATATTTCGGTCTGAAAAAAAATTTCATGGAATGCCCGGGAGTATTTTTAAAATCATTTCTTAAAGTTTCAGATCGATCAAAGCATTCTCCGAGTTTTTGCTAAATTTTTTTGGTGGTTCTGTGAACAAACCCATTTGGAAAAAAAAATCAGAAAATACAGGAAAAATAGCAGTAGTTGGTCAGTCACCGGCCGTTCGCCAGTCACAAGTACGGTTTTTATTGGAATGTTTGGAACTTCCTATTATTTCAAATGAGTTCCCACATTAATAATGATTTTTTAATAATATGACGAATTTTTAAGGGAGTTAGGGTAAATAAATGATCGTCGTTATTTACTAAAAATTTAAAAAGGAAATAATATTTTTTTATTTTCAGTGTGACAAGCCAAACGAAAATTCAAAAACGGATGAAGTCAAACCAAGAAGACTGTGGAAGTATATAGTTAACAGTGATTCTTCATTCTTTAGTAATTCAGATTTTTAACCCCCCCCCCTTTCCATTTCCTTTAGTTTCCTCTAAGTTTGTAAATGTTTGCTCTTCCTTTTTATTTTTCAATTGTGACTACGATTTTATTATATTAAATTTAAAATAAAATTACAAGAAAATTGTTCGAATTCAAGGGAAGAGTCTAAAAAATCGGCAAGCGGACGGCAAGGGTATGCTTCGTCATCGGCAACTTGCCGATTTTCACGGCAACTTGCCGAAAATTCCCTGAGAGCGCAGCTATTTTTTCAACGGAGATTTGTTTCTAATTTTATTTTCAGCAAAACTAGACCACTTTTTGAAAATCTGTCATTAAAATATATTCTTCAGGTCAAATGCTTCATTTTTATTACAAAAACACCACGATTGGTGCAGAATTGACGGAGGAGATGCATTTTAAAATGTTGAAACATCGAGAAAAAAACCGAATTCGCACGTTTCGAGCTGGTCGTGGTATTAAAATGTTCGCGAGAAAATTCTGCACAAGGGAGACATTTAAAATGCATTATTATGTTGCAGAAAATTGAGTTTTTAGAAAAATTCTGTACTAATTTTTTTAAATGCATCTCCTCCGTCAATTCTGCACCAATCGTGGTGTTTTTGTAATAAGAATGAAGCATTTGACCTGAAGAATATATTTTAATGACAGATTTTCAAAAAGTGGTCTAGTTTTGCTGAAAATCAAAAAAGAAGCAAATTCCCGTTGAAAAAATAGCTGCGCTGCGGTGGTGAGGGAGAGAGAACGAGAGATGCGCCAGCAGTTATTCCTAGCGGCCCTTTTCCCGTCTGGGACACCATAACCTGAGAAAAACGGAACCGGAAAAAGTCAAAAATAGGAAAAAACGATGCCGCAGACTTGGAAAAGGGCAGGGGCCTGTTCTCCGGGCTCTCGCTTTCATGGTTTCGGGGTTCTAGTTTTTAGGGGTTTAGGAATCCCATTTCTCTTCGAAAATGACGATAAGCGCCACTCTGAGACTACGGTAGGAAATAGGAGTCCGCAAACACCGAGTAGGTCAGTCTAGTTCAAGAGGAACTGCATAAAAAAACTGCTCTGGCAATTTTGGAAATTCAACACTTTTTAGGACCTTTTGAAGGTAGAAAAATTCAAATTTTCGAAGCCTCTTAAAGTTCAGTAGAGCGCATATGCAGCTCTCTGTTCATGAGCTTATCGGCGATGGATCCTGTAGTGACAAATTGTAAAAAAAAAAAGAAAAAACTACCGTAGCCACCTAATGCTACAAGAAGCGGGGGGTACTACGGTATAGAACTCGCACAGAACAGAACCGCTCGAACAACTCGAAGAATTATTTTTTTGTACATTACAGTTTTTTTAGTACAGTTTCATTTCATGCGGTTCTATTCCGTGCGACAAGAAGCATCCCTTTTAATTTTTTTTTTGAAACAAAAAAAAATAAATAATTGCCAAAATTCGGAACGCAGACTCAAAGAAGCGAATTTCTGCAAACCCATGTACAGTAACTTTTAGGGTTTTTACAAAAACGAAACCTCCTAAAACAGCGACACTATGTTGCTCTAGGACATAAAAATTGAAAAGCGGCAGATTAGAAGCGAAGGCGGCGGAACACCGCATGAATAGTTGAAAACCAAGCGACAAAGACGCGAGGAGCCGTCCGCCGAAATTGAGACACACACACAACAAGAAGCGTGGTCTCCGTCGACGTCTTCTGCTCCATCTTCTTCTTCTTCTTCTTCTCTTTTTACATTCAATGACGGCCCGTCCGTCTCGCTTTCGTTTTCCGCCTTTGTCTCGCTCGATGAGTTTTTATTGCTCGGAAAGACTGCTGCGGTGTGTGTCCGGGCAAATTGATGTGCTATCAAGACGTCATTCGTCAGCAGCAAGAATGAAGACGTCGTAATGGAGAAAAAAAAAGACTCACCGATTCTTGACGTCTTTCGGACCGACGATCAGCAATCGGGGTTGCTTTTCTTTTGTCTCTAAAACCACTAGATCCAATAGTTTCGCATCCACGTGTACGATATGAAGCTTCTGCACAGAATGAAAAATGAGAACTTTCAGGCGCTTTAAACGCTTTCGACCTACCTGATTTGGCTTGAGATTCTCTCGAATCTCACCACACTCTGCCCGTTGACCGAGTTCAATAACTCTTTTCTCGGCGTCACCTGCAAAAAAGATGTATTGAGGCGGAAATATGTGTAGTCGTGAAATTTCACTCACTATTCCTACGATTATCTGCTTTGAGGACTTGTTGTGTGAAAGTGGAACTCTGAAAAGGTAAAGGTGGTTGCTTTTATAGTTTTAATTTTCAATATTAGATTGATTACGTGTGAAGGCAGCTGAAAATAGGGAGCTGCATTGCATTCCTGGCGCATTTTTAAAACCCTAAGGCTCGGCCATTTTCTGACCAAAAGGCCTCGTTTTTGGATTAAAATGATGGTGTCATCCTGAATAATCAGATGATGATTCGAATTTATCAAAAAAAAAGTAAATTTTCGACTGAAAAAATAATTTCATTTCATGAGCTGTTGTCGTTTTAAGTTGAAAATTATGTTTTTTTTTTTTGAGTGATAAAGTTCTAAAATCAACAAACTAGTAGCTAGTTACAGTTTTCAATTCTGGGCGGTTCTTTAGAAACATTTTTGGAATACCGGACAGACCTTAAAGGTGGATTGTGAAACAAAATCTTTAAATTCCTGGCCTGCTTGGTTCGCAACCTCACAAGCAGGAGTGGGACCAAAAAAAAATTTTTTTTCGATTTTTTTTTGTTTTTTCGGGTTTTTTTTTTTGGATGAGACAAAAAATTTTTTGTTTTTTTTTTGAGGATGTGGATGAGACAAAAAATTTTTTGATTTTTTTTTCGATGGTGAAAGTGAGACAAAAAAAACCGGTTTTTAGGCAAAAACTCATTCAGTATATGCTCCGAATTGACAAAAACCTCTAATTTTCAACAAAAACTTGGAAAATTTCTTTTTAAATGGCAGAAATACGTACTTTTTTTGGATTTTTTTTTTTTGGTTTTTTGGTAAATTTTTTGAGGACAAAAAACTTTTTTTTGTTTTTTTGTTAATTTTTTTGAGAGCAAAAAAAAATTTTTTTTTTTTTTTGGAAATTTTTTTGGGGGACAAAAAAAGTTTTTTTTTTTTTGGTAACTTTTTTTGGAGACAAAAAAAGTTTTTTTTTTTGGTAATTTTTTTGAGGACAAAAAAAGTTTTTTTTTTTTTGTGGAAAATTTTTTTTTGTCCCACCCCTGCTCACAAGTATCACAAGTAAGTAAGTATTCATGGCGAATACGTGATACAGCGAATTTCAGTTATTATCCAGATTTCAAAAACACCGTATGATTGCTCAGAAAACTCAGTTCTTCCTGAGAAGGTTCAGGACAATTCTAAAAGAAAAAATACAATCTCTTGATTTTTTGAACTTTTTTCAAGTGAGAGACCTATTATTTGATGATTCAGAATAGTTTATTCAGAACCCACCAATTTTCTTGGTTGTTTCATATCAATTTTTTGATACTAGTACGCTACAATTTTCAAAAAAAGAATCTTTTTCAGCTGTAAAAGGAACGTGCTATTTATTTCCAAATTGCAAGGTTGGGGTGAAAAAAAAAACGAAATTCTACCACTACAAACTACAATACTGGCCAAAAAATAATGCGCATTTCATTTTTCTGCTTTCTAGTCACAATCAGAGTGGCACGCTTTGAAAATGTGCCACAAAGTCAGGAAGTGTACTACTGACTTAAAAATTTTTGTGTTTAACCTTCAAACCTAGGACTACTTTTACTAATCGGTAACATTTTCGTACGACTACTTTCAAAGGTACTGTAGATCGTAGAAGCGAGGAATACAATTTTTATGGATCCTATCTTGTGGGCGGAGCCTTCTATTTTTTCTCTTCGGCTTTGATTTTGGAGTTTGAGCCCCCATTTCTCGGATACTATCTTGATACCGGATGTTACAATTGCACGTTATGTAATCAAACTCAAGAAATTGACTGGTGACATCAGATTTATCTGAAAACGCGAATATTGAGGCGTAGAATATCAACACATTTTTCCAACTCGTCCTTTGAAAGTAGACGTACAAAAAAGTTATCGACTAGCAAAACTTAGTTTGAGTTTTAAACACAAAAAAAACTGAAAACGGTAGTACACTTCCTGGTTTTGTGGCCTACACTCAAAGCTTGGTAATTTTGAACAGAATACAGCGAAACGCGCATTATTTTTGCCAGTATTTACTGTAGTTGGATTTAAAACTTTATTGTATAGTGTAGCTAAACTTATTGTAACCAGGGGTGGGACAAAAAAAATTTTCAACAAAAAAATTTTTTTTTGCTTAAAAAAAATTTTTTTTGTCCTCGAAAAATTTATCAAAAAAAAAACTTTTTTTGTCCTCAAAAAATTTATTTTGTATTTCTGCCATTTAAAAAGAAATTTTCCAAGTTTTTGTTGAAAATTAGAGTTTCTTGTCAATTCGGAACATATACTGAATAAGTTTTTGTCCAAAAACCGGAACTTTTTTTCGCCTCCGTGGATCTAAAAAAAAATTTTTTGGTCTCATTCTTACCATCGAAAAAAAAATCAAAAAATTTTTCTCGAAAAAACAAAAAAAAATCGAAAAAAAAATTTTTTTTGGTTCCACTCCTGACTGTAACGTACACATTGGGGTACAAAGTTGTTTAGGACCCTGAAAATTTGCATGCATATTTTTAATAAAACTCTCCCAAGAGAGTTTCAGTCAATTTTGAATGTTTGAGCATCAAATAAAACTAAAAAAGTTTGGGGAAAAAAAGCGAAAATTTTCAACACTTTCAGAGATTTTTGTTTATTCTTAAAATAAATTTTACAACTAAAAATCTGATTTTAGTTTTGTTTTGGTTGATCGGACTATTTACATCTGAAAGCAATATTTTTCATGTGCAGCGCAGCGCCAAAGTAAAAAAAAATGGTTTCTCTGTTTCTCTGCGTCTCTCACCACTTTCCACGGCGGGCTTTAGTAAAGAGTCGGTGCAGCTTGAAATTCTCCCGAAAATTGCCAGAAAATCAGTTTTTCCGCACAACCAAAAGTACCAAAAATAACAACTTGGGAATATTTATTCATTTTTGGATTTCATAAAATACTGGATTCCAGGATTCATTTTTTTATATTGAACGCGGCATTACTGTAACGCTGGGACGGGGGACGACAGTGCTATAACTCAGCGGAAAAAATTTTGGGGAACTATTCAATAACGGGACGGACATACATATGTATCCAAACTTTTAAGAACAAGAGGAAGCATGGATAATGGTAACCTAACATCGGCTCTGGGACGTTTCAAAACAAGACGTTTCAAAACTAGGACGTTTCCAAACTGGGACACTTCAAAACTGGGACGATTCAAAACCTGCCACTTCAAAACTAGGACGGTTCAAAACTTTGAGTGCAATTGTGCGTCATGGTGTACGCACTAGTGACACCAGAACACACGCACATTAAATGTTTATTTTCGTTTTGTCATTGTTTTAAACTCTTTTCACGTAATATTCATTTTCTTTTTTCGTTTTGTCATTTTTTAACTCTCTTCACGCGTTTTCCTCTCGTTTCGCATTTTTTTAAAAATAATTTCTTGCCGGTATTTAAATTTGGTCAAATTCGCCGAGCTCATGTTTTGTCTTTTGTCGAGTGCTTTACCGGTAAAACGCTTTAGTAAATTTTCCGATAAATTTAACGAACCTTTACTTAATTATTTAAAAAAATGCGAAACGAGAGGAAAATGCGTGAAGAGAGTTAAAAAATGACAAAACGAAAAAAGAAAATGAATTTTACGTGAAAAGAGTTTAAAACAATGACAAAACGAAAATAAACATTTAATGTGCGTGTGTTCTGGTGTCACTAGTGCGTACACCGTGACGCACAATTGCACTCAAAGTTTTGAACCGTCCTAGTTTTGAAGTGGCAGGTTTTGAATCGTCCCAGTTTTGAAGTGTCCCTTTTTTGAAACGTCCCAGTTTTGAAACGTCTTGTTTTGAAACGTCCCAGAGCCCTAACATCAATAGCCGAAACCTAAACGTGTTTATCTAACACCACAAGTGCTCAAGAACATTAAATTTAAAAAAAATAAAAACCTCCAGAAAAATGTGAAAACCAGCTGGGAAACATTAAAAACGGGGAACATACCTGATGAGAGAGTTGTTTGAAAAGCGGATCTCGAAGGATTCGCTCGATTCGCTCGATGTCCTCCCTGACGTCACCGCCTTCTTTTCTCGTTTTCAACTCTCTTAGCACTTCACGTATCCGTTCTTCCTCTGCAAACATACATACATAACATTTCAAATCTTTATCCCTCCCATGCTTTTCAGAGTGTTAAAAATTAAAATAAAAAAGATAGACACTCACCGGATTGTAACGGCATCGGCCATAGGCCTCGCGTGCTGCCTGTCGAGCACCTGGAACGAAAATAGAAAAATGGAAATTATTGCTTCTTTTAAAAAAGTATCCTCCTTCGAGTTCGCTCGGGAGCAGAATATTTGTTACACACATACACACATTGCAAAAACAATAGATTTAGAGAAGTGAAGATAGAGAGAGAGAGAGAGGGGAATTGGTGCACACGTCCGGACGGACGGGTCCCTCACAACACATGCTTTCAATGACAAGAGAGCAAAAAGAGAGTCACGGAACGGAATGGAACGGAGCATGTATGTTGTGACAGTTTGTTTTCATACACACTGATATATACGGAAAAGTTCATCTGACAAGGGAACTCATTTTACATAAGCGTTGAGCTTTTTCTGAAAATTGGTGGGCTGTTATTGTGTTTTCAATCGACTTGCGACATGAGAACGCGAGACTCCGCCCACTTATTTGTGCGCGACCACGCGAACACAGAGATATTTGAAGAGACGCAGACAGGTAGCGCACAAATAAGTGGGCGGAGTCTCGCGTTCTCATGTCGCAAGTCGATTGAAAACACAATACTTCACGTCATTGGCTATTGTGTTCCGCAAAAATTAGCTGCCCGTATGCAGAAACAGGCTGAAAATTTTATTTTGAAAATTATGACCCAAATTCTTACTTTCATTTTTTATCACTAGTCTTATCAGATATCGCTATCGACTCGCCGCCATCCATTTTGCTCTCTTTTGTAACCTGCCTCTTGAAAGACTGTCGATGTGAAATTCGTAGCCGAGTGGTGGGAGGCGGTGTTAGTATTTGGGTGGGGTATAGTTCGAACCCCTTTGTGGACAAAGTGTTTTTGCGTGTCGTTTGAAAGACTCACAAAAATCCTACAAGTTTACGAAATTAAAACTTGGCGAAAACCTTTAAAAATAAGTCCGAAAAATGGCTAAACAAGTTTGTTTGCTTTTACTTGCTTTTTACTGTTGTCATCTTCATGATTTTCATTTTTGTCGCCAAACTATTTCATTTCACGTTGAACTTACACATGAAGTTAAATTATTTGGAAAAAAAAAGAAAAATTGTTTGCTTCACGAATTAACAATGCAGCTAATTTTTGCGGGACGCGATAGCCAATGGTATGAAGTAACAGCCCACCAATTTTCAGAAAAATCTCAACGATTATGTAAAATGAGTTCCCTTGTGAGTGGTGGGCAGAGGGAGCAGGGCGCAGAACTCTTAAATTTTCAGGTACCATTTGTGTGGACCGGCCAGATGATGGCAATATTTGGAAAATACTTTTAAAACCCTAATGAGTTTAATTTTTTGGTTTTGGCGTAGAGCGTTAAAAATTTCAGGGCCACATAGCACGCCTTTCGTCGGATACTGAAATTATTTTTTCACTCGAAACTGTACTTTTTTGAGAAATTCGAATCATGATCTGATTATTCAGGATGACACCATCATTTTAATCCCAAAACGAGGCTTTTTTGTCAGAAAATGACCGAGCCTTAGGGTTTTAAAAATGCGCCAGGTGCCGTGCATAGTAGACCTTTTAATCAAAGTTTCACTTCAGTTTATTCATTTTTGAATTGAGTTTGAAATTCTAGACTATTTTCCTATATTTTGTCGAGACCCCACGAAAAGGGGGAAAGTGTGAAAATGTGGGAACGAAAAGGGGGGAAAATGGGCGGAGCCAACCGCAAAAGTACCGCAAACTCTTGCGACATTTTTTCTAATAATATTTTTATGTTCAAATTGACCTTATTTAATATTTTTAAAACTAAAATGCTCGAATCCTTCGTCAAAAATCAAAAAAAAAATTAGGCTCCGCCCATTTCCCCCCTTTTCGTGGGTTCTCATCTTGTCGCTTACATTAAGACAGTCCATGACTACGCTCGCTCTGATTTTCCAACTTGAATGAAAAAAAAAATTTAAATAAGAGTAGGCGTGGCTTAATTTGTTAAATTATTGCAAAACCGAAGAAAGAAAAATAAACGCTCAAAAACAGCTTAACAGTTTTTATGCAAGTGCGCTCCAATGCACATTTTTTCGGTCGTCCACAATAGGATTTCACGAAACTCAATAAAATTTTAAAAATGCTGAGTGGGCGTGTTTGCAGATTTAAATTGACACGTATATATATTGTGTTTTCAATCGACTTGCGACACGAGATGAGAACGCGAAACGAAACGAAACTCCGCCCACTTATTTGTGCGCGACCACGCGAGAACACAATGATATTTGAAGAGACGCAGACAGAACGGTGAATGCAGACTTGAATTGAATTGAATTGAATTGAATTGAATTGCGTTTTCATGTCAACATTAAAACAAAAAAAAAATGCTAAACCCCGCTTGAATAGAAAAAAAATTTCCTGCGTAGCAGCTGAGTTGCTACGCAGCGAATATCGAACAAAGAAACAGACTCTAGAGTTGATAAAAGTGAAAATAAAAGATTTCATTTCGACAAAGGCTCAATCTTCTTCTTCTTCTTCTTCATTTCATTGGTATATCTACTTCTAAAGAGTGTTTGATCGATGGAGACGCAGAGAAAATAGAGATAAAATAAAAGCAGGATGGCTCATGCGACACGACGCGACACGACACGACAGGGCGGACCATCAAGTCATTGAATGACGATTAAAAATTGCTTACAAACAAGCAAGGAATAATAGGTTGTGGGTGACAGACGGACCCGCCCAATATAGGGGCTGCTTTTTCTGTTTGGTTGGCAAGAACCACACAACCCCGAACAATAAATTTTTTTTGGCTTTTCAAAAAAAAACCAAGGATTAGTACGAACGAAAGGGAGGAAAAATGGGAGGAGGGGGGAGGGCGGAGCGTCTAGGGGAAGAAAGACATAATTTATAATGTCGAATTTTTTAAAATATTTGTGTGCATTTTGGCGTCGCGGTGTTTGCAGACCAATTCGATTATGACTTTAAAGCCTCCACCCCACCCCCAAAAACATAAAAATAAACATAACCAAAAGAAAAAGAAAAAGAGCAGCGAGGGTGTGAATGTGTTTGGAGCTTTTTCTCGCGTCCAGTAGTTGCAGTATTTGTGTATTTTTCTGTGCGCGCGTTTGGATAATTGAGCTATCGTCTTGCGGGAAAAAAAGGAGAAGAAAGACGAGAAAGAAAAGAATCTGGATGGAAAAGTTGGAAAAAGAGAGAGAGGACCAACTCTGTTATTTAGGTTGATACACTTGCACTTTTAGTTTCTTGGACTTGTACTGGAAGCGCAAATTGTTGATTTTTGCTAAAAACAATTTTGACCACAACAAAACTCGAACCCTGGTCATTCGGGTGACAAGCTGATGCGTTAACCACTCGACCATCAAACCATCTTTTGAGATTAACAGGGCGGCGTCTGCCGCCGCTTTATCTTTTCCTTTTCACGCTCATGGCTTCCGGGCTTTGTGGCCGAGTGGCTAACACGTTTGCCTTGTAAGCACAAGGCCAGGGTTCGAGTTTTGTTGTGGCAATATTTTTTTTGCATTGTTGATGCAAGTCAAAAATTTGAATTTTGCGTTAAAAAATAACAAAATGGCAAATTCCAAAGCTAATTATCCCTCATCAGAAGACAACCAAACGTCATATAGCAACAAAAAAAAACGGTGTTCGTCCCAAGAGAACGCCTGACACAAATGTCGCGAGACTTGTATTTGTATTCTTATTCCTATTCCTATTCGCAATAGCTCCATGCCCTTTTTTCCCACCACTTGGCAGGGACGTTTGTTTAGGAGATCCCTTCTTTTCGGGAGGAGGAGGAGGAGGAGCGGGGGAAAAAAAAAACTTTTTGACTTCGTTTCGTTTATACACTTTTTCAAGGCGTCTATAAAGATGGGATGGAAGAAAAAGAAAACTAGACAAGAAGGACGGGAAGTAGTGGACGCGATGGGATACACACACACACACACACACACACACACAAAGAAACATGAAATGAAGAGCAAAATAGAGAAAAGAAGGAAAAAGACGAGGAGGAGGAGGAGGAGGAGGAGATGCATAATTAGAAGTAGAAAAAGTGGAAAGAAAAGAAGAAAACCAAAAGCGTCTTGAGGACCCACTTTTTAAAAAAAATCTCAAAATTCTCACCACCTCACGTCCTCGTTTAGCTCCTCCAATGTTTCTCCCATTTGCAACCTGAATTAGAAACTCAAAAAGCTAAAAAAAAAAAAAAAAAAAGTAAACTACCACAAAACTCGAACCTTGACCTTTTGTATGTCAGGCATATGCGTTAACCACTCGGCCATCAAGACAACCTCATCTGCCACTGCTTTATCATTACCCTCGCGCCCATTGAGAAAAATAGGCTAGTGGCCGATTGGCTAACACAGATGGTTTTGGTGCGAGAGGTCCGGGGTTCGAGTTTTTTCGTGGTAAAATTTTTTTTTGCGCGTCTGAATCTGATATACTAATACGAAGAGAGCCGCAAGACGTTGCAGGATGAATGAGAGACGGACACAGCGCACGCAACTAGATATGAAATCTCCAGGGGCCATCTGAACCTTGGCTACTCTTACATGTTTCAGTAGGAGTAATTTTATTTAAACTCCTGCATTTTCTAACAAGAATAAAATTTTAATAAAAATAAAAAGTTGTCGGCGTCTTGGCGGCGCGGCGACGGCGACGGCGATGGGATAAGAATGACGTACAAGTGATTTCGGTAGAAATAATACGGGCGGGAAAGGTCAGGAAGAGGAAAAAAAAACAAGGCGGGGCACAGAAAAAAAAAAGAAAAAAAAGAAAGAGCACCTACGGTAAACGGTAAATTAATATGATACAAAGGATAGGCGGGTGGGGAAGAGAAGAGATAGCATGAAAGAACGAGAGAGAAAAAAAAAGGCTGGGAGCAGATCAAAGACACAAGAGAGAAACGGAAAATCACAAAAAGAAAGATCAGGGTTACTGTAGAGTATTGAACACACGCGCACACGCAATTAAGAAAGAAAAAAAAAAGAAAAAAAAAAAAAAAAGAAAACACCGGAGCAGCAAATATGACGTCACGGGAATTCATCATCTAGAGAGAAAAAAACGAATAAAACGAGTCAAAATTCTACAGGTCCGTAATACGATGAGAAGACGTTCTCGACCGGGGCGCCGCCGCTTCCTTCTCCGAATACGAGAATCCGTTCGTCTGACGACGCATTGAAGTGTTCCGACCGAGCACGTTTGTTCGATTTAGAAATGTCGACGAGGTGAGGCGAGCACTGAAATAACTATTCGTTCGTGATACGAATATATACGAGACATGGGTTTACCGTAGCCCTCGTTTCGGCGTCGACTCCGATTCGCTGTTGCATCCGACCGATGTCATGTTCGCGAGGGCAGCCGGATCGCACGAAACTCTAGGCGACGCCATGAATGATGAATTCTCGTCTGCAAATTGAACAGAGTCAGGCACGGCGTGTTGGAGGCTATTATGGATTCGTGAATGAGCGACAAAACGCGGTGAATTGTGGGGCAAAAGATGGCTGGTCTCACCACGATTTTGAGAGACTACGGTTAGCGCGAAAATATATTTTTTTTTCTTTTTTTTTTTTTAATTAAAACGCATTTTCATAGTTTTTCTCAACACAGTGTGTTTTTGAAACGAAATTACTCATTCCAGGTTACACAAAAATTTTAATAGTGAAAAATGCTAGTCAAAAGGCAAAAAATCGCATTTTTTTAAAAACAAAAGAAGAAAAAATATTTTTTGCGCTAACCGTAGTGTGTCAAAATCGTGGCGAGACCAGCCAACTTTTGCCCCAAAAATTCACCGCGTTTTGTCGCTCCTTCATGAATCCATAACACAGTGAATCTTTTACTACGTCAAGCCAAAATTTCTTCGACGAAAAGTCCACCAATCAGCGAAAAAATGGGCGGGATTTAGTTGCAAAAGGCTGGCACAGATTTTCTAATGGCTTCGTTTTCGAATTACCTGGTGAAGAAATTGCAAATTTACGAACAAATGGTATGCAATTCGAAGGAAAAACATCTAAAAGATTGTGCAAAAATAAATTACAGTTGAAAACAGTCATGCGACAAGTTTCAGGTCTCTATTAGCTAATGGCGAAACTTAGGCCGTACCTTAAACAAATCTTGTGGGGTTGGTGGCAGCCCGTTTCGGGTCAACTTTTTTTTTAAACGTAGCTAATTAAATGACGAAAAATAATTATTGAGCCGATTTTTAATTTAGGCTTTTATTTTTCCGAAAAGTACAAAAAACTGAAAATGGAAGAGAAAATTCGATATTTTTTTACTAGTCCGCGACACCTTTAACAAATTTGCTAGAGCCGGTAGTGAACCGATTTGAGCCAACCTTTTTTTAAAAGGTAGTAAATTAAACGAAGAACAATATTTATTGGGCCGATTTTTCATTTTGGACTTCATTTTCAAAATAGCTCCAGGATTTCTTTCATGGAAGAGAAAATTTCTCAAAATGGCCTAGGATCCGCATCGGCACGTAGTAAAAGATTCACTGTGCATAATACGTTTTTGAATTATTTTTCAAAACCAAATTTTCGCGCGCTACTCTACTCTCGCGTCCCTGCGTCTCCTCCGCGGAGACTTGTGTCGATTTACGAGATTTTATTGTTTCTTTCTTACTTTTCTTTGTTTTTTTTTCTCATTAAAAAAAAAATTTTTTAAATGGTTGTTTTTGAGATTAATGTGATAAATTTTTTTGTTGGAAAATTGATTTTAAGTCGGTTTTTTTCGTAAATTAGTTAATTTGGTGCTACCTCGGAATAGAACTGAAGTGTAATAGAACTGCAGCGATATAAAACTCGCTTCGCAATAGAACCGTTCGGAACAGAACTGTTCGGTAAAGAACTGTAGCAAAATAAAACTGTTTTGGAATAAAACTGTTCGGAATAAAACTGTAGCGTTTTGGAACTAAATTAGCAATGGAGCGCGATTGCATTGCTTGGCCGTCAAGACGGGCCGAGAAAAAAAATGATAGAAGTTTATTCAAAAAAACAACGAAACAAACAATTTTTGATGAATAGCTCAAATATAGAACTGTTGAAAAAAGCACGCGCATGAGAAATTCCAATATTTGAATGAGCAAGCAATGCAATCGCGCTCCATTGCTAATTTAGTTCCAAAACGCTACAGTTTTATTCCGAACAGTTTTATTTCGCTACAGTTCAATTTCGCTACAGTTCTATTACGCGTCAGTTCTATTCCGAGGTAGCACCGTTAATTTTAATTTAATTTAAATTCTGTAAAACAAAATACGAAAATTGAGATTGAAAATGCGAAAAACGTTATATTTTGGCAAGGCGCCAAAGATTTTTGGCAATACTCCAAGAGAAATATATGGAGGCGCAGAGAAACACACAAAAGTGCGCCAGGGCGCGTTTGCACTTTCGTAGGGACCAGCATGCCGTGTCAGGGCTGGGATTTTATGGACCTATTCATAGAATTCGTTTCTTGACATTTTTTGACATTTATGAATAGGAAAAAAAAACAAAAAATTGTTTTTGTATTTTTTTCTCTATGTCCATTATGGCGCGGCCTGAAATGAAAAAAAAATGTGGCCATAAATGCAGAAATTTCCCCCTAAATCGCACGGTTGAATTTTGGGGAAAAAAGGGGAAAATTTCTGCATTTATGGCCACCTTGTTTTCATTTCTGGCCGCGTCATTACGGTTTTACAAATTTTTGAGTGACCGTAAAATGTCATCACAACTTTCGAATTTTACAAGCTAATTGGATGCTCAATTTCTATTGTTCGCTATCAGCGGTAGACAAAAAGATTCGAGACCCTGACAAAACCGGGGAAAATTTGCAAGTCTGCGGCGCAGGCTTTCCAGAATTTTACAACCCTTTCAGTACAAAATTAGTTCGCAGTTTTCCACATTTTTACAAAAATTAAAAAAAAAAAATTTCCTCTAAAATTTTTCCAAAATAACAACGAAAAAATTCCGAAAAACACGCGTATTTCTGCCAGTTAAGCGGAAATTTTCCAAGTTTTCGTTAAAAATTATTTTTTTGTCAATTCAGAGGATATACCGACTAACAAGGGAGTTACATATGGTGGGGCTTTCAGAAATTCCTAAAAATTTGGTGGCATATAGTTTGAGGTATCGAGTTTCGCTTGTGAAATTTCTAGGGCGCACTTTTTCGATTTGGCTGAAAAAAAGCGTTTGAAAATATTTTGGAATGCAATCATCTTTATCATTAGTAATTTTTAGCGTTGAAAAGAGAGGAGGAATGGTAGAGTGGATAAGAGGTTCGGCTGACGTGCAGAAGGTTGTTGGATCGTTCACGTCATTTGATCCAACAGCCATCTGCACGTCAGCCTAAACTCTTATCAACTCATCATTCTTCCTCTGCGTTCAACGTTAAAAATCACTAATGATAAAAATGATTGCATTTCAAAATATTTTCAGACTCTTTTTTTTTCAGCCAAATCGAAAAAGTGCACCCTAGAAATTTCACAAACAAAACTCCATATCTCAAACTATATATATACCACCAAATTTTTAGGAATTTCTGAAAGCAAGTTACTGTTCAAAAACCGGATTTTTGCGCCTCCGCGGCTCTGCAAAAAAAAAAAAATTTTAAAATGTTTTTTTGGTCCCGCCCCTGTTCGCTATTTTTCTTTCAATTTTTTTTATAAAGAGAGCTATTCTTAAATAATTTTGAAATTATATTCGCAGCATTTCGGTGACTTTGTCGCCCTTCTTTTTCATGCGACTCATTCATACACACTCCCTTCCCTACTTTATCGTGACCTCTGTAAAAATTGGTGTATGTGCGTGCTAGTTAATCGTGTATTCTAAATGTTCCAAAAACAGGTACAAAACTCGTGCCGCACACTTGCAATGGGCGGAGCCTATTCCACCATTTTTTCAATTGTTTTACCCGGTATTGTCAGGGTCTCAAAAGGTGTTTTCTTTCGATTTTTCAAAATTTTATAGATTTCTCTATAAAATTTCGAGAAGAGAAAACAACTCACTAATTTGGCCCAAATTGTTTCGACTCGAATTCCTTCCAAATCCAAGAGTGCTGGCAAGAGTGAGTTGAGCATTACTAAACGCTCGCCGCATTCGACTTTGCGACGGTGGCGGCCCCGTCATCGTGTCGTTGTGAGACCATTCCTGAAAAAGGTTAAATCGTTTAAATTTAAATTGCACATTTTAAATTCATCTACATTGCATTGAATTGCAGTGAACAAAAGAAAAAATCACATTTTCGATATAGATTGTACCCGTTTGCTATAAATTTATATTTACTCATCTATTTACTACCAAAGTACAAAATGTTGCATGCAACACTCTTTTCAAATAAATCTTCCTTTCAACCGCCTCCCCCCCCCCTTAAAATGGACGAAAAACCAACATTTCGTGGTGTTCTCTCGCTCACCGTTATGTTCATCTGACTTCCATGACCGTTTTGATGTTTCGTTCCGCAAAGACTGCAAACATTTTCGTTTGACACGCACATGCTAAAAAAAAAAAAACGACTCTTACCCTCTGAAATATCGAACAGTCATTTCCGAAACCATCGCATCGTCAATCAGAGTGGCGTCAATGGCGTCAGGCATCAGGAAATATCGTCCACAATTACTCAAAATTTTGACATGAATGTCGTCGAGAAAGTCGCGAACTTCCTCGCCATCACTCGACTCGAACACAGTTTCCGTGTCGCCGCCCTGCTCGTCGCGATGAATCAGACACCAGACAAACACGTCTAAAAGCAATGCAAAATTAATATTGTTGGCCCGCCAAAATTGACAAACGCGCTCCGCTGAAATCCACGTAGTTCCGAGTTCAGCAGAGCGCGTTTGATCGGCTCTGGGACGTTTCAAAACTTTTTTGCAATTTTTCGTAGCGTTTTTTTGCCAATTGACACCAAAACGCACGCTCATTAGGTTTTTATTTTTTGCTTTTATCAATTATTTGTGTTTTTATGGAAATTTAAATACACTAGTACGCCGCAAAAATGCAAAAAAGTTTTGAAACGTCCCAGAGCCGTTTGATAATTTTGGCGGGTCGACAATTAAATTAGTAAGGAATATTTTAATTCACCCTTCGGCTTCGACGATCCATGCGCAGTCTGTTGTTGTTGTTGTTGAGACTCAATAACTTTTTCCACGTCTTCTGGCGGACGGATTCTCGTCGCACTCCGCATCGTGATCAACTGTATCTGATCAATATACTTGTACGGTCTTCGCTGCCTCGAGTGAAGACTTGCAAACGAGGCGTGCCGCGCCAGACGCTGCATCTTATTCTTCTCGCTGCGAATCTTGGTAACGATGAGAACATCGTGGAATAAGAATAGCTTCATTTTCGTAAATTGTTGAAGTCGTTGCGAGGTGCTGGCAATGGGAGAGACGACGAGTTCGCGTATGAACATTCGGTTGGCGGCTACCAGAGTTGGCTGAAGATTAGAAAGAATACATTGATACTGATTCCACCACCTTTCCAGGTGGCTTTCAAGTATTATTGTGAATTCAATCGAGTTGCGACATTTTTCACACAAAATTTAATGTTCGCGTGAAAAAAAAAGTGGGCAGAGTTTCACGTTTTGATGTCGCACGGTGTCCAGGATTTTAGAAGTGGGCGGAGCCGAGCAAACGCGCTCCACTAGATTTTTTCGCGCGAAATTCAAATTTTGAGGCATTTATCATGTTTTTCGGAAAAAAAACATAAATTCTTAATTTTTCCAGAAATTGCTCCAACTGAATTATAGCTGAGGGGGGGCTCTTTCGGATTGAAAATTCGACAACATTGAAATGTCACGTTTTGGAAATTACGTGAAAATAGAAATCCACGAAATGGAAATGTAATAAATCAGAAACGTAACAAAATAGAAACGCGTGAAAACAGAAACGTAGCAGTGCAGAAATGTGTCGAATTGGAAGTGGAAGTTAAATGGCAATGGAGCGAGCGCGTTTGCGAGATTTTTTTAAACGACTTTTTCGATATTTTTCGTTTTTTTTCTATGCAAACGCGCTCCATTGCCATTTTACTTCAAATTCGACACATTTCTGCTCTGCTACGTTTCTGTTATCACGCATTTTCATTTTGTTACGTTTCTGATTTATTACATTTCTATTTCGTGGGTTTCTATTTTCACGCAATTTCCAAAACGTGACATTTCAATTTTGTCGAATTTCCAATCCAAAAGAGCCCCCCTCAGCTATAATTCAGTTGGAGCACATTTGGGAAAAATTAAGAATTTATGCTTTTTTTTTCCCGAAAAACATTTTTAAAAAAGCCTCAAAATTTGAATTTCGCGCGAAAAAATGCAGAGGAGCGCGTTTGCTCGGCTCCGCCCACTTTTCAAATCCTGGACACCGTGCGACATGAACTTCAAAATTAAGCTCCGCCTCGTCACGCGAATTTTTTTTGTTCGCGAAAATTTGAACATGTTAAAATTCCCGCGGCTTTAGAGACGACAACTTTTTTTTTAAAAATCCATTCAGCATTTTGCATTGCGTTCAGTTGAAAACTCTGGCAGAGCCATAAACTAGTATTTCACAAATTTCAGAATTAAATTTTAAGAAAAAAAAGTCAAATGGACAGAGCCTTCGTGAGCATTTTTCATTTTTACCAAACTGAAACTCTATGTTACTATTATCTATTCACCACGAGTGACACCCTTCAAATTTTTTTTGAATAATTGGACAAAGCTGGAGCCCATTTTCAAAGTTTTTCTTGCGGATTGGATTGCAAGATGACAATTTGTTTTAACCAAATTAAGAAAAATGTAAAAAAAAATACAATAACCTTCAAATTCGGAATAAACACTCACCGGAACATTTTCAATATCAGTAAACTTGCTCATGTGCGAGATAAAGTTGTCGTTCCTCTCGCGAGTCTTGTTGGCAATCTTCAAAACCTCATCAATCGTTCGTGCCGCGTCTTCCGCCGTATTTTTGAGACGAGAATCCGATTTCTTCGCCATTTCGCGTAACAAAAGAACGACACTTGGCAAGCGTTGAACTGGTTTCACCATCAAATCCGTAAGTTTGAGGCGATGAAACTCTGGATTACTCTCCTTCGCTTTGCAAAATGTGTGAAACTTTGAATTTTCGCGATCGTGCTTGTCAAAACACCTCTTGATAGTGTCGTACGAGTTGAGATATTGCGGATACGCCTTCTTCATCTCCTCCTTCGCATCAATCCAAACTTGTGCAAAGTCAAGGCTTTTGTCGTCATTTTTCTTTCCGTTCACAACCGACAACATGCTGTTCGCCTCGTTCAACATTGACGTCAGTTTCGCGTAAATCTTCTCGTGAAGCTCTAGAATTGGATCCAACTTTCCAAACATCAGACCGGCATCTGATTTGGGCATAAACTCGTTCTGACTAATCTCCGCCTCCAATGCAACTTTGAACTGCAAAAAAAAAATGATCAAATGTCTAGTGCGTCTGAAACATGTCACACTCGCCTTGATAACAAGCTTTAACAAAGAAACATAATTCTTCTCCGTCTCCACCATCTCCATGCACACTCGCAACCTCTTCGATGGCTGACGTGGCGACTTGCACATGTTTTCAACGTCATCATTCGAATAAATGTAGTCTGGTGTCATGTTCAGCGATGGTCCTTCCGCACTACAGTCTCGCATCGAAGATAGCGATCGAGAGTTTTGAGATCGCAGAGATTTTCCCAGCGGGCTGTTCACGTTCCCATTGTCGAGCTGTTTCCGCCGAAGAGTTCCAGACGGTAGGGCAAAGTTGTCTTCTATGGCGCAGCAGCCGCGGTGAAGACTCACCCAGAACCACTGAAAGATGAGCAAATGATGTTTTGCATCGAACGTTTCGAAACAAGGACGATTCGAAACTTTGGTGCCATTTTTCGTCGCCGTGTTCGCACTATGGACAAATTCCCCTACCGGTAATTTGAAGAATTTGACAAAATTTAGCACTAAAAATGCACTAATGGACCTATTCAAAAAAACCGGAAAAAAAAGAAAAAAACGGAAAAAAAATTGCGGGAAAAATCCTGAAAATTTGGGAAATATTGGAAAAAATTCTCCTGTACAGGCTCAAAAAATTTTGGACCAAAATTTTTTTCTGAAAATTTTTAAAATCAATATTTTGGTCCAAAATTTTTTGAGCGTGTACAGGAGAATTTTTTCCAATATTTCCCAAAATTTCAAGATTTTTCCCGCAATTTTTTTTTCCGTTTTTTTCTTTTTTTTCCGGTTTTTTAAATAGGTCCATTAGTGCATTTTTAGTGCTAAATTTTGTCAAATTCTTCAAATTTACCGGTAAAGGAATTTGGCCATAGTGCAAACACGGCGACGAAAAATAGCACCAAATTTTCGAAATGTCCCAGTTTCGAAACGTCCCAATTTCAAAGTGACAGGTTTCGAAATGTCTCAGTTTTGAAACGTCCCAATTTCAAAGTGACAGGTTTCGAGATGTCCCAGTTTCGAAATGTCCCAATTTCAAAGTGACAGGTTTCAAAACGTCCCAATTTCAAAGTGACAGGTTTCGAAATGTCCCAGTTTTGAAACGTCCCGATTTCGAAGTTACAGGTTTCGAAATGTCCCAGTTTCGAAACGTCTTGCTTGAAACGTCCCAGAGCCCCGCAATCAAGCAAAAAAGTTTCGAAATGGCAGGTTTCAAAACGTCCCAGAGCCAAATATTTTACCGACAAATTTATTTTCACTAACGTTTCAAAACTTTAGTGAATTTTTATCGCTAAATTTATCGGTAAAATATTTGGCTCTGGGACGTTTTGAAACCTGCCATTTCGAAACTTTGTTGCTTGATTGAGGGGCTCTGGGACATTTCAAAGCAAGACGTTTCGAAACAGGGACATTTCGAAACCTGTCACTTCGAAATTGGGACGTTTCAAAACTGGGACATTTCGAAACCTGCCACTTCGAAATTGGGACGTTTCAAAACTGGGACATTTCGAAACCTGTCACTTCGAAATTGGGACGTTTCAAAACTGGGACATTTCGAAACCTGCCACTTCGAAATTGGGACGTTTCAAAACTGGGACATTTCGAAACCTGTCACTTCGAAATTGGGACGTTTCAAAACTGGGACATTTCGAAACCTGTAACTTCGAAATTGGGACGTTTCAAAACTGGGACATTTCGAAACCTGTCACTTCGAAATTGGGACGTTTCAAAACTAGGACATTTCGAAACCTGTCACTTCGAAATTGGGACGTTTCAAAACTGGGACATTTCGAAACCTGCCACTTCGAAATTGGGACGTTTCAAAACTGGGACATTTCGAAACCTGTCACTTCGAAATTGGGACGTTTCAAAACTGGGACATTTCGAAACCTGTAACTTCGAAATTGGGACGTTTCAAAACTGGGACATTTCGAAACCTGCCACTTCAAAATTGGGACGTTTCGAAACTGGGACATTTCGAAACCTGTAACTTCGAAATTGAGAAGTTTCGAAAAGTCTTTTGTATAAAGTTTACCTCCTGCGTGACGTGCACTTGGTTCGCAAACACTGGCAACGGCTCAATCTCGTCATTCATCGGATTGTAGACAACGTGCGTGGCATTTGCCGGTTCGGTGGCCAACGTTCCGCCCGTGTTGTTCAAATTGGTGAACATGTCGTCAATCTCGTGCTGTTTGAATCCGTGGAAGAATAGTGTGAGGCCTTCGAAAACGCCGAGCCGATGACTGTCCACCTAAATCATTTTTTTTTGTTTTTTTTTGAACGTATATGTTCTACCAAACTCACAAATTTCTGCTCAAACACGTTAAAATAGGGATTGTCTCGGTACTTCCAGCACTCTGTGATCCAGTCGGCTCGTAGCGTCGGCACTCCGACCAAAGTCATCGACTGCAAAAAAAAAATGAAGACTAGGATAGATAGATAGATGGTGGTACAAATAAATTCGTAGCAAGAAAAAGAAAAAAAAGGAAAATTTGTACCTGTCCCTTCCCCTCCACTTTTGCCGCGATGAACACGTTCGTCCTTTGTACTGTCTGAAATTGTTCCCAATGTGTATTTCACATTTCTATTTTTTTTTAACTCACATCTTTCCTCACACTCCCTCCCATAAAATGCACCAACTCGACGAGCTCTCGCTTATTCGTCACCTCTGACGACAACTTCATCGTCACATTCTTCATCAATTCACAGTAAAGCGGACGGCACGGGCGTAACGGCATAAATTCCTTGAAAATTTAGGATTTTTTCAAGCTTTTTAATAAATAAATTTCTCACCTGTGTCGTCTGTAATTTGTGTCTTAAAACGGCAGGGCCAACAATGAGATAGGCACTGGCGCCTGGATCCTGATTTTGGGTTAGTGTGCGGTACAGATCTGATTTGAAATCGCCGCAGAAGAATGTGTAGTCGTTCCAATCGGCGTCCAATTCGTCCAAAGAGTTGTAATAAATAACTTCAATTTTTCGTTTCTAGAAAATTGATTTTTCTTTGAGAAGGGCGGGGGGGGGGGGGGATACAATGAAAATCATACCTCTTTCTGTTGTTCGATCATGTCAAAAATGTCCTGGTTTTCTCGCGCATCCTGATTCGAAACCACCAATTTTTGGATGCTTCTCTGTCGCTTTTGGGGCGATTGGAGCATAGAGACATCCATCTCAACTCACAATCCTATTTTCTCGAGCTGAAATTAACATATTTTTGAAATCGAAAGGCAAACAGACTCGTGAAGAGGGGAAAGAAAAAAAAGAAGCGAAAATTAAGGGCGGAACCAGTTATCGCGATTCAAATCGTTTTCTCGTTCGCGCCGACCAATTTTGGTGTGGACACTGTGACGCAAAAGTGCAGACAGCTGCTTAGAGTGTGTGCAAAAAATTATAAAGCCGGCAGCTGGGTTATTTAGCCAATTATAGAGGAATCATGTATATAATGGACCTATTTATAGAGTAAAAAAAAACTTTTTTTTTTCCTATTCATAGATGTCAAAAAACGTTAAAAAATGTTAAAAAATGTCAAAAAACGAATGCTATGAATAGGTCCATAAAGTTTAGCTGAGAAATATCAAAAAATAATTGGATAAAACATATTTACGCACCGTCAAAAATTTATACTTTTACCAGATATCGAAGCTCCAGAAGTTCTTTTTTTTTTTTATAAAACTAAACTCTATGGAAGATTTGGTAAATCCTGAGGTTACGTTAGATTACGTATCATATGCATATGCCCTTGTTAAGTTCAAGTTCACGTATTTTTTTTCTTCCCAATATAAATACCTGGCACGCCTTTTCCGTCCCACTCGAAAATTTACTTTTTTGAGAAATTCGAATCATCGTCTGATTATTCAAAATGACACCATAATTTTAATCCGAAAACGAGACTTTTTTGTTAGAAAATGACCGAGCCTTATGGGGTTATTCACAAAATGGGAAAAAATGGCCAAAAACGGCACAAACTGCGCGAAAACTCGAAAAATGCTCCGATTGACTTGAAATTTTGGGAAATGAGGGGGAAAACTCTCCCGGACATTCACAAAAAATTTCAGAACAAAATATCGATTTTTTAAGAAATATTGATTTTTTTCTGAAAATGCTTAAATTCGATATTTTTGTCTGAAATTTTGGAGTAATTTCCGGGAGAATTTTTTCCTTTATTTACCAAAATTTCAGATCAATCGGAGCATTTTCCGAGTTTTCGCGCAGTTTTCTGCCGTTTTTTGCCATTTTTTGCCATTTCGTGAATAACCCCATTAGGGTTTTAAAAATGCGCCAGGTAGAAACAATTTTGGAAGGAACCTGGCGAGGGCTGGGGTACCGTGCCTAGCATCACATTGTCATGGCATTTAGCCCCTAGCTGATCTGTTCGTATTTTCCATGCTCCAGACGAGCTCATGACATCACCTGTTGCGTGCGCGAAGCGGACAATGGTCAGGTCAAATTTTATGCCCTCGGAAGGCTGTGAGAATGGCAGATGGTGCATCTTTTATCCAACTTTTTTTTATAATCTTTCTTATACACTTTTTGGGTTGTTACCACAAACATGCAAAAGAAAAAGACCAAATGAAGACTCGAACCCGGATCTTGTGGGCCAAGAGCAAATGTGTTAACCACTCGGCCACCCAGGCAAAAAGTTCTGGCGCTGAAATGATGCTATTTTTCAAGATGGGCTAGGTGGCCGAGTGGTTAACGCTCTTGCTTTGTACGCACAACATCCGGGTTCGAGTTCCGGTAAGGTCAACTTTTTTTTTCGCATCGGACTGATGTGAGGTGACAAACGCGTGTCCAAAATGCATAAAGCTAAAACCTTGATATACCGTAGTGATGCTTAGCACTTCCCGTAACCCTCAGTTTCTGCATAAACATTTTCTCAAATAAATATTTGCCATATCCACCCTTTCAAACGCTCTCTAATTGCGGTCCAGCCCCTTTTACCATCTGCCTTCACCATCGCAGCGGGAAGATCTTGCGCTCTATCGCGATTTGGCACAGTGCCAAGTATTCACGCGCGAAATTGGCCGGCTGGCCGGCTACTAGACAGTCGCGCACACTGTGTGTTCAAATTTGTCTGTCTGCTGGTTTTCGGTCAGCGGTTTCTTTTCTTTTTTTGGATAGTGCAAAAAAAAAGGAAAAAAAAATGTTTTTTCTTATAATTTCTGAAGCCTTCTGCATGCGTAAGGTAGAATTGTGAGAATATTTTTTTTGGCGCTATGCGGGTTGGGGGGTGCCACCCAAAAAAATTTTTTTTTTCACTAATTTTTTTTGCACTTTTTTTGTTGTTCACGCTTTGAATATGCGTTTCTGAGTATTTATCGATGCACGGAAAGTTCAGCGGCAACGCGCCGGAAGCATGTGTGACACTTTTCAAAAGGGCGACCGGAGGGAGCTGGGCGGAAGCATGCTTTGCGGGAGGATTTTTTGTGATTAAAAGTCTAAAGGTGAGCCTAAAAAGATGAGAAAAGGTTACTGGGAGCGTATTAAACACTCAAAAGGATCAAAGCAAGCTTCCGCCCAGCTCCCTCCGGTCGCATATTTGAAAAGTATCACACATGCTTCCGGCGCGTTGCCGCTGAACTTTCCGGACAAATAATCAATGCAGAATGAGATTAATATATGAAACAAATCAAAAGCGATGCGAAACCGCACAAAAAACGAAAAAAAAAATTTTTTTTTGGGTGGCCCCCCCCAACCCGCATAGCGCCTTTTTTTTTTGTTGGTTTTTCGAATGAATATTTATAAATTCGTGAAATTCACGCGTTTTTTTTTTTTTTAAATTTAGCCCTTCTGAAACTTTAAAAAAAAATTCTGAAATTTTTTAAAAGTGTACGGTCATTTTTGAGTCTGCAAAAGTGCGTAGCGTGAACATTTTCCAGCCCCTTTTCGGCGCGAGTCTTCAATTTAAACGCGGGTCTGAACATTTTCTCAACCTTTTCCACCCCTCGAACGTTTTTTTTTTCCTTCTTTTCAAAATATTTCTATTTATGAGCCTATTCACGTGAATTTTCAATCTTTCTTATATAGAAAATTTTAGATTAGTCTGTGTGTTTGTTTGTGTGTCTCACACACGAGTTTGCAGTCGACAAAAGTCGATCCAGCGACCTATAGATTGACGCTCAAACGTGCTAACCACTATACCACAAGGGTCACGAGAACTCGAGAGAAATAGGGAAAACAAATGATTGCCATTTCTATTAAAAAAAAAAACAAAAATCAGTAAAAACAAATATTTGACGAAGGCGACTTAGTCGCCACAAGCTGCAGGCTTGTCATTTATATAAATATCCAATGCAAACCTGCAGTTAAAGCTTTTCACATGAATAGGCCCAACAATCTTCATCAAATTAATCAATTAACCTTCAGCAAGACATCTAGTCGTCTCCGCAATGGTATCATCTCCACGCAAGCAGCCACCAGGCACACCGAAAAAAGTGGCTCAAGCGACTCCGACGAAAGCCACAAGAACGTCTCCTCGCAAAAAGGCATGGGCCTCGCCTGCAAAGGCAACTGCTAAATTTCAAAGTGACCTTTTTGTAAGTTTAACTTCATATCATATTCAATTACGATTTTTCTGCAACGTTGTTCAATTTTAAGTCCGCCACCGATTTCGCCGATCTGTCAAACAAATCATGGGCTGAAATCACGGAAGAGGACGAAGAGCTGTCGGCCCGGCTCGATTCTGAACGCAAGTGCAAGAGCGAATCCCGCAGAAAAGGGCAACCGAAGAGGGTAAGCCATTTATTTCAGTATCTGAATGTTTCTTCACATTTTGCTATTATTATTAGGCAAGCGCTAGTCAAAGCAAAGGGAAATTCGTTCGTTCACTCGAATTGACAAATGAAGTGTTCCAATCAACGTCAACTCGCCGATCGCAACGAAGCAAATCGAGAACACGAAATGGCAGTACAATTGTTCAAACTGAGAATATTGAGGTCACTGAAACTACAAGTATGGAGTCTTCACTTGGCCCAGTGAGACGCAAGAGATGCCTATCAAACGCTTCAACCATCAATGAAGACGCGTCTCCTTCAAAACGCCGGCCAGAGACCGGAAAGGCAAATCGAAAGGCTCCACGAGCCCGTCTCTTCAACCATTCGGACAGTTCGAGCGTGGCGAGCAGTCCATCAAGAAAGGACCATTGGGAGGAACCGACGCTCGGCTGGTGCACAGATGAAGCTGTGCTCAAGAGACGATCGAGGGAGATTGACAGAGCCAAGGAGAAGGCGGTTTATCAGAAATACATCTCAGAGGTGGCGATTCGCGATCGCATCAAGGGACAACATCCACGTACTCCGAACAAACTCATTAACTACAGCCGTCGAAGCTGGGATACACAGATCAAGAAGTGGAAGAGAAGTCTATACGAATACTGTGGAGAGGAGCCGTCCGAATCGGTCAACACTTCCTTCTGCAGTTACACGGAAAGCGATATGAGCGAGAAAGAAGAGGAAAAGGAGCGAGAGAGCAGGCCGGTACTTCGGGACTTGGAGATTCCAGTTCGCCCAGAAGTCGATTGCATGGCTTCTCTGCTCGGAAAATTCGACGTCGACTCGCAGATGGGAATCGCTGACGAAAGCACTCTGAAGGCGTCGAGCAATACGGATCCATCGGCGCCGACCGATTTTTCGAAGCTGTATCAGCACTAAAATTGATTTCTTCTCTTTTCATTTCTTCCTTCTGTTTCTGGTTCTGAACCCTCCGAATTCACTTTCTCTCTCCCTCTCTTTCGTTCTTTTCTCGTTTCTTATGGACCTATTCATAGGAGGAAAAAAAAATGTTTTTTTTTTCTATTCATAGATGTCAAAAAACGAATCCTATGAATAAGTCCATTAAATTTCTAATCAACTCTGCGGTCTCTTCGCCGCAAATTAATTTGAAGTGTTGAAAAGAACAGACAAGACGCCCTCTTTTCCATCTTAATCAGTAATGTTATCTAAATCGGCACCGTAATAGAATAGAAAAGCGTTCGACGAGTGTGGTCCGTCTGTCCCATTTTGAAGCCTGTTCTATTCGTTGACCCGTTCGCTTTTCCTTGAAGTTTGTAATCTGATTCCTATTATATTCATAACGATCCGTCTCTTATAACTACAACATTTATATATCATCAATGAGAAGATTTTTTTTTTGGACATATTGAAATAAATTTGTGCTATACCATCCCATCCAAATCATGTGGTTAAAAAAAATATAACGGATTATTTATTATTTCGGCGGATTATATAAAATGTTTCAACTATTCTTTTGATTCTTGTCGTTTTTTTTCATTCAATTTCACAATGATCAAACAATTCATTTTCGTACTTCTAGTACTCGTCTGCCACGTCATCTCGAATATAACCGGTGAGAAATTTTTGGGAACAAATTACAGTAATTTTTCAGCAGAAAAATCAATCGAGGGAACAATTCCAGAAAATTCCGGTCTTGATGGCAAGTTTTTTTCACGAAATAGCAAATAATTGTGGGGAAAACTCGGAGAATGCGCCGATTGACCTGAAACTTTGGGAAGTATTTAACTTCAAAAATTCTCCCGGACCCGCCCACGATTTTTTGGACAAAAATCTCGATTTTTCTGAAAAGGCAATGCCCGGGAGCATTTTCGACATTATTTCTTTTCGAAGCATTCTTCGATTTTTTTTTGTGAATAACCCATAAAAAATTAAATTTAAGAAGATGGACAACAAAAACTCCAAATCATCGATGTGAGCCCGCAGGACGATAGCCAACAGAATGTGAAAGAAAGTTAGTGCTCATTTTTTCCATGATTTTCGACGGAGCGAAATCCTATCAATGAAGCTCAAAAATATGAATTTTCAGTCTTCGCCAACGCGTTCAAGAGCATTCAAGTGCAGAGGGAAAAAGCGGCAGCAGCAGTGGAAGTTGTACCAGTTGATTGAATTTAAATAACAAAAAAAATAAAGTTTTTTCATTCATAATGGACCTATTCACAAATCCGGAAAAAATCGGAGAATGCTCCGATTGACCGGAAATATTGGATAAAAAATTCTACACGCTCAAAAAATTTTTGGACCAAAATATCGATTTTAAAAATTTTCAGAAAAAATCGATATTTAGGTTCTTTACACTCTTTTTCGTGCTTCTCTGTTTAGAGAAAAATACGATCTTCGACATTTTCAATTTCAAATATTTTTTTCGGAGAAAAAAAAGAGTTCGGGACCAACCCAATGATTTGAGACGGGTTCCTTTGGGTTACCGGAATTTTTGAAAAATATTAAAATTTTATTTATTCAAACTTTGAAATTGGTTGATTGCCATATCATATCATATCACAAATTTGACCAGAAATTAAGAAAATTTAAATACATATTCACATTTTTTGTTTTCAATCGAATGGATTATTAGATTTACTCGGCTCGCCAAACGGATTCTTCGACTCATCGTAACTGTTCTTCTTGCTCGATGACGACGCGTCTGAATTGAAAAATGGATTCGTCGAGTTGTCGTCCTTGCGATTAGTTGTTGATCTTTGTCGGTATGCTGGTGCCATATTGCTCGACGCAGTGGACATTGTTCGTGAGATTGTGGTCGCCGCGTCGTCGTCATCGAATGGATTCGTGTTAGATGAAACTGCTCGTTGGAGTCCTCCAGAGTTTTCACGGAGTGGCTGCGGAAAAAATTGAATTGAATTTTGGGGAAAAAATATTTTCGATTTTTCGGCCCAAAATTTTCTGTGAGCACATCCGGGAATAATTTTTGACATTTTCTTCTAAAATTTAGAGTTTTTTGTCTTTTTTCTCGAATTTTAAAAGAAGTCGCATTCTTTTTTTTTCTAAATACAACAAAACTCCACCTACCTCAGACTTTCGCGTCTTCTTCTTCTCATCAAAAAGTCCCTTTTGCAGATACATCGCGATAAGTTCCATCACATTCGGTGCATCAGATAGCTCTTTTTGAAACTTGTGATAACTAATTTCCTCGTTAGCAATATTCGGCCAAGTCGTTTGACACGCTGGACACTTGTCACTTCCGTCCGTGTACGAATCAAAGCAATGCACGTGATAGGCGTGTTTGCAGAGGAAATGAACAGTTGGAAGTTGGAGTGGAGTATCACAGGCCGAACATTTTGATACTTGCATCACTTGGGCGCTGAATATATATTTGAACAATTTAAAAACGAAGGGGAGATTAAGATCATGACTTACTTAAACTTGAGAGATTCCACAGTCGAATCCAATTCTTCCATCGATTTCTCATTTTCTTCAATCGTTTTTCTATCGTCATCTATGATAATTTGTTGCTTTCGAAGCCAAGCTATCACGTAGTCTTTCACTGAGGATATCGTCAAATGTTCATTTTTGGAAAGAAGTTCGAGCACAACGAGTGGATGGACTGCTTCGGATGCTTCGATTCTGAAAAAAATTATGAATTTTATTGACAATGAGTGAAATATTATAGTTTTATTTATTGTCGGCCCGCAAAAATGGTCAAACGCGCTCCGCTGAACTCAACGCTATGCGATTTTCATTTTGGTTTCCAAATTATTTAATTTCACGTTGAATTTAAGCGAAGCGCGTTTGATCATTTTGGCGGGCCGACAATAAGTTGTCGCGCGATTTTTGCGTACTCGCGTTGCAAACCGATTTACGAGACTCCGCCCACTGACCTGCTATTACTGCGTCGCGAAAACCAGTCAGAGCGCTCGTGTGTTGCGGCTGTGGTCTCGCAGCGACCAGCGCGTATACTGGGGGCTACTACGGTACAGAACTCGCACGGAGTAGAACCGCTATGGAATAGAACTGGATATGCAATAGAACTCGCACGGAATAGAACTGCTACGGAATAGAACTGCACGGAATAGAACTGCTACGGAATAGAACTGCACGGAATAGAACTGCTACGGAATAGAACTGTGCGGAATAGAACTGCACGGAATAGAACTGATACGGAATAGAACTGCTACGGAATAGAACTGCACGGAATAGAACTGCTACGGAATAGAACTCGTACGGAATAGAACTCGTACGGAATAGAACTCGTACGGAATAGAACTCGTACGGAATAGAACTCGTACGAAATAGAACTCGTACGGAATAGAACTCGTACGAAATAGAACTCGTACGATTAAATTAATCGACGAAAAATATCGCTAAACAACACGCGGTTTGTAATTTCGGAGCGTCGATATGGTTTTTTCAAATTAAAGAATTCAAATGATAGCGATCGCGGACCCGTGATTTGTCGGTACAAGAAACTATGTATAGCCGGTTGCGTTCTCCAAGAGGGCAACTACCAGGCAGTTATTTGGCAGCTACCAGGCAGTTATTTGGCAGCTACCTGGCAGCTACCTGGCAGCTATTTGGCGGCTATTTGGCGGCTATTTGGCTCCTATTTGGCGGCTATTTGGCTCCTATTTGGCGGCTATTTGGCAGCTGTCTGGTTCTATTTCGTACGAGTTCTATTTCGTACCAGTTCTATTTCGTACCAGTTCTATTCCGTACGAGTTCTATCCCGGCTGCCAAATAGCTGCCAAATAGCTGCCAAATAGCTGCCAATAAGCTGCCAAATAGCTGCCAAATAGCCGCCAAATAGCCTCCAAATAGCAGCCAAATAGCTGCCAAATAGCTGCCAAATAGCTGCCAGGTAGCTGCCAGGTAGCCGCCAAATAGCTGCCAGGTAGCCGCCAAATAGCTGCCAGGTAGCTGTCTGGTAGCTGCCCTCTTGGAGGGCGCGATCGGCTATACATAGTTTCTTGTACCGACAAATCACGGGACCGCGATCGCTATCATTTGAATTCTTTAATTTGAAAAAACCATATCGACGCTCCGAAATTACGAACCGCGTGTTGTTTAGCGATATTTTTCGTCGATTAATTTAATCGTGCGAGTTCTATTTCGTACGAGTTCTATTTCGTACCAGTTCTATTTCGTACGAGTTCTATTTCGTACGAGTTCTATTCCATAGCAGTTCTATTTCGTAGCAGTTCTATTCCGTGCAGTTCTATTCCGTAGCAGTTCTATTCCGCACAGTTCTATTCCGTGCAGTTCTATTCCATAGCAGTTCTATTTCGTAGCAGTTCTATTCCGCGCAGTTCTATTCCGTAGCAGTTCTATCCCGTGCAGTTCTATTCCATAGCAGTTCTATTTCGTAGCAGTTCTATTCCGCGCAGTTCTATTCCGTAGCAGTTCTATCCCGTGCAGTTCTATTCCATAGCAGTTCTATTTCGTAGCAGTTCTATTCCGCGCAGTTCTATTCCGTAGCAGTTCTATTCCGTGCAGTTCTATTCCATAGCAGTTCTATTTCGTAGCAGTTCTATTCCGCGCAGTTCTATTCCGTAGCAGTTCTATCCCGTGCAGTTCTATTCCGTAGCAGTTCTATTCCGCACAGTTCTATTCCGCGCAGTTCTATTGCATATCCAGTTCTATTCCATAGCGGTTCTACTCCGTGCGAGTTCTATACCGTAGTACCCCCGTATACTGTAGTTTATTTACCAAAAAATCGAATACACATATTCCTTTTGAAAAAACAGAAAAACAATGCAAAAAATAATGTAAAGAAACTACCGTATACGCGCTGGTCGCGTCTCAGCCACAACAAACGAGCGCTCTGACTGGTTTTCGCGACGCAGTAATATTTTTGCAGTGATTTTTCTTTTTTTTCACATTTTTTTCCTTATTTCGCAGTTTTCCTTATGGCGCGACCAGAAATGAAAAAAAGGTGGCCATAAACGCAGAAATTTCCCCCTTTTTTTAAATCGCACGGTTGAATTTAGAAAAAAGGGGAAATTTCTGCATTTATGGCCACCTTTTTTTGATTTCTGACCGCGCCATTATGGATTCGTTTAAAAAGTGAGGGATTTTCTTCAAAAGTGCGGGATTTTTCTCAATTCATCGCACTTTTTGATTGAATCCGTATTCGAACAACAGATTTGGCGACCTGAAATCTATTATTTCCAAAAAAAAAAATGAGGAAAAAATGGAAATATTATACTCGGTATAAAACGCTGAAAACTCGCTCCAAACGAACAAAAAATTTCGCATGCATTTGGAGAGAGGTTTAGAGAAATCAGAGCAAAACATCGGCCACGGCTCTCTCAATTTTCTGCACTCTCTCGTCGCCAACGTGGCCGCGTCCACCACTGTGCGAAGGGAGCGCGTTTGCAGCGCTCCGTACTGAGAATACCATGAAAAAATTTTTTATCGATTTTTGCATCATCCGCCATTTTTTCTCTTTTTCTCGAATTTTCTCGTTCAATATTCATTTACATACGCCATTTATTAATCTGAAACAAAAATGAATCAAAAAAACATAAGGAAAACTGCAAAATGAGGAAAAAATGTGAAAAAAGTAAAAATCACCCCGAAAATAGCATGGCAGTGGGCGGAGCCTCGTAAATCGGTTCGCAATGCGAGCACGCAAACACCGCGCGACAAATTGAATAAAACATAAATAGAGATATGTTTAAAAAAAAACAAACTCTTCAAGCAAATCAATGATAACTTGTTCATCATCAGCAGTGGCATTTTTGCCAATGAAGGTGAGAGCATCGAGCCATAATCGGTTTTTTCTGTAAATCCATATTTAGTACTTTAATTGATTAACTTTCAATGCCCTACTCTTCCGGTGACGATCTCTGGCACAGTTTAATAATCGCATCAAGGTCCTTCTTTTTATGATGGTAAAGCATCAATTCTTTCGCTCTATGAGATTTCATCAGGATATGCTCAATAACTGGCGTACAATCGAAAAGTTGTGCCATTTGCAAAACAACGTCTTCGTTTTTCTTGTGAATGTATCGGAAAATGTCGTCATTGAGTCTCTCCTCACTCCACTCTTGCGATTTGAATGATCTCATGTGGTACTCGAGTATAAGGTTAATGTATTGATCCTGTTCCTCGCCATTCGTTTGATTGAGCACGTAAGAAAGGAACAATTGAGATGCGTCCATATCGCCCATGAAAATGTCGAATAGTCGCATAAAGTTGTTTTTCGAGTCTGTATTGGCTCGAATCTGTTCCCACAGCACGTGCATCAGATCCTCTCTTGCGTGAATAAGTAAGTCTCTTCCAAACTTTCCAGCCATCTCAATCACATCCTCAATTGGCATTTTAGAGATGTAAGTGACGCCCATCGTGTATTTGTGCATGTGGTGAATTATAACATTCAGTGCATCTTCATGCATTGCAAACTTCGTTGCGAGAAGTGAAGCTTCAGGAAGATAGTTCCACTTGAGAAGAATTTCAAAAACATCACGCATTCTGGAAGACCTGGATCCATCGATGATTTTGTTCACAAACTCCATAAGTTTCTTCTTCTCACCTTGTTTCGCGTACGCATTCATCAGAATTTTCGTCTGATGCTCGTTGTCTTTTTTCGCATCATGAAGGCATTCTAGATAAATGCACAATTCTTTAATTTTCGAGCTGTCCAAATATCTTTTCATAACATAAGACGGCTCAAGCATTCCGATCGTATCTTTGTATTGTTGAATCGCATTCTCATAGTCACCTTTTCCGTAAAGATAATCACCGTATTTCGCGTGAATGCCTTTCAAATAGTCGCTTCCATCTCGGCTATTCTTTGCGATGAGCACCGCCACGTCAAACAGATTTTTCTTAAACAAAATGTCCAATTTAGTGGCCAAATTCTTTTCAACAAGTTCCGATAGAATTCCATCATGGCTGAGCACGAGCATTGTGTTTCCGGCGACAAAAAGACGACAGAGCTCCGGAAGAGAACATGAGAATCCAATGTATTGGCCTTTCACGTCGTAAACGGTAAGCATCGTCATAAATTCGGCTTTTCTGAAAAAAATGAAATTCATTCTAATATTTTAAACAACGTATTTACTATAAATGCCCAGCAGCCTCTCCTGAAAACAAGAATTTCTCCGCTTTTTAAGACAAGTCAGTGGCACATTTTCCAGATATTTTCAGAAAAGTTTTCCTATTGTTGCGAATTGGGGATTGAGTCGCACGCGCCAACAGAAAAGGTAGTGATTCTACACAAATCACAAGCAAAACGGGCCGAAATGAGCCCCGAACCGCGCTCGCCTCCATCGCGGGACTTAAACCCATTTGAATCTTCGCGGCGGCAAGTTTGATGTGCAGGCGCCGCAAGGAACCCCGGCGACCGTAACCCGCCCTCGCTGCGGCCGAAATTCGGAGGACTTTTTAGGATTCGATTTAATTCGATTTAATTCGTTGTTTTTCGATTGTTTCTCTTTTTTTTCTCTGAATTTTACGTGTTTTTCCCCGACGACTTAGTCGTCGGGTTTTTTTGTCTCTCGCCAAGAGCGAGAGTGTGGCACTGAGGTTTTTCGGAGAATAAATCATTAATTCATTTAAATCGCGTGTTATTGTTGTCTGGACCGCAGTCCACCTTTGCACCGTTGGGCAATCGTTTCACCTGTTTCTTCCTTGTTTATAAGAACGTCTGTTTCGCTTTATTTAAATATTTTCGGTCATCAATTATCGTATGTGGTTATGCACGAAATGGAAAAATACAATAAAAAAGGCAAAAATACTCCGATTGACCTGAAAGTTTGGGAAATAAGGGCGAAAATACTCCTGGATATGCTCAGAAAATTGTGGACCAATATATCGATTAAAAAAAAATTGACTTACCGTAAAACCTGTATTAGACTTGCATGCAAGTTCCAGTTCCAAAACCTCGCCGGAGTGCAAGTTTATTAGACAGACAACTCTATTAGAGGGGCAAATTATCTGATTTATGCCACGTTTGCCAACGTTAATACGTTTGATTAGAGGGTCAAGTCTAATACAGGTTTTACGGTATTTCTGAAAATTTTCAAAATCGATATTTTGGTGCAAAAATTTTTGAGCGTGTACAGGATAATTGTTTCCAAAATTTCAGGTCAAAAGCCGGTTTTTGGATGAAAACTTAGTCGGTATATTTTTTTCTGTTTTTTTTTTGCAAAATTTTTTGAGAAGAAAAAACATTTTTTGGTAATTTTTTTTCTAGACATTTTTAAGGACAAAAAATGTGTTTTTTTTGTCCCACCCCTGATCAGAGTGCTTAAAGGGGGTGCCAACTTTTTGGGGAAAGTTGCTTAAAATATACTCTTGGGTGGGGGATTTAAGAATATCACATTGAAATCGCACAAAAAAATTTCTCTGATTTTTTATGATTTTTACAAAAAAAAATAGAAGACCACGAGGAGTACACGAAAAAATGGTGGCCGTGGCCTAGGAAACTCGCGGCCGCTGCTTCTAGAAACTTCCATTTTCACGAGAAATATTTTTTTTCTTGTAATTTTCCTCGTTTTTATCATCGATTTTCGATAAATCATGCTCTAATCGCGTATTAAAATTTTAGATAATCGCGAAAACACATTTTAGTCATGAATATCGAAAAATCGATATTTGCCTGTTGTTCGATTCAACGTTCTGAATATATTCCGGTGAAAATTTTTGCTCGAATATAAAAGTTACAGATAAAAGAGTGATTTTAATGCGGAAGTGAGCAGGAAAACGGGAAAAAATGAAAGGTATGAGAATTTTGTTTCGAATTTGTTTTATCATTAATTTTGTGATCAACACGCATTAATTTGCTATCTGAAATCACGAAATGATGTTTGTAATATATTTCCCAAAGATTAATGCAAAAATATTGGAAAAAGACGGGATAAAAATGACGAAAAAGAAAAATGGCGTTCGAATTTCGCGCCAAATCGTGTACTCCCCGTGGTCTTCTATTTTTTTTTGTAAAATTCATAAAAAATCAGAAAAAAATTTTCGTGCGATTTCGATGTGATATTCGTAAATCCCCCACCCAAGAGTATATTTTAAGCCACTTTCCCCAGAAAGTTGGCACCCCCTTTAAGATATCTGTCCCTAGTGCCAACCCTATTTTTGCCTATTTTTTAAATTATGTTTTTTTTTTTTTTAAATAAATAGTTATAAAATATGGCACCTTCGGAGGTTCGAAAAACAAGCCAAAATGCTGAGCAAATAGAGTAAATACGGTATATATAAAATGAAAAAAAGAATCAAAAATAGTTTTTGATAGCGCCAGGTTTGTAAGTTCTAAAGAAATAAAGCTTACTGAATGACAGCATGATGTTTTGTGAGAAGTGCCAGATACTGTCCACAGGCCACCAACTGAAGTTTCTCGAATCCTCTGCCAAGTTGCAAACATCTTCCCACTTCTCCATCAACGTCAATGCACTGATCCGCATCGTAAAAGAAGAGCATCTCTCTGCTAGCCACAATCAACTGTCCAGTGCTCTCATCAAAAGTCCAACAATCTGCAGTGGCTCCATTCGCGTCGTGCTTCTTGTGAGCCACCACCGTCTTGTTGTTCTCCAGTACGTACGAGTACACGTGTTTCTGCGTTATCACAAACACGACAGTCTTCGATGCGGGAAGTGTGGCGATTGCTAATCCGGTCACTGCACCCTCGCCGACCGACGAATCTCTCACTTTCACCCACCGCGAATTGAGAGCTTTGTCGTGTAAAACGTCACCGTGATAGAAGAGAACAGTTCCATCAGTGTATCCAACGACGACTGCGTGAAGAGAAGAGTGAACTGCGATGCTGCATGCCGGTGAAGAAGACGTGGGATTGAGCGGCGACATTCGAATGGTTCTCATCACGTGCGGAGTGTTCTTCTCGACGCGTTCCGGATCCCAGATCTTTAATAGTGTGTTGACGGTGTCATCGTCTTCTCCGATCGAGAAGAGGTACTTGTCGGCCGAGTGGAGAGATGCCAAAGACTTCTGATATGCCTTCCAATAGTATTCTCCAAACTGGTTTGTCAATCTGAAATGAAATTCGGAGAAATCTAGAAGAAAGTTTCACAAACTCACTGAAAAACTCCGCCCTTCGCCTCTCCGAGATACACGGATCCGCCGGAACTGCACCAACAGTCAACTGCCACATCTTTGAGCCCAGAAAACTTTTCTTTTGGATTTTCTTTACTGAAAATTACAGATGGAGTGAAGAAGCCGAAGCGACGCCATCCGAATTCTGACGTCATCGCTTCACTCCGCTGAAAGTTTTTTCTTTCCTATTGTGTTTTCAATCGACTTGCGACATGAGAACGCGAGACTCCGCCCACTTATTTGTGCGCTACCTGTCTGCGTCTCTTCAAATATCACTGTGTTCGCGTGGTCGCGCACAAAAAAGTGGGCGGAGTCTCGCATTCTCATGTCGCAAGTCGATTGAAAACACAATATAGACCCATTAAAAATAAGTATTTTAAAAGAAGTGAACATTGAAATCCAAAAAAAAATTAATAATAATAAATTAGCAATTAAATTTCATTCAAGTTTAAACCGTTATTCATAGTTTTCTTTTGATAAAAATGGCAATAAAGCTTGTCGATGAGTTGTTGGAGCAATTTCACAACCATATTATATTATACAAGAGGCTAGTAGAGAAGTGTGAGGAAAGGGGAAAAAAGAATGGATTCTAGTTATTTTGCACCGAATTTCGAATCTTCATAATCATTATATACACGTTTCGAACAATTACCGAGTCTTTCGTATAGATTCTCTCCAGCGGTTGTCTAATTTCATTTAGGAATTTCGCCGCTTCAGCGTTCGCTCCAGCAGCACAAAAGAGTTGAGAAAGTTGGTACTTTTGGTACAAAACCGCGGGATCCAATTTATTTTGATATTCCAGCATAATCGAAAGAAGTGTTACTCCGGTTTTTGCAGCGCCTCCAATGCTGAAAACAATGTTTTGTGACCTTATTCACGGGAGTTGATGTCATTTTAAATGAGGTACCAAATTTTCAGAGAATCGAAACCGCACAAAAAATTTATGATTTTTCGAACAAAAAAAAATAAATAGAATACCACGGGGAGTACACGAAAACGAGATTTTCTAGGCCGGCGGCCGACAACTTCTTTTCAAAAATTGTATTGTCTTCAACAATAATCGGTTTGTTTCTTCTTTCTTCTTCTTTATTTTTTTGATAAATTGTTTATGGAGTTATTCTCGGAACCAGCAAAAAATAGAAAAAACCAGCAAAAAATTCAGCGAAAATTCGGAGAATGCTTCGATCGATCTAAAACTTTGGGAAATCCTTAATAAGATACTTCCGGTCATTCCCTGAAAATTTCAGACCAAAATATCGATTTTGAAAATTTTCAAAAATAAAAACCGATATTTTTAAATTCAATATTTCGGTCTGAAATTTTCAGGGAGTGTCCGAGAGTGTTTTTTAAAAGATCTCTCAAAGTTTCAGACCGATTGGAGCATTCTACGAATTTTCGCTGAATTTTTTGCTGGTTTCGAGAATAACTCCATTACAAATCGGCCAAAATTGCGTCAAGTAAGCGGAAATATGCATTTTGACTATTTCAAAAAGGACAATTTTCGTGGAAAAAAAAATGCTGGCCGCCGGTTTCCTATGCGGCGACTTCGTGGTCTTCTATTTTTTTTTGGAAAAATTTTGTGTTTTCAATCGACTTGCGACATGAAAACGCGAAACTCCGCCCACTTATTTGTGCCGTTCTGTCTGCGTCTCTTCAAACATCACTGTTTTCGCGCGGTCGCGCACGAAAAAGTGGGCGGAGTCTAGCGTTCTCATGTCGCAAGTCGATTGAAAATACAATAAGGACATTTTTTCGTGCTATTTCGATGTGATATTTGTAAATCTTCCACCCAGAAGTATATTTTAAACCACTTTCCCCAAAAAGTTGGCACTTCCTTTATTTCGTTTAAAATGAAAGTTTGAATAGGCCCATAACAACGATTCTTGATTTCTCGGTTTTTGCGTTGAAAGTAACAAAAATCGTGAACTTTTGTATTTTTTCCAGTCTAAAGTCCCCGCCAGGAGTGAAACCAAAAAAAATTATTTTTTGTTGGTATTTTTGTTTTTTTTTTTTTCATTTTTTTTGTAATGCATTTTTCGATTCTGGCATTTTTTTAAATATTATTTTTCTTTCAATAAAACCTGTTTTTCTTTGTAAAATGTATGTATTGTATCTTCTAATACTATAAAATTGCCCAAACTTCGATTTTCGTAAAGAGTTATCCAAAAAACAAACCGAAAACTCACTTTTTTTAGGTCTCCAATGCTAAAAACGATTATTCCGAATGGTGGCTGAACCAATTCGACGTTCTTAGGCTTTAAAAATTTCTAAAGACCTCAGCTATAATTCAGTTGGAGCACATTTGGGAAAAAATTAGGAATGTATGCTTTTTTCTCGAAAAACATAAAAAAAAATTCCTCAAAATGTGAATTTCGCGCGAAAAAATCCAGTGGAGCGCGTTTGCTCGGCTCCGCCCACTTTTCAAATCCTGGACACCGTGAGAAATGAAATAATTTGGAAACCAAAATGAAAATCGCATAGCTTCGAGTTCAGCAGGGCGCGTTTGATCATTTTGGCGGGCGACAATAACTGGCAGAAATATGCCTTTTTTAGAATTTTTTAAGTAATTTTTTTGAGGAAAAAACTATTTATTTTGTCCCCCCTGTGAAAAATACTCGATTCCAGGATTATATTTACTTTTTAAATAGGAATCATAAAAATTCAAACCAACTCACTCCTGAGCGGCCAACGAGGCTATATAAAGACATCGAAGGAATGGAATGCGATGAACATTGAAAGTGTGAATTGTGTCTTGGAAAAGTTCGATCAACTTTTCGCAAAGCTGTTTCTTGGTTTCCAACGCAATAAAATCATTTTCGATCTTTGGGCGTGACGCAATAGCGGCTTCTTCGGCCGCTCGACACAGTTCATAATGATCTCTGCTCATCGTCCATCCACACAATGTACATGACGCTCCTTCTTTGTTTGGAACCAGTCCACCCACACAGATTCCACAGGACCACGCCTCCATCCGAATGTTTCGCTCTTCATCTAGACAACCTTCGCATGCACAGTCGAATTGATACTTTTTCTAAAAATGAGAAATGAGAAAATTTTTTAAAAATGATGTTTACCTTGAGAGCCTCTCGTCTCGTCGCTATAGGCATCAGTTCATCAATGTAGGAGTGACACGCGCCTTGAAGAGAAGATGGAATCTGCTCTGAAACAGGGACCAACATGGCTGTCCGATTCCTGGAAATATTAATTGTGAACTAAATATGTGCTTTATTTCACAAATGGACCTATTCAGCACGGGGAAAAACCGTGTTTTGTGGTTTTTCCCCTATGCAGGTTGTTTTCCAGGAAAAAAAGTCATTCGCCTTTAAGTTTCAATGGGAATTTGGTTGAAATTTGAAGACACATCAAACTATTTCATCGGTTGGTCTCGACACGACTAGTTGTTAACGTAATGCGGTTATTCACGAACCCAGCAAAATAGTCAAAACATTCAAAAAACTCAGCCAAAATTCGGAGAATGCTCCGATTGACCTGAAATTTTGGTAAATAATGTCAAAAATACTGCCGGACATGTGCAGAAAATTTCAGACCAAAATCTTGATTTTGAAAATTTTCAGAAAAATATTAGATAATTTTTAAAATCGATATTTTGGCCTGGAATTTTCTGCGCATGTCTGGGAGTATTTTTGACATTATTTACCAAAAATTCAGACTGATCGAAGCAATCACCGAATTTTCGCTGAATTTTTTGCATATTTTGCTGGTTTCCGTGAAGAACCCCATAAGATAACCTCCGACCAGAGGTGCCACAAAAAAATTTTTTGCGAAAAAAACAAAAATTTTTTTTTCATTTTCACAGCGTATTTTTATCGTTTTTTATTAAAATACTATCAAATATACCCATTTTATTCATGCAGAAAGGTGGAAAATTGCGAAAAATGTGCGAAAACTGTTTGCGAGACATCTCGAAACCTCGTACTCTAGTCTTTAATCCAAGTTCTTTTTTCCAATATTTGATTTTTTTCAAAAAAAATGCGAAAATTTTTTGAAACAAAAAACCCATGCGAAAAACAAAAAAAAAACGACACCCCTGCTCCGACTACTGTAATTTTTTGTAGTTTTTCCTCAATTCTTCATAGTGAAAAAAAAAAACAATTTTTTTTCCTCCGCTGAATAGGTCAATAATAAATTGTTTACATACCGATAGCAAACTCTGGTCATTGGTTTACACGAGTGATTCGCTGTGCTCAATTTTATACAAAGCCCGATTCCAATGGCATTTCCGGTTGAGTTGCTCACCACAAAACTGTTAATCGACACCTTTTTGAATATCTCTTTGACTAGTTCCGGATCTGAGCGTGGATCCACCGAGTACTGCATGAAATCAGCGGCAAACAATTCGGCATCTGACTCGAGGGCGGGCCCATGCTTCTCGAGTGTCAGAAAACTGCGAGTTCTTCCTGGAATATACTCTTCTGTTACTTCTCCAATATCGTTTCTGACGAGCAATGAAGCGATACGCTGGACAAGTCGGATCGAATCGTTCGCCACGTTGCCATGGGCCTGGAGTTTATTTGTATATATGAGGAAAACAGGAGAAATCGTCATGCCTGTATCGATTTGCACTCTGTTTTGTGCAACTTCCAATCGACTCGCTGACACTCCTGGGAACAATACGACAATTTTCTACAGGCACTGCACTTTTTGAGATCGACGATGGCGGTCAGGCACTGATTACAATAAGATTCTACTTGATTTTTGGCCAGTGCGACGGCGTAAACACTCTCTTGGAGTGCATTTGGAGGTAGCATCTAGCCTGTTTATATTGTTTAGGATGAGCGAAAAAACGCGGTGAATTGTGGGGCAAAAGTTGGCTGGTCTCGTCACGATTTTGACAGACTAAAACGCAGTTTCAGTTTTTTTATGGGGTTATTCACGAAATGGCAAAAAAACTGCGCGAAAACTCGGAAAATGCTCCCATTGACCTGAAATTTTGGGAAATAAAGGAAAAAATTTTCAGAAAAAAAAGCAATATTTCTTAAAAATCGATATTTTGGTCTGAAATTTTGTGGGAATGTCCGGAGAGTTTTCCCCAAAATTTTAGATCAATCGGAGCAGTATTCGCTATTTCGTGAATAACCCCATTAGAATTTATTTATTATCCATCACAAATGTATACAGTACAAGTTTAATCGAAGAATTAGTCTCTTCGGGAATTGTTTGACGACGTGGTTCCACAAGGACAGATTGTCGATTAGAAAACCGTGTGAGGAATTTCCACATGGAGTTAACATATACGGTCTTCGTGACGATCGGGACGCTTTAACACAGAGTGATAGTGACGGAAAATGACATTCAAAGTTGACCACTGATAAGATTTGGTTAATGGCAAGATCAGCCAACTTTTGCCCCACAATTCACCGCGTTTTGTCGCTCATTCATGAATCCACAAATTGTGAAACCACCGAAATTTTGAAATATTGTGAACGAGATCCACTATACTCGATTGACGAAGCGAATATAAAGCAATATTGATGTGAAATCCTTTCTTGGAAGTATCGGAGAACGAGATGTTGAGAGTTTGAAAATACACCGAAATATAAATTTAAAAACAACAGATTTCAAGAAGTTGCAACTTCGCTAATTAAAGAAAAAAGGAAACCGCAGAAAAATTCATAAAACAAAGTGATTAGTTCAATCCCATGGTATTCCACAATTTGTTGAGCAGTCCGTCTTGTGGTTTTGCTTTCGCGGACGTCGCCTGGAATACCTTTTTCCCTTTTTCAATGAAAATTTATGGATTTTCTTTAACATACGTTATTTCTCTGATCGGCAGCCAACGGCCGCATTCCGGCACTGGAACGTACTGAGATACGAGAAGAGCTAAAAAAAAAGACGGGATAAAAGGGAAAATTAATATTTTCATACTTGAGTGAGTTGTTCGCATCGATGATGACATTCGACGAATTTAGAACGCTATTCTCATTTTGAAGCAGCGAATGATCCGACACGTCACTGTCGACAAACGAGTTGTACATGGTCATTGACCGATTCGCAGTTGATGTCCTGGCAACGATTCCGGCCGCCGAGCCATTCACGACATCCTTTAAATTTCAGGTATGGTGGTTTAAAACTGGAATTTAAAAGGGAAGGTTTTTAAAATTTTTAATCCAAAACTTAGTCGGTATATGCTCCGAATTGACAAAAAACTCAAATCAACAAAATATGCAAAAATTCAGAGAATGCTCCGATCAGTCTGAAATTTTGACAAAAAATGTCAAAAATACTCCAGGACATTTGCAGAAAATTTCAGACCAAAATATCGATTTTGAAAATTTTCAGAAAAAAAAATCGATATTTTGGTCTGAAATTTTCTGCACATGTCCGTGAGTATTTTTGACATTATTTACGAAAAAATCAGACTGATCGGAGCATTATCCGAATTTTCGCATTATCCGATAATTTTTGAATTTTTTGCATATTTTGCTGGTTTTCGTGAATAGACCCATAATTTTTAACGCAAACTTGGGAAATTTCCAGTTAACTGATAGAAATACACATTTTTTTGGGATTTTTTTAAGAGACAAAAACAATTTTTTTTTGGTAATTTTTTTAAGGACAAGAAAGTGTTTTAATCGCACCTTTTTTGCTCTACCGTCGCTACAAGCCTGCTTCGCAATCTCAATCTGTTTTCTGTTTTCAACAACAAAACGCAACACAACACAACACAACTTTTACGCTTTCGCTATGAAGTGACACTTCGCGGTAAATTTTAAGCTAAAATTGTCTCCATTTCTTCAGTTGTATCTGCATTTCCTTTGTAAGTGTGAATATGTGTTTTTGTGGCAATTTTGTAATAGAATTATTGTCGCAAGAATAAAATAACGGCTCTCGGACGTTTCGAAATTTTTATTCATTTTTTCGTCGCGGTGATTGCATACAATCATTTTAAGAAGCGTTTAAATGAATTTTCAATTAAATTCACTTTCCATTTCAAAAACGGGAATCCAATACGGAAACGTCCGTGAGCCAAAATATCGGCCTACTGTTTCTGTTTTTCAGCGTTTTGATCAAAATATTCTATTTTGACAGGAATATTCAAATTATTTGCGAATAAGATTAAATCGTCACTCACTTTGTTTGTGCATGGTACCACACCAATAAAAGTGTCCTGATCGAGAAGAGTTCCGTTACGAGAAAGCGCTTGCTGAGCATGAGTGACGCATGAATAACGAATGTGCATAAAATTTCCTTTGGACGGAGCCTGATGACTCACGACCTCTCCGTGGCGCGAGAACAAATTTAAGAGAATCGAGATTTGGTTGGAAGTGAAACCGAAAACGGTGACCCACGTCTCGGCCGGATCCGTGGCTTCTTCCGCTGGCTGCTGCTCTTCTGTGCTACCTGAACAAGAGTTATTTAGTTTTAAATTCAAAATTTAAAAAAAAAAATGGTTTTTACCAAGGCGGGGAGCAAGACGTTGAGTGGTGGGCGTAGAGGATGGAGTTGATCTGGCTGCGAATGTGTTTCTTCTGGCGATTTTCTTCGCCGGCTCGACTCTATCGCGGAGAGATCGCAGTGGAGGAGCGTTGAGAACTTGTCCACCAAACGATGAAGTAGATAGTGGTTTGGCAGAGTGAGCAGCTGACGTCGTGGAAGTTAGTCCGAATGAGACGTTGGCGGTGTTGGCAGAAGGTGTCAAAGGTCTGTCATTCGACTGCACCAGAGCGGGCGACCAGTGCACAGATTTGGAGCCAGGAGTGTCTTTCACGTGTGAAGGTACGGCTGTCTGAGCTGGAACCGCAAATATGTCAGCGCATGGCGCCGATGTCGTGTTCATTGGGCTATTTGTGTCTGAAACGTCAAATTTTCACGAACCAGAGAACAATGCAACTCACAATTGGAGGGTACTGATCCCTTCCGCTTTCCGAAGAGAAAGGCCGGAGTTGACTGATCGAGAGGGGTGCCGAGGCTGAGAAAATGCTTTTTAAAAATTACTTTTTTGAGTGAAAAATTGCCTGGTAAGTTGAGATCCATTGAGATCAAGAGTATTCTGTTTCGCTGACGTATTCTGGTTCAGCGAGGAAAACATAGTGGAGGGAAATTCTGGAACTTAAAAATGGTTTATAAAAAACTAATTAACAAATGTTTTAAACGAAGAAATGGCATGCGAACTTTGAAAAATGAGGAATACTGGGCGTGGCTAAACAAATTTCAAAATTTTTGTACTGAAAGTGAAGCTCCGCCCATTTTGCAGGCTGCCGCATGGAATTTTGCAAGGGGCGGCGTGGAAACCGTCAGTCTAAAATTAGTTTTTTATCATCTTTCGGCATCGTCCGCCGTCTTGGTGCGGCGGCAAATATATTTTTCTCTCAATTTTTCAAAAATAAAACTTGTGACCGAAAATTTTCCTCTACGTATGCTTAAAGTTTAAACTTTTTTCAAGCCGCATTTTTCTTTAATTCACGGAAAATCGTGGATAGACTAAAGCCGAGTGTTCTGATTGGTCGAATTCGACAAACTTGGACGAGAAAACCGGCGGTTATTCAAGTTTTGGTTTTCTCGGTCCTCCAAAATTTTCAGTCTGCATTCACAAAACACCTCATTTTACGCGTTGGCTCAGGCGCGGGAAACAGAGGGAATTTAAAAAGTAAAATTTTTTATTGAAAAAAGTCGATAATTTTTAAAATCGATATTTTGGACCAAAATATCGATTTTAAAAAATTTCAGAAAAAATCGATATTTTGTTCCAAAATTTGGTAAAATTACAGAAGTGCACCCCCAACATTACAGTTCAGGACCCCACGGGAAACCCCCAGAAGAGCCCCCCTCAAGATTAAAATAAAGTTTCACGTAAAAATATTTTATTAGAGAGAAATATAATATAAACGTGACATATAAATGCGTGGCAAGACATACACGTATTTTCATATTCCTTTTTTCTCATTGATTTCTCATTTTACCAGCGTACGTGGCAAAACGATGCTTCTCAATTTTATGTGCGGCCCTATAAAGATCCATCTATATCTATATAATATCTATACCAATTGATCCATAAATGTGAGCTTATCGCCAGGGAAACATGTAAGTTATATTTAAAATAAAAAAAACCCAGCAGATTTATGAAATTTTCATGAAATCCGTGGTGGGGGCTTCTTCTGTAATTTTCCTGAGGGGGGCGGAAATTAAATGTTGTGGGGGCGCTTCTGAAAGATTACCTATGCTTTCAGAATCGACCCCCCTCTCAGTTATGGGGGGATACTTCTGTAATGATGACATTTCACAAGCACCCCCCTCACACAAGTGCCCCCCACCCTGAGTCGGGACTAAAAATGAACTGATGGGGGGCCTATTCCAGTTGTGGGGGGAGAGTAGTGGTGTGGGGGGCGCTTCTGTAAAATTACCCAAAATTTTTTGAGCATGTACAGGAGAATTTTTCCAATATTTCCCGAAATTTCAGGTCAATTGGAGCATTCTCCGATTTTTCCGAAGTTTTTTTTTTCGGTTTTGTGAATAACCCCATTATGGCAATTTCAAAGCATTATCTTGAATTCTTGAAAATTCTTAAAAACGCTCACTATCACCCGATTCAATGATGCAACTTTTTCCAGAAAATTTGATTAAATGGCGACAAAGAAAAACACGGAAGCTGATTTCTGGAAGAATGGAACATCTTCTGCCAAATCAAAGTCAGTTAAGAAAGAAACGGGCGTGGCGATGTGGGTTTTCGTCATTTCAACAATCCATTTTCTTCTTTCAGGTCCGATTTTTTCCGAAACCGAAAGTCGTATAGTGAACAGCAGAATGAATCGAAATTTGTGAAACAAGAAGAAAAGTATGAAATTACTGAAGTTGTCCAGGAAATCAAAAAGTCGAAGAAACGGAAACGGTTAATTATCAGAAACGACGAATACGGGAAATTGATGATGCTGGGGCTGGAAGTCCGTGTTCCACTGGGCCTTTCGCTTTATCCGACACAAAAATTGATGATTGTCCGAATTCTTTCCGCACTCAAAACTAGTCAAAACGTGCTCGCCGAAAGTCCGACTGGAAGTGGAAAAACGATGGCTCTTCTTGCGTCTACGTGTGCATGGCTTTTGAATTATATTCAACAAAAAAGAGCAGCGTATGAGAATTGTGAAATACACGGAAGCGCTCTTCGCCCCAAAAATGAGCCGAACCAGGTGAAAACGGAAAATGACGAAGACGTTAAACCCACTGTATCAGCGTTGAAATCAGGAGATACCTGTAAGTTAAATTAACTTAACATAAAAAAAAACAAATGATCATTATTATTATTTTCAGTTGAAAATCAATGGGTCGACGATTTTGTTCCCCACAAATCCGAAAAGGTGCAAGTGAAAATAGAAAATTCGGAGCCAAAAGAGACGGGAAAGAAGGAGCCAGAGTGCACGTGTATGCCGTGGGTTTCTTTATTAAAATTTTAATTTTTTTTTAAACATTTGATTACAGTAGAGTTCGTGTGTATTACGGTACTCGAACTCACAAACAGATTGCTCAAGTTGTCAAAGAATTCTCCCGGCTACCATATGCGAATATTATCAAGTGGGTTTCTCGTTTAATAATTTTTTCTTTACAGGGGGCATGTTGGCACCTACCTCAGGCCAAACGCGCCCCAATCACACTCAACGTTTGTTCCCCTCGCGGCTAATCTTTCCATCCCGGGCGGGCCGTGGGCACCCGCTGCCCGTCCGCATTGCCCGGTCTGTGATTTTACGTGACGGTGTTTGGAGACACCGTCACGGTACATTGTACGTAATTCAATTGTCGATTTTTATGAATTTCCAATGGTATTAAATATGATTTTTATTGTTTTTTTTTTTTTTTCGTAATTTCAACTATGAAAAATATTTTTAGGAAGTCGAAAATGATTAAAATGGAGAGAAGCTGTTTGTCAAGTAGCGGGGATAATAATATTGAGGAACCATTGGAAAAAAAGGAAAATCAATATCGCCATTTTCCAGCGTTTCGCGGAATGAAAAAGTTGCGAGGATTCAAGAAAAATTAGAAGGTCACGAATATAAAGACGTTTGCGGAAAAAAAAAGATTCCTTTTTAAGATCGAGTGGACAACAAGTTTCAATCGAATTGTTGACTCCGAATTTGTTTCACTAATAAACATTTTTCTAATTACCATTTTTATTAATACTTTGAAGAAATAAAAAAATTTTACGCGGGCGTTTTTTTTTTTTGCCGGGGCATCGGACGGCCCTCTACCCGGACTGGTCGGGCGGGCGAAAAACGCCCGCCGTGGAAAGCTTACTCGCGGCGTTGCCAACTCTGCTGCTGTATCAAATGTTTAAAAAAATTTAAGGCTTATCTGCTGGAAAAAAAACATGTTTTTATTTTTGTTTTCGCTGAACGTACGCAGCGAAATGAACCGAGACTGAAACGTAGGCGCCAGCATGCCATAGGGAAACGCTGGCCGCCGGTTTCCTAGGCCGCGACTTCGTGCACTCCCCGTGGTCTTAATTTTTTTGTTGTTGTTTTAAACATCATAAATTAATTCTGAGAATTTTTATTGTGCGATTACCTTTAAAAATTAAAACCTACATAATTTTCCAGACACACTATCCTCGGAAGTCGTGAACAGTCATGTATCAATCCGACCGCGAGAAAACAGCCAGATATTTCGGCATATTGCAAAGAAATCAACAGTGCTCACGGGGTGAGAATTCACTTATTTAACAGTCGTTTAGTTTTCATGTGTTTTATTTAAGATCGGATGCTCTTTCAAGACAGCTATGCGTCCGAGGTACGAAAAGGCGCCACCATTGAGAGATCATTTGCAAGATAACGTAGGATAAAAAAGGCTTTGGGACGTTTCGAAACTTTTGCATTTTCCCGGCATATTAGTAGATTTAAATTTCCAAAAAATAAAAATAATTGATTTCGTGTCGAAATGGCAAGTTTCGAAACGTCCCAGAGCTAAAAAAATTGGAAAAATAAAATAAAGAAGGGTTTCAGGGAACAGTAGTATTCGATATCGAGACAATAGTGGAGACTCTTGCCACGAATGTTCCTCAACTTTGCCCTTATTTCTGTACAAATCGAATTTTAACTCAAGATGCCGATTTGATCATGTGCCCATTCTCATACCTCGTCGATCCGTTGATTCGCAATTCCTCAGACGTGCATCTAAAGAATTCAGTGATTATTTTGGACGAAGCGCATAACATTGAAGACACTTGCCGTGACGCGGCGAGTTTCACATTCACAGAAAAAGAAATTGACGATTCGATTTTATCAATACGATTAAAAAAACACTTGGTCGATACGGAACTCACAAATGGTCAAAAAGATATGGACACTGCTCAGATTGTCGATCGAAAGATAATTCTCAACGAAATACGAACTCACTTGGTCTTCTTAGAAAATGTACTACTAGAAATGCTCCGCTGGATGAGAAGTGTGTCTCGGAACGCACGACCGGCGAAAAACGACCGACAAGGTTGGAAAAGTTGTACAATGTGCTCTGCCAATCTATTCTCCTCACTTACTAACGCCGAAGAAGGTGTTGATTTATTCACGCCGCCAAACAGTCCGAAGCATACAGAGATCAGCACAGTCTTCTCGGAAATGACGAAACATAACGAACCGGAAATGCAATATTTTGATCAGTTCAAGCCTAGTTCCACTGCGATTGTCGTTATCGAAAAATGGCTATACTTTCAGTCATTCTTTGGAAATCAACAATATCAATCTACCTACAGGTTAGTTGGTCGAATTAAAAATAAAAAAGTTTGAAAAAAAAATCCTATAATCTGTGCTTTTTGCAGTCTAAATTTTCATAAAAAATGTCTAGAAAAAAAGGCACTCAAAGCTGAAAACGTTTCCCAATTTTTAAAATTAAATTTTGTTGCCTTCGCGAAAAATGCAAGTGCGCTCCACCGAACTTACTAGTTAGTACTTGGTGAGTTTCATTTTCGTCGCCAAATTATTTTTTCGGTTTTTCTTCGATTTTCTGTTAAAATTCCCTGTTTTTCATGTTTTTTGTTAAATTAATTAATTACAAGCAAATTGATAATATTTAATGAAAAATGTCCGGATTATGTCCTATTTTGTTAAAAATTCGTCATTTTTCGAAATTGCCGCATTGAAAAAAAAAATTCCAAACACTTTTATTTGTAATTTTTTTTTTGTTAAAACGCAATATGAACTATTTATTTTTGTGTATTCTTTCTTTTTTTCACAAAATTTATCGATTTTAATGAACATTTTACCGAATTTCGGCCAAAGTAGTTTTGTGGCTCTTTCGCAATTTTTTTCTCATTTTTCCTTCCCAATCGTTCATATTCTCTTTTTCGGCACATAATCATTAATTAATTTTATTTATTCAGAAGACACCGACACGGAAACTGGAACGGGAGGGCGACGTCGATAATTTTTGTTTAAAAAAAATAAATAGTTCCTATTGCGTTTTAACAAAAAAAAAATTACAAATAAAAGTGTTTGGAATTTTTTAAATGCGGAATTTTCGAAAAATGGCGAATTTTTACCAAAATTGGACATAATCCGGACATTTTTCATTAAATATTATAAAATTGCTTGTAATTAATTAATTTAACGAAGAAAAAACATGAAAATCAAGGAATTTTAACAGAAAATTGAAGAAAAACAGAAAAAATAATTTGGCAACGAAAATGAAATTCACGAAGTACTAAGTTCAGTGGAGCGCACTTGCATTTTTCACGAATGGACAATTACTCCGGTTTTATAAGAAAAGTCAGCAGCACCTTTTTTTTTGTAAATTATTGGCGTGATTTCAGGCATTTTCAGAAAAAAATCATATTTCTTCCTTGAAAACGCCAGATTTATTTTACTTTGTTAGTTTTGAAGTTTTTTTTTGTTTTTTTAAGCCGACATCACTGTTTCCAGGTTTTGAAAAGTGGGCGGAGCCGAGCAAACGCGCTCCACTGGATTTTTTCGCGCGAAATTCAAATTTTGAGGCATTTTTTATGTTTTTCGGGAAAAAAAGCATAAATTCTTAATTTTTTCCCAAATGTTCTCCAACGGAATTATAGCTGAGGTCTTTAGAATTTTTTTAAGCCTAAGAACGTCGAATTTGGTTCAGCCACCATTTCGAAATAATCGTTTTGAGTTTTTTGGTGTTTTTGCAGGATAAATCTTTACAAATATCGAAGTTTGGGACAGTTTTATGGTATTAAAAAAATACAATACATACATTTTACAAAGAAAAACAGTCGAAAGTGCGCCATGCTAATTGGCTGGCGCACCAGTAAATTAGGCTCCGCCCACATTTCCAATAACAGTTTATTAAACCTTTAGGTTAAACGTTTCAATTGAGCCAATCAACGAACGCCCAATTTTCGATGGCGACTCATCGATATTCACGAACAGTCCGAGAAGTTCCGGTCCACGACGATCAGCCGGTCCGAGAAATATGCAATACAGGGAGATGCAGGAGGTTAAAACAGAATGGTCCACGCAATCGGATGGCGACCAGTGGATTGATCCTTCCATGTCTCAAACTGGTCATCAACCGATCTCTGATGGATGCAAGACAACGATCAGTTTGTGGTGCATGAGTCCGGCAATTGTAAGTTATTTGAATATTACATTAAATTGAAAATGTCACACATTTAAAGTCATTTCGCGATGCATTCGGTGAGTCGCGATCGGTCGTTTTAGCTTCTGGAACGCTCTGTCCAATGGATACGCTGAAAACAGAGCTAGGCACGGAATTCAAACAACAAGTGGAAGGAGATCAAGTGATTTCCGCCGAGAACATTTTCGCTGCAGTTCTGCCCGCCGGTCCGTACGGAAATCGTCTTCAATGCACATTTCGAAACACTTCTGATCCCGAATCGGCATTCTATTCGGAAGTTGGCGCAATCATTCGATATGTCTGTTTGAATGTTCCCGCCGGAATTCTTTGTTTTCTGCCGAGCTATCGAGTCTTGGAACAATTGAAAACGTGCATGATGAGGAATTCCAGCATGCGACAGATTGAAATGAAGAAGAGAATTCTGTTTGAACCGAAAAGGTCTTCCGAATTGACTTCTGTTATGGACGAATTTGACGACGCCATTTTCAACCCGACAAAGTTTGGAGAAAGTATCAACGGAGCTCTGATGTTTGCCGTTTTCAGAGGAAAGGTTGGTTGGCTAATGTCGGCCCGCCAAAATGGTCAAACGCGCTCCGCTGAACTCAACGTTATGCGATTTTCATTTTGGTCTCCAAATTATTTCATTTCACGTATAAATTTAACGTGAAATGAAATAATCTGGAAAAGAAAATGAAAATCGCATAACTTTGAGTTCAGCGGAGCGCGTTTGACCATTTTGGCGGGCCGACAATAGATAATCTCAGTACGGAGCACTGCAAACGCGCTCCCTTCGCACAGTGGTGGACGCGGCCACGTTGGCGACGAGAGAGTGCATAAAATTGAGAGAGAGCCGTGGCCGATTTTTTGCTCTGATTTCTCTAAACATCACCCCCAATTCATGCGAAATTTTTTGTTCGTTTGGAGCGAGTTTTCAGCGTTTTATACCGAGTATAATATGTAGAGGCACTTTGCGGAAATGTGTGTCTGGTTTCGTTACTATTTTTATAGTCTATGATTAGCACGAAAAACAATTTTTAATTATTAATTTTTACATACAATGATGTTATCATTGTGTTTCCTATAAAAACAACTTTTTTTTTCGAAAAACGATAAGTTTTTCATGCTACAAAAATTATTTTTTAAAAAAGTGAAGCGTCTTTACTGTGTTTTTGGTCTCAGCAAGGTTCGGCACGAATTTTGACACAGCTGAAATGAGTGTGACCGTAACCCATTCAACGAGAGATCTCACTCTCTCGCTGAATGGATAACGGTCACACTCATTTCAGCTGTGTCAAAGTTCATGCTGATGTTCCTCGTGGGAAAGTAAGTGACTATTGCGCGAACACGCAATCTCAGTGTCTTTTGAATATTCGCGTGCCTATTATCAATCTCTGCACATCCTCCCACACGAGAAAAGCACCAGAAAATTTGCATGCGCCTTTAAATAAAAACTTTTTTAATTAAATTTGCCCTTTTAAAATCGTTATTTTTCGGCTATTTGTCACTTTTTTTTTGTTCTAATGTCTAAAATAGTGTTCCAATATGCAGGAGTATTATTTTTTTGGTGCACTTGCTCAATCTTTCGTAAACCGTAACCGTTTTATATGGAAATTGTTATTTTTACAGATAGCGAAGCAGCAAAAGAATGAAATCAGCAACCTGGAACAACAATCGAGATAATTAAGGCCCCGAAATTTAATTTCTATCAAAAGTCGGTCGAAGACTATTTATTGTTAATTTAATTATTTAAAAGGTACTATAAATATGATAAGTGAGAGCCAAAGCTATTAGTGACACCTACAGTAGTTTGTATTATACTCGGTATAAAACGCTGAAAACTCGCTTCAATCGAACAAAGAATTTCGCATGCATTTGGAGTGAGGTTTAGAGAAATCAGAGCAAAATATCGGCCACGGCTCTCTCAATTTTCTGCACTCTCACGTCGCCAACGTGGCCGCGTCCACCACTGTGCGAAGGGAGCGCGTTTGCAGCGCTCCGTACTGACAATATCAATCTCTGAAAGTTCCACCGGGACCCTATTGGAACCTAGGCCATGCTGCGCTAGGCCCCCGGTGAAATACTAATTTTCTACGTAGGAAATTGAGAGACGCGAGACGAAATGCGGAAAAGTCCGCAGTGCACTGTCCTTGTGCGAGCGGTGGAACTCTCAGAGATGGTTAATGAAAGTGGGTGGGGTTTCAAGATTTGATATAGAAATTTGATTGAAAACACAGTATAAAAAGAAAGAAGAAACGGCTCTGGGACGTTTCGAAACTAGGGTGTAGCAAAACCTTTTGCATTTTTCCCCAGCGTTTAAGGCTTCCATTCGGACGAAAAAAAAGCGGACGAATTTCGTCCGCTGTTCGTCCGCTCGTCCGCGGTTCGTCCGAGGTCGGTCCGCTTCGTCCGTTTTTTTTTTCTTGTTAGTTTTTCTTTTTGTTTCTGTTATATTTTGTTTTCAAAAGCTGTTTTTGTTCTTTTTTCTTTAAAATATGTTTCTGCTATCAAAAATTCGGAAAAAAATTAAAAAATTTGTTTTTGCAAAGCTAATTCTACATAAATTTACAACCGCTTACATTTTCAATGTCAGAATTTTTAAAGAGAGTGCCATAAATTAATATTCCAAGCCAATTAGAGCGTGCCGGACGAAACGGACGAAACGGACCAACCGATCCGTCCGCGGACGAACCGGACGAACCGCGGACGAAGCGGACGGACCGGACGGACGAAAATTGGTCCGAATGGAAGCCTTACCAGCGTTTTTCGCCAAGGGACACGAAAACAGCGGATTTGGTTTTTTAATTTTTATCAGTTAGTTTTTTTTGGGAATTTAAATCCACGAGTTTGCCGTAAAAAAGCCCAAAAGTTTCGAAACGTCCCAGAGTTGCGCTAATTAGTGTCTGTAGAGATTGTGGCGAGACTTTCGCTAGCCCATAACAATACCAGATAGACATAGAGATTTCCAGATTTCGGAAGGCATAGACTTTGCCGATGATCGTGCTCGTGTTGTCATCTCAGTCGGTATTCCATTTCCAAACGCAGTCGACGATCACGTGACAGCTAAAAAGTCGTACAATGACCAAAACAGCAAAGAGATGGGAATTCTGACAGGCGACGAATGGTACGTAACACAAGCATACAGGGCTTTGAATCAGGCGCTCGGAAGGTGTCTACGCCACAAAAACGACTGGGGAGCGATGCTTCTGATTGACGAACGCCTTGAACGACAAACGGGAACTTTTACGGGCGGTGCCACTTCGGCTCGCGTCTCCAAATGGATTCGTGCTCAGTTGAAGTCGTATCCGAGTTTCAAAATATTCAACAATGATTTTCGCGCTTTCATGGAACGACGAATGGGTGTAGGCAAGGAATCTACTGTGAATAAATGAATGAATGAATAATTAATCGAGCATTTTTTTTCCAAGCAAAATTACGGTGTACAATGATAGGTATTTATTGATTTATTTATGTTCAGAACTTTTTCTTCTACTGGTCTCCTTTTTATTGTTCATGCCTGAATATTTAACTAAACCTTTTTGTTGTTGTTGTTTTCTTTCATTTTGATCCACCCCGTCTCATTCAATTTAATTGCAAACACGTCAACACGGAACCGCCCGTTTAATTAAATTCCGTCGACCTTTTTTTTATCCTGGCCACACACGTTCTTCGTACTGCTCTTTTTTCTCGCTTTTTCAATTAATGATGACAAATTAAAAACAGCAGCAGCTATTCGGGATGTGTTGCGAATTGGGACACCAAAAAGAGGAACTCCGCACGCGCATTATACACAAGAAAACGGTCCAAAATGAGCCCCAAACGCGCTCGCATCCATCGCGGGACCTCCACCCATTTGAATCTTCGCGGCGGCAAGTTTGATGTGCAGGCGCCGCAAGGAACACCGGCGACCGTAACCCGCACTCGCTGCGGCCGAAATTCGGAGGACTTTTTTAGGATTCGATTTAATTCGTTGTTTTTTTTTTTGATTGTTCCTTTTTCTCTGAAGTTTACGTGTTTTTTCCCCGATTTACCTGTTAAGGGTCCGCAAACCCGAATCGACCGCAGGACCACAATCCTCCCGTTTTTTCCCTCGATTGGGGTTTTTCGGAGAATAAATATAATGGATTTTTGACGGAGTGACATTTCACGTGAAACTGGGAGACGAAAAATCTCTTAATTTCTTTACTTTTTTCTCCATTTTTTTTTGTGGGAATGTCCGGAAGAGTTTTCTCCCTCATTTCCCAAAATGTCAGGTAAATCGGAGCATTTTCCGAGTTTTCGCGCAGTTTTTTGCCATTTCGTGAATAACCCCATAACGTTTTTAACATTGTTTGACATTTTTTGACATCTATGAATAGGAAAAAAAAAACATTGTTTTTGTTTTTTTTTCCTCCTATGAATAGGTACATTATTATCGATTCAATATTCTTGCCGGCTACAGTATGCTCTTGACGCGCAAAGTCTGCAAACACCGTGGCTCCGCCCCCTTAAATTTTTTTCGAATTCAATAATCGGTTCCTAAATTTTCGTCATTTTCCTTTCGTTTTCTTATATTTTTTTTCTTTTTTTAACCTGTTTTCCGGAAATTGCATCATTATTTTGACATTTTTGTGTTTTTGTTACGACGGGAGTCGTATAATGGGGTTATTCATTACATGCATTTTGCATTTTTTGTCAAATTTTCCTTATTCATTTGATGCAGAAAACGACATTTTCTGCAGCAGAAAACTGCATTTCGTCGAACTGCAAAATGCACTTTTTGTCACAAAAAACACGCGAAAATGCAAGAAAAATGGTGGTGTCATTCATTTCATGCAGAAAATGACAAAAAGTGCATTTGCAGTTCGACGAAATGCAGTTTTCTGTAATTTGCAGTTCGACGAAATTCAGTTTTCTGCATTTTGCAGTTCAACTAAATGCAATTTTCTGCTGCAGAAAATGTCGTTTTCTGCACGGTCTCCCACGCGGCTAATGTTCGATAGAGCGCGTTTGCAATCGGCTCTCGGGAGGATTTACGGTCGAGCTATCATTTATTTATTTTCTACTGAAATTCTATTATTTTTACTGATTTTTACCTATTAATCGTATTATTTTGCTTTTTCCTGCCCAAGCTTTTTTTTAGTAGCTCACTAGAAACTTATTCGTGTCAAGTTTTTCGCATATCGTTTGAAATTCGACGAGTTGATACAGTTTGAAAATTTGTGTAGGAAATTGTTAAAATTTTCAAATTTTCGAAAATCGCTGACGGAATGCCAACAAAAAGCCCAAGCAATTGTTCAGAATTTTATGGCGATCATTTTGATCGCTAGCTGGGCTCATAATTTTCAGAAATGGCTGAGTTGATAGACTTTTAAGTGCTGCGGTGGATCACGAAATTTCTGCAAAACCTGGAAATTTTTAATTTTTTTGCATGCTAGTTGTAGGAAATCGCTGAGGAAAAACGCTGAAACAAAAAAATCAAGGAAATGAAGCTGCTAGCTGCGTATATTTTTTACTTTCAGCCGTTTTCTCCGTATTTTGAATCCGAATGTTATCTTTTGGAATTATTATTCGAATATTTCAGAAAACTAAAGAATGCATACGTCAAACGGTCCATTCTTTACAAGTTGAACGTATCGAAGATTGAAGTAAATTATGATTGCGAGTTGTGGAATTCTGTTTGCGAGAAAAAACGTAAGAAGGTTACAATATAACTTTATTCATTTTACACGATCAAAAAATAAATGGAGCAAGATGGTGGAATAAAAACAAACATATCAGATATGCAAACCTATTTTTTACTATGACAAAAATAACATTTTGCGGCAAAAAGCCACCAATTAGCTCAAATTGATTGCAAGGCAGGCACGGGATTTCCAATACCTTGTCAATATTAAAAAAAAAATCGTCGGTAAGAACAAAACAAAATAAGTTGCACTTGCATATACATATTCAGCTTATGCGACGAGTTTCAAACCACCTTTGAAAAATCTTACAGCGTTACATCGAAAATGAAGAAATTGGTAATCCCGAGCATAATTTTTTTTTCCAGCACACTTTGTTTGCTAGTTTGTGCCTTTTTTATTAAAATTTTTGCGGTCCGACAAATCACTGTCCTGCGAAACGGCTGGCTGCGAATTGTCCGCCTGCGAAATGTCCCGGAGCCGAAGGACGAACTTCTTCCTCCCACGAACGTCTTCTTCTTCTTCAGATTCTCGCCGACCAGAGCTGGAGTGCCTAAAACAAGGTTTTTACGGGGAAGCATATGCAGTTCAGCAAAACTAACCCCGATTCTCTTTTTTTATATTGCATTTGCGTGAGCTTCTTCGTTTATCGATTTGGTCCGGAGATGTTCGGCGAGCCATCTGACTGAAATGTTACATAAATAATATGGTTATTTATAAGAATGATGAGAATAAAATTGTCATTTGTGTTTTTTTGTTTATATATTTAAAGACAAAACATGCATTAAATCACATATTTTTGCATTAATATTTTGAAATAATAATGTAATTATGTATACACAAAATGATATTCGTATTCTCATTTAAAACACAAATAAAAAACATGAAAAATTAATGCAAAATGATTTGAATTTATGCGTATTACTCTGCAACGACACTCCGTCTTTACACTTGCGCCTTATTTATTATTAGCCTCCTGGGAGACCGTGTTCTGCATGAAATGAATAAGGAAAATTTGACAAAAAATTCAAAATGTATGAAATGAATAACCCCATAAATAATTAGCGTGACCCGACACGTTTACACGTACTTTTATTGTCACGTGTTTCGACACGTGGCGACCTACTTTCTCATGTATAAATAGCCGTTCGGTTTCTTAATAAATATTAGTCTTTACGGCTAATCACAACAGTTTTAAATGAAGTATTTGATGGCGCGGGGTTGGGGGAGGTTGAGGGTCTCATCTTTGATCCGAAGGCAATCTTACCTAGAAGATTTTTATTAGAAAATTTCTTGAAAACTGAAGGTGTGGAGATGGATATAAAAAATATTTTTTAATATCATGGGAAAAAAATGAAAAATAGTTGAAAAACAACTAAAAAACGATCAAAAATAGCAAAAAGAAGCCTGAGACGACGCAATGCGCATGCATTTTTTGCGCGTCAGAGCATACTGTAGCCGGCAAGAATATTGAATCGATAATAAATCGCGTTTTTGCGTCTTTGGGCATTCGTTTCAGGATGGACTTTTCGGCTGCGACATCTGTGACCATGGATATCTGTTTCGGAGCGGAGCGGAAGGAAAAGTGACGAAGGGCTACCGTAGTTTCCGCAGAATCTCGCAGAGCTGTCACGGCCGCAGACAAGAATAATAAATAAATATTTTATACATATTAAACTCTGGCGGAGCGGGACAATGACACGTCTTTTTACGAATCAAATGTTATTTTATTCTTTCCCGGAAGAAGGAAGAATAAGGGCACTTGGCTGGCTCCGCCTCATCGGGCTCATCATCCTCTTCTTCATAAAGTGTTTGTATGTGTAGTGGCTGCGGCGGCGGCGACGGCTCTTCGGAGCAAATCCTAATTGGATGTGATCCATTCGACTAGTTGCTCACTCTGCTCCAAAATTAGACCTATTTTAGTTCTTCTTTTTTCAAAAGCACTCTCGTAGCGGGAAAATTGATGTTGTTGTTGATGATGATGATGATGATGACGATGCGCTCAGATTTAATGAGTTCTTTAGCGGGGACTGAAGAGGAAAAAAGGGAGAGAGAAGAAGAGAAGAGCACCATTTCCATAATTAAATACATTTATTTGCCGAGCCGTCGCAAAATGTACTGCACCGCTCTCTTATAGTTTTTTTTCCTGCTTCTTTTCATTTGCATGATCCCTTGTTAATATCAAATGTGTGTGTGTATTAGTCGTTAATTGCTGCTTTTTCATATTTTACGATCGGTAAAAAGGGTGCAATTCGGCGTGAGAGTGTATGCAGACTTACCGTATTCTATACGCACTATTATGGAGATCGATAGCGTGATAATTTAGTCAACCAAAAGTTTATCGTTTTTGTGGTTTTCAATACAACTCTCTACAGTATTTTGCCTTCCCTGTTTTGACTTCCCCGGTTTCGTGGTTTTTCCCGGTTTTGTCGGGTTCTCTAATTTCGTGAAAAATTGCGACACGGGGTGCTGGCGATTGCCCTGATTGGCAGTGTGCCCATTTACACGGGGTGTTGAGAGGTACATGAAAATTAAAATTTAAATTTCGCGGGAAAGTTGTCACGTCACTCGAGAAAAAAGCGCGCGAAATGGCGTGTTCAAAACGTCGTTACTGCGGCGCCACAGCAATTTTTATATATTTTTTTCTTGTGGGTTCATATCTTTTGCATTATTCTAAATATCTAAACAATATTTCCCTATTTATTTTCTGCAGAAGACGTATTCCGCCAGCGCCTCGTTTTTGAAAATCCAAACCGTTTCAACTCTGTAACAACCGCGTTTCCTCAAATCTGGGTGAGCAGTGGAGCGCATTTTCACCATGTACTCTTCAACACGCCGTGATTTATGCGAATTCTCATTTCTTGAGTTGAATCTTGAAGCAGAAAGTGTGTAATCGACGAGACGCAGAGGAGCCAGCTTTGCCACGTGTCACGACTTCAAAAAAGGCAACCACCAACACCCCGTGCGTACTATTATGGATTCATGAATGAGGGACAAAACGCGGTGAATTGTGGGGCAAATGTTGGCTGGTCTCGCCACGATTTTGACAGACTACGGGCAGCGCGAAAATATATTTATTATTATTTTTTTCAATTAAAACGCATTTTCATAGTTTTTTCTCAACAAAATGTGTTTTTGAAAAGAAATTACCCATTCTAGGTTACACAAAAATTTTTAATAGTGAATAAATCTGTCAAAATCGTGGCGAGACCAGCCAACTTTTTCCCAACAATTCAACGCGCATTGTCGCTCATTCAAGAATCAATAATAATTGTAAGAATTTACTCGCTGAAGAGTTTGCATTTTCTAGGCCACAGCTCTCATCATATGAGCGCTCGAGAAGAGAGTAATATTTACCGTTAAAATAAGAAAGTTTTATCATTAAACCAAATTAGTCCTCAAACAAAACGAGTGTTGCAAAATAGCGTGTGACATCAGCACAATTTTGATTTAATTCGGCAGACACTTGGGAGCCCGCACTTTTTTTGCAAACAATAATCAAAAGTTTACACTGTTGCCATGCCAAAAATAACGCAGTAAAGTTTGCGTGTGTGTGTGTAGTCCACTCACTAATCACCATGATAATAGGCTGTTTACAAAATAAAAATATTCTACATAATTCAGTGAGCAAACATTACTCGTTCTCCTGCTCTTTCTTCATTACTTGCTCGACGTAATTCAGGCCTAAGTGCTTTTTGCTCTAACCGTTCAACTCTATTCTGTTCTATTCTGCTCTGCTCTGCTCTGCTCCGCTCCGCCTTCTATTTCTTGTTCATTTGAGTGCATTTTCGTTTCTCTTTTCTCTTTTCCCATCGCAAATTCATTGAACCATTGGGCGGATTGCGGAAATTCCACTTTTTGTGAGAGCCGCCTGCCTTTCACTTGGGATAATGGTGGGGGTGGCCGGGAAAAAGGGAAAGTAGTAATAAAAAACGAGACATCCACACAGGAACCAAAAGCAACACTTTTCACGCTATGAAAGTGTCATGCGTTTATTTCGAAATAGGCAAGACGAGACGGCGGGGCGTCCGTTGGATACTGACGGTCGAGAAAATTACTGTTTTGAACAACGCAAAACACACAAATGAATCAGCTCTTTTGCCGTCCGCCTTTTTGACTTTTTTCTTCGGTTTTTTTTTTCAATTAGTATTCGGAACGAAGCGAGGAGAGTAATTGGAATTTGAATTTGAATTTAAATTTCTCCGAACTCTTTTTTTTAGGCGAGTTTAAAGAAATGGGCTCCATTTTTTTAATTGCATTCATTTTTTTTCGCACCGCTGTGTCTGTCTGTGTTTTTAAAAAATATTTATAATTATGCCGCGTTCTGCATGCGTCTTTAAAGTGTATGTATACAGTGGACATTTCAATGTTTTTGTGTTTTTTATTATTAATTTTGTCGATTGCTATCCCATAAATAGGTACCTATAAGAAAAGGGCAAACAATAATAGGATTTTTTCGTTTCAATATCCTGTTCTGTTGCTATTTGCGGACTTGTTTTGCTTACCATAATCGCCTGCAAAAACCTGAAATGGGGTAAAAATTCCCAGTCCCTTTGCAAGACAAAAAATTCCATAATATCACGGTGTGCGCTCCACATAGATTTGAGGAAACGCGGTTGTTACAGATTTGAAACGGTTTCGATTTTCAAAAATGAGGCGCTGGCGCAATACGTTTTCTGCATAAAAAAAAAAAGGACGGTTTCCAGGATTTGAAAAGTAGGCGGAGCCGAGCAAACGCGCCCCACTGGATTTTTTCGCGCGAAATTCAAATATTGACGCATTTTTTATGTTTTTCGGGAAAAAAAAGCATAAATTCTTAATTTTTTTTGCCAAATGTGCCCCAATGGAATTATAGCTAAGGTTTTGAGAAATTTTTTAGGCCTAAGAACGTCGAATTTGGTTCAGCCACCATTTCGAAATATTCGTTTTGAGTTTTTTGGTGTTTTTGCATACTAAATCTTTACGAAAATCAAAGTTTAGGCAATTTTATGGTATTAAAAGATACAATACATACATTTTACAAAGAAAAACAGGTTTTACTGAAAGAAAAACAATAAAATCAATTAAAAATGCGCAAGCACCGAAAGTGCGCCATGCAGGTTTGCTGGCGCGCCAGAGAATTAGGCTGCGCCCACATTTCAAATCCTGGACACCGTGAATAGGTTAATATTGTTCAAATATTTAGAATTATGCAAAAGATGGCGCCGCACGCCATTTCGCGCGCTTTTTTCTCGAGTGAGGTGGCAACTTCAACTTGCCCGCGAAATTTTAATTTTAATTTTCATGTACCTCTCAACACCCCGTGAATATGCAGGAAAAACAGTGCCGCGGACTTCCAAAAGGGGCGGAGCATGTTCATCGACTTTTCACATTTTCACCGGTTTTGTCAGGTTCTTGTTTTTTAAAAATGATGCTCCTATTCTGTTGGCCCTTGGTTTTTTGCGGTCCATGATTCCGCAAAAATATATTTTCAATGTTTACCGGCCGCGACGTGACCCAAGTCCGTAAACACCGAGATCTACGCCAAATTCCCTATGAGAGGGGCGGAGCTTGTACCTCTGGTTTTTGACATTTTTTCGTGTTTCCGTGCACTCGTTTTTTTTTTTTCACGATCTCTGTACGGTAGGCAAAGCGATTATTTTAAAACTTCTTGCCAACCCACGTGTTCCTTCGCGCCGTTCTTTTGGCTCCCACGAACGCCAGACATTCTCTCGTGTTTATAATCTAATCCCCCAGCGTATCCTCTGATTCGTTCGTTCCAAAAAGAGAAAGAAAGAGCGACAAAGATTATGATGATTAGTTTTAGTCGGCGCCTAATCTCCGCTCTATACATGTAATAATATGAAAGAAGTAATATTAATCGAATCGAATCAACTTTTCTTGCCTTTGCACACACATACACACACCAATTTATTTTCTCTATTTTTTGCCGACGTAAATACATATTTTGAACAAAACAAACAACACATTGTGGTCAGTGTCTGAAAATTGTTCTTTTTCTTTTTCCCACAAGAATCTTCTTTTTTTTGTTTTTGTCGGATTAACTAAATTGAACGATTCAATCTAGATTGCAATTTCAGAGATTTTCGGAATTCCGATTTCCTGTTCGTGTTGTGTTTTGCTCGTTTTCTCACACACACCTAATTACCTCTTTTAATCTACAGTATTCCATCGTGTGTGTGTGTGTATATGCACCAATTAACTAGCTAAGGGGGGAGGGGGGCCTCCCGCATTATGATTAGCGCGTGCACTGCTCTCCTCCAATTACTCCTTTTCTAATCCTTTCCATACTACTCTAAATATTGCAACTCTCATTAGTCGGTTCATTTATTTCTTCTCTTCTTCGCTTTATTTTCCTATTTTTATTAGTATTTGCGTCTGTCCTTCTTCTTCTTCTTTTTTTTTCTTCCTCCTCCTCCTCCTGAATTGGACCACGCCCACAATAGCTCGTTGAGCTGCTATCTCTTTGCTTTTTTCGTCGTTTTTTTTTTTTCAATTTTTCATTTTATTTTCATTTTCCACTCTTTCTCCACCCCCTTCTTCTTCTTCTTTTCCTTCTTCTTTTTCCTTTCCATTTCCTCCCGATTAAATTTTTAATTAAACGTCATGAAGGTCCCCGCTGAAAACTGTGAATGACACTACATTATTGCACCCAATTAGTTGTCCACACATTCTCTCTCACTTCCCACATTTCCAATTTCCAAATCATTGCTCGTTCTCATAGCGTAGTGTCCATTTCATCTCATGTCATCTGGTTTTTGGTTGGTTCTTATGAGCTCGGGCTTGCACACAAAAAATAGCTGCAAAAAAAATAAGAAAACTTTACACATTCGCCCGTTTTGTCACCTGGCTGACATCAGGGCAAAGCATGCATGATTGAACCATATGTGCCGCATTTTCAATTGTTCCTTTTTATTATTTAATGCACTATGTCTATGTAACGAGCTGTGTGAACTTTGGAGCAGCCGTTAGCGATGAGGCGCTTTTGTTTTATTGGGGTCTGAGTTAGGTGCGAATAAGGGTGGGAATGTGAGTTTTTAAAAAATCGTTTTCAATTAATTTTTCCCCGAGTTTGAGCTTTTTGGCTTGAAAATTATGCCTTCTGCTATTCCAAAAAATCCAAGAGTACCTAGAACATGGTCTAGTAGTATCGCGCCAAACCAAAATAGTAAGATCCCACACGGCCTAGGAACCAGTGACCTAACTGACCACCTGTAATTGACGGATGCAGTATTGATTAGGACTTTCCCTGCCTCTTCCGAATTACCTATTTCACTCTTTATCTCTAACCAACCCCTCTAACTCTTCCAAAACCTCACTAATTCCAGACAGATGGTTCACGGCTCTGCATTCCACCCGTACACACGGCCAACCAAAATCGCTCCGACTCCAACTCCAACTCTATCCGAAACATCAGTCGAGGAGACATTGCGGTAACCTTTTCATCCCCCCCCATTTCCACCTGCTCTTCACCAATTTCCCATAATTCTTAATACTGCTACGTCACCAGCGGCCCGGCAAAAAAAAAGAGTCAAGGGGTCAGATCAAGTGGCAGGTGCACGACAGAATTAGAATAAAATTAATCTAGACGCGAGCGCAAATTTGCCCCGAAGCAGCGGCACGAGCAAAAAATAGATTGTGCACATGTGTATACTCTCACACTTTATGAAAAAAACGTATATATGTATTTATCGTGCTCCTTCGTTTCCTTCTCATTTCCTGCACCAAATCATAATCTGACGTGCAGTGGGAAAATGAAGATGGAGCAAAGAAATAATTAGTTGAAGGAGAAGAAGAAGGCGTGTAACTCTCTTCTCTTCTTTTTTCATTTTCTCTCTTAATTTGCTCGGTGGCCGTGACATTTTCTCACATGTTTTCTTTTCTTTTTTTTTTCTTGTCGAACCGATCCGATCTGATCTTTGTGGGAAAATGAGAATTAAGAATGAGCGACTCACTGTTCGAGAAGTTGAGGGGTTTGGACAATGGAGATTTCACAAATTCCTAGATATAAAAAATAAATCTTGGAAGTAGCGATATGCACATAAAATCGGAAATGAGAATTTAGACAAAACGTTTTTGGGATTTTTGATTTTAATTTATGTCTGATGACAGAAAATTCAATAACACAAAATTCGGTGTCACGCACCGTTTATTCTATTAGCTTAGATTGCTCAATTTAACCATAAGGTCATTCTTAAAACATAAGGAAATACAAACAATAAAATAGAAAAAAGGTGAAAAAGGGGACTGAACACAACACAAAGATGTGTTTTAAAGCTTTTATCAAGGAAACCCCGTTGCTACGGGAGGAAAAACCTTAATATTGAAAAGCGGCGGGAGTTGCTTTACCCGTCATGGAAAATCATTTGAAATGTCCGTTACTTATCTGGACCAAATTCAATGCCTGAGCTTCATCTGAAGCTCGACTCATATACTGAGTCGCGTTGAATGCTCAGTTCAGTCGGTACTTTGACTGAGTCGGCGGAGCTGATCTCCAGAGAGATCGACGAAGAGGCGACGAGTGCGTGTGAGCATTCCGCTCTCTCACAAAAATAACAAAAAGAGGAACAAAAATCTTTCTTATATAAAAAAAACCCAGATCGGGATGTGTGTGTACTTCCGCACCTGCCTTTTTGCAAGAAAATGCAGTGGACAAAACACGAACCTGTGACATTAGGATTTGTATTCAAGCGCACTACCGACTGAGCCACAGAGGACAGAAATCTTCCCAAAACAGAGTGCGTATAAATGAATGTGGCGACGAATTCGCCAATAGGCTGCGTCAGCAGCCGCGCAGGACTGCGCAGCAGGCTTGTTAAGAAAAAAAAATTAAAATTTGCTCCAAAATCACAGCCAAAACGAGCAGAAATCCAACGAACTGACCGAGACGACGCAAGCGCGGAGGAAAACTCTGGAAACTATTTTAGGATTAAAGGGAGGCGTGGCGCTACGGTAGACAAGCGGGTCTCACCGCGACCGCGCCGTGCTTGCACACAGCGCAATGCGCGCGCTGTTTGAATTATACTTTGAGGATTTTCTTTTCCTCAATTGTTTTCAATGGAGAAAACTATAAATTTGCTTCCCAAAATATGGTGGCTTTTGGGCATCATTTATCGACATGTGTCGGTACAGCTCAATTTCAGGCGGTTCTATTCCGCGCAGTTCTATTCCGTGTTAGTTCTATACCGTAGTACCTCCAGTGACTAGAGTGTCCGGAAATTATTTTAGAATTTGTGCGTCGACGAAAGTGTATGCGAACGAGTCGGCGTCAAATTGAAATTGTGCACAAGCCTTCGAGTAGACGATGGCGCGGCTTGCGTGAAAATGGAATGAAATGAAAGAATTATGTATATTTTTTGGGAAGGTGAAGATTTCGTTAGGTTAAATATATTGTCATCATAAAAAGCAAAACACAGAAAAATAATCAAAAGCACATCAATTTCCAGACTCGTCTTATCTACGGAAACGCTCATCTCACTTGCTCAACTCCAAAGCTCTACCGTACTCGCACGACCCGAGTCTCCGAAACCGGAGCATTCTCCACCAGCGCCTGCTCCAATCCTGACTCCAACTCGTGCCTCATCCTGCTCAGAGCCCCTCCAATCGCCAGCCAGTCTTCCGAACGAAAAATCGCGACGCAAGAGGACCACGTTCTCGCCAGAACAGGCAACCCGTTTGGAAGCTGTGAGTGATCTTTACTCTTTACAGAGTGAAGATATTAAGCTTTGATGTCTATCAGCGAGCTCTTTTTTTTTGGTGCGAATCGGTGTAAACCTTCAAGTTTCAATGTTGACTATTATCGAACATCCTTATCTTTCAGGAATACCTTGCTGACAGCTACATGGCTCGCGAAAAACGTATCCTACTTGCTCAATCGTTGAGTCTTTCTGAGAATCAGGTGAAGACGTGGTTTCAGAATAGAAGAGCCAAGGATAAACGGGACAGGAAAACTGACAAGTGAGAACCTAGAAACTGACAATTTAAATTGTTAATTTATTTCAGCTCTTCCATCAATACACACTCAAGGAAATCATCTCCATCTCGCAAGTCGTCCTCTGATTCCTCCCCAACACCGTCCTCGTCTGGATCCTTCATCTTACCATTTTCAACTCCAATTCAAACCGCCACAACTCCTACGACTGTAGAAGCACTTTTCATGTGCCCACCGACGACTCCTCCAGCGAGAAGCATCCAAAAAGTTGAGCAATTCCCTGTTCAACCCGCAAATAATTTCATTCCCAACATGGACTCCTTTAACAGTTACCTCCAATCATTAGCCTCTGGAGCACTTGCTCCTCCTTCACTTTTCAATCCGAATCTTCTCACTTCTTTCCAAACTCCGTTGCAATCTGCATCCATGTAAACTTTCATTCCGTTTGTTTCTCCCGCTATTAAATCAATTACATTCCGGGTTTCCTTTTTTTCTTCCATCACCCAAACTCATCTCTGTCCATTCATTCATCCCTGTTTCGCGCTTTCTGTCTTTTTTTTTGTATTACTTTATTCGTTTTCAATGTATGTAAGCTACCGTAAAACCTGTAATAGAGCGGTCGGCCTCTCTATTTTAACTGATTATTACAAGTTTTCCGGTATTTATAGTATTTTCAATCGACTTGCGACCTGAAAATGCAATTCAATTCAAGTCTGCATTCACCGTTCTGTCTGCGTCTCTTCAAATATCACTGTGTTCGCGTGGTCGCGCACAAATAAGTGGGCGGAGTTTCGTTTCGTGTCGTGTCGCAAGTCGATTGAAAACACAATATTTTCAACATTTGAAAGCGCATACATACATAAATGTTCAAGCAAATAAATGAATAAATAAATTGGTAATTAAATATGTACTTATTTGAACAGCTAGATTTATGATTTAGAATCGTATTTATAATCAGCTATGACCGTTTCAGATGACGTTTCCCTCTCTCTTTTTCTAAATATTTCAAGTTTAAATTAGTTGTAACACGGCACCCCAGCGTTCCTTCCAAAATTGTTTCTACCTGGCGCATTTTTAAAACCGTAAGGCTCGGTCATTTTCTGACAAAAAAGCCTCGTTTTTGGACTAAAATGATGGTGTCATCCTGAATAATCAGATAATGATTCGAATTTCTCAAAAAATTAAATTTTTGAGTGAAAAAAATAATTGTATTATCCGACGAACTTGGTACGAAGGATAATAAAATTATTTTTTCACTCGAAAATTTACTTTTTTGAGAAATTCGAATCATTGTCTGATTTTTCAGGATGACACCATCATTTTAATCCAAAAACGAGACCTTTTTGTCAGAAAATGACCGAGCCTTAGGGTTTTAAAAATACGCCACCATTGGAAGGCTGGGGTGCCGTGCTTGGTGGCGCATTGGACAACGGGGTGAGGCGTGTGTAATGGCGTTTGCATCCCATAATTCCCGATGCTGCAAAACTCTTCAATTTTTGTCGCCTTGACTTGTTCCGCGTCTTCTTCCAAAAAGCAAAAAAAAAAACAGATCTGACGAGGTGATTGAGCAAAAAATTATAGGTAGTGTGTTAGTCAACACACACGGGATCGGAACACAGAATACATATAATTATTATCATTTTGTGCGTTTTATAATTTATCTATTTATCATAAATACAAATGTTGTGTCTTGAATTCGGTTGGATTGGCAGGGGGTGAAGATAATTACAGGTCGTGAAAGGAATGCTTTTGTGACGAAAGATTCTGAATACGTATTGAAAAGTTCAGAGAGCTCAATTTTTCAATTTTCAAAGAATTATAGAAACTTTTGCGATCGGAAAATATGCGGCGCATTTATGGCACGGATCTGGCAGAGCGGTCGCAGTCTACGGTAAACGTCCGGTTTTGGTATGACAAAAATATGGCATGGGTACTGTAAAAATGTGGGTTGTTTGTAAAAATTTCGCCAAGTTAATGCGCAAATTGGTTCATTATGAGCTGTGAAAATACTGCGGATACGAAATCTGACACTACCCACCGCTAAACAGACATTGACGCTTAATTATAATCGTAATAATGATGCGTACGTCTATAGCCTATAGCTATAGAGGTACGCATCATTATTACTTGTTTACTGCAGAATACGCAAGGTGTTGGGCTCTAGTCTCCATCTACGCCCGTAACACTTGATTCAGGTTTAATAAAACCAGGTTTGCAAAATAGGAGAACGTGAAGATGACTAACAATGAGGGATTAGTTTAGGGTTCCTAAATGAGCCGTCAGACAAAATAATATTATAAGAACAAAACATAATTTTAGGGTGGTTTAAGTTGTGTTTAACTTTATTGTCGACGCCATCACTTCCCGCGGAACTACCGTATACAACTATGTATTCAACCAAAGCTTCGGCAGTTTTTATCTAATTTGCTTTAATTATCTTTGGTTTTGGTGATTCTCAATAAAAGTTATATGTAGTTGACTTATCCATGTGGACCTGCTCAAAGTGCTGTAAGTCAGCTGAAAATTGTCCGCTCAACCCATAGTCAATTAAAATTATACGTTTAGTTTTGAAACTTTATTTTAAAAAAATGTTGAGTCTTGAAAAATCTGAAGAAAAAAAATTATTTTTGGGTCGAAAATTTTGGCATCTGAAATTTTTTTTTAAAATCTGCGGTTTTCAAAACTGACCAAATCCATTTTTGGAGCTTGTCAAAAACATTACGGGACAGATTCGTGCAATTTTTCAGAACCATAACCCTCTCCATTCAAAAGTTATACTTCAAAAAACAAAATATGATATCTTTTTGTCCGGTACTGTAACTACAGGAATTAATTTAAATAATTCCAAGCTACGAACGGTACACAGCCAGTCGTCAAAGGACATGTTCTGGACTATTATTCTTCATTTCTCCCATCTCTGCCTCCTGTTCCGATGATCCTGTAATATTTAACAATGACACAGGAATGCCATGTGCAATAGTTTTTGCAAACACGTACAATGAACATAACTCTCCCCTAAAAATCCGCCACGTATCGAAAGAGTCTGCTAGCAACAAGCAGCTCTCTCTCTCCCTTTCCCCAATATTTTCCATCAAAGTACAGTATGACCTGTATTTGAGCAGCTTCAGATCGCCCACAATAAATGGTTTATTTTTTTTTACCAAATTCTCATTTTGACAACCGAAATGCGTCTCCTTTTGCTGCTTCTATTGGTCGTTGCGGTGACAGCGGGTAGGGTTTTTTTTTTCTAACTTTCTGGCTCTGGGACGTTTCGAAACTTTTGTGCATTCTTGCGGCATACTAGTGGACTTAAATTCCCAAACAAAAATAGCGCGTTTTGGTTGGCGAAAAACGGTATGCAAAAATGTAAGTTTCGAAACGTCCCAGAGCCAAATTTCTATCATCGTTTCAATTTTCTTGCCGGTTACAGGAGTTGAAAACCGGAAAGAAAATTCATACCGTAATATTATATTTATTTTCCAAAAAGAAAAAGAAACCCCAATTATTTTCAGCGCTATGGGGAGGCGACTCTTCTGAATCGACTGAATCCTCAGAATCATCAGGCGGAAGCCCTTCATCCAGCTCTTCGGAGCAAATTTCCGAGTCAGAAGAGGGTGAAATCGTGATCGTAGAAGGGTCTGGATCTGGAGATGCTCCAGTGGAAATCACTATTGTTGAAGTTCTTCCCGTTTCAGAGGACAATGAGAAGAGATAAATTCCGTACTTGCAATAATAAAGTTTAAAGTGGTTCAGATGCTTTATAGGATACAGGAAAAGAAAAGAAAAGTGAAAAAGAATCTAGATCACAGGCAGGCTTCAAATTTTGTAGGAAAATAGACAATCCGCCCACCTTTAATCTACCTTTCATGGGGGTTAATTGAGCAATTTAGGGTGAAAATGTGTGAATAGCACCGTTAAAAACATTTGTATCGTATCACAGTAGGCACTTCAACAAAACAAATCGTACATATTGTACATGGACGGGAGACTCGCACGGCGTGTTAGAACCTACGTAAATGCAAACGCGCTCTGTCGCATTTATCTGCGTCTCGATAGTGACATTCTGCCAAGAGACGCAGAGTTTTGAGAAAGATAAACTCCGAAATTTCATTTCCAAAATAATTTTTTAAACGTAGTCTCCAGCACACCGTGGTCTCCGCGAGATATTTACTTTTGAAGAAACAAAAAGAAAGAATAACCTGTAGAGAAAAGTCGAGCAAGAAATGGATTGGAAATAAGAATTTTGTGAAGAATTAAATTTTAAAAAAAGGAAAAATGATATGACAGTCATTACATTATTGAGCATCCGTCTTCATTTGCCTTTTCCAGTGCGTCCTCTGCGCAAACAACGTCATCGTACCTGAAAATGAAAAATGGGTTTCCAGGCAAAAATCATAAATTTCCCAATTCAGAGGCCATATAATTGTTTTCCGGAAAACGAAAATCGGAAAATGCTGATTTTTGCATAATGGAGGTGAAAGACGCAAAGAAGCATGTTTCGCAAAACGATTTTTCTCATATTGGGCAAGCGGGCCGACGACGGGCCGGCAAATAACTCAGCTGAGAATGAAATGCGTTGTTAAATGAGATCTTCATTTTGAACATCTCATTCAACAAAACATATTCATTCTCAGCAGAGTTATTTTCCGGCCCGCTTGCCAAGTATGGTTTTGCTTTCATTTTCCAGTTTCTTGCATACCGCCTTTGTTTGAAATCGGTGTTTGCGGACTCTCTCTCCCCCTAATAATGAAACTCTGCCCATTTTTTCTTGTGTCTAAAAGTTTGGTAAAGTTTCTATTTGGATTAATTTGATACTTTGGATATTTGGATTTGGATACTTTATTTGGATTAATTTTTAATTTCATGAAGGTTGATTCGAAAATTAAAAATTATCGGGACATTTTTTTAATTGTCGAACCGCCAAAATGGCCAAACGCGCTCCACTGAACTTAACGCTATGCGATTTTCATTTTGGTCACCAAATTATTTTGTCGGTTTTTCTTTGTTTTTTTTTTGCATAAAATCGTCTTTTTTCGTGCTTTTTCCTTGTAAAAATATTTTTTCGAGTCTAAATTTATAAACTTTTGTCAAAATCTTTCGCATATTTCCAAATTTCAGTGAAAAATTAATATTTTTCGATTTCTGCGCACTTTAAAAAATTCATAACTCACTCCATCATGATGATGTTTTTCAATGTTTTCTTACCTTTTAGCCCGAAAAGTACTGTATTTTTTCTAAATTCCACCTTTTTCCGCCGAAAAAATTTTCAATAAAATCAGTAATTTTGTGGGAATTTGCCGTTTCGGCGGAAAAAAGGTGGAATTTATATTAAAATCAGTACTTTTCGGGCTAAAAGGTAAGAAAACATTTAAAAACATCATTATGATGGAGTTTGAACAAAAATCTTTCCAAACAAATGAGTTATGAATATTTTAAAGTGCACAGAAATCGAAAAATATTGATTTTTCACTGAAATTCGGAAATATGCGAAAGATTTTGACAAAAGTTCATGAATTTAGACTCGAAAACATATTTTTACAAGGAAAAAGCACGAAAAAAGACGATTTTATGCAAAAAAAAAAAACAAAGAAAAACCGACAAAATAATTTGGTGACCAAAATGAAAATCGCATAGCGTTAAGTTCAGTAGAGCGCGTTGCTCTTTACCTATTGTGTTTTCAATCGAGTTACATCATCAAACCATGAAACCCCGCCCACTTTTATTTTTTTACCTTTTCATTGATCTGTGAGCTCTATCAGCACTCCGACTCCGTTGTCTACGCTCTCCGTTCATCGGTTTCGTGAAAGATCCATTCAATTTAGTGGGACGTCCTCTTTCCTCTTTTTTCGGCTCATCGCAACTTTTTCTTTCCTTTCCATTCGGAATGAACTTCACGTCCGACACACCAGCTTGTTCCGCCACAACCGTCAAATGAGCATCAAAAGCCTGAAGAAGTGCCACGTATCCACAGCACTTTTCGACCGCCCATCTTGCCAGTTCACTGCATGCAAATCTGATCCTTGCAAAGCTTTTCTCTCCGACTCGACGCACCATTGCCACGTTGATCTCTTGACGGAGTCGTCGTTCGTCACGACTGATCAAGCATAGCAAAAAGATCCAATCTATGGTGGCGGTTTGTGAAAAGAGAGAGAGCAAGAGGTCAATCTGTCGACTGCTATCAATGTTGCCACGTGATGATTTGGCACCGACGAGGAAGTCCGTGTTCTGCCAGTCGTCGGCAAGACTCCGCGAATCACAGGAAGATGGATTCATCGGAGATGAAGTGGTCGTAGATCTGTCAAGAGTCGGTTCTATTTCTGCACGATTTCCTTGAACTCTTTCCAGAATCGCCTCCTGAATTTCCACATCTTCTTCGCTATTTTCGTTGTCCGTCTCTCGAATCGGATGCGCTCCATTCAAATCGATAGTCGTCTTTTCAGTGGTTCGTGCTTTCGGTTTCAATGCATCTGTTGATTCGGCGGCAACCAGTCCATTCAGACTGGCCGTACTTTGACTAACTCGAATATTGCCCAGTTTCTTTTCCACTTGATGAACAAAATGCGATCCAATTACAGGATAAGGCCATGCGAATTGAGCGTGTAATCTAGTGAGCGCTAGCGCGAAATCTCCAATCAAGTAGCAGTTGTCGTTCGTTGACTTTGGTGAAAGGCTGACTTGTTTTCTACGCAATTCTAAGAGTCCAGGAAGGTTGAATTCCAGTTCAGACCAGAAGAATCCTGAGAAAAAGATGATAAGTGAGTTTTAATGGGGTTATTCACGAAATGGCAAAAAATGGCAAAAAACGGAACAAAAATTTTCAGACAAAAATATCAATTTTTAAGAAATATTGATTTTTTTTTCTGAAAATGCTTAAAATCGATATTTTTGTCTGAAATTTTGGGGTATATTCCGGGAGAATTTTTTCCCTCATTTCCCAAAATTTCAGATCAATCGGAGCATTTTCCGAGTTTTCGCGCAGTTTTTTGCCGTTTTTTTTCATTTCATGCATTTTGCATTTTTGTCAAATTTTCATTATGGGGTTATTCACGAAATGGCAAAAAATGGCAAAAAACTGCGCGAAAACTCGAAAAATTCTCCGATTGACCTGAAATTTTGAGAAATGATGGGGAAAACTCTCCCTCCCGGACATTCCCACAAAATTTCAGACAAAAATATCAATTTTTAAGAAATATTGATTATTTTTTCTGAAAATGCTTAAAATCGATATTTTTGTCTGAAATTTTGGGGTAATGTCCGGAAGAGTTTTTTCCCAAAATTTCAGATAAATCGGAGCATTTTACGAGTTTTCGCGCAGTTTTTTGCCATATTTTGCCATTTCGTGAATAACCCCATTATTATTCATTTCATACAGAAAACGACATATTATTTTTCGTGACAAAAAGTGCATTTTGCAGTTCGGCGAAATGCAGTTTTCTGCTGCAGAAAATGTCGTTTTCTGTATGAAATGAATAATGGGGTTATTCACGAAATGGAAAAAAAAACTGCGCGAAAACTCGAAAAATGCTCCGATTGACCTGAAATTTTGAGAAATAATGGGGAAAACTCTCCCGGACATTCCCACAAAATTTCAGACCGAAATATCGATTTTTAAGAAATATTGATTTTTTTTTCTGAAAATGCTTAAAATCGATATTTTTGTCTGAAATTTTGGGGTAATGTCCGGAAGAGTTTTTTCCCAAAATTTCAGATAAATCGGAGCATTTTACGAGTTTTCGCGCAGTTTTTTGCCATATTTTGCCATTTCGTGAATAACCCCATAAGGAAAATTTGACAAAAAAAAAAAATGCAAAATGCATGAAATGAATAACGCGTTCCAAAAATTCTTGAAATCAGGCGTTTTTGCAGTCCAAAACAGGCGATCACAGTTGAAACCGACGTTACCTTAGTTTTGAATTTTCCCACGGCTGCTCAATTTTTCTTTTTTTGCGGGAAAATTCAAGTTCAAACATAGAAGGTCTCGCAGCGAAGCCACTACGGTAACGTCGGTTTCAACTGTGACCGCCTGTTTTTTCTGGGATTTTTTGTGGCACTTTGGACTGCAAAAAACTCCTGATTTCAGGAATTTTTTGAACTTTGGATGCGGCATAAATTTTTCAAAATTACCTAGATCCAAAAGCCAATAGTTATTCAACAAATACCACGCATGTTCCTCAAGAATAGTTGTCATTTTGGCAGCTAACTGATTAACAACCAATGGAGGAGACAGCTCTCCGGAAAGACCTCGAGACAACGCGGTTTTGTCTTTCGACCCGACAGAGTCTTTTCTCCGCGAATCTTTTTGATCCGTACTACTTTGTGAATGCCGTACTTTACTCAATCTTCCAGCTCCGGCTTGGAACCGATTAATCACAAATTCATTGGATGACGTTTCCGAATTCGGAGAGGATGCAGTTGGACGTCGAGATAGAGAAGTTTTGGCGCTGGGCGGTGGAGTTCTGAAAACAGAGCTACAGTATTTTTGCAAGATGAATAATATTGGTGTTTGTGTACTCGCGTTGCGGACCGATTTACAAGGCTCCTCCCACTGCCCAGCTTTATTTTTTGTGATTCTCGCGTTTTGATGTTTTTTTTTCTGTTTTTCAATCCATTTTTTTTAATTTCAGATCGATAAATGTTGTACTTTAACGAACATTTTTTAGAAACATTCCGCCTTTCATGGTAAATTTTCTTGTGTTTTAAAGTAATTTATTATTTTATTGTCGGCCCGCGAAAATGGCCAAACGCGTTCCGCTGAACTCAACGTTATGCGATTTTCATTTTGGTCTCCAATTAATTTCATTTCGCGTATAAATTCAACGTGAAATGAAATAATTTGGAAACCAAAATGAAAATTGCATAACGTTGAGTTCAGCGGAGCTCGTTTGGCCATTTTGGCGGGCCGACAATAGGTGGTTAAATTTTGTGTTCCGATGTCGACCAGGAAAAAAACGATCAGAAAAAAAACATAAAATATTTTAAATATTTTTGGGCCATTTGGCCGGTATAATTTGCTTATTTGTATATGTTTTATTGCATTTTTCAATATATGTTTGCACGTTTAAGTCGCCATTATCAATTAAAAACGATTTATAAAGAGAGCGAATAATTGTGGGAGAAATTTTGCGGTTTTTTTTATTTGGAAGAAGACGGCGAGCTTTTCAAGCATCTGAAATATATTATTGATTATTTTCAAACCGACTATTATCGGCCCGCGAAAATGATCAAACGCGCTCCGTTAAACTCAACGCTATGCGATTTTCATTTTGGTCTCCAAATTCTTTCATTTCACGTTGAATTTACACGTGTAATGAAATAATTTAGGAACCAAAATGAAAATTGCCTAGCGTTGAGTTCAGCGGAGCGCGTTTGACAATTTTCGCGGGCCGATAATACTTTTTCCTATTTTTCTCGCCCAGTATTCGTTCAAATACAACATTTATCGACCTGAAATAAAAAAAAAACTGATTTTAAAAAAAAGCATCAAAAAGCGAAAATCACAAAAAAAAAAATAAATCAGGGCAGTGGGAGGAGCCTCGTAAATCGGTCCGCAATGCGAGTACGCAAACACCGCGCGACAACTTAAATGAAACAAAATCATAGACGTACAAAGCGTCAATATCCTCTTGTCCAATCGAACTTGCGAACCTCACCATTTCCTTGGCTATCGTCCACTTTTTCTCAGCCAAAGCCTCTCTGACAAGTCTGGCCGCCTGCTCCATGCTCACCTCGGTCGTCTCCAAATTTTGAAGAACTATTACAAAACTGGCCGCATTTTCGAGTTGTTTCAACTGCAGACATTCTTCGAATAGTGCATTCGGAGAACCAGTGACATCGAAAAGTGCTCTCCATAGAGCCAGCTCTGTCTTTCGAGCACAATGAGCCACCGTTTTGAGGAACTCGGGAAACTCGTGAATGAACGCGACGCATCTGGGAAGAAGAGGATCCGGAATAGGTTCACTGCTAGTTGCCTCTTCTTCAAGAACTCCGTGAAGTAGAAGCTCCAAAGCGTGTGAAAAATGAGGAAGTGAGCGACACGCGCCGGCAAGTTCCAGGGCAAAAACTCCCAGATTTCGTTTTAAAAGTTGTCGAAGAAGGTGATGAACAAAGACTTCACTGTTTCGATGAAGAGAGTACATTGAGATACTTTCAACTTGACTCCTCGACGTCCTTGCCACGTGTTGAAGTTGACTTTCCACTCCGATTGCTAGGCAGTCTCTCGCACTGATCACAATCGGGTAAATATCCAATTCAAACGGCAACATGATCCTTTTCGCTATAAAAGTCATATCTTGAGAAGTTGTGGTCCGTTTTCCTGGAACCAGGGGCATCCAAACTTTGATGCCTTTTTCTCCACAAGCTATCCAAAGTGCGTTGCTCAAATGAGAAGAGCTGGATTGAGTTAGTGGAGATGGTGGCTCCGAAGACGTTGAGACACTTTGTACAGACACATTCGATCCGTTTCGTCGATGTCCATTCCAGAGTGCTTCGAGTGTTTGAGAGACCGCATTTTGTGACACAAAGCATCTATCGTGCCACATCTTTTCCACGTACGAGGCGATTACCATTGGTTGATGGAGCTGAAAGTTTTTGTTTTTACACGGCGTTTTTTTCACTACCTGCTGTAGAAAATTTGCTCGCGAAACAGCCACCAATCAGCGTGAAAAGTGGGCGGAGAAAGGGGCGTGGTTTGCAAAAACTCCGCGCAGTTTTTCATTTTACATTTTTGAGTCTCTGTTGTCAACATTTTTAAGTCTTTTGTGAACATTTTTGAGTGTCTGTAGTGAACATTTTCAAGTCTCTGCTGTGAATAAACAATTAAACTTTATTGATAAAATAATAAAATAATTAATTGAACAATAAAATTGCATAATTATTTATAAACACAATAAAAAATCAGAATCAATACAAAACCAAGCACACCGTGGCTGATATGACTGATAGATAAATACAAAAATACAAATTAAGGGGCCATACACACGGCCCGGCCGAATCGACGTGGCCGAAAAAAAACTTGTAATGATACAGCAGTTCTGCCAATGTACGCAGTTAAATATGGTGTAAACACCGCAGCGTAAATATGCAGAATGTGCACCGCAGACGCCGACATTTTTTTTTGTTGCCATTTTTAGTTTTAAGAGTTTGTTGATTTTAAATATGCCTTTGCTCTTTTTTTTTAATTGTTTTTCTTATTTTTCTGTGTCCAAATCAGACAATTTTCGGAATAAGGTATTTTGCGGTACAAAGAACCCCAAAAAAAGCCAGAAAACAATGGTGTTTTCGCATATACTCCTTTTTTTGTTTCGCCCGGAAAAAATCGATTTGTTATCGTTAACGTACGCGTTTTTTTCTGGGATTTTTTGTGAAAAACTTGAATGCAGAAAAAATTTTACGTGTCTGTGAAACTGAAAAATAGTTTCCCAGTAAATTTTTCTCCCATTCCCACACGAAAATTAACCTATTTATATATATAATGGATTCATGACGGAGTGACATTTTACGTGGAACTGGGAGACAAAAAATGTGCATTTTTTCAGTTATTTCCTTATTTTTTCGAATAAAAACGTGAAAAATTGTCACTCCGCAACAAATCCATTATATATAGCCCGGCCAACTCAACGTGGCCGAAGAAGAACTGGTGCTATAATGGATTCGTAACGGAGTGACATTTCACGTGAAACTGGTAAACGAAAATCTTCATTTCTTCAGTTATCTTTTCATTTTTTCAAATAAAAACGTGAAAAAATTGTCACTCTGCCTCAAATCCATTATATTTCTGGGAATTTTCGTGTGATTTTAAACAGCGGAAACAACATTATTTCTTTTTTTTTTTACTTCATTCGCGGCAATATTTATTATTTCAGAAAACAACATTCTCGGGAGGAGAAACATGGAATTCAAGAAACTTCAAAATTCATTTTTATCGTTAAATTGATGAGGAAAAACGCAAAAATGAAGTGAATGGGGTAATTTCTTTTACAAATAGTTGTTTTTTCATAAAGCCGTGTGTTATTCACGAAATAGCAAACAATAGCCAAAACCAGCAAAAAAGTTTGGAGAATTCTTCGATTGGTCTGAAACTTTGGCAAATAATGGCAAAATGTACTTACCGGCCAATCCCACAATATTTCAGACCAAAATATCGATTTTTTCGGAAATTTAAAAAAGATGATTTTGTTTGAAATTTGGTGGGAATATCCGGGGGTATTTCTGCCATTATTTCCCAAAGTTTCAGATCAATCGGAGAATTTTAAACAGGTTTTAGCTATTTTTTTGCTATTTTGTGAATAATCCCATATGTATTTTTCGGCAAAAAATTCCGTTCTCAGCATGAAAGGAATATGACGATTGATTTCAAAAATTAAATATTTGCTAAAATAAGTAACCCCATTGCGCTTTAAAAAATTATTTCATTTATTTGAAAAGACCAAAAATTAAGAAAAAAATGTTGAAAGAAATTAACGCATTACACATCCATCGACAGTAGAATAAGATTTTTAATTATATGAAAACATCAACAAAAAAAATTAATTGAAATTGAGAAAAATAAAAATGCTTTAATCGTTATACTTAATCTCAGAGTAGACGATTTTTAATAATTTGTAATGCCGCGTCCAAAGTTCAAAAAATTCCTGAAATCAGGAGTTTTTTGCAGTCCAAAGCCGAAAAATTTCCCAGAAAAAACAGGCGGTGACAGTTGAAACCGGCGTTACCGTAGTTGCTTCGCTGCGAGATATTCTATGTTTGAACTTGAATTTTCCCGCAAAAAAGAAAAAATTAGGCAACTGTGGGAAAATTCAAGTTTAAACATAGAAGGTCTCACAGCGAAGCAACTACGGTACCACCGGTTTCAACTGTCACCGCCTGTTTTTTCTGGGAAAATTTTCGGAACTTTGGACTGCAAAAATCTCTTGATTTCGGGAATTTTTTGAACTTTGGACGCGGCATAAGGAAAGTACATATAATATACGGAAGGTTAAAAAAAAAACTAAACCACATCGCTTCTTTCAGTAAAACTAACAAAATTGTTACATAGTAATTCTTGAACAATGTGCATGTATCTAGCCTTTTTACAGCGGAAAGAGACAAAACGGCGCTCGAGCCGATTGAACAACGAGTGTGTCGCTTCGATACCTTGTTCGGACAGCCGACCATGAGTATGCTGTTCTGTTAGGACATCACGAGAATGATGAACAAGAGTGTGCAACTTCAACGTTACACTATCTGATGGAAGAGAATCCTTCAAACAAGAAACAAACTTTTTGATGGCTTCTTCGAACTCTTCAATTTCAGTGTCATCCAGCAATTTATTGGTTGAAAGGCGCATGATTTTGTGAAGCTGATCCATAGATTCCAGAATCGTTTCCAACTTTTTACTACTTCTTGTTTGGAACACTCTTCGGGTTTTATTCACACCCTCCTTCGACAGAATAAGTTTCACATGGTTTCCAGTGAATTGTTGGAAAAATGCTTTCCTGGATGCTCCGATTGATTCCCAAGCGTTTTCAACCTCTTTCCACACTGAACCATCACATCCCGTTACTATTTCATTAATTCTCCGAAACTGATTGAGTACAACTTGTAATTCGATTTCAAGAATTTCCTTATCTTCCAAGTTTCCATTTTCTTCCGCATTCTTCTTTGCTTCTTCTACTCTTTTTTCTGCTTCTTTCACCGTTCGCTGCATATCTCTAAAAATAACAAAATCAGTGTCATTATCAATTGACATCGCATATTGCCATATCGGTTGAAGCACATATTTATTGAATAGGCCAGTGATCAAGTGCAACATTCCTGGCAGGTAATTTTTGACTTCAACGTTTTTTAAAAGCGGCCCTTGGCCCATCTTGACGCCAAAATTTCCATACTCAGCATCTCGATGATAAGTCAACGTAGTCCGATCACTTGACTTCTTCGCCACATCCAAGCAGGCAATTGTATTTGTTCCTCTTGTGTTATCTTGGAAACAAAGCGGGCAGAAGAACTTGCAAGATTGCTTTCTGTGTGCGAGCATTTCGCTTACGAATTTGAAGTCTCCGACAACTTTGAGCACAATTCTTCTGATAACCAGCTTATCATTCTCGACAAACTTGATTGTTCGAAGATTGTTCAATTGATCCAATGTTGGTTGCAAATATTTCTCAATGTTTTCATAAGTGTCCGAGTCATCAAAAACAGCAATTGTGACAATATGCTTTGTCGAGTTCGGCTGGCGCAAATTTCCAATGAGGAGACAAATTTTTGTTGAACCTCCGCCGCTATCTCCGCCGATACCAAGAACCACGTCCTCTCCAGAATAGTCGTCATAAAGCAATTGACCAGATGCTGATAACTCCTCTAGAATCCATTCCATAAGTCGACGAATATCTATACATTGGATGGTGGTCACCGATTTCCCGTTTGACTGCACAATGGACGATTGGTATAACTCAATTCCGGATATTTTGTTCGACAACTGACATGTGGTTTTGACTGGTGGGAGAACGTCTCTACCCAAAAACTCGACGAACACTTGTTTCATCTGCTCTATCTGATACCGTGTTATGCTTGCCCGTGTTTTCAGCACCACACATTGCCATACAGACAGTCGAAAACTGCAAGTTTGTCCTTCTTCGTCTTCAATAAATTTTATAAAGTCTTCCAGGAACGCACAAATGTCCTCTTCATTTGTCACATCTTGAATGTACTGTATAACCAATTTACTTTTTTTCTTCTTCGACGTTGCATTGGAAAGCGAACTGTAGGCAGTTTCTGACTGTGGCAGTTGCTTTTTCTCCATCTTTATCAACATTTGATTTTCAGTGATAACTTGACTGAGCTTGGAATTGACTGTATTCAACTTTTTGCTTTTCGCGGATAGCTGCCGGCGAAATCTGTTTCTGGCAGAGATCGCTTCTAAATATCTTGTTCTTTGGTTTATCCTCATTGATTCAGATGCTTCTATGTCGCGTTTTATCCTAATGTTCTCTTCCTTCAATGTGTAGAACTCATCCGAGAATAATTCGACTACTGAGTCGGTATTCTCACAGGGAAAATCCACTTGAGTCGATTTGTCAGAGGTTTTTGAAGAGTACTGGAAAAATATAAATGAAAATACAAAATTAGTCAAATTTTCAGCTCACGCATTGATCACTTTTGAGCACATAATTGGTTTGGAACAATGTATTTGGTGAATTCATTGGCCCGGCAATCATCTCAACATCCAGGTCTTCAGTTGAAGCACTCGCATTTCCCAAGTGTTTCGACTAAAATAAACGTTTGATTAACAATTTATTATCTTTCTGCGAACTAACTCTCGGAAGACTAGCAGCTTCGACAAGCATGGATTCCGTTTTATGTGGCATCTCAAACTCCGACTGTTTCGTGAACACTTTTTTTGCATCGGTGCACACATTTTTTTCCAATTCGATGGCTGTCACATTTCTATAGCGCTTCCCTATTGACTGGGACAATACCAAACGAGACGCTTTTCTTCTCTTGGTTTCGAAAACCATCTGAAAACCAATTTTTTTCAATAAATTTTTTTTTTGTCTGAAAATTTCACATTTTTCGACTTTTCGTGGTTTTTTTTTCGAAAATCACACATACAGCTTTAAATTTTTAGCATCAAACAAAAGACAATTGCCTGGAGAACGTTTTGGCAAAAAATCAGAGACTTAAAAGAATTTTTTTTCGAGAAAAAATTTTTTTTGTCTGAAAATTTCACATTTTTCGACTTTTCGTGGTTTTTTTTCGAAAATCACACATACAGCTTCAAATATTTAGCATCAAACGAAAGACAATTGCCTGGAGAACGTTTTGGCAAAAAATCAGAGACTTAAAAGAATTTTTTTTCGAGAAAAAATTTTTTTGTCTGAAAATTTCACATTTTTCGACTTTTCGTGGTTTTTTTTTCGAAAATCACACATACAGCTTTAAATTTTTAGCATCAAACGAAAGACAATTGCCTGGAGAACGTTTTGGCAAAAAATCAGAGACTTAAAAGAATTTTTTTTCGAGAAAAAATTTTTTTTGTCTGAAAATTTCACATTTTTCGACTTTCGTGGTTTTTTTTTCGAAAATCACACATACAGCTTTAAATTTTTAGCATCAAACGAAAGACAATTGCCTGGAGAACGTTTTGGCAAAAAATCAGAGACTTAAAAGAATTTTTTTTCAAGAAAAAATTTTTTTTGTCTGAAAATTTCACATTTTTCGACTTTTCGTGGTTTTTTTTTCGAAAATCACACATACAGCTTTAAATTTTTAGCATCAAACAAAAGACAATTGCCTGGAGAACGTTTTGGCAAAAAATCAGAGACTTAAAAGAATTTTTTTTCGAGAAAAAATTTTTTTTGTCTGAAAATTTCACATTTTTCGACTTTCGTGGTTTTTTTTTCGAAAATCACACATACAGCTTTAAATTTTTAGCATCAAACGAAAGACAATTGCCTGGAGAACGTTTTGGCAAAAAATCAGAGACTTAAAAGAATTTTTTTTCAAGAAAAAATTTTTTTTGTCTGAAAATTTCACATTTTTCGACTTTTCGTGGTTTTTTTTTCGAAAATCACACATACAGCTTTAAATTTTTAGCATCAAACAAAAGACAATTGCCTGGAGAACGTTTTGGCAAAAAATCAGAGACTTAAAAGAATTTTTTTTCGAGAAAAAATTTTTTTTGTCTGAAAATTTCACATTTTTCGACTTTTCGTGGTTTTTTTTTTCGAAAATCACACATACAGCTTTAAATTTTTAGCATCAAACAAAAGACAATTGCCTGGAGAACGTTTTGGCAAAAAATCAGAGACTTAAAAGAATTTTTTTTCGAGAAAAAATTTTTTTTGTCTGAAAATTTCACATTTTTCGACTTTTCGTGGTTTTTTTTTCGAAAATCACACATACAGCTTTAAATTTTTAGCATCAAACAAAAGACAATTGCCTGGAGAACGTTTTGGCAAAAAATCAGAGACTTAAAAGAATTTTTTTTCAAGAAAAAATTTTTTTTGTCTGAAAATTTCACATTTTTCGACTTTTCGTGGTTTTTTTTTTCGAAAATCACACATACAGCTTTAAATTTTTAGCATCAAACAAAAGACAATTGCCTGGAGAACGTTTTGGCAAAAAATCAGAGACTTAAAAGAATTTTTTTTCGAGAAAAAATTTTTTTTGTCTGAAAATTTCACATTTTTCGACTTTCGTGGTTTTTTTTTTCGAAAATCACACATACAGCTTTAAATTTTTAGCATCAAACGAAAGACAATTGCCTGGAGAACGTTTTGGCAAAAAATCAGAGATTTAAAAGAATTTTTTTTCAAGAAAAAATTTTTTTTGTCTGAAAATTTCACATTTTTCGACTTTTCGTGGTTTTTTTTTCGAAAATCACACATACAGCTTTAAATTTTTAGCATCAAACAAAAGACAATTGCCTGGAGAACGTTTTGGCAAAAAATCAGAGACTTAAAAGAATTTTTTTTCAAGAAAAAATTTTTTTTGTCTGAAAATTTCACATTTTTCGACTTTTCGTGGTTTTTTTTTCGAAAATCACACATACAGCTTTAAATTTTTAGCATCAAACAAAAGACAATTGCCTGGAGAACGTTTTGGCAAAAAATCAGAGACTTAAAAGAATTTTTTTTCAAGAAAAAATTTTTTTTGTCTGAAAATTTCACATTTTTCGACTTTTCGTGGTTTTTTTTTCGAAAATCACACATACAGCTTTAAATTTTTAGCATCAAACAAAAGACAATTGCCTGGAGAACGTTTTGGCAAAAAATCAGAGACTTAAAAGAATTTTTTTTCGAGAAAAACATTTATAAAAACTCACTGCTTTTGAAGACTCGCGAAGGGAAATGTGCGGAACAAATCCGAGCTCGGCTGTGAGTTATCCTGAAAGTAATGTTCATTTTAAACATTTATTTACAAAAAGTTAATGAAAAAAAAACGAAAAAAACAGCAAAAAAACGAAGTTTCATAGTTGCCTCTCGGCGCAATGCATTAAAAAGGAGGTGGCCGAGTTTCCGAAATTTTCTCGGCCACGTCGAGTTGGCCGCGCCGTGATACATAAGAAGTAATGAAAATAAATTTAAAAATACAAACAAATGATGAGAAAATGCGATAAAAACTCAGATCGATCTGATATCTTGAACCAAAATTTTCAAAACAAACGGACAAGCCGGAAAGGAGGAAATTGACTGAAATATTGAATGAAAAAATTATTTGACAATTTTCTATGTTCAGTTTTTCCGTTTTATAATTTTTAAAGCAGATTCGTGAAGATTTTGGACACTATTTTACAGTTTTTAATTTATTGAAAAGCAGTTGGCATTTCATTGTTCTATTTTTTAGAAAATTTACGGATTTCAAACGACTAATTCGAATAATTATCGTGGTTGAATGAGATTCGCAAACTATCTTATGAGATTCGTAAATTTCCTCGTGAGAATTCACAAATATCATGAAATATTGCATATCTCACAAGGGCATTTACGAATCTCACGAGATATTTTACGAATTTTTGAGGATGTTCACGAATATTATTCATCCACGATGATTATCCGAATCGGTCGTCGGAACTATTACAGACCGATCGGTGTTTTTTTCACATTTTTAGGAAATTTCGAATTTAATAAACTAAAAAACTTAATTTTCGTGCGAAATGTTGATTTGGTCCATGCCCGCGATGTCATTTTTCAGCCGTCCTCGCGCTCCGCATTCTTGAATGGCCATCATCGTATTCTGAAATAAAAAAAAGTATTTTATTTTAGCTAAATTTATGAATATAAATGTGAAGAAAGAGAAAAAAAAAACGAAAAAATAGACGGATAAATTAATTTCGAAATTAATCTCGACATTTACGTTTTTTTCGGTGACCGAAGAGAATCCTCGACCCCCAGCCCCCTCAGTTTTAAAAAGTTTTTCAGCCTTAATAAAAGTTTTTTTCGCTATAAAAAGGTGCGCAAAATGTAGGAAATTTAATTTTGAACAATCGTATCAGAAAACATTTGAGGTCGAACAGAAAAATTTTGAGAAAACCGGAAAAAACAGCGTTTGGTCGCCAATACGACATGGCCGTGGCCTGGAAAACTCCGTTACTGGTAGTGAAAAAAACGCCGTGTTTTTAATGGACCTATTCAAATCTTTCTTATATATTCTCAGTACGGAGCGCTGCAAACGCGCTCCCTTCGCACAGTGATGGACGCGGCCGCGTTTGCGACGAGAGAGTGCAGGAATTCAAGAGAGCCGTGGCCGATGTTTTGCTCTGATTTCTCTGAACCTCTCTCCAAATGCATGCGAAATTCTTTGTTCGATTGGAGCGAGTTATCAGCGTTTTATACCGAGTATATAAAAACCCAGATCGGGATGTCTGTGCGCGTCCGCACTTGCCTTTTTGCAAGAAAATGCAGTGTGGACAAAACACGAACCAGTGACATTAGGATTTGTATTCAAGCGCACTACCGACTGAGCCACAGAGGACAGAAATCTTCCCAAAACAGAGTGCGTATAAATGAATGAGAAAGAGTGGAACGTAAAAAAATAGAATGTGGCGACGAAGTCGCCAATAGGCTGCGTCAGCAGCCGCGCAGGACTGCGCAGCAGGCTTGTTACTGTAGAAAAACGGAAAAACTTGGAAAACGCTCTGAAATTTTGGAAGAAACTGTCAAAAATGCTTCCGGACAAGAAATTTTTTCTCAGAAAATTTGTGACCGAAATATCGATTTTAAAAATTTTCAGAAAAAAAAATCAATATTTTTAAAATCGATATTTCTGTCCAAAATTTTCTGAGCATTTCATGTCCGGAAGCGTTTTTGACAGTTTCTTCCAAAATTTCAGAGCATTTTCCGAGTTTTCTCCCAGTTTTTTGTCATTTTTTCCGTTTTTCTACAGTACTTTGAATAGGTCCATAATGACCTACTTTTCCATCTTCATTGAGACTCAAAGTTATCAGCCGTCCAGCAATGTTCACTATCACTGTGTCAATACTCGAGTAGAAGGCAGGAGAAAGTTTTCCACGCACATCCATATTCAATTGTGTCATTTGAAGAGAGACGATGCACGTCGGATGAGGAACAATCTCGTTTATCCGAATGACTGTCACAATGTCACCAGACACTTTTGTGAACGCATCTCTTCCAGACTCTAGGTGGGCCGTCAGTTTGTAAAGTGTGATTTGGGCCGAAACGTCGAACACTGCGCACACATCGTCTCTGCAAAAATATGAGCTGAAAACTATTGTCGAACCGCCAAAATGGTCAAACGCGCTCCGCTGAACTTAACGCTATGCGATTTTCATTTTGGTCACCAAATTTTTGCATAAAATCCTCTTTTTTCGTGCTTTTTCCTTGTAAAAATATTTTTTCGAGTCTAAATTCATGAAGTTTTGTCAAAACCTTCCGCATATTTTCCAATTTCAGTGAAAAATCAATATTTTTCGATTTCTGTGCATTTAAAAAAATGTATAACTCGTTCGTTTGGAAAGTTTTTTGATCAAACTTCATCATGGTGATGTTTTTTTTTAAATGTTTTCTTACCTCTTTAGCCCGAAAAGTACTGCTTTTAATACAAATTCTACCCTTTTTCCGCCAAAACGGCAAATTTTCACAAAATTACTGATTTTAGTGAAAATTGGCCGTTTCGGCGAAAAAAAGGTGAAATCTATATTAAAAGCAGTACTTTTCGGGCTAAAGAGGTAAGAAAACATTGAAAAACATCATCATGATGAAGCTTGAACAAAAATCTTTCCAAACAAATGAGTTATGATTTTTTTTTAAATGCACAGAAATCGAAAAATATTGATTTTTCACTGAAATTGGAAAATATGCGGAAGATTTTGACAAAACTTCATGAATTTAGTCTCGAAATAATATTTTTACAAGGAAAAAGCACGAAAAAAGACGATTTTATGCAAAAAAAAAGAAAAACCGACAAAATAATTTGGAAACGAAAATGAAAACCATTTTAGCGGTTCGACAATAGTTTATTAACTCTAAAGCGTGTTATTGTTGTCTGGACCGCAGTCCACCGCTGCGCAGTTGGGCATTCGTTTCAGTCGGTATATGCTTCGACTTTTTTTGGTAAATTTTTTGAGGACAAAAATTTTTTTTACCCCCTCCCCCCCCCAACTCACCTCAATGCAGACATGACTGCTTTATTCTCCAAATCAATGACAGAAGCAAATCGATTGTCGAGTCGTTGCGAGATGGGATAGAATGAAAGATGTGGTTTGTCAGTGTCGGCATTCAATCCGACGACTCCAATGACGTCGTCATTCCAGATGAACACTCCACCAGTCACCAGAAGATTCTTCTCCTGGGTTTCATTTCCGAATATCTTCCATCGTCGAGTCGTCAGTGCACAATAGGCGATTCCTTGATTTCCAGCCACAACCAAGTGGTTGTAGTTTCTGTCCGTCGAGGCGTACTGTAACGGGGGAATGGGTATTTTGGAAAAAAAAAAACGGTACTTACTCTAAGCGGCCAGTTCGACGACAAATACTCCAACGTGACCGTGATATGATCCCAAACAGAATGTGGAGCACATGCGTCCGCCTCGCGATCTCGATCTCGAGCAGCACTGATCAACACTTGTGAATCGCTCATAAGGACCGCACGATCGCAATGCTCCTAGAAAAATAAACATTATATATATATTTATGTTAAAGGGGGTGCCAACTTTCTGGGGAAAGTTGTTTAAAATATACTCTTATGTGGGGGATTTACGAATATCACATCGAAATCGCACAAAAAAATTTATCTGATTTTTGGCGAATTTTACAAAAAAAAAAAATAGAAGACCACGTGGAGTACACGAAGTGGCGGGAAATTCAAACGCATTTTTCTTTTTCATCATTTTTTTGCATTAATTTTTGGGAAATAATGCAGCAAATTTATGCATGTTAATCACAAAAGTAATGATAAAATAAATTTAATCTTTGTTGTTGTAAATTTATTTTATCATTACTTTTGTGATTAAAATGCATTAATTTGCTGCATTATTTCCCAAAAATTAATGCCAAAAAATGATGAAAAAGAAAATGGCGTTTGAATTTCGCGCCAAATCGTGTACTCCCCGTGGTCTTCTATTTTTTTTTGTTGTTGTAAAATTCGCCAAAAATCAGAAAAAAATTTTCGTGCGATTTCGATGTGATATTCGTAAATCCCCCACCCAAGAGTATATTTTAAGCAACTTTCTCCAGAAAGTTGGCACTTTTTTTGTCCCACTCCTGTTCATATCTCACCATAATCGGACTGGAACATGAAGCGGTTCTGATAAAAGATTGCATTCTCAACTCCCGGCTGGTTCCTAACCACAATTGATATCCTTCTGGACCCCATTCAATCGCCGTGTACATGTTTTCAATGTTTTCGGGACTGATAAAATCTTCAACGACTCCTTCTAGATTGCAGAATGATTGTGCGCCAAATGGTGTGAAAACTGCGAGAAGACTGGGCAGTGGGTGAACTTCGGGATCTTCTTTCTGAAACTTATTTTTTGAGAATTACTTTTTATGGGGTGATTCACGAAATAAAAAAAAATCTCCGATTTACCTTTAAAATATTGATTTTTTCTAAAAATAACAATATTCAAGAGTATTTTTGCCCCTATTTCCCAAAATTTCAGGTCGATCGGAGCATTTTCCAAGTTTTCGCGCAGTTTTTTGCTATTTTGTGAATAACCCCGTTCAAAATACTTTGAAAAAACTTACTTTTTTTGGCGCCCAAACTGCCGCAAATCCATAACCGCTCATTAGCGCCGTAATTTTGTAGACTGGACCCAATCGATTCGTGATATCCGGACCATTTGTGACTTTTGGAGCCACTCGGAACGACTGAACGAGAGATCCGTTGAGCTCGTCAATGTTGTAAGCGCACACGTCGCCGCTGGAAAAAAAAATGAGAAAAACATAAAATTTAAAAAAATAATAATAATGGTTTACTTTTTACATCCAAATAAAATCAGCAGAAACTTGTGATTGACATCGCAGCAAGTGGCGTCTTTCAGATTCGGAGCCCATACTCCGAGAATCGCCTGAAATTGGAATTTTTGGGTATAAATTCCACGTGAAATAAAATAATTTGGAAACCAAAATGAAGATCACAAAGTGCTAAATTCGGTGGAGCGCGTTTTCGATAAAAACATTTTCAAAAAATGTTTTAAAAATAATCGAGCCGTAGTTTTTCGTAGGTTTTTTTTTCTCATTTTTTAAAATAAAATCGCTAAAGTTTAAAAAAAAAATCTAAAATTGGTCAGAATTTTTGGAATTTGTCCAATAAATTTTTTAAAATAAATTTTCAAACTTTTGGGAACACATATAGTCGGTGAATGCATGATTAGCCGCGCTCTGTTGACAAAATTCTGCGAAACCGTGCCGCACTTGCAAAATTGGCGCGAATTCAAATTGTTTTATTTCATTGTTTACTAATGGGGTTATCTCGGAACCAGCAAAAAATTCAGCGAAAATTCGGAGATTGCTTCGATCGGTCTGAAACTTTGAGAGATCATTTAAAAGATACTTCCGGTCATTCCCTGAAAATTTCAGACCGAAATATTGATTTTAAAAAATATCGATTTTTATTTCTGAAAATTTTCAAAATCAATATTTCGGTCTGAAATTTTCAGTGAATGACCGGAAGTATCTTTTAAATGATCTCTCAAAGTTTCAGACCAATCGGAGCATTCTTTATTCACAAAATCGGAAAAAAAGGAAGAAAACGGAAAAAAACGGAGAATGCTCCGATTGACCTGAAATTTTGGGAAAAATTGGAAAAAATTCTCCTGTACATGCTCAAACTTTTTTAGACCAAAATATCGATTTTGAAAATTTTCAGAAAAAAATCGATAATTTTTAAAATCGATATTTCGGTCCAAAATTTTGTGAGCGTACATGAGAATTTTTTTCCAATTTTTCCCAAAATTTCAGGTCAATCGGAGCATTCTCCGATTTTTCCCGCAGTTTTTTTTTTTTTTTCCGGTTTTGTGAATAACCCCATTACTAATAAATTAAGTAATTCACATAATTTGTCATTTTTATTAACAAAAAATAAATTAAATTACAATGTGTTGCAAAATACACACCAGAACGTCGCAGTTGCGCCTCCTAGCAGTATTCCTTGTTTGCGAGTTTGCTGAAATCAATAAATAAGTTACAAAAAATTAGTATCGTTTTTTTTAAATAATTACAACAACAACAATAAACAAAGGAAAAAAATGCAGCGAATGAATATTAAAAAAAAAATTGCCAAACGACTGATGGCAGCTCAAATTTGAATCTTCCCGCCGAAAAGGCGCGCCGCGCACTTGCAAATTCAAAAGTCTAGTGGAGCGCGGCTGCATTCACCGCCAATAGCGAAAATTTAGGCTCCGGGACATTTCGCAGCCAAGAACGACGAAATTTTTGACAAGGGCTTCAGGATTTTTATGTACAATTTTTGCCCCCAATTTCGAATACCAACTCACATTAGGAGCAAAATTTGGATCATTGGAAGTCAAAAGAGCCGCAGTTCCATCCGAAAGAACAATTGCAAATCCGCCAAGAAGTGGAGCATACACTGTTTCCACAATGTACGTTGATTTAGACGCAACATTCTCCGATTTTGATTGCAATTGATCCACAGAGAATGGAATTGAATTTAGACGAAAAGAAAGACTAGCAATGATTTCGCCGGTCCATGTGACGTGATGGGTGAAGCCGTTGCGGAGACAAACGATGAATTCGTCGCGGGAAGGGACGCAACTTAAGAAATTCATGGTGAATTCGTGGCGGTTTCTATAAAAATAAACCAACCTCGTGGGAACATCGGCAAGATTGATAATAATTGTCGGATGAAGATGTGCTACTGGCCTGCTTCCCTTGAGGAAAAGTTCTGGAGAATTTCTTTGAAAATATGGATCTGCTGGGTCGGTGAAATTATAGCATTGCTCGTCTTCTCTCAATTCCAAAGAATAGATGAAAATCTTGTTTTGATTTGTCTGCAAACTGCTTTCTCTTTTTTTTTCAAAGAAAGTGCCAACTTACAGTTATAGCAATAGAACTCGAGTCAGGTTTCCAATAAACGTTTTTCAACTGCCCATTTGACTCCGTAAACGATTGATCAATAACGCCAATTGAACATAGTAAAAGTTGTGGCTAAACAAGGGGAAACTAATTCGCAAGGACTAGGCGACAGAGCGTATTCAGCGCAGGAAAAAAACCGATTTTCGCGGTTGTTTTCCAGGAAAAAAACCCATCGCGTCGAGACCCGGCAGTGAAAAATGAAATTCAATGCGCCTTTAAATTTTAATGGGAATTTGGTTGAAATTTAAAGGCGCATCGAGTTATTTCATCGGCGGGTCTCGACACGATAAGTTGTTTACGTCAAAAAACCTTCGACTATTGTAGTTTTTTTGTCTTTTTTCCTCAATTTTGCATAGGGAAAAAAACCACGAAAATCGGTGTTTTTTCCTGTATTGAATAGGTCCATTACATTAGCCAGCCATATGTATATTGCGTCGTTTGTCGCCACTGCTATCAAGCGCCGATCTCGATTCGCCACTATTGATCGAACGTCCGCTTCCGGCGATTCTTTATCATGTTTTGGAAGTTGTAACACCGATGCTCTGTCTTTCTGAATAAGACACAAGAACAATTGATTTGCAAGCAAAAACTTACAGGTATAAACATTACGCGCACTGGTTCGAACCCATCAATGAAGTGTGTGAAGTCTGGAAGAAAAATTAATGGTATTGAGACGAGGAAATAAAGAAAATAGCAGAATAATGCATGCTTCCTGCTTTTCGTGGTCGAAAAATCGATAATTGAAAAGGAAGACAGATGGCGAAACTAAATATTTTCGTTTGAATTGTCAGATTTAAAAATATTTGAAATTAAATTTTTTTTGTATTTAATCGACTCATTTATTGAAGGAAAACTGAGCTGGAACGCATTAAAAAATAAAAATTCTGAAAAAAAAATAAAAAAATACATGTGGCCGAGTTTCCCAAAACTATCAAAAACTAGTCCCCCGGCTCGGCCGCCGGCCACGGAATTTGCGGAATATTAATATTTTCCGGATATTTAAATACCGGTAAATAATTATATTTGGATGGCGAAAAATAAGATTAAAATAATATGTAGTTCATATTTTCATTGAGAAAAGTTGTAAAAATTGGGTTTCTGCGACTATTTATGATGATTATCATTAGAGCGAAATTACATCATAGGTTGTATTTTAACGCTTTCTAAATAAAAAGTTTCTACCGTAAATATTTTGGGATAAAACTTTTATTTATAAAATTATTGAAAAAAGCGGGTTGACCAAAAAGCATATCTAAATATTTGTCAAGATAACTTTTTTCTGTAAGTACGAAGAATCGCAAGAGCAGTCAGAAATAATGAAAAAATCCGGAAATTAATAAAGTCCCCCGACGGGAGTTGTTTTGGAAGGTGTTATCGGAATTGAGAAGTTTGTTTTCCCTGGAGTGAAGTCTATTGTGAAAACAAAAAATTGCAACGCGGTGTTTGCGTACTTTTGAAATTCAAACGGCAATGAGAGAAATAGCATGGGAAATGAAGAGATTTGTTCCCATATTCATTTGAATTTCAAAAGTACGCAAACACCGCGTTGCAATATTTTTGTTTTCACAATATGTGCTCTTATCATTTCAAATTTCAGAAATCGCATTTCGGTGAGTTTCCTCATTAATCTTCGAGTGTGTGACCTTGCAGTGCGCATTCTCACGTCTCAATGCTTCTGACTTAATTTTTTTCCTTCGTCTTTCCCAGCTTCCGTGTTTATTCTGTGTATTTTTGTCAGCTTTTTTTATTTGAGCCAATAATTTTAATTGTTTTTTTTCGGTATTGTGTAGATTTTAAAATTATAATTTTTTGAACTTTGAAAATGTATTTAAAGGGGGCGGAGCTTTGTCAGTTGTGAATGTTTAAATAAACATCAATAAATTGATAAAACCGCATTTTTCTCTGTGTCTCCATGACCGCGCGGTATAAAGCGCTGCAAATTCGCTCTAATCACATAGTGAACTGTGCATTCATTTGGAGTGAGATTCAGAGAAATCAGAGCAAAACATCGGCCACGCTCTCTCAATTTTCTGCACACTCTCGTCGCCATTGTGACCGCCGCGTCCACTGCGAATAGAGCGAATTTACAGCGCTCCATAATGAGAATATTTTCTGACAGCGCGGCCGAGGAAAAGCGCGTGACCAAATGCAATTTTGAGTCCGCAAACACCGAGAGCCATTAGAAGTGGAAAAAGGACCAAATTTATATTTAAACTTGAGCCGGTTTCAAGGCTCGTTTTTCGAGTTTTTCTACATATTTTTACAACAACAACAACATTTTTTTTTAATCTGATTGGGCGGGACACGGTGTCCAGGATTGAAAATGTGGGTGGTGCCTAATTTGCTGGCGCGCCAGCAATTTAGCATGGCGCACTTTCGGTGTTTGCGCATTTTTCGATTCTCGCATTTTTTTTATTGATTTTATTATTTTTCTTTCAATAAAACCTGTTTTTCTTTGTAAAATGTATGTATTTCGTAAAGATTTATCCTGCAAAAATACCAAAAAACTCGAAACGAATATTTCGAAATGGTGGCTGACCCAAATTCGGCGTTCTTAGGCTTAAAAAAGTTCTAAAGACCTTAGCTATAGTTCCGTTGGAGCACATGTGAGAAAAAATTAAGAATTTATGCTTTTTTTTCCCGAAAAACATAAAAAATGCGTCAAATTTTGAGTTTCGCGCGAAAAAATCCAGTGGGGCGCGTTTGCTCGGCTCCGCCCACTTTTCAAATCCTGGACACCGTGCTAAAGATCAACATTATATTTAAACTTGTGCCTGAAATTCTCACAATCAGCAAAATTTCAAGAGTTTCAGATAAATTTCAAGTGCGTTTTTCGAGTTGTTCTACATATTTTTACTAAAAATAGACTATTTATAAATCTGATTGGGCGGGGCTTCACGTTCACTGCGTCTATTATAATGCAATGTAGTGTGTGCAAATTGTTTTAGATCTATGGATACTGTACTCGGCAAGAAAAAAGGGAAAGCACTTTGTATTTACACAAAGTATAGATATCTTCCTTCTTAAAACTGCCATTTTAGCGGTTTCAAAGACAGCAGATGGTGCAATTAAGTTTGATCAATTTTCTAGCTCCGTTTTCAGTGGGTAGTTCTTGTCTTGACCAAAAATCAGTCATTGGCAGGCCTATAATATAATAACAATGGCCTGTAGGTGTAGGAAGTTCCTAAGAGAAAATTGCTCAGCATATTTGAATATGTTTGATGACCATGTGATGGACGAATCATGTGTCAATCTCAATCTGAAACTCTAGCAATTTTCGAAAGCTATGACATGTTTATAATAAGCCAGTTAAGGCCTGCGGACTACTGTAGGTCTAGGTCATCATTTTAGGGGCCAATATGGGTCTTTAATAGTTTTGCCTATCACTATATTCGTGTATGTTTGAGGGCCAATAATTCTAGCAGTTTTGACACCATATTGGCTTGTTGTACACACCCGTTTTTTGCCTCTTTTTCCTCCACTCCACTTCTTGATCCAATTTTTTGTTATCCACACTTGCCAGCCCCATGATGTGGCGCTCCCTGCTCCAAATATTGTGAATGTCTAACCGTAATAAGTTCTATTCTTTTATTTTCTTTTCTTTCCAATCTCTGGGTGTGTGTGACCCGAGTTTAGCCAAAAACACACCATTCTCAATCCCGTTGTGCTCCCTACTTGTTCCTTCTGCTACGCCTTCTACATTTTTTACCTTCTCGAATCGAATGTGTGGCGTCGTCAAGGAGACTCTCGCCACCTTCTACACCTTCTTTTCTTTTCTTTTCTTTTCTTACATTTTCCTTCTTCTTCTTCTGTTATCAGAAATTGGCTCAACCGAAAAGTAGAAGTAGAAGAAGGAGAAGTAAAACAAAAAAAGAAGGCAAACCTGTTCGTTTTTCTTATATGAAAGGATTCAATTAACTTCTTCTTATTCTCTTTTTACTCCCCCATCACTCTTTCATGTGTTCCTTTCTTTGAGCATCTAATTGGGTGTATTCAGTGGGAAATGAAAGTGCTTTCATACAGACAGAACCCTGTGGGGGATTAAAGTAATCTTTATTTTTTCTTCTCATTTTTTCTATGATCAGGATGAAAAGTTAATCTTATTGATCTTTTCAATGTTTCTAAGAGCAATTAGTTGTAAATAAATCAAAAAAGTTTTTTGAACCCTTGCTCGTTTATTATTCATATTCATATTCATATTCATACCAAAGAAATGGCGAATAAGGCGAAAATTCGATTTGTTCATAAATTATAATTATTTTTGCTGGTCGGTTTTGCGTGCGTACGTGTGTGCGAGTGTGTGCAATGCATTTTATGTATATCTAACTGCTCTGAACTTGAATTTCTTTCTGTTCTATTTAATTTTACGTTACATTTATTTAACACACGGTAATTAACATACATCCCCCTTTGTTATTAGTCTCATCCCCCAATCAGCAAGAGTCCATCCTACGAGGAATATGGGCACGATCTTTGACACAGCTGAAAGGAGTGTGACCGTAATCCATTGAACGAGAGAGTGAGAGAAAAAAAATGGGTTACGGTCGCACTCATTCAACTGTGTCCAAATTCGTGCCGATATCATTGCCAGTTTGTTATTGAATTTTCAAGTTTCAGAGCCTCGACTGGCAGGTGATGGCAGCTTAAGAACTTTCTAGTCGGTTATACTTTTGTTTTTCAATGGGCGCCTCATTATGCGCACCGAGGAAGAAGAAGACGGTGAGTTGGAAAGTTCATGAGTCATAGTAATAGTCACACTCGTTCAGCTACCACTGAAACAATGTGCTGAGCAAATGAATGACCTGTTAAACATGATATTATTGTTTTAAAAAAATTGTCACCTGGCGAGAGGCGCGAATTCAAAAAATAGGCTCCGCCTCCTTGCCGAAATATTTTTGCAATTCTGCACGCGCCAATTTGCAATCGCGGTGCGCGCGATTTCCTGCGTCGAATTTTTGTCCAACACCTTTCAATTTCCCCTGGAAACCTTTATAAAAATTGTTATTTTGAAGCGAATTTGGCCACTGTTGATTTAAAGTGAGTTTTTGATTTTCTTAATTGGATATTTGTTAATAAAGTAACGGAAATTCAACGCATAAAATCGCGCGCACCGCGATTGCAAATTGGCGCGCGCAGAGTTGCAAAAATATTTCGGTGAGGAGGCGGAGCCTATTTTTTGAATTCGCGCCTCTCGCCAGGTGACAAATTTTTTAAAACAATAATAAGTCATTTAAAGAACAAGTCGGTTCATTAATTACTCATGAGCAAGATATTAGCCATTCTAGGGTGCTACTGCGGAAAAAGCGGCCCACACGGCATGCTGGACCCTACCAAAGTGCAAACGCGCCCTGGCGCACTTTTGCGTTTTTCTCTGCGCCTCCATATATTTCTCTTGGAGTATTGCCAAAAATCTTTGGCGCCTTGCCAAATGTTTTTTTGGCAAAATATAACGTTGTTCGCATTTTTAATCCCAATTTTCATATTTTGTTTTTCAGAATTTAAATTAAATTAAAATTAGCTTTTTTATTTACGAAAAAAACCGACTTAAAATCAATATTCCAACAAAAAAATTTATCACATTAATCTCAAAAACAACCATTTCAAAAACATAAATTTTTTAATGATAAACAAACAAAAAAAAATAATAAATGAGCAAAAAAAAACAAAGAAAAGTAAGAAAGAAACAATAAAATCTCGTGAATCGACACAAGTCTCTGTAGAGGAGACGCAGGGAGGCGAGAGTAGAGTAGCGCGCGAAAATTCGCTTTTGAAAAATAATTCAAAAACGTAGCCTCCAACACGCCGTGCGCTCGTGCTGTGCGGCTGTGGTCTCGCCGCGATAAAAAAAAACGAAAACACAGAAAACCAACACAAAAAAAGTAAAAAACAAAACAATTGTTTAAAATTCCTATGTTTTCTGCAGTTTTTCACACAAATTACTTACAAAATTTAAAGTACCAAATCATGCCCACAGGGCTCTGGCGACTGCGTTTTTTTTCTAGCCTTCATTGGTGCAATTTTGCGTCGCGGTGTTCGCACTAGTGACACCAAAGCACACGCGCATAGGTTTTTTTTCAAATTTTTGCAAGTTCCACAAGACATCCAAGTAAATTTTGGTGATGTGAAAATCAGTGAAGCCGAAAAAAAATTTACCGCACAATGCGTTTCGCTGAATAAGTTCTGGTGGTGTGTCAATTTATGCGAATTCACATTTTTCGAAATGAATTTTGAGGCAGAAAGCGTGGCCGATGTTTTGCTCTGCTTTCTCTAAACCTCACTCCATTGGAGCGAGTTTTCAGCGAACTTGAATTGGTATTAATTGGCACACCGCCAAGGTGCTCAACGAAGCTCACTTTCGCGATGGCAGTCGCCAACACCACACCCCGCTGGGATTTGAATTTTAATAGTATTCAGCACGTCGTGACGTTTGAAATATACCTAACCTCTCAGAAATTGAACTGAATATTGGGCTGTTGTGTATCAGTATTTACAGACAGTCCAATTTCTCAGTAGCACACCATTGTACTTTTTCCACCAATCCTTCCTTTTCAGCAAATCGGAGCCTCCTGGGTTGGCAACGAATCTGAAAACCCGTTCGACGCCGCACTGAACAAAAAAGATCGGACTCTTTTGCGAGAGACGTGGCAACGATTAGAAGAGCCCAAAGACATAATTGGCCTCATATTCCTGGACATTGTGAATGACGTGGAACCGGATCTGAAAAAGGTGTTCGGTGTGGACAGGGCTCCACGAGCAGCAATGCTAAAAATGCCAAAATTTGGAGGACACATTTTGCGGTTTTACGAATTGATGGAGCAGGTATGCACATAATTCTCTTTATAGCTTCTGACTACTAGTCTTCTGTCCTAAATTGTATTTGTAAATATTTCTTCGTATTTTCCAAGCAATTTCAATGTACAAAAGTTAATCTAAAAATATGATTCCTTCCACTTCCAGCTCACATCAATGTTGGGCACTTCGGAGAATGTGACGGGCGCTTGGCAACTGGTTCGAAAGACTGGTCGTAGCCATGTTAAGCAGGGGTGAGTTGATTGGAAAAGAGAGAGAAAACACGCACCTGACATACCAAACACGTCATTTTGAGTGAATGAACAAAGTGCATGACATAAAGACATAAATTGATTTCAGATTCCTGGAACAGAATCAGAATCAACTCGAGAAAAACTATTTTGAAATTGTGATAAATGTATTCATAGAGCGATTAATACCCTTTCTGACGGGTGAACAGGTGACAATTCTGGGTTGTTATCTTTAACGTCTTTTGATTCCAGGAATTGCCACCAGCAGAGGGCAAAGAACAGAAAAAAGTGAGATTTGCTCAAAATTACACGTCATCACAAATCACTGATGTTTGGAAAAAGTTTCTGGGTACAGTAATTAGTCAAATGACGGATTCGTTCGAGTTAGAGAGGGCGAAACAGAAGAGTGCACAGACCACAAAGGCACTTGCTCCGCATCAGCATGTTGAGATTTCGGAAAGGAAAAAGAAGAAAGTGGCGGTGAGTTCAAAAACATGTCTTTGGGTCGTTTTGAAACTTTAGTGCGATTTTGCGTCGCGGTGTTCGCACTATTTTGTTTTCAATCGAGTTGCGACACGATATGAGAACGCCAAACTCCGCCCACTTATTTGTGCGCGACCACGACCACGCACTCCAATAACAGTGATATTTGAAGAGACGCAGACAAAAAAGGGATAGCCGATTCATGTTTTCATGCTGCAACTCGTTTGAAAACACACCGTAAAAACTGTATTAGAAGGGCCCCTTCATTTTTTTTTTCGTAGGAGCGTGTGTGTGTGTGTGTGTGTGGAGGGATTCTTTCTTTCATAGGTGGACCTTCAACTTTCGCTAAAGAGGCCCTTTTATTGAAAGAGTCTTAAAATTAGAGGAACCCATTAATTTAAGAGGGCACTTCTATTTTTCGGGAGGTTGTTTGGGGGCCATTCTAATACAGTTTTTACGGCAATTTTTTATTTATTTATTGTAAATTTATTCACCGCTAGAAATTCCAAAAAGTTTAACGCTTAATTTATTGAAAATTTGCCTGTAAATTTTCAATAAACTGACGATTGCTTTTTTCGAACGCTGTTCTCTCGCCAAAGTCGAACGCGATGCGGAAATGTGAATTCGTATAAATTATAATAAAATTATAATAAATTGGCAATTGTGCATAAAATTGCAAAAATTTGAAAAAAAAAACCTATGCGCGTGTGCTTTGATGTCGCCAGTGCGAACACCGCGACGCAAAATTGCACCAATGTTTCGAAACGTCCTCCATTCATCGTAATTCAGGAAAAACAAAGTGAAATTGAGAACACAGCTAGTTCAAATGAGCCGAAGGAGCAAGAGCAAATGTTCGAGGATCCGTTTTAAACTTTGTGATTTTTATTTATTCAATTTTATTTTTGATTTGTTCTTCTTTTTTTTTTAATAATGCCTGTAGAAAAAGCAAAAACAAAAACAAAAACTGCTCCGTTAAAAACAATAATGAATTTATAAAAAATGGATTTTTCAAACATAACCGTAAAAAAAATTATGAAAAGTGCATAATGCTGTATTCAGTAATTTAATTGATCTAAAAGCGCTCGGGAGAACTGAATGGATAGTTGAAGCTCGGCTATTGGAGTTGTATGAACGTCTATTACTGAAACAAAACATTTTTTCTGAATAGAGCCCAATTCCGACTTACACTCCAGATTAATCGATTTCATTGCTGCGTTATTTGGCGATAGAGAAAAAACTCCATAAGCAAGTTCTTCCTCGTCTCCTGGACTCTTTTTGATCAGAGTGAGCTCTAGTTTCACATAATTTTGAATCCATTGTTTTAAAAGTGAAATTTGACCACGGGTGAGAACATATTCTAGAAAATAATCAAATTAAATGAGGGCAGACATTAAAAAACAACCTTTAGTGAAAACAAGATCTACAATATCTTGTGGACGCCTTGGCAACTCAAAAATACTGCTCTGCGAGTGCTCCTGTGAGAAATCCAAGAATATCCAATCGATTAAACATTTTGGATCTTCCCGTGCCCATCGAGTCATTCTAGATTCGGGTAACATTTCCAGGGATTCCAATTGGAAAACCACTTTGCAATCAGGCTCCAAGATATCTCTATCTCTTGGCGATATTGGCTTTTGCCGTTTTATCAAACTTCGTCCTTCATACGGAGGCAATGGGACAGGTGGTTTTTCACCACGTCGTGGCGTTGAAGTCGATGAGGTTTCAGATGCTGAAAGAAGGAAAATATTATTGGAATAATCGATTAAGGAAGTGGGAGCTTAACGTGGAATTGAATGGGTGAGATCTTCCGAAAATATTAATCCAGCTGGTCGTGTAGCTGGTTTTGGAGGCGGAGACTCTTGGTTGGAAAGAGATTGCGAAGTCACTGGGATGTTTCTCGGTTTGGCAATTGGTGGCAGCACTCCAATTAGACTTTTTAGCTCTTCTGTCTTTTTGTCTATTTCTGAGATGGATTCTTCTTCATCTTCTTTTACAATATCCACAGATCTTTGTGTTGGTGGAGTTGATTCTCCACTTTCTTGCTCATCTTGAATTTCATCATAAGATGGCCGTGGTGTATCTTCATCCTCTATTACTCTAGGAGATGGAGATTGAGGAGAAAGCTCTCGGTTCTCTGTTTCTTGATGTTGAATATGTGGTCTTTGAGGGATAGGTGGTTCTGGCTCTGGCTCTGTCTCTGGTTCTGGCTCCTGTTCTGGCTCCGTTCGATGAGAAGATTTCGCTGATACGGATTCAACTCTGCAAGAGTTATTTTTTAAAGCTCCTCCCACTTTGTTCTAATTTGTGAAACCCAGAAAACTGGTAGATACGACAGCATTAACCGGGAGGTCAGTAAGTGCGCTCCACCGAATTGGCCAACTTTTATTTTTCGATTGCAATTTGTTCTTATTCTCAAGCACGGTGTCCAGGATTTGAAATGTGGGCGGAGCCTAATTTGCTGGTGCGTCAGCAAACATGCATTGCGCACTTTCGGTGCTTGCGCAGTTTGCGACTCTCGAATTTTTTTTTTTGATTTTATTATTTTTCTTTCAGTAAAACCTGTTTTTCTTTGTAAAATGTATGTATTGTATCTTTTAATACCATAAAATTGCCCAACCTTCAATTTTCGTAAAGATTTATCCTGCAAAAACACCAAAAAACTCAAAACGAATATTTCGAAATGGTGGCTGAACCAAATTCGACGTTCTTACGCTTAAAAAATTTCTAAAGACCTCAGCTATAATTCCGTTGGAGCACATGTGGGAAAAAATTAAGAATTTATGCTTTTTTTCCCGAAAAACATAAAAAATGCCTCAAAATTTGAATTTCGCGCGAAAAAATCCAGTGGGGCGCGTTTGCTCGACTCCGCCCACTTTTCAAATCCTGGACACCGTGTCAAGAGTTTTCTTTTGCACTCTAGAAACCCTGCCAAGTGAAGGAAACTTTTTTAATGGGCTTCCCCCTAAAAAATAAAATTTCCGGCAAAATTATCGCACAAACTCGGCAAATTTGATCATTTCCGGCTCATCTATTGTGTTTTCAATCGACTTGCAGCATGAAAACATGAATCGGCTATCCCTTTTTTGTCTGCGTCTCTTCAAATATCACTGTGTTCGCGTGGTCGCGCACAAATAAGTGGGCGGAGTTTCGTTTCGTTTCGTTTCGCGTTCTCATGTCGTGTCGCAAGTCGATTGAAAACAGAATAATAAACCAACAAAAGTCGTGAAAAATAAATAGAAAGTACCTATTGTCAAACCGCCAAAATGGCCAAACGCGCTTTGCTGAACTCAGTACTACGTGGATTTCATTTTGGTCTCCAAATTATTTTATTTCACGTATAAATTCAACGTGAAATAAAATAATTTGGAAACCAAAATGAAATCCACGTAGTACTGAGTTCAGCAAAGCGCGTTTGGCCATTTTGGCGGTTTGACAATAGAAAAACAATAATTTACGAATTCTTCTCGGAGAATCTTTTGTTTTCAGGAATTTAATTTTTGATAATTTTAGAAAGTTTAAAGAATTTTTGTGGCTGGATTAGATTTGTATTCATACATTTTCTGGCACTATTCGTAAATTTCACGGCGTCTGTTTGTCTGCGTCTCTTCGGCGAGGGTCGCGCCGATTTGGTGGAGCGCACTTACTGACCTCCTGGTCAGTGTTGTCGATTTACAATAATGTAGCGTATTGGATTATGGTTGTGGTATTACGTATACCCAAGTACGTGAGATGTCGTAAAATGGGTCTCGTACCTGGGATACTGTAGATTGTTTATATTTTTCGACATGCGTGAATTTGAAAAATCATGTTATTTCTTTACATGAATGGCCACCTATTTATAAAATATGTTTAAAAAAATTTAATTCAAAAAATTCGAAAACAAATATTCAAATCCACAAGTCGTGTCAAGACCCATTTTACGACATCTCACGTACTCGGAAATACGTGCGCCGCAAACTCCATATCCCCAAAACTCAAAAAAACCTACTCATCGTCTGGAATATCATCAAACACAATTTTCGTATGAACTTCAGGTTCCGGTGCCACTGGTGGAAAATTATACTCGGAGACGGTTGGCTCATTCTCCTGAAGCTTTAAATTTATTTACTTTTAATTTCAAATCAATTGGAAAAACTCACTTTTTGTGGAGGACTCATCAAATCTTTATCGTAAATCGACAAGTTTTCAGAAGCATTGGAAGATGAAGAGGAAGATGACGGAGAAACCAATCTTGGAACCGAATCTACATTCCGAACATGAGGCGGTTTTGCTGTTTCCTGACGAAGTATCGGTTCATCCCGACCAACTGGAACCACGTCAAACTGTTTGGAAGGACGTTTAACTGGTTGGGGGATTGTTAGGGGTGAATTTGAATAGCCGGGCTCTATTTTCTTGGGTTCAACTCCATTTTCCTTTCCTTGTTTGATAAAGTATGATGGAATTTCATTTTTCCATACTAGACACAAATCAAGAGAAATTGAACTTTGACGGCCGTCGATCTAAACATTTTATACATATTTTCAGGGAAATTATAAATCTTAAAAGAAAAAACTCTTACATCTAACATGGGGAATGTCCCTCTGATAGAGCCACCTAATTTGCAAAGTGGTTGAAGTGGAAGATGAAGAGTTGCAAGCACACCATCGTGTTTCGGGAGGTTTTCAATCAAGAAGAATGAAATGCTCTGAAATATCTATATGCTTTTTCATTTTTTTTTGTTGTTGCTCTCACCGTGTTAGAGAAAAGACTTTTAGCAGAAACAGCCTTTGGAATCGAGACCGTTCGACTTGATCGAACTTCCGAGCTAGTTGAAAAATCAGTGAAGAACGGGGAAAATGATAAAAGCTCATAGACAACACAAAACTCGATATCTCTTCCGAGAGACTCCATTCCAACCACTCGATTTATCATAATATTCAATGGCTCGAAATTATTTTCTTGAATATTCTCCTTCTCTGTTTCCAATTGCAATGGCATCATGTTTCGAGCCATTTCGCTTTTCTTGAACTTTTTAAAACTATCTGAGATTGGCTGAGAAATTTCAATTTCATATCTCAGTGTGCACATTTCTTTTCCAGTTTCCACTGATTTCAAAATGATTTCTGAGCAAAACTTTTGAAGGACGTTTTTCTCGAAAAGAGGGATCAGAGATATTGTTCCAGCGGCAATCAGTTGATAACAGTCATTTGCCGGTCGGTACATTTCAATTATAATTCCATTCTGCAATAGTCATTTTGAATTGTGGAAAAAAAAAATTACAGAAAGTGCATAAATATGTATGCACACATAACTTTTACGTCTACCAATGGGAAATACCGCTTTTCTGGTGATCACTTTTTAAAAATAATTGTTTTAATTAGATATCCTAAAACGTTCATGCTAATATGTACTTTTGTTCTCATACTCACAATCAGCGAATTTTTAGAGCGTATATCGCGAGAATAGGAATCTATATGGCTAATCTAGGGGGTTTTGTCAATGGCTATTAGCAAAAAACTTTCTGAGTATTCATGGCGACCCCGTGAGTCATTAGGATTCTGCTGGAAATCAGCTCGGAACGAAACGGTGTGCACAACGCCTACAATCAGTGTTTGTGTACGCCGTTCTATTTGTTAGTCAAAAACTTGCATTCGAACAAAAACTGACAGCCAACACAAAATTCTATGGTTATACATTCCTAGCTTGAAAATTGGTTTCCACCAGAGTTACATGGAATTCCGACTTCCGACTTTCAGCCATTTTTTTTTCACTTCCGAGTTTCTTGTAAAAATATTTATTTCCGACTTCCGGGTTAGGAAATTTCACTTCCATCACAGGTGAAATGCGGTGGATGCATATAGTGTCCGTATTTGAACCATATCGTGCATTTATGTAAATTAGGCTCTATGTAGATATTTAATAAATCCGTGTCGTTTGATTAACGTTTACACATTTTACTAATTCAGCCACAAAAATTAGTGCCGCCACTGCCCCCAAAAGCGGGAAAGCGCAAAACAACATTGGCTAGCGCACTTTGCGTTTGCAGACGCAGAGACACAGAATTTAGCACAACGCCTCTGCGTCTCTGATCTCTAATGCGTGCAGATAGAGCGCAATTGCATCGTACCTCACCGATAAATATTCTCTACACTCGGTTAGATGGCAATTTAAAAAACGCCAGATTTTACCGCTTTCTGAGGCGCTACAGCTATATTTCTGTGAATTTCTTAATGTTTTGATTTAATGTATTTTCACAAAGTACAAAAGAAACAAAAAAACCTCATTTTATATCAGAAATTCTGAAATTCTGTGCCAGATGAGAAATTGACCGATATTTAAAATTCATATTTCGCCGCCAGTTTTGAACTTTTCCGACCGATTCTGCGCTTAAAATGTGTGTCTCGACCATGCCTACAAAGCTATGTCTAAGAAATTAGAAATATTGAGCCCATTCGGCTGAAAATTTGAAAAATATGATTTTGCCGTTATTCCGATTTTTTTATATTTCGTCCTCATTTCTCCATTAATTTCATTGCGCGACCTCGTAAAATGTCGAATATACCTGTATGAACAAACTTATCTAGAAAAAATAACACAAATGTTTCTAATTTAATAAAACAAATTGAGAAAACCACATTTCCTGTTGAAAATGAGCGCTCGTCGGCAAGTGCGCCAAGGCACGCAAAGTGCGTCAAGCTTGCTGGCGCTTTCCCGCTTTTGGGGGCAGTGTGCCGTTACAAGAAAAAAGACTAGTAATAAAATAAAAGTGAAAAAAAGCAGGGGCAAAGTCGCCAAATGTCGCAGGCTTGTGTTTATACATTCAATTTATTTATTTTAATGCAATTAATAAATAAAACGTTATTATATACCGTCCAATTGACCAAAAGGACGACATGATTAAAATACGAACACTATATGCATCCACCGCATTTCACCTGTGATGATACTCTGTTTTCCACTTTTTATTAAACCGTCGGTATTTACTTTCTTATCACAAGATTTGAAACCAGAAAACTATTTTCTCTATGAGGTTATCTAGTTAAAGATCTGAGCATATCCCTAAACAAATTTTGAGTCGCTCAAGAAACCATTTTTTTGCGATAAAGGACAAACTGAATTTTGAGTTCCCGCCTGTCAAATTGATACGTTTTTTTTTTTTTTCAAAAGTTACGCCCGCCGTTGTCGATGTGTAATACATATTCATACCATACCACATTCCGTACTTACAGTTTGAAGATAATGAATCAAAAGATTGGAAACCAGAACATCATAAACTGTCGTGAAATCCATATTCTGTTGTTTTGCACTCATGATTGGAGTTGTTTCAAGTTGAAAATCGAAAAATTCCAGCGAGAAGAAAAATTTAGAAGTGAGAGAAGGAGATGGTTTGACATGAACGAGTTTCACAGACAGGTCAGTATTCATACTCGGAGGTACGATATTTGGTTCATTTGTTAAAAGTTGCACAGGTTGCTGGCCAGTATAAGCAATGGTTCTGATTTGTTCTTCAAGTAAGAAAATTCTCTTTTGCTTCTCTTGTGCCTCCTCTTTTAGTTTAGCGACCATTTCTGCACTTAACGTCTTCAGCCTCTCTAGTTCATCTTTGAGAATTGTTATTTCATTAGTTTGTTTTTGATTTATATCGTATTGCACCACAAGCATATTTCTAATCTTCGCTAGTTCCTCGTACAATTCTGCGTACAGTTTTTGCCATCTACCCAAACTATTCTCTCCAGGTCCAAGAGTATTGATTTCTGTCATTCCTAGATCATGAGATTGTAGGATTTGAGCAACTTCTTGATATAACTTTTGAAGCAAGTCGTCATCAGATTTTCGCGTTTTACTCCTGCCTCTGTTATCTTCGTGCTGAGACTGTCGTTTGCGAAGTGGCTCGTAGAGAATTGGAGGGGGAGAGTTGCTTCTGAAAGTTTAACAAAAAAAAATCAAATTATTCAAAAGATGAGTCAGTATTATGTAGCACGGCACCCCAGCCTTCCTTCCAAAATGGTTTCTACCCGCTGCATTTTTAAAACCCTAAGGCTCGGTCATTTTTTGACCAAATGGCCTCGTTTTTGGATTAAAATGATGGTGTCATCCTGAATAATCAGATCATGATTCGAATTTCTCAAAAAAGTAAATTTTCGAGTGAAAAATAATTTTATGTGTGTAGTTGTATATGAATCTAAATACATACCTGTCTTCTTCCTGTTTTACTGTTACTATTTTCTGCTCTTTCACTTCTACCTTTGCCGCTTTCGCTGCCTCGTACTTCTCCTTGTAGTGAACTCGCATTGCTTCAAACTTCTTCTGATCTTCTTTTCTTCTATGTTCACTTTCTTTTATCCGTTTGTCAGATTCTTTCAATTGCTCTTCCAACTCTACAATCTTCTTCTTTTCTTCAATACTTTCCCTGGCTCCATATTCTGTGGATTTAGACAAGGACTGTTGAACCAGTCGTTCGTTTGCTTTCTTCACAATTTCACATTCCTCTCTTAACATTTGCAAATCACTTTCTGCTACTCTCAATTTATCCAGTAACACTTTTTCGCTTTGATCAACCACAGGTCTTGGCACAGGAGCTGTCACTATACTCGATTGCTTTGTTCCATTGGAATGTCTCCCTCTTTTCGTTACTTTGGCTTTAGAAACATGAGTCACTGATCTGTCTGAACTTGATCTGGAAGACATTTCTGATAATTCAGACATCTCTGATTCTTCCGTCTCTTCTTCATCCTCGGATTCCTCTTCATCGTTATTGTTGTTAGATGACGTTTTAGAGGATGCTGTGGAAACTCGGACAGGCGGAGCTGCTCCTTTCAGTTGTCGTAGTTGTTCTATTGTGTACTTGAGCTCTGCTATCTCGTCGTTTTTGTTTTTGAGAGTTCGATTCAATCTGACAATTGTTAACTTTTCATCTGTGGCCAACTGGAGTTTGTCTCCTTCGGAGGGCTTTCTGAAAGAATTTACTGTAGAATTGAAGAGTTCAGTACTCTGAAAAATTAGGAGCGTATTGGTATTGTGTTTTTAATCGACTTGCGACATGAGAGCGCGAGGCTCCGCCCACTTATTTGTGCGCGACCCTGCAAACACAACGGCACAAATAAGTGGGCGGAGTCTCGCGTTCACATGTCGAAACTCGATTGAAAACAAAATACAATATATGACGGAGGTAGGATTCTATGGGAGGCTACCCCTGTCCCGTATCAGAACCATTTCAAAAAGAGAGTCAGTAGCTCACCACTCGTTGCGTTTGTGAGCATTTTTTTCCCGGTATTACTTATTTTGCACAGAAGCATGCGATTTACCTAATTTTTATATACCGATTTCGATACGTAAAAGTACTGAAAAAGAACAGTTCTGATTCGTGGTAGCCTCTCCTATGGTCATCCAGTCCTAGCGAGAAAGTTGGTTTCCGCATTTCATTGGTCGTCGGAATTTATTCTTGAGCAACTCTAACTGTTTGGGGGTCCCACATACAAAAAAAAGCTGTCGCTAATAGCCATTAGTTTCCGCTTATAAAAATTCCGCTCACCGGTCCACGGCGTGCTGCCCGGAACGTTATTGGCAACACGCTCCTCTGAGTGTCTGCGTCTCTCCGGCGAGAATTTGCTACAAAGACAACAGTATACTCGCACTCTGCTTCTCTGCGTCTCCTCTTCGTATCAGTTTAACGCAGAAAAGTGGCTGCGCAGCCCGCACAGTTTGAATTGTGAAAGAATACTCACTTTTTCATAATTGACCCAGATGGTGGCCTATCAATTGAACCAGTCACAGCCGGCCTCTGACGCCACGTGGACGGTGGCTGCTGCCGAAAAGTCGATCTTCCAGTCATCAAAGAAGCGGTTGCGGCTCGAGCCGATGGAGCTGTATAAATCAAAAGTTGTTGTTTAGCGGCTTTCAGCTTCATGTCCAAAATTTGATTCTCCTTGACCACATCGTCGTATTTGGATCGTTCTACCACTTTCTCATCTCTGTTTTTCCTCTCTAGAAGGTTTCGCCGGAATCTGGTGTTGAATCTGGAAGTTGGAAATTAAAGTGAATTTAGCACAAATAGCGGCTCTGGGACGTTTCGAAACTTTTTTGCATTTTTCCGGCATACTTGTAGATTTAATTTCCCACAAAAATAAAGATAATTGATAAAAAAGGAAAATAAAAACAAAATGCGTGAAAACCGCTAAGCAAAATGCATAAAAGTTTCGAAATGGCTGGTTTCGAAACGTCTCAGAGCCCAAATAGCTAATTAATGTTACGTTTGAATCTGTTTCTCCTGCTCTTTGACCTTCTTTTGTGCAATTTGCAACTCTCCAACAACATTATGAAAGTGATCTTCTAATTGTGGCCGGCTCCAAGTCTCAATTGGATATCGAGACGTCACCCTATTTAAAGGTTTGTTTACGTTTATTCTAATCAAAAATCAAAATTAACTCACATTTTTGCATCCAAATTCTCTGGAGACCAAGGCTAAAGCATGGAAGAAGGCACAAATGAGTAGTGAGAAGAGGAAAAGAGAATGAGAGACATGCACTTTTGGCCAAGTTGCCATGGAGATTTCGGTGGGAAAATGAAAAGAGGATTGATTAGCACGCTTGTGCGGGAGAAACCCTTCGTTCTTTCCGGAAAGGGGGTCACCAAGAAGATGGAAAAGGGAGAGAGGACACCTGGCAAGAGAGGTTTTATTGAATAGTGCTTCACATTTTTATAAACGAAATAAATCTCGCTACAGTTGTAATCGTAACTCTCGAATTTGTATCGTATGCACTCGATGGTGCTTCTGATCCCGACGAATCACAACGGTGGCGCAGCAGAGCGTGGAGTCAAGTTTGTTGCACCAGACGGTTTAATGAAGTGGAATGTACATGTGAGCCAGAAAGCATAAAGCATAACGCAAAGTGCAACGTAGTACGGTAACCGGGAAAATAAGTATTTAAAAAAAAACAATATTAAACGCTCGTGTTATTGTGCTTTCAAACGACTTGCAACATGAGAACACGAAACTCCGCCCCACAGTGATAGTTGAAGAGACGCAGACAGAACGGTGAATGCAGACTTGAATTGAATTGAATTGAATTGAATTGCGTTTTCATGTCGCAATCACGGCTACCTGGCGCATTTTTAAAACTCTAAGGCTCGGTCATTTTCTGACGAAAAATTCTCGTTTTTGGATTAAAATGATTGTGTCATTCTGAATAATCAGATCATGATTCGAATTTCTCAAAAAAAGTAAATTTTCGACAAACTTGGTCGTGGCAAGTCGATTTAAAACACAATACTAGATTATTCTCATATGAGATCCTACTCGACGGATTTGCACTAAACATTTTCACACACAAAAGGCATGGGATGGCTGAAGTTTAGTGCAAATCCGACAAGTTTGAAGGGTAGCTTGTTTTCACTTATACCGCCGAGAATTTTCTAGTACTTTATTGACCGCTAAATATGTATTGTATCACCGAAAAGAATCAACATTTTTACATCAATAAAGCAATAATAAAAACCAAAAAATTAAGCGATATGGAGTGTGAGAGGGCATAATTATACCGGTCGCTTGAATACGTGTCCCTTCTCAGCTGAGTATACTTGCAAGACGCCGGTAGAGTATTCCAACGAATTTTCATCATTTTGAACATTGCCTCTCTATTGTTTTCGAACATTCGCGCCGTGATCACTTCACTTCGATAGCCACAATACTTTCCATGTTCCTGGATGAAGCATTGGGAGAAGTGCTCGAAATTTCTGAAAACACAGTGGGCTTGCATTTTTTTTTTAAACGTTTCTTACATGCAAATAGTCTCAATGTTTTCTTGTGATTGGTTCTTTGCAAATTGGAGCATATCACGTTCGAGCCGCAGTGTTTGATCTCTGCAGACACTTGATAGACGTTCGCCGTTCTCTTTCCAGCATGGAAATTGGGCTCGAACTTCTGAAATAGTGGGTATTTTTTAAACTGATTGTGAGTTGCATAGTTTTAACAAGGGTCCAAGGGTATAGAACTGCACGGAACACGGCGTGTTTGTCGTATTTTTCTACCGTATGCGGTATGCCGCATTTTGTTGCATATATCAGTTTCGCTAAAACGAGTACGAAGAGGAGACGCAGAAAAGCATAGTACGCGGATACTGTGAAACGTCCAGGGTCTCGCCGCCGAAGAGACACAGACAAGCAGCCTCCGGCTCAGCGGAGCGCATTGCCAATAACGTTCCGGCCAGAACACCGTGCAGAATAGAACTGCCTGAAATGAAGCTGTACTAATACAGAGCAGTGAGAACAGCTCTAAAAAGATTCCCTGGGATATTGAGTTCTATTTCGCGCAGTTCTATACCTTTTCACCCCGTGTGACAATTCCGTTACCTTCTAAATTGTTACACGCATCTTGCCACGATTTAATTCCTGCCAAAATAATTGACACTTCTTGAGATGTGTTGCAGCTTTTGACGCACTCTTCGAGAAGACCATTGCTTCTGAATCGTTGGCAAGTCAATTAAAGAGCCCATTAATTGCTGTACAATTCTTTAAGTGTTACCCTGAGACCATTAAACACCAAATTTAGGATTCGGAGCTCATTAAGTTCTTGAGCTTTTGCTGTAAAACATACGTGCAAATGGCTCGAGCCTTTATAAAAGCCGCCGTTTCATTTCCAGTAGTTCGGAGAATATTGAGAAGTGGAAGGGTGAAATCGTGCGACCATTCGTTGTCCATCTGGAGTACAAGCTGTGTTACTTGTGAGATTTATTGATATTTGAAAATCTAGATCTTTTAGTCTGAAGCTGCGTAACACCGCTCATAGACCAACCCACAAGCACCTAGAAGTTTCCTTCACAAGTTGCCTTATATCAAAACTAAATCTTGGGATTTTCGCACCGCCCTTTTAAATAAAGGATATGACTTCAATATGACCCATCCATCAAAATTGTTTCAACCTGGCGCATTTTTAAAACCCTAAGGATTTGTCATTTTTTGTCAAAAAGGCCTCGTTTTTGGGTTAAAATGATGGTCTAATCCTGAATAATGAGATCATGATTCGAATTTCTCAAAAAAGTAAATTTTCGAGTGAAAAAATAATTAAAGATCACACTAATGGATTTTCAGTTAAAAATTACATCAAGTAGTCTAGAGATAAAGCAAAATAAAATTTTTCATTTTTGTATTATTTGTATTATTATTTGTACATTTTTGGCGTTACAGAGAGTGTGAATTAGAACAGAGGCATAAATAGTTCATAAAGCCACAAACAAGCAAAGGAATGGGTCAGAAATGAGTAATTCTGAACGTTTCTGAAAAATTTGTCGTGGCAGACTGTCTACGATCTTTCCAATGGTAATGGAAGAAATAACTAAAAATAGGATTGCTAATTATTAAAAATTAGCAGCAAGCCCACGGCAGGCGCATTTTTAAAACCCTAAGGATCGGTCATTTTTTGTCAAAAAGGCCTCGTTTTTGGGTTAAAATGATGGTCTCATCCTGAATAATCAGATCATGATTCGAATTTCTCAAAAAATTTATTTTCGAGTCAAAAAATAATTTCATTATCCGGCGTGAAGCCCCCTTTTGAATTTCTAAATTTTTTTTTGAGGCCCCTTACTACTCTGGAGCATATACTTTGGCCTAACTATGCCATCAAGGAGGAAGAGCTTTATTTTCAGTTGCTCATTTCTCGATTTTCTGCATGTTTCGGGAGCAATAACTGATATATTCAGCGTGTAATATAATCCCCAGATACAGAGTTAAGAAAAAGTAAGGAAAAGGTACCTACAGTATTTACTCTACTTAGTCCGACATGCCGTTCTTTTATTTTATTCCTTCGCCCTACTCAATAAAAAATCTACCGTACCTCTCTCATGTGATTGTCCTTGCATTTGAGCACACAATGATTGACATGAAACTCTGTGTCCATAGCTATCAGCACCACGGGCAGAAAAACCCACAAAACGTTCCGGTAGAACATTCAGAATGGGGTGACAAGAGTCAAATGAAGACGTGCTAGTCGAGATGGAGATAAAGGAGAAAAAACATTTATTCGGGTCGGGCGACGCCTCCTTCTTGTGCTCCTCGTAATGGATTCGGACGAGCAGTGTGTCCAAATGGGATTTTGAGCGGCTCAACCGATATCTTCACTGACTCGCTTTTTTTCATAACCCGAGGCGACAACGGGCGGCCCCGTGGGACTGACACTTATATTATGGATATGGGACAACAACAAAAAAAAAGAAACGAGATTGGCTGAGAACCAACCAACCACCTCGTGAAAACTGCGTTGAAATGTTTCCGTTTTCGAGTGAATGAAGCGGAAGGTTTTATCGGAATGGCATCGGAAATTCGCAAACAACCACACATTTACCCGATTGGAAAGAGCAAGAAGCCAAGAAAAACATGTAAACAAAGCATTAAAAGTTTAAAATATTGGTTGCGATTTTTGGAGAAAAATATTTTTTTTAATCAAAGGAGGTTCCAAGATTGTGCGACAAAACCTATTGAAATCGCACATGTTTTTTCAAGAAAAAGTATAACTTCGGCCTGTTAAATAAAGGCAAATTCAATTTAGCCACCACAAAATTTGAACACGAACGCGCTCGCCCACAAGAGGGGTTCAATCTTGGTGTGTTGGTGACTGCATGGTTTCAAACCCAAAAAAATACCGCTAGATAAATATTGTGTTTTCAAACGAGTTGCATCATGATAACATGAGTCCGCAAACACCGTTCTCTCTGCGTCTCTTCGAATAGCACTGTGAATGCGTGGTCGCGCGCAAATAAGTGGGCGGAGTTTCGCGTTCTCATATCGCAAGTCGATTGAAAACACAAGAAAAAAAATATTGTGTTTTCAATCGACTTGCGACATGAGAACGCGAATCGAAACGCCGCCCACTTATTTGTGCGCGACCACGCGAACACAGTGATATTTTAAGAGACGCAGACAGAACGGTGAATGCAGACTTGAATTGAATTGAATTGCGTTTTCATGTCGCAAATCGATTGAAAACACAGTAAGCAGCTAAATTATATCGTAATAACACGGTGTCCAGGATTTGAAAAGTGGGCGGAGCCGAGCAAACGCGCTCCATTGGAATTTTCGCGCGAAATTCAAATCTTGAGGCATTTATTATGTTTTTCGGGGAAAAAAAAAGCATAAATTCCTAATTTTTTCCGAAATGTGCTCCAACTGAATTATAGCTGAGGTCTTTAGAAATTTTTTAAACCTGAGAACGTCGAATTTGGTTCAGCCACCATTTCGGAATAATCGTTTTTAGAATTGCGGAGCTAAAAAGTGGGTTTTTTGGTGTTTTTGCAGTATAAATCTTTACGAAAATCGAAGTTTTGGCAATTTTATGGTATTAATAGATAAAATACATACATTTTACAAAGAAAAACAGGTTTTACTGAAAGAAAATAAGAAAATCAATTAAAAAAATGCGAGAGTCCAAAAATGCGCAAGCACCGAAAGTGCGCCATGCTAATTTGCTGGCGCGCTAGCAATTTAGGCTCCACCCACATTTCCAATCCGGGTAATAAGCATTTGTGTGCAAGCGCCCAACCTGACGACAATTTTAAATCAAAAAGCATTTTCACTGAAAATTAATTAACCAAGTTTATTATTTCAATAGAGTCTTAAAATGCAATCGAATAATAAATTATTGTTTCTATCTATGCGGAAAAAAATAACAAGCAGCTTAAACATAATTTTTGTTTAGTTTTTTTTTTCAAAAAATCTGTTAAGTTTTTATTGTCGGCCCGCCACGTCGGCCAAACGCGCTCCGCTGAACTCAATACTACGTGGATTTTATTTTGGTTTCCAAATTTTTTCATTTCACATGTAAATTCAACGTGAAATAAAATAATTTGGAAACCAAAATGAAATCCACGTAGTATTGAGTTCAGCGGAGCGCGTTTGGCCGACGTGGCGGGCCGATAATACGTGAAATAAGTTCATGAACCCCTTTTTCCATGATTAATTTATAAATTTAATCATAAAAAGAAACAATTTATAGCCGAAAAAATGAAACAGCAATAAAAAATGACGAAATAAGCTATTATCGGCCCGCCACGTCGGTCAAACGCGCACCGCTGAACTCAATACTACGTGGATTTCATTTTGGTTTCCAAATTATTTTATTTCACGTTGAATTTACACGTGAAATGCAACAATTTGGAAACCAAAATAAAATCCAAGTAGTATTGAGTTCAGCGGAGCGCGTTTGACCATTTTGGCGGGCCGACAATAATCTCTGAAATTTTATATTTGAATTGCCGCCAATTGGCGGCACTCGTGGAAGAACTTTTCGCCTTGCAAAACTTCGTCCATTTTCATTTTTTGCGAATTTTTTCTTTTTTTTTTCGCCTTTTTTCACTTTTTTCCATCTGAAAAATAAAAAATTGGCTCAAAAATGTTTTATTTATTTCAGCTATGAGTACTTCCGTCCCTGGGCCATTCTTCACTACAGCGACGCCTGCGGATCACGTGGCGGAAACTGATTCTTCGAGCGCTGGATACTTTTCGGTATGTTTTATACACATATATTGATTTGCTCCAAAAAAAAAACGTTAACGTCATTTTCATTGCAGAATTTGACAGAAGACAAAATCCATTCCTTTTTTGAAATCGATTCGACTGTAGAATGGATCAAAAACGGCAATCACCGGCGAATCGCTCTACAATTTCCTGATTCATTGCTTCCATTTTCGAAAAAAGTTTCAGATTTGATTGAGAGCAGAATTGATAAGACTGCTGAGCCCGGAATTGTGAAAAAGACATTTGTGCTAGCGGACACATCTTATAGAAGGTATGGGTTTTGTTGTACACGAATTGAATTGCGAATTAAAAAAAAAACATATTTATTAAAGTTGCTGTATCGACGAAGTTGCCGCAGCTCACGCAAATTGCACAGCTCTTGTTCACTATGGAGAAGCTTGTCACAGTGCGCCAACGGACAAAATAGATGTGAAGTGGGGGTTTTTTTTTAAACAGCGATGGACTTTGACACCTCCAAATGCTCGTCTAGTGGAGCGCACTTGCATACCTCCTCCTTTGGCGACGATCATAAAAAGCCCATCGAGCATTCGCTGAATTTTCGCTGAATTTTTTGCTGGTTTTTTTCTATTTTTTGCTTTGTTTGCTGGTTCCGAGAATAACCCCACGGCGTGTTGGAAGCTACGTTTTTGAATTATTTTTCAAAAGCAAATTTTCGCGCGCTATTCTACTCTCGCGTCCCTGCGTCTCCTTCGCAGAGACCTTTTTTTGCTCATTTATTATTATTTTTTGTTTCTCATTAAAAAAAAATATTTTTTTGAAATGGTTGTTTTTGAGATTAATCTGATAAATTTTTTTGTTGGAAAATTGATTTCAAGTCGGTTTTTGGTAAATAAAAACGGTTAATTTTAATTCAATTTAAATTCTGAAAAACAAAATACGAAAATTGGGACTGAAAATGCGAACAAAGTTATATCCTAAAAAAAACATGTTTGGCAAGGCGCCAAAGATTTTTGACAATACTCCAAGATAAATATATGGAGGCGCAGAGAAAAACGCAAAAGTGCGCCAGGGCGCGTTTGCACTTTCGTAGGGTCCAGCATGCCGTGAACCCCATAACGAATTTAAAGTAGGTAAAAAAAAGGACTTTTTTTTCAACGCTCTCCTCCAACACGCATATCTTCGGTAAATGAAATTTTTTTGTGGTATTCGAAACAAAACTCGATAAGATTTAGTTAAAGCAGCTACAAAAAAAGAAAAAAAAAATAGAAACCGCGGAGGGGGATCGAACCCACAACCTTCAGATTGGCGACCGCAAGCTCACACCACTTGATTACCGCTGCACACGTTCATATATAAGTGGCGTGGCGCGCGACGCGAAGAAGAATGCAAGTGCGCTCCACTAGACGAGCATTTGAAGGTGTCAAATTCCGCCGCACATTTTTTTAATTTTCAAAGTTTGAAAATTGAAAGAAAAGCAAAGAAAATATTTTTTTTTCAGGTATGTCCTAGGAAACATGCCGGTATCTATCGAAGCTTTCACCGCACAACTGCGATCAGTTGCAGATCAACTCACTTCTGACTATATTGTTATTCTCATAGATTCGTGTTTTGCCCATGAACAGGAGAATGTGAAAAAAGCAATAAAAGAGGTATTGCCTTCAAATCGCCACGTGGAATCTGCTTCACTTCCTGATATGAATTCCTTGAAACAGAATAGAGCTAATGTGAGTTTTGATAAATTGGTTTTTCAGTTTTTCAGTGTTGAAATATTATATATTTTCAGCTGTACCTCGGCCGTGAAGTGCCCGCTTTTCTTCGTGACAACCTACCATGTGACTTGATATTTTGCGGCTTTCCGAACACTCCTCTTCTACCAATTTGGCTTCTTTCGTACCCCAGCTGCATTACTGTTACGAATTTCGACCCTATCGAGAATACGATTTTACATGAAAGGTACAATTTTTATTATAATGCTTATTATTGAGAAGCCAAGACAAATAAGTTATGAAAAAAAAAACAATAACCGTGTTTTTTAAATGAGGAATTTCTCATAGTAATGATTTCTGTAGAAACGAGTTTTCCTCCTGTAAGGGAGTTGCTCTGATGGCAATGGTGCTTCACTAGATGTTGGTCGTTCTTCTGGTCTTACTTGCTGCATTTGCACGGGATTTTCTGCTAAAAAAAATAAAAAATATTTATTCACTTTATCATTTCAGCTTTTCACAAACCTGGTACTTGTCCTCCATTTTCCCTGGAATTTCGAAGCTCTTGACTTTTTCTGTGTTCCTCCCACTGTTTTTCTTGGAATTTATTTGGTTTTTTCTGATGCTTATCCTGAAAATTGAAATTGGATGCGCAAAATTTTTAGGAAAGTGGCATCGAAAGCGCACAAAACATCCCCGCGCTCCACTGGACTTTTGAATTTGCAAGTGTGCCGAGCCTTTTCGGCGGGAAGATTCAAATTTGAGCTGTTATCAGTCGTTTGGCATTTTTTTAAATATTCGCTGCATATTTTTTTCCTTTTTATTATTAAAAAAATGATACTAATTGTTGTAAATTATTTATTGATTTCAGCAAACTCGCAAACAAGGAATACTGCTATTGAGGAGGCGCAACTGCGATGTGCTGGTGTGTATTTTGCAACACATTGTAATTTATGTTATTTTTGTTAATAAATATGACTAATTATGTGAATTACTTAATTAATTGCAATAAAAATTTGAATTCTCGCCAATTTTGCAAGTGCGGCACGGTTTCGCAGAAGTTTATCAATAGAGTGCGGCTGATCATGCATTCACCGACTATATTGTCAAAAAATTAAATAGTGACCTAATATCCTTAATGGACCTATTCAAAAAACCGGAAAAAAAAAACGAAAAAAAATTGCGGGAAAAATCGGGGAATGCTCAGATTGACATGAAATTTTGGAAAAAATTCTCCTGTACACGCTCAAAAAATTTTGGACGAAAATAACGATTTTAAACATTTTCAGAAAAAAATCGATATTTTGGTCCAAAATTTTTTGAGCGTGTACCGAAGAATTTTTTCCAATATTTCCCAAAATTTCAGGTCAATCAGAGTATTCTCCGATTTTTCCCGCAATTTTTTTCCGTTTTTTCTTTGTTTTCCGGTTTTGTGAATAGGTCCATTATGGGGTTATTCACAAAACCGGAAAAAAAGGAAGAAAACGGAAAAAAAACTTCGGGAAAAATCGGATAATGCTCCGATTGACCTGAAATTTTGGGAAAAATTGGAAAAAATTCTCCTGTACATGCTCAAACATTTTTGGACCAAAATATCGATTTTAAAAATTTTCAAAAAAAATCGATAATTTTTAAAATCGTTATTTCGGTCCAAAATTTTGTGAGCTTGTACAGGAGAATTTTTTCCAATTTTTCCCAAAATTTAAGACCACGGGGAGTGCACGAAGTCGCGGCCAACATTTTTTTGGCCGATTTTTATTAAATTTATTTAAAAAATTGTGAAAAATGAAGAAAATACCGATTATTGCTGAAGACGAAACAATTTTCTAGATTATGCGGTCGGCCGCCGGCCTAGAAAACTGAGCGCGCTGGCTCGGGAAACTTTGATTTCGTGTACTCCCCGTGGTTTTCTATTTTTTGTTGTTGTATAACTGCGTCGCGAAAAAAAAATTTCTTTAAAAAAAAAATTCAAAAAAGAAGGTAAACAAACTACCGTATACGCGAGACCACAGCTGCAACACACGAGCGCTCTGACTGGTTTTCGCGACGCAGTAATAAAATTTGACAAAAATCAGAGAATTTTTTTGTGCGATTTCGATGTGATATTCGTAAATCCCCCACTCAATAGTATCGTTTAAAACAGTTTCCCCGAAAAGTTGGCACCTCCTTTAAAACTGACTGCATTTTAAAAACCCTAATATCCTTAACCAAACAAACACGAATTTGTCCGAAAAATACACATTTACCCACAAAACAGACCACTATTTAGTTGTTTTTTTTTGACAATGCTTACCGCTGATTTGTCGTCATCGGTCTCCGACTTTGAAATGTCCTCATACTCGGACTTTCTGTTCTCACCATTGTATCTCTCAGTCTGTTTCACAGCTGGCAATGAGTCATTCAAAGTTGTTCTGTGTTCCCGTTCCCGTTGCTCCTCTTCCGTTTTCGGTCTACGAAGTCCAGGCGGATGAGTGTCTCTCGTTGGCACCTCTTCGAACTCTGTATCAGTTTCATATCGTCTTGACGCCTCTCGTGGCTTCTCATCTTCATATTCCCTGCGCTGTGAAGGTGGTGGCGCTCTGGATTCATATCCGCGACTCGAGTTTCTGTTTATCTCGACTTTCTTCAATCGACGTGGCGGTCCAGCTGGACCGTCAGTTTCGTACATCGGTCGTTCTACTGGTCGTCTATCCATGTGACTCTTTTCCTGATCGCCACCATATCCGGAAGAGTGTTCTTCATCGGTTCTGGATCGCGGTCTATCTTCCACATATTCTGCGTGTCGATCATCTGCGTATCCTCTTGGACGCTCTCTTTCATATCCTCTGTTCTCCTGTGGTCTTCTATCATATTCTTCTGGATAACGAGATGATTCTTCACGAGGAGTTTTTCTCTGGTGTGGTGGTGGTCTCCTTGGGGCATGTTCTTCGACGTACTCTCTTGGTTGGGCTCTTGGTCTTTCCTCCTCATCGTAGCGATTTCTTCTTTGTGGTTGTGGAACTTCCTCGGATGGGTCGTAAGTTGGTCTTTTATGATGCTCATAATCAGCACTGTCTTCGTAATGTTGTGGTCTGCTTGCGTGTCTTGAAGCTGCTTCTTTTTCCGGTTTTCTATCGTCATCAGTGAATCCGACATCAGCAAAGTCGTATTTGGATGAGCGTTTTGGACACGGACAATATCCTCCGTCAGTTCCAGGAACTCCTGGTGAAGATGTTCCAGCTGGTCCTTCCACTCCCGGATTTCCGTCTCTTCCTGGTGGTCCTTGAATTCCTGGGCTTCCGTCTTGACCATGCTCTCCGTCAATTCCTGGGTCTCCAGGTCTTCCTGGTGCTCCGACTATTCCAGGGCGACCTGGTGGTCCTGGAATCGATCTGCACGACTGTCCATTTCGTCCTGGTATTCCTGATTTTCCATTCGATCCTGGGATTCCTTTAATTCCATGATATCCCGGCGCTCCTGGTGCTCCTGGCTGTCCATCGTTTCCATTATTTCCTGGTTCTCCGTCAATCCCATCTTCTCCTGGGGCACCAGGTGGACCATCTGGCCCTCGTTCTCCTGGTGGTCCAACTGGACATTGCACACATCCGATCAGTGGGTCATACGAAGATGGGTGTACACTGGAATATCCGCCATTCAGTCCTCGAAGTCCACGTGGTCCGTCTTGCCCTGGGAAACCCGGTGGTCCTGGTCTTCCACGTGGTCCTGGTGGGCCAGATGGACAAGTGTTCGGCTGGACTGAGCATTGATCGCAAGGGTTTACTCTTTGCTTGGTATTGGACGGGAAACGAGGGCGTTGTGGCCCGAATCCTGGATTTGAGCCGGTTCTTCCAGGTGTTACATATTGTGGATTATGTGGCGGTGTCGTTGGGGGTTGAACTGGTCCTGACGGTTGTCTTGGATTTGTTCGGCCCGGCAAAACTTGTTGGTGTCCCGATTCTGGTTGAACTGTTGAGGCTTGATCTTGAGGATATTCAGGCCCTGGGAAATTTGGTCGTCGGGTATTGTAAACTTTTGGCCAGGTCGGTGGTGTCTGTTGATCGGAATCATATCCTCCAGAAGGCTGACGTGGCGGTGGCGTACGTGGTGCAGACGTGGATGGTTTTGAATAGTTTGGATTGTATGGAGCCCTTGTGTTCACATGATCAGGTGGCGACTGCTCGTAGTTTGGCGGATTGTACAATGTTCTGTTGTTAGGAGTGTTTTGTGGCGCAGACGTGCTGGATGGTTGGTTTTGTTGATATTGAGGATATGGTCTTCTGGAAGAAGCTGGTTCTCTTCCATAATTATCATAGTTTTGCCCATTTGGTGGTCGGTACGTGGAGGTGGCAGCTGGCGGTGGAGCCCGGAAGCCTGTAACTAAATGTTTTGCGATTGAACGGATTGCGATAAAATGTTACCTTGAATTATTCGTGGCATTGTTGGTGGCATTGGTTTTCGGGGTTTGGAAGATGGTGGTCCGTTATCATGTATGAAGTCATATCCAGTTTCTTCTCCACCATATGCAGTAGTGGTAGCATCTGTAGTTGTAGTGGTTGAAGTAGTCGTTGTAACAGAACTATCATAACCTCTTTGTTCTTCGTAGGATCGTTTTTCTCTGTCAAGTTCTTCCGCTTCTCTCATCTCTTCAGGAGTTGACTCGAATACCATTTCATCCCATACGTTGTTTGCGATATCCTGTGAATATGGATTGGTTTTGAAAACTAAATCGCGTCAAAACTTACCTTGAATTCACTAAGTTCTTCTTGGGCCTCATTGTAAAAATCAGATATGTCGTAAAGAATGTGTATTGTTGAGATGACGGCACATGTGGCAAGTAACAGGCACGTGAACGCCGCCGCGCCAGCTAGAGTGTATGATTTAACCATACTCTGGTTAGATTAGATTACACCCCAAGATTTCGTCGTTCTACAAAATGGAGAATGTCAGGATGTGCGAACAGTAAAAGCAATGAAAGAAGGACTGGACGTTTATAAACGGAACGGCAGCTATATAATAACCTTTACGACTCAAAACCTCTCGTTTGGATAAGCGGCAAGATCATTTGAAAGAAACGATAAATTGTTGTTTCCAATCACTATAATGCAAAAGAAGACGAGTAGAAAACCATAGTCCGGTTACAGCTAAACCGATAGACAACGTTATCCAAAAAAGGGTGAAAGAAAGTGCCTTTAAGGATAACGATCGGTGAAGTGGCGCACGCCGAACGACGTTGTGGCCGTAATGACTATCGGATCCCTATTCGATGCGGTTTCTGTTTGCCCGACCACACCGGGTCCGCTTTTTCTTCGGTTTTCTTGACCTGTATCGCACCATTCTCGATTCGCAAAGTTTTTTTTCGAACGCGTCGAGGTGATAGTGATAATGCAGATATGCGGTTTGGTTATCTTCGTTTTCCTAACGTCCGTGCGCCGCCAGAAAAAAAAAGCGTGCGCCGCTTTTGATTTGATCAGAGAAAGTGATGAGTGAAAGGATAGGAAACGTCGACGATTAATATGAAGGTGTAATTACACTTATCGCAAGGATCATTGAGCAAATGAAATTGATTTATTCAAAAAAGAAAACTACGCGGAAAAAAGTTGACTACTGTTATTGAATAATTGTTTGTCTTATGCTTGAACGTGACGTCTGGCGGCAACCACACGCTTCTTGGCGACGCGTTGACGAGCGACCACGCGCTTCTTGGCAACAACGCGTTGACGGTTAACAGCGACATTGCGGCTACGGAAGACAGCAGAGCTGCGAGCTGGGCATGGGCAGTAAGCGGCATCAGATCCTGGAGCTCCGTCGTTTCCTGGGCTTCCTGGTTGTCCATCTTGTCCTGGCTGTCCTGGGTGTCCGTCTGGTCCTGGTGGTCCTGGTGGTCCAGCTGGTCCTGGCGCGCTTCCGCTTCCTGGCTGTCCAGGGTTTCCAGCAGGTCCCTGTGGTCCTGGAGCTCCGGCTGGTCCTGGAAGACCACGGCTGCGTTGTCCAGACTGTCCTGGTCTTCCTGGGTTTCCTGGCGCTCCTGCCTGTCCTGGAGATCCGGCGTCTCCAACTGGTCCTGGTGCTCCAGCTGGTCCCTGGCCTCCTCTTTGAGCTGGGGCTCCTGGAGCTCCAATTGGTCCCTTTGGTCCTGGGTTTCCTGGGGCACCGGCTGGTCCTGGGGCTCCCTGTGGGCACTTGATGCATTCCTGCTTCTGGTGGTGAACTGGTCCTGCAACTCCTGGCTGTCCTGGCTTTCCAGCCTGTCCTGGCTGTCCGTCGAGTCCTCTGTCTCCGGAAGCTCCTGGTGGTCCTGGTGGTCCAGCTGGGCAGTTGGAGGCTTGTGGTCCGCAGTTGCACTGAGATTGCTTCTTCTGGCGACGGCCAAACACGCTGCGAGCGACACGGGTAGCATCATCATGGTTGACCATTGAGTTCCATGCGTCATTGGCGAATCCCTAAATAATTGAAGTTTAACGAAATAAATCCGGTTCTAAATCTCACTCTAAACTGTCCAAGCTCACGGTGGGTCTCCTCAACAAAAGAGTTGATATCAGTGTAGATGTGGAAGACGGAGATGAGAGCTCCGAAAACCACAATACCGGAGAAACCGGCCATGACCGAAAGGAAAGTTGCTGACGACATGTTCGCAAGCGAATCGAATGCAGTGTCCTATCGTTCATTCCCCTGCCCTTTTATAACAGTAACCAACGACACCACTGTTCCTTTTTTCTGTTCAGAGTGTAAACTTTTAAAACCGAGAGAGAACACAATCCTGAGATGGTTGTAACCTCTTTGTGATACTGTCAATGAGAGAACCTTCATTAACGTATGAGACGCAGTCGTTTTTTGGAGAACTTTTTTCTTCGAAAAGGAAGTAAATTGCTTTCTCTTAATATTTTTTGATAGTTTTTGGTCACTGTAGATTTTCACGCTTTGTTTTGGAGAAACGACACGTTATTTCGCTCTGAACTAACCGAGTTCAGATGTAATAAGTCTTGCGCAGAAATAAATCAAATGAACGACTGAGATAATTTATTATGAAAATTATCATGAAAGTTTAGTAATCAAGCTTTTCCGTAGCTCATGCCAATATGGGAATAGCTTTTAAAAAAATAATAAGAGAATACAAATCTTCTTATCAGACATCTTATTGTACCCGGTGTATCTATATTTGTCAAAGATTGGTAAATACTGAAAAAAATTTAGATAAAATCTATATCTTTACTTTTACCATTATAATTTTTCTGTCTGGGCATAGGGGTGTTCGCGTACGTGGAAGCCCAAAATTGGAAATCGGAGGACACATTTTTTGTTTCGCATTTTTAATTGATTTTATTATTTTTATCTCAGTAAAGCTCGTTTTTCTTTGCAATAATCATATATTTTATCTTTTAATAACTAAAATATTTCACTTTGAAACATAAGCAAGCTCTAAACTTCTTGCAGGTTGGAAAATTCGAACGGTTTTCGTGAAACTCACAACATTGGATAATAATCGTTGAAAATCGAATAAATTTAATTTATTTTCATTGATATGTGTTTTGTTTACATGACGACATGAAATCTGAGAGATTTCACTGCATCAAACGTATTTTCAACGCTATTATATTCTAGTTCCTAGTTTTTTTAATGACAGAAGACTTGAATTGAGGGTGCTAGAGTATAGAACTCGCAAGGAAGAGAACTGCTACTGAATAGATCTGCGCGGAATAGAACCGGCTGAAATAAAACTGTACTAAAAAAAACTGCACGAATTAGAACTCAGGACCTCATAATGTACAATGAAATAATTCTTCGAGTTTTTCGAGCGGTTCTGGGTCGGTACAGCTTAATTTAAAGCGGTTCTATTCCGTAACAGTTCTATTCCGTGCGATTTCTAAACCGTAGAACCCCCTTGAATTTTTAGAGATCAAAACAATGCATACGATCTTGGAATTTGGAAACTGTTTGCTTTTTTCCATAGCCAAAGTGAACATAACCCAGAAAATTGCCCAAACTTTGATTACCATGAAGATTTATCTCGCTCCGCAATGCGAAAAACCATTATTTTGAATTGTCTGAATCAAGTTCGACGTTGTTAGGCTTTAAAAATTTCTAAAGACCTTAGCTACAATTCAGTCGAAGCACATTTGGTAGAAATAAAGAATTTATGCCTTTTTCCTGAAGACATGAAAAAAAAAACATCTTAACATTTGAATTCAGCGCAAAAACCAGTGAAGCGCGTTTGATTTGGCTCCGCCCATTTTTCAAATCCTGGACACCGTGTCATCTTACTTCTTTAATCTTTGAAAACCTGAAAGCATTTACGGTGCATTTCTAGGCGGTAAACATTCCGAAAATTTAATTACCGCCCGTAAAGTAAATTACTGCATTTACCGTACAATAAACATTTCATAAATACCGCCCAAGAATTCTCATTCCAAGCTTATGTGAATTAGATATATTCAGTTTTAATAAAAGCTTGATTTACTCCGTTTTTTTTCGAGCTTTGCTTATTTTCCCCTCCAGATTTCAAATTGTACATAGGGGGCATTTGCATCTCCATTTTTGTCTATGTAGTTTGATTCCTACAAACTAACTTTTGCTTCACAATTCACCCTTTCAATTCATTTCCCAGTTTCCCTACTTTCTTTATTCCCACCTAATCCAAACCAAGTTGTAACAACACTTTCTTTGTTCACGTGTTTTGTTTTCAAGTTTACTCTCAAGGGCTAGCTGGCTGGCTGGACAAGAGATAAAATGACCTTGGCTTTTGTTTTTCAACATTCTCCAAATGTTCTTTCTTTCTTTCTTTCACTTTTTTCCTTTTCGCAGAATCAAATATCTTTTCCATCTATTCAATTTACCGTTTTCATTTTTAATCAAGCACCTTCATGAAGAAAGAATGCAAAGTTGAAAAAAGATATATTTTTGTTTATATCTTCTTCGAGACTGATAACGAAAGAATTTGGAGAAAAAAGATTCATTGAATTTGAAAAACACCTAATGATGGGTAAAAGAAAGAAGTTAGGCTTGACGGGCGACAACACGCTTCTTCTTGATGACGCGCTTCTTGACGACGCGACGAACGGCGTTGCGGTGACGAGCAGCAGCAACAGCACGATGACGGTATCCCTGAGCGGCGGATCCTCCCTCAACAGCGGACACAGATCCTCCACGGGATGGGCATGGGCAGTAAGCGGCATCAGATCCTGGGGCTCCAGCGTTTCCTGGTGCTCCCGCTTGTCCGTCTTGTCCTGGATGTCCTGGCTGTCCAGCTGGTCCTGGCTGTCCGGCTGGTCCTTGTTGTCCCTGTCCTCCAGACTGTCCTGGTCGTCCAGCGTTTCCTGATGGTCCCTGTGGTCCTGGGGCTCCAGCTGGTCCTGGAAGTCCACGTCCGCGGTGTCCAGACTGTCCTGGTCTTCCTGGGTTTCCTGGTGCTCCTGGCTGTCCTGGAGATCCGGCGTCTCCAACTGGTCCTCGTGGTCCTGCTGGTCCCTGAGATCCTCCTTGTCCTGGATGTCCTGGCTGTCCAGATGGTCCTTGTGGTCCTGGGTTTCCTGGCGCTCCGGCTGGTCCTGGGGCTCCAGCTGGGCACTTGATGCACTCCTGTTGCACTTGGTGACGTGGTCCAGCAACTCCTTGCTTTCCTGGGTTTCCAGCCTGTCCTGGCTGTCCGTCGAGTCCTCTATCTCCTGGAGCTCCTGGTGGTCCTGGTGGTCCAGCTGGGCAGTTGGAGGCTTGTGGTCCGCAGTTGCACTGAGATTGCTTCTTCTGACGACGTCCGAAAACACTGCGTGCGACACGGGTAGCATCATCATGGTTGACCATTGAGTTCCAGGCATCGTTGGCGAATCCCTGAATGATGTATGTATGTATGTACTTAGTCAAACAAACACGATGTAGTATTAATTGCTACAAACCTTAAAGTCTCCTAGCTCTCTGTGAGCATTGTCAACGAACGAGTTGATGTCGTTGTAAATTTGAGCGACGGAGAAGAGAGCGCCGAAGACGACGAGTCCGGAGATTCCGGCGAGAACCGAAAGGCAGGTGGTTCCGGTCATCGTGAAATGAAGCCAAGATGCCTTTTCAATGCCATCATCGCCCTTTTATACCGCTCTCGCCTGCGTGTACCCGAAATTTTACAGCAGTAACAGCAGATGATCAAAGACGACGGAAAGAAAGGCTGTTCATCAATTTGATCGTGTGAAGACCACTATAAAACGATAAACGCCGACAGTTCCGTAGTAATTCTTTAAGCCGTAATGTTCCTGTTAGTATTGTTCAGAGTCATACGTAGTTTTCGTTTCGATGGACGGTTTTTTCGGCCTTGATCTAGGAATTTGAAAAAAAAAATAGAAGAAGAGGAAGAAGAAGAAGAAGGCATTTTGGCATTCACACTTTTTATTTGATTAAAAAAAGAAAAAAAACAAACAAATCTAAACAACAACATCCTTGGAGATGCTTCTAGCCGGACAAGGACAATACACTCCATCTGTTCCCGGTTGTCCTTCGCTTCCTTGTTCTCCTTGTGCTCCTGGTTCTCCTGGCGTTCCATCCTTTCCGGGCTCTCCATCGTCTCCTGGCGAACCATCTGATCCATCATCCCCATCATCTCCATCATCTCCACGTCTTCCATCAATTCCTGGTGGCCCTGGTGGTCCTTTTGGTCCTGGCTCCCCGATAGCCTTTCTTCCGGGTTGACCTGGCCGACCCGCATTTCCTGGAGGTCCTTGCAGCCCCTTCTTTCCTGGAGCTCCATTCTTTCCAGGCGTTCCATCGACACCGTCGTTTCCTGGAACTCCTGGTTCGCCATCCTCTCCTGGCTCTCCAGCTTGACCATCTTCACCATTAGGTCCAGGTGGTCCACGAGGACCTGGTGGACATTTGAGACAAGGTCCATCGGAATGCTCTACAATTACTCCTCCTCCATTTTCTCCTGGTACTCCTGGAATGCCATCCACTCCATCAACACCGTCATTTCCTCGTTCTCCAGGTGGTCCGGCAGGTCCGGCTGGGCAATCACTCGGTTCTTGACCGCAATGACACTTGTCACCTGAACGCTTGTGCCTTCCAAAGATTATACTTGGCGATGGAGCAGTGGACAGTTGCTTGAACATCATTTTGTCCCAAGCTTGATCACTTATTACCTAAAATTTCCTTATTATTTCTAGCATTACATGTATAACTACTCCGACACAATAACATGGAAATTCGATCCTTCTTTTTATTCATTTTATTATACCATGATTTTCTTCCTATTTCACGTACTTCAAAGTCGTATTGTCCATTCGCGAAGAAAGCAAGTGCGCTCCATGAAACTTAGTACTTCGTGGATTTCATTTTCGTCTCCAAATTATTTCATTTTACGTGTAAATTCAACATGAAATTAAATAATTTGGCAACGAAAATGAAATCCACGAAGTACTAAATTTTGTTGAGCACACTTGCATTGGACAATAATAAAATAAATAAATGGAAATTGCTGCTACACATACAATACCGGACAAAAAGATATCATATTTTGGTTTTTGGAGTATAACTTTCGAACGGAGAGGGTTACGATTCTGAAAATTTGCATGAATCTGTCCCGTAATGTTTTTGACAAGCTCCATTAATGGATTTGGTCATTTTTGAAAACTGTTGACTTTTCAAAAAATTTCAGATGCCAAAATTTTCGACCCAAAAATAATTTTTTTCACATTTTTCAAGACTAGAAATTTATTTTTAAAATAAAGTTTCAAAACTAAAAATATGATTTTAGTTGACTATCGGTCGATCGGACAATTTTCAGCTGACTTACAGCACTTTGAATATCAGGGTCCACATGGGTAAGTCAACTATAACTTTTATTGAGAATCATCAAAACCAAAGAAATCTAGGGCAAATAAAATAAAAACTGTTAAAAAACAAAGTTTATTCGGTTTTGGGGATCCTCAATAAAAGTTAAAGTTGACTTACCCATTTGGACCCCGATATTCAAAGTGCTGTAAGTCAGCTTAAAATTTTCCGATCGACCTTTTGAAACTTTATTTTAAAAATATTTTTTGAGTCTTAAAAAATCTGCAAAAATTTGTTTTTGGGTCGAAAATGTTGGCATCTGAAATTTTTTTGAAAAATCTGCAGTTTTCAAAAATGACCAAACCCCTTTTCGGAGCTTGTCAAAAACATTACGGGGCAGATTCATGCAAATTTTCAGAACCATAACCCTTTTCATTCAAAAGTTATACTCCAAAAACCAAAACATGATATCTTTTTGTCCGGTACTGTATTTGACTCAATTGTTTACCTTAAAATCATGCATGTTTCTGTCGGAAATTGCTTGAAGACTATCCAGATCATCAGCAATGTTCCAGCACACCAAAAGAGTAGTAATAAGTACAGTGGCACTGACAGTAGAGCCGAAATATGTAATAAAACGAGATTCCATTGTTGCGACTCAATGCACTTCTGGCAGCTTAATCCACTTTTATATTTTCCATAATCTCATCTCATTCATCTAAAAAATTTGCACTTTTTGCAGCACACGCTCGTCTCGTCTTCTGCGCAAACGACTTTTTCTGGTGGAAAAGCTAAAAGATGCGGACACTGTCGGACTGGTCGTCGGCAGTGTCGGAGTGGATAAGCATCGCGAAGCGGTGAAACGTATGCGAGAACTGTGCAAGGCTGCCGGTAAAAAGATTTACGTTATCTCGGTTGGAAAGGTTTGTGTGTGTGTTTATGGCAATTATCTAGGAAACTGTAATAGTGGTGCCCCTCTATATACGCAAACACGCCGCCAGCGATTTCAATTTTTTTTTTCGATTAATGATTTTTTATTTGTAAACAATGTTATCATTTTTCTGTTTTCTATTTATTTTACACTTATTTTATTATCTGTACTATTTCTAAATATTTTCAGATAATTCTCTGACGGAGTTGTGCGCCAGCAAAATGAACAAAATTTGCAGAAAATAGTTTCCTCTCTCACCGCCAAGAGATGAATCGTGGCGAGACCCAACATTTGCTGACGCATAACTTGACACGATGTCCCGCTATGTCACGAATCCGTATGATAACGATGCGCAAATGAATGCTTCAACTCGAAAATTACGGTTGAATTTCACTTACAATTATTTATGGACCTATTCATTTCAATTAAAATTAATTTTTATGTAATTTTAATTCAATGGAAAACAACATATTAATGAATTAATCTGAACTTTTCTGAACCATTGAGTTTGAGCCTTTCTGCAAATCAAATCGTGTCGAGACATCCTGGCCAAATAAATGCATGCGCCTTTAGGACGAAAAAATTTGGCATAAAGTGCAGATCGCGCCCTAGTTATTAAAGGCGCATGACATTATTTGGCCTGGAGGTCTCGACGCGATTTGATTTGCAGAAAGGCTCAAACTCGAGGAAAATTCAGGTTCGTTGTTGTTTTGCATTGAATTAAAATGACATAAAAATTCATTTTAATTCAAATGAATAGGTCCATTAGAACTTCAAAAAATAAGCTGTGGAATTTGAGATCCGAACAAACAATGCGAAAGCCGCAGAAAAATTCGGAGTTTCCCGACAACGCATTCAGAAGTGAAAAACGCTGAAAGATCGACTGGGGTTTATCATAAATTGTTTTTTAAAAATTGTGGAGGAAATGTTCAATAAAACCCGTTTAAAAAATAGTGGTGCACCCTCTAATTGAAGTTCCCCTCTTAGTACATGCGATTCAATTACAGTTTTTACTGCATCTATGAAACTGTAATTTCCAGATTAACGTTCCAAAATTGTCCAACTTTTCCACTGATATCGACGTGTTTGTGCTTTTGTCGTGTCCGTTCGGCGTTGTGCTCGATTCTTCTGACTACTTCCGACCGGTTTTGTCGTTCTTTGAAGCTGAAGTAATCTTTAATTTTGCGACCGTGTTTGTCTGCATGAGCTTTACTTTTTTTCTTATAGAACGCTCTAAATCCTTCAAAATCGTGGGCAGCAGATTTTGGATGGTCGGCCGAGTTTTCCGCGTTCCTGGAAGGTCCGTTGCACCATAATTTTCCACTTGGATAATTCTCTACGTTTCAGACAAAATTCCGACAAAAGTACCCGAAGAAGAGGTCGGAGACTTTAGTTTGATCTCTGGAAAAGTGCGGAAACAAACGAAGGATGAAGAAAAGAGCAAAGATGGTCCGAATTCAATGGTTATCTATAATCCAGGTTACTGTAATGATCGAACCTGGAAAGGCCTGGATGATAGTGTGAACACTTCTGAACAAGGCACGCAGCTGGAAGAAGGAAGGAGTGGAATTGCTCAGGGGTATTCTGGAAAGTAAGTAGAGAATTGTTTGTTATTTTTTATTGTTTTTTCTCCGGTTTTCTTTTATTTTATTTTCTTGTCACATCACATTTTTTTTTAAATAGAATCGTTGTTGATGTTTTTGATTGTTGATTTACGTTTTTTATTAATTCAATGAAAAATAAAAGAAACAAAAAGAAAACAAGAATATGTAACTGGTTACCGGAAATATAGGAAAGAAAAGCCACAAAAAGGGAAATAACAGAAAACAGAGAGTGTACAAAGCAATACATAATTAAAGCAAAAGTTCCGGCGAATTGCTGCCTGCGTATTTCAAATAGTAAATCCAATAGAAGACGTTGAAAATTATGAATGCGAGAGGGAAAAAAGCACGACTGTATCGATCAATTCGCTGTGCGTACTTTCTGTTCTCTTCCACTCGGTTTATCCTGAAAGAAAAAAGAGCAAATCATTTTTCTTCCCAAACATATTTTCCCTCGGGAGCATTGTGCTCAACCGGTGGTAAAAACCGATAAAAACCGGTTTTTTTTAAATACTAATTGGGTTATTCAGGGTCGGAAAAATATGTTTTTTTCCTTTTTTCCTTATTCAAACGACGGAAAAAAAAAGAAAAAATCGGTGGCCGCGAGAGTTTTTTCCGTTGCTTTTCTAGGCCATCGTTTTTTAGGCCCTCCGCTGTGAGACCTGCGCGCGAAAAAAAAAAAAAAATTTTCAAAATTTATTCGCCCGAAAATCGATATTTCACAGGTCTCAAAGCGGAGGGCCTAAAAAACTTGCGATGGCCTAGAAAAGCAACGGAAAAAACTCTCGCGGCCACGGATTTTTTTCTTTTTTTCCGTCATTTGAATAAGGAAAAAAACTATTTTTTCCGACCCTGAATAACCCCATAAGAAAAAAAACCGGTATCCACCGGAGAAAACCGGTGTTTTGTGTGCAAACACAGCGACGCGCAATTGCGGACCAAAGTTGTTTTTTTTTAATCTTAAATGTTCAATACTTGCTTGCTTTTCTAGTTTTATCTTTATTTTTCCTCTATTTTTTTTTTATAAAACTCCCCAAATTTCGAATTTTTCAGCAAAATGACGTCTCCAGTATGCAAAGTAATCGATAAGCCAATTGATACGAGTTAAAAAATTGTGGCATGTTCAAATAAATTATCGCACTTACAAAATAGTCAACCCGATGAATACGCAAGAAGGACAAAAAGGTAAGCTAGGAAATTAATTTTTTGAAAAAAAAAATTCTTTTTATCGTCAATGGCGGAGCCGACAAGATGTTCTTCAAAATCAAGTCCTCGAACAACAAGGAGTATCGCATAACCCCAGTCTGTTCCAAGGACGTCGCCATCGCCCGTAACACCGAAGCGCCAAAAAAGGACAAGCCTTTTGTTCAATTCGCCCCAGCTTTAGCTGACGCCCTGGCTGCTGTTGCCTTTGTCCCCTGTTGGAAATCGTTGAGCACATTGCTCGGGAGTGAACTTGAACTCGAACTCAAAAAAGTCATTCCCCACGAACCTCTCCTCGATTGTTTTCCGTTTCGACGTGGGAAGCAAAGATCGGCGAACGAATAATGGCGCCTGATTCATTTCTCGAACTTCCTTTTTCTCAAAATTTCTCTGCAACGTGGCACTGTCCTCGTTCGGCTGCAGTGACATTTCGTAGCTTATCTCGCAGTTTCCGTTCGTGTACTAAAAAAAAAAGGAAAAGTAAACATTTGAGTTGTGGGGTTTGAACTCTTACTTTCCCCTTCTTTTCTTTGTATTGAGCCACCAAGTCATGCACTTGCTCAGAAAGGCCACGAGCTTTTGGTTTTGTTCGCACTTTTCGACGAATGCAATAATTGACGACAGTGAATTCGATCATTGCGGAGAAGACGAACGCCATGCATGTTCCCATCCACACGTCAATGGCTTTCACGTCGGAGGCCTCAAAATGTATTATTTTTGTCTGTATGAGATATCACAGAGAGATATCAAACAACTGCAAACGCTTACGAAAAATCCCCCAATAATTTATTTGTTTTTATATTAATTTTCAGGCTTTATTTGTAAGCCTTGGCAGTTTTGCGTTCGGGTGCGTTAACTGACTCTGGTTTCAGGCTCCTGTGAAATTTTTACGTGGTAAGAACATGTCTCAACAAGATATGAGTGTAAAAAAGCAAACAAGGGCTTTTGTCGTAATGGACCTTTTCAAAGTACTGTAGAAAAACTAAAAAAATGACAAAAAACTGGGAGAAATCTCGGAAAATGCTCCAATTGGTCTGAAATTTTGGGAGAAACTGTAAAAAATGCTCCCGGGCTTGCTCAGAAAATTTTGGGCCGAAATATCGATTTTAGAAAATTTTCAGAAAAAAAATCAATATTTTTTAAAATCGTTATTTCGGTCCATAATTTTCTGCGCCAGTCCGGAAGCCTTTTTGACAGTTTCTCCCAAAATTTCAGACCAATCGGAGAATTTTCCGGGTTTTCTCCCAGTTTTTTTGTCATTTTTTCGGTTTTTCTACAGTACTTTGAATAGGTCCATAAGTGTTGAAAATATTGAAAAACAAACGATATTTAAAAGTTTTTTTAATTTTTGAAATCATACTCTGTCACAAAATTACATTACTTCTTGAGGGTACCACGAAATAGAACTTGGACGGAATAGTAGAGCCGAGACGATGTTTTTAATTCTTTCTTTACCGCATACAATTAGAAGCTCTATTACGCGCGGTTCTTTTTCGTTGTATTTATTTTTTTTAATGTTGTTGCATGTCCAAAATTTTAACTTATCGAATTGGGTATAATACCATTTAAAATTAGCACTAGAATTTCGTAAAGCAAGTTAAAATGGCGACAAAAACTCACCTGCGGCAGTGCCATTCTGGCGGCACTCGATTGAGTCGCCAGAGTTAGCAGCGTAGTGATCGAGAGTGAAACTCTTCCCGGCACCGCTTCCACGTCCAACCAAAAACTGAACCAGCTGATAATCACTATCAGTGAAGTCGGAATGTACGACTGGATAATGTGATGAGTTATCTCTCGATCCACATGAAATTCCGCCACCGCAGACGACCACACTCCCGTCGCATACTTGTCGCTTTTTGTGTAAAATTTAATGCGCTTGAGATGCATGTCAGGCATGCGAATGCCACGATTCACTTCCACTGGATTCGCACCATTCCATCGGATTATCAACTGCTCTTCGTCGTAGGCATCTGGGAGAAAGGCTTGCTACCCCAAAACATGAAAATAAAACATCCCGACCCCATTTTTGCGCGCCAATACGAAAATTCCGTGTCACGATGTGTTGAAGCGTACATTTTTTCAAAAACAATAAAAAGTACGCAAATTGCCGTCACATGCGCTTTCAAATTATAACGTTACTGGTTTCTGTTTCTGTGCATGCACCGAAACTTACGACAATTCAAAAAAAATGTCATTAAAAACACATGAAACAATTATGTTAATTCAACGAAAAGTGCTTCTAATCGACTCATTAATTTTTTCTTATGCGGAAGAGTACAAAAAAAGGTAGAAAATCACGTCAATTTATTGATGAACGCGATATTTCAAAAACAGTGACCCTAACCATAAAACTTTCTTTCAATGAGTAGTTCGAGGGGGCGCGTTTGCAGCGGTGTACCGTTCAACACACCGTGCGTGTTACTTAAAAACAAAGTGTGCGGGAGTTTTGTTTCGTGTAGCAGTTCAATTGAAAACACGAGACCCCACGAAAAGGGGGGGGGGGGGAAAGTGTTGAAACGCAGGAACGAAAAGGGGGGAAAATGGGCACAGTTTGTCTGTTTGGAGAATGAGAAATAGTGTTTTTTTCCTGCTTTGTTTTGCTGGAATTTAGTATTTAAAATGCGGAGACAAAATAGAAACGATTAAAAAATAAAAGGAGCGGAAAAGCTGCGAGAGGTCTACAAAATTATTGATTTTAGTGAAAAATAATATTTTTTGCGAAAATTCGGGTGATTTCGCATTAAAATAGGAAAATTGTGTGCTAAAAAGAAAGAATACATTGAAATACATCATCATAATATCATTTGAACTAAAAGCTTTCCAAATAAATTATTTAGGAATTTTTAAAGCAGCGGCAATTTCGAAAAATGGCGAATTTTAACTAAAATTGGGCATATTTAGGAAAATTTTTACAAAATATTACGAATTTGTTTGTTATTAGTCATTAACGAATAAATATCAAGGAAAACGGAGAATTTTAGCAAGAAATCGAAGAAAAAGAGGAAAAATAATTTGGTGACGAAAATGAAAATCGCAAAGTACGAAGTTCAATGAAGCGCACCTGCATTTGTCGCGAATGGACAATAAATACCCAAAAAAACTAATTTCAGGCAATAAAAGCAGAAAAAAACACTATTGCTCATTCTCCAAAAATGCAGAAAAAACCGTGCGGCACTTTTGCAGACAAACTGTGCCCATTTTCCCCCTTTTCGTGGGGTCTCGAAAACACAATGAGAACATTTGATAATGGACCTATTCATAAATGTCAAAAAATGTCCAACAATGTTAAAAATGTCAAAAAACGAATCCTATGAATAGGTCCAAGGGAAGAAAACATACAGCTAAGAATTCTCAGTCCACAGTTTTGTGCGTCCAACGGGTATCTAGCGAGGTCTTGCATACAGAGGACTGTTAGGGAGATTCTGAAAATTTGTTGGATCAAGTTATTGTTTGCCTATCTCTCTGTCTGACAGAATACAGTTCTGACTAAAAATAATGCGCGTTTCCTTTGTTTCCTTTATGCTGGAAGTGCACATAAATACTATTGATTTTTAAATTTTTTTATGCTAACCTTCACAACTAGGACTACAGTTTATTTGTTGTTAATGGGGCTATTTTCGGAACCAGCAAAAAATTCAGCGAAAATTCGGAGAATGCTCCGATTGATCTGAAACTTTGGGAAATTATTTAAAAATACTTCCGGACATTCCCTGAAAATTTCAGACCAAAATATCGATTTTGAACATTTTCAGAAATGTAAATCGGTATTTTTAAAATCATTATTTTGGTCTGAAATTTTTGAATCTTCGCTGAATTTTTTGCTTTTTTTGCTGGTTCCAAGAATAACCCCATAAGTTTTTTGTACGGCTCCTTTCAAAGGTACTGTAGATTGTCGAAGTGAGGAATAGCAGAAAATATTTTTTTCAATTCTACGATCTACATTACCTCTGAAAGAAGTTTTACGAAAAAGTTAACAACTGGTAAAATGTATTATAGTTTTAGGTTTGAAAGCTAAATAGCATTCAAATTTTTAAAAACCAGTATTATTTATGGGCAAATTATCATTACCTACCTTTTCTTTACCTACCTTTGTTCAGTTACCTACCTTGATCATTACCTACCATGATCTTTACCTACCATTTGTAAAAACGTTCTTTACCTACTTTATCACTACCTACCATAATCTTTACCTACCTTCATCACTACCTACCTTTATCATTACCTACCATGATCTTTACCTACCATTTGCAAAAAAATTCTTTACCTACCCATTTAAAAAAAAGTTATTGTCTTTTATGCATATTTCTCGTACTTTCTGTGACAAATTCGCAATGTTTTTATCAGTGATACCGATTTATGAGACGTACACTCCAACCCATACATTTCCTCTTCAAATCTAGGATTCTCCCGTGTTAAGAACTTTTAGATGTACATAGATAATGGGATAAGACAATGTGGTAAACTAGTAATCCAATTTTTTTAATTGATTGAAGTTGAGAGAAAACTGACTATAAAAATTCTCGATGAGTGTGAACAACAAATTTATGGTTAATAACAAATAACAAAACAAACAAATATTATTCTGAAGATCTGCATGAACCTCCGTGGTAAATTTCCGTAAATACGTGATTGGTTCTTTAAAAAATGGATAATCGGTAAACTATAAAAACAAGTTCTTCTTAAAAGACGAAAGTCATTTTTCGCGCTGATCGATTATTATGAGCCTATGCAGAGGAACTTTCATGCAATTTTATTCCTATTCTGCTGCATTTTACTTATATAATATAATATATTTACCGATTATCCATTTTTTAAAGAACCAATCACGTATTTACGGAAATTTACCACGGAGGTTCATGCAGATCTTCAGAATAATATTTGTTTGTTTTGTTTTTATTTATTAACCAAAAATGTGTTGTTCATACTCATCTAGAATTTTTATAGTCAGTTTTCTCTCAACTTCAATCAATTAAAAAAATCGGATTACTAGTTTACCACATTGTCTTATCCCATTATCTACATCTAAAAGTTCTTAACACGGGAGAATCCTAGATTTGAAGAGGAAATGTATGGATTGGAGTGTACGTCTCATAAATCGGTTTCACTGATAAAAACATTGCGAATTTGTCACAGAAAGTACGAGAAATATGCATAAAAGACAATAACTTTACATAAATGGGTATTTTTTAACTGTATATGCGAATGATAAATAGTGATAAAGGTAGGTAATGGTTACGGTAGGTAGTGATACAGTAGGTAAAGAATTTTTTTGCAAATGGTAGGTAAAGATCATGGTAGGTAATGATAAAGGTAGGTAGTGATGAAGGTAGGTAAAGATTATGGTAGGTAGTGATAAAGTAGGTAAAGAACGTTTTTACAAATGGTAGGTAAAGATCATGGTAGGTAATGATAATTAGCCATATTTATGTACATACACTTCCAAATTTTGTGGAACCCTCTGAACATACATTTTGAACAGAACAAACAAACCGCGCATTATTTTAGGCCAGCACTGAATCTCTCTAGACCATTTCATACCTACAATCATACCAAACAGTACCATTTGGGTAAATCCAAACTAAAAAGTTGGGCTGAGTGACATAGTGAAAACTCGCGGTTCTCGCGTTGGCAAAGTACAAGTCTGGATGCCAGAGAAGGCCGAAAAGCTTTGGATCTTTGACTAGAATCCGTTTTGAGTTGTTGTGTTGTAGACGGTGGTCAATCCATTTCTCTTGAAAGTATATGTCTACTTGAAAGTCCTGAAAATTTATGAAAACTATCGGGTTTCCTTCCCTTGGTTTCCGCACCCGGAAGTGTACAAATTTTGACTTTTAATCTTTAGTGTGGTTTTCGTTGCTCGAATTCTTATTGGAAATTCACACCAAGCAGCAAATTTGAGTTATTAGAAAGGGAATTATGTACATCAATACAATTGTTTCTTCTTGGGTGACACCTCACGTCTTCAAAATAAGTAATTAAGAAAGTCTTTGGGGGGAGAAGTTCGTGAAAAAAAAGTGGCAATCTACCGTAACCCAGACAAGGATGGTCAATAATCACGCTAAATTTATAGAGAAAAAAAAAGTAATTTTCTTTTTGTGGTGTTTTATGGACCTATTCAAAGTACTGTAGAAAAACGGAAAAAATGACAAAAAACTGGGAGAAAACTCGAAAAATGCTCCGATTGGTCTGAAATTATGGGAGAAACTGTCAAAAATGCTTCCGGACATGAAATTCTCAGAAAATTTTGGACCGAAATATCGATTTTAGAAAATTTTCAGAAAAAAAATCAACATTTTTTTAAATCGATATTTTGGTCCAAAATTTTCTGAGATAGTCCGGAAGCATTTTTGACAGTTTCTCCCAAAATTTCAGACCAATCGGAGCATTTTCCGAGTTTTCTCCCAGTTTTTTGTCATTTTTTCCGTTTTTCTACAGTACTTTGAATAAGTTCATTAGTGACCAAAAAACAACTGTAAAACTGCAAAAATGATTTTTTAAAAGTTGTAATTCAAATTATTCACATCTTCGGACGTGACTAACTAAAAGATAAACAGGTTAGGTGGGTTACTGTAGCAAAAACAAATATTCTTTGGGGGCTATTTTTCGTCATTTTTTCTACTTTCACTCTGTAAATTGTGTTTTCACTGTAGGTTACCGCTGTATTTTCCACCCAATCTAAACTTAAACCCGATCCCATTTTTTTAGTCCCGATGATTTTTGCGTTACGCCCCTCAAACTATTCCGTGAATTTCCGAGTTGACCGCGATTATCAATGGAGCGCAAACAAACGAGTGAGCAGAATTGCAAATCCGCTGGGTTTTCGGTTTTCTTTGCGAGTTTGACGCCTTGAGTTATTTTTTTTATTTTTTCTCGACCGAGTATCCGACAAAGTTTTAGAAGGGAAAGATTCTGGGGTGAAATGTGTCAAATTGTGTGTCCATCATTTTTTTTGTTCCGAAACTTTTTGGTTTCTTTTCTTCTCCTTTTTTCGACTTTTTTTCGACTCGAAATAACTCGTCAAAGTCATATTTGGAAGGAGAGGAAGGAGAAGAAGGAAAAGAAAAGAAGGCGTACTCTCGCCTCTTTCTCATTCTTTTTTGAAACGACGACATCCGTGAAAATGTTTGGGGAATTTGAAAGTCTCAAAGGAGAGTGAGAACCATCACGCTCACTCTTTCATACTAATCGGCGACGAAGCTTAAATTGAATTAAAACAAGGAGGGAATTTGATAAAACATGGTCATCTAATTGTTAGCCACACACGAATCTGAGAGGAAAGAAAGGGGGAAAACAAGGCAGGGTTAAGGAAAAGTTTTTGCATTGTTCGTCGGATAATTAAATAATTTTTTCACTCGAAAATTTACTTTTTTTGAGAAATTCGAATCATGATCTGATTATTCAGGATGACACCATCATTTTAATCCAAAAACGAGCCATTTTGGTCAAAAAATGACCGATCCTTAGGGTTTTAAAAATGCGCCAGGGTGCCGTGAAGCGTGAAAAAACAAGGCAAAGTTTACGCTTTTACGTGAATTTGCAAACAACGCTGATTTTTGGCATTTTTGCTCGTTTTTTCCCACGCTCTCGGAGGTGGCATTTAGGGTTACGGTCAGCCACCCAGGTCCGCAAACACCGTAAACCGACAAAGCTGAGAAAACTATTAGATCCCCTGAAATATATATATTTTTTTTTCAAAATTTTCAAAATACAGTTTCTCAAATTTTATACTACACAGGTGAAATGCGGTGGATGCATATAGTGTCCGTATTTTAATCATGTCGTCCTTTTGGTCCTTGGACTGTATATATTAACTTTTTATTTATTTTTTGCATTAAAATGGATAGATAAATAAATGGAACGTATATACAAAAGCCTGCGACATTTGGCGACTTTGCCCCTGCTATTTTTTCACTTTTCTTACAAGTTTTTTTTTCTTGTAACGGCACTGATTTTTGTTTTTGACATAAATGCACGATATGATTCAAATACGGACACTATATGCATCCACCGCATTTCACCTGTACCCCCCCCACAATGCCAGATAAAAAAGCCGGTTATTATGCGGAATATGATTAATTTTGAAGCCGACAAATTAGTGAAAATAAGTTAGATTCTCTAAATTTAAGCCCACTCTTTCCCAAGCTGTAAATTAAATTTGCTCACCCTAGTTGTTGGAAGAAACAAATATGTCTAGACACTCTATGTATTTACTTTTACGTACCATACTTTTAGCCCCTGGCTATTTTTCTCGTCTGCAACAAAAATGCGTCGTTTTTGACTCACCATACTCTGCGCGTGAAACGATGACATTCCCTCAATGTACATTTGAATGTCCACGTAGGTGGGCGCGTCTGGAACAACATTTTTAATCGGTTTCAGAGACTCAAGATCAAGACAGTTCTCCCATCCATAAAATAGGAATGTGGGAGCCAGTTTGGGGAGCAAGCATGCACATTTATTTCTTTATTTTATTTTGTTTTTTTTTTTTTGCTCTGCCGGAATGCGATGCTGCAAAGGGAATCGGACTGGGAAGTAATATAAAAAATAAAGTTTACGACTAGTAGGAAACAGACAATAAAATCGAGTTATAGAGCACCGCATATTTCTTGTTGTGATGAATCGAATGAATTGGGAAGCGAAGCGAAGAGAAGAGAAGAGAAGCAAAAAATAAAGAAGGACTTAATTAAATTTTAGAAGCATCTTTTCTAGATATCTCAAAAAAAAATGCTCACCTTGCTCTAAAAGTGGATACGCATTTCGGTTGTAATTGCCCACTCGTTTCAGGATTTTTGTCACGTCATCGATTCGAAAATCTTCTTCCACTTCTGTGATATTTTCAATCAAGGCGAAGAAATCGGCTTGTCCGAATACGGTACACAAGGTGGCATAGTGTAGTAGAATTTTGAGGAATAATATAGATGACATGATTTGGTTTTAAAAATCTAAGAAAATAAAAAATATAATGCAGAAGAATAAAAGAATGTGTGGTGGGGGGAGGGGACGGGCGAGAGGCGACGCCCACAAAAAAGGGGCGGAGCTTAGGGGTCCCTAGGAAGAGCCTTTAGTTCAGATTGTTTTCAACCAAGGACCATCTGAGGGCAAACTCGCAATGTTCTAGTTATCAGAAAATTAGAAAATCTTTGGCGGCTCGGACCGTTTTGGAAAAGTGAAGTTAATTTTCATATCAATTTTCTTACTTCAACTGAGCAATTCGAAGCCGATAAATAATAAAAATAATATCGATACTACTGTTCACCTATTTTTGAATGCTAATTTATAAATTTTGCCGTGGGTACGACAGAATAGAAATAGGCGAAATAGAATTGCTACAAAAAAAGAACTGGAAAAAATAGAACGGCTACAAAATAGAAATGAGCGGAATAGAACAGCGCGAAATAGAAATGTGACAAAATAGAAATGAGCGAAATAGAAATCGGTGCGATGGAGCGCGTTTGCATTATTCTTCGAATTTTCCGATTATTATACGATTTTTCAGTAATTTTCAGATATTTTACGCACTTAACAACATCGAAAATGAAGAAACGTATAAAATCAATGCAGTTTCAGAAAAAAAAAATGGAAAATCGGCGAAAAACTAAGCAATTGAAAAAGTGATGCAAACGCGCTCCATCGCCCAAAAATTTCTATTTTGTAGCCGTTCTATTTCGTAGCATTTCTATTTCGCTCAGTTCTATTTTTTCCAGTTCTTTTTTGTAGCATTTCTATTTCGCCTATTTCTATTCTGTCGTAGCCTCATTTTGCCACAAAAATAATCTACAATTTGTAGTCCCAATGATACGCTTGAATTCTAGTTAGCCTATTCAATGCCGGAATTAAAAAAAAAATAGTTTTAACCCTATGCACGCCTCCACTGTCACCCAATGCCCTATGCGGCGGCACATTCGCAGTGGAGCGCATATGCATTATTCACTGACGGTGAGTTCCGTTTTTCAACAGAAAATCAGTGTTTTTTTTTAATTAGATACTGTTTACGCTCCATTTTCAGATTATTCACCTTGAAAGCTTCATTTTCATCCAAAAACGAGGAATTTTCGTCAAAAAATGACCGAGCTTTATGGTTTTGAAAATTGCACGGAATGAGAGAAAAGTTGGGATTTGAGATTTGGGATTTGTGGTAAAAAAAAGATTTATTTACCGAATATTTATGTCTAAAAACTTGGCAAAAATCAGGAAAATGAAAAAATAATGTTGGGGAATCCACGGGGAGTACACGACAAAATGCACGGGAAATTAAAACCCTAAGGCTCGGTCATTTTCTAACCGAAAGACCTCGTTTTTAGAATAAAATGATGGTGTCATCCTGAATAATCAGATCATGATTCGAATTTCTCAAAAAAGTAAATTTTCGAGTGAAAAAATAATTTCATTATCCGCGCATTGGACGACGAGGGAGGTGTGCCTGACCATAAGTATATTTTTGAAGACAAATTCTTTTTTTTTAGCGAAGATAATGCACAAATTAAACCGCCAGTAATAAATAAGGCTAATGCGCTCTATTGCGCAAATATGCGGCTGCTTCTAGTTGTTGGGGATTCCCAGCCACCACCTCGTATTTGGGTCGCCGAACTTCCTACACGGTTTCCCGTGACATCGCGATTCTCTAATTTCCATTACAAGCTTACAAGCCTGATTATGTTGCGTTGGCGCGCGTTTGCATCATCTTTAACACAAAATTATAGACTCCACTTCCCCTCTACTTCGCAGTGGAGCGCACTCGCATAGTGTTGAACGCCGCTTGCCGTTTTTTTTTTCGATTTTTGCAAAAAACTTTTGCACGATTTTTCAAAAGCGTCGTGGCAAGATAAAAATTTAAAAAAAATGTTGAATGTGAATTTTCTCTCTCTCTCTTCCTTCCCCACATTCTCTCTTCTCCATTTCCATTTCCATTTCGAGACGGTTATATAAATAGCGGTTTGTATCCTGGTATCTATATCAATGTACATGTGAGAGGACAAAGTTCGTTCGCGGAACAACCGCGTGGCCATCTCTGCGTCTCCTCCTCCCTCACACTCTCTCTTTCCCCTCGCTTGATAACAAACCACTGCATAGTGTCATTCCGCACGTTCTCTCTGACCATTCAGTGTCGTTCTCAATGCTCTCTGCTCTTGTAATTGGGTAATCTCTTCATTTTTCTTTCTTTTCTTTTTTTTTTAATTGAAAAGATGTTTCAGAAATGTGCGTAATGCTAGCAAATTGGCTTCTGTGAGTGGTCCGAACTCTGATCGGGTTGTAAATATCAAATGGAGTGATGGTGAGTTTTTATTCGTATCAACAATGTGGGTCTAAAACTGATTTCCATTCTTTAAAGTGGAAAGTAGGATTTTTTTTTAGCTGCGTATCTTTGTGTGTTTCTAGTGTCCTTCTAACTGTGTTTAAAATGGAGAATTCCTCTGGTTAAGCCCATTAACACAGGGAAAATGCGGTGGATGCATATAGTGTCAGTATTTGAATCATATCGTGCATTTATGTAAATTAGGCTCTAGATATTCAATAAATCCGCTCTAATTCAGCCACAAAAATCAGTGCCGTTACAAAGCAGGGGCAAAGTAGCAAAATGTCGCAAGCTTGTGTATATACATTCAAGTTATTTATTTTAAATGCAAAAAATTAATAAAAAGTTATTATATACCGTCCAATGGACCAAAAAGACGACATGATTAAAATACGGACACTATATGCATCCACCGCATTTCACCTGTGTAAGGCTCGCTTTGTCGGTAGAGCGCAAATTCAACATTATTGACTAGACACTATATACATACAGCGTTTTTGAAAGCAGGTTTTTGCGTCTCTGTGGCTCAATTTTCGCACGCGGATATACCCGGTATAAAGCGCTGCAAATTCGCTCTAATCGCAAAGTCTACTGCGCATGCATTTTGAGTGAGATTCAGAAAATTCAGAGCAAAAAATTGGTCACGCTCTCTCAATTTTCTGCACTCTCTCGCGCCAACGTGGCCGCCTCGTCCACTGCGAATGGAACGAATTTACAGCGTATTTTTTCAAACGTGTTAGGCCCTTTTCTCCTCTTTTTCCCCAAAAAGGCTATTTAATACGGCAAACCTGACTTCCAATGGTGAAAAACCAAAGAATCTAAATAAAAAATTCCAATAAAAAATTGCATAAAAGTTTTCTTAATGTTAATTTTTCTGCATAAACAAAAAATGTATACATTTGCATTCTTTTTTTTTTCTCAAAAAACATATCTGATTTATGAGTTTTTCAATTGATATTCAAATAGGAAAATGGATTTAAAAAACGACTGAAAAAGAAACGAAACTCACTGGGTAAACTTTTAAGATTTTCGGGGTGAACTTTCCTATTTGGTCAAAATTTTAACGTAATTTTTTTTTTGGCGTAGACTGAATGCACTATTACTGTCGTCTCAGCAGCCGTTCATCAACTTTGAAAATAGCTCATTTTCCCACAAAATATCTCTGAGCGCATTTTTTGACACAGTTGAAATGAGTGCGACCGTAACCCATTAAAGCATTTCAAAAAGTTCAAACAATTACGAAAGATAAGAGAAAATAAATAAAAACAATATAACTTTTTTATTTTTAAATGGATTACGGTCGCACTTATTTTAACTGTGTCATTTCGTGGGGACATTGGCTATTATAAAAGTTTATGAGCAGCTGCTGAGACGAGAGTATTAATTAGAGTTCTGATTTCATTATCGACTCAATTTTCTCTATGGTTATAGTAATCTTTGAGAAATGTAAAGGTCACGTGTGACGACACCCACTCAATTTTTCGAATTGAATTCAGTTGACACACTGAGAAAGATTTTCCACGTTAAGTCATACTGTATTGCGTTTTCAATCGACTTGCGACATGAGAACGCGAATCGAAACGCCGCCCACTTATTTGTGCGCAACCACGCGAACACAGTAATATTTGAAGAGACGCAGACAGAACGGCACAAATAAGTGGGCGGAGTCTCGCGTTCTCATCTCGCAAGTCGATTGAAAACACAATAACATGCAAGAAAATTGAAATGACCATGCTAACAAAATTAAATAAGTTGTGATGCGATAGAGCCTGTAAAATTAAAAATAAATTATAGGAAAAACTGGAGAGTTTCCTCTGATTTGGCTTCGTGACACGTCTCCAGATCCCAAGACCTACACCATTTCACCCGCAATGACTGCTCGAAATTTGAAAATGAAAGAGTTCGACGTGGAGCAAAAGTCGAAAAAGATCTGGATCGATGAGCAATCCGACTCTCTGAAAGTGGAATGGGAGTGTGGATTGTTGAGTTCGTTTCCTTCAAAGTGGCTCCAAATCCGAAACCCATCAGATCAAGAAGCAAGAAAAAGACGAAGAAAGGTGTATCTGTTTCCGGAAGACACTTGGGGAAATGAGGAAATTGAGAAGAGGCTGAAAAGATTTAGTTATGAAGAGTTTATGAATAACGATCGAGTGATGCACGACTTCCTGGAAGCTGTGTGCATCGATGGAATCGCCGTTTTGAAAGGAGCTGAGAAGGGAAAGAAGGGAGCAGTGGAAGCGATTGGTAAGAGAATTGGAATGATCAAGAGAACTCATTTTGGGTTGGTTTTTTTTTTTTTTTTTTTTTTTGGATGTTTTCAGTAATTTATCAACTTTGTTCCAGTACCGTATTCGAAGTAAGCCTGAAAGCAGATGCATCCAATATGGCATATGCTTCCAACAGTGAACTCCCATTCCATACCGACTTTCCATCTCTTTCTCATCCTCCCCAGGTACACCCTTTTTCAAACTAGAATGTTATTAAAACTACAATTTAAGCTCCAAATGCTTCACATGCTACGAAGTGCTGAAGAAGGCGGAAATAGTCTGTTTGTCGACGGATTTCACGTTGCCGAGCAGGTGAGTTGTCTCATCTTACCAATGTTTCAAACATCAACAAAACACAATTCATTAAGCTACGAAAAGAGAATCCAAAAGTGTTTCGTATTCTGACCACTCATTCCATGGAATACATTGAGGAAGGATACGATGTTCACGATATTGATGGGAAAACGATACGATTTGATTACGACATGTGTGCTCGACACAAAGTGATCAGATTGAATGATGAGGGTGTGGTGAACAAGATTCAGTTTGGAAACGCTATGAGGAGTTGGTTTTACGATTGTGAGCCGAGCAAAGTGCAAGATGTTTATAGGTGAGCAACGGCCCACGCCTCCCCCGTCTTCCAATGAGCCACCAAGTTCGTAGGATAAAGAAATTATTTTTTCACTCGAAAATTTACTTTTTTGAGAAATTCGAATCATGATCTGATTATTCAGAATGACACCATCATTTTAATCCAAAAACGAGGATTTTTTGTCAGAAAATGACCGAGCCTTAGGGTTTTAAAAATGAGCCAGGCTGGGGTGCCGTGCGGCCTACCGTAATCCATTGAATCTAGTTTCCGGAGCGTTTGGGTTTTTTTTTTTGGGAGGGGCTGGAGGACTTCCCCCTCTAATAGAAATGCGCTGGAAAGAAATGGGCGGGCTGAAATTTTTGAGGTCTTGCATACATAACTAGGTGGAAAATAAGAGGATAAAGAATATAAAAAGTGAAATTCTTCAATTTGCATCAATAATGCACATTGAAACAAACAGCGCAATTTCACAATACGGGAAAATAGTCGGTGACTATAAATACTTTCAATTATTTTGTCGGTCTCTACCCGGTGCATTTTTAAAACCCTAAGGCTCGGTCATTTTCTGACCAAAAGGCCTCGTTTTTGAAGTAAAATGATGGTGTCATTCTGAATAATCGGACAATGATTCGAATTTCTCAAAAAAGTAAATTTTCGAGTGAAAAAATAATTGGACGACGACGGGGGTGGCGTGTATCGGTGTTTGCGGACTCGTGATAATCCAGCAGAACACAAATTTTGGGCTTTTCGCAATTGTACGTAACCGCAACGGAGGTTTTAATGGATGTTTGTATTTTATTTATTCCTCTAAATTTATCCTTTTAATTTTTCCGACTTTTCTCGCAGTTCTCAGGGGGTCAACTGAGCGTATGATTTTTGCAATGTCCACCGAAAAATTAAAGTAGGCGGAGCTTGTTTTAATTCATTTTTAACGCGATCAGCTTGTTATTGCAGGGCCTAATTCACTGAAACCCTAGCAGTTTAACAGTCTTTGCTTAAACTAGTCAACATACAAACAAGCCTTCCTTGAGAAAAAAGTCACTGAAAAATTCATGCGCGGTATAAAAACGGTGGTACTACGGTATATAACTCGCACGGAATAGAACTGCTAAGGAATAGAACTGTGCGCCATAGAACCGCCTAAAATTGAGCTGTACCGACACAGAACCACTCAAACAACTCGGAGAAGTATTTCCTTGTATATTGTGAGTCCCTGAGTTCCATTTGGTGCAGTTGTTTTTTCAGTACAGCTCCATTTTAGCTGGTTCTATTCCGAGCATTTCTATTCCGTGCGAGTGTTATACCGTAGTACCCCCATACAAACGTGCGGAACGAAATGAAGTATACGGTAGGTTGTATTGGAAATATAAAGTTCTCCACATGCTATTCACAGTACGGAGCGTTGCAAATTCGCTCCTGCACAATGTGGACGAGGCGGCCTTGTTGGCGACGAGAGAGTGCAGAAAATTGAGAGAGCGTGGCCGATATTTTGCTCTGATTTCTCTAAATCTCACTCCAAATGCATGCGCACGGCACCCCAGCCTTCTTCCAAAATTGTTTCTACCTGGCGCATTTTTAAAACCCTAAGGCTCGGTCATTTTCTGACAAAAAAACCTTGTTTTTGGATTAAAATGATGGTGTCATTCTGAATAATCAGACAATGGTTCGAATTTCTCAAAAAAGTAAATTTTCGAGTTAAAAAAAAACAATTTTATTATCCGAAGAACTTGGTGGCGCATTGGACGACGGGGGAGACGTGATGCAGAGCGTGGATCCAAAAAAACACAAAACAAAACAGAACACTTTCAGAGCAATGAAAACCTTCACGGATCATTGCTACCAACCGCGCAACATGCTGAAGTTCCGTCTCGAAGACGGCGACACAGTACTCTGGGCCAATCAACGACTTCTTCACACTCGTGACGCTTTCAAAAACGCGCCCGGTGAATCTCGAACTCTAACGGGTTGCTACTTTGATTGGGACATTGTCAAATCACGGGTTCGTCATCTTCGTGACAAACTTTCTCTGGAACAGAATCAACCTTCTGCATGACTTTAAAATTAAGTTAATTGTATTATTATTAATTGAAAATGTATCATAAACGTATGGGTGCAATACAACAAATGTTTTTTTTTTTTTTACGAGGTTTGATTATATTTTTTGACTGCTATGATAAGTATCACAGAATCTTTACAATCAGAAAAAAAAAACGGTTTTTGTTCGATTCCGCTTATGTAAAAGCTTGAAAATTAAAGCGATTCAAATGGTGGGGGGGGGGGGGGGTCAATTGAAAACAAGAGGAAAAGGGGGCGGGGTTCTATACATCCGGAGATATGCATCTTCTTGGAACAAAAAGGTTTTGTCATAATTTTTTGAAAAAATGATGAAAAAGATGGTATAGACGAGAGGAATGAAACGTCAAAGGAGTGGAGGGAGAACCGGGGAAGGAGTGGGGGCGAATCGGAGCACGCCGGTCAGATGCCAGATTTGGAGAACGAGACACGAAGATGCGCATTTTCAGCCAATTTGTGATTGTGCATTTTGATTAGAGCATCGATGGCGGTCTCAATGTCCTCCAGTTGGCAGAGGGCCATTTTGTGATCCTTTCTGGAAGAGAGAAAGTAAAATTTGCTTTTGTGTTTTTGGGGTTGTTTGTGTTCGGGACTATTCTATTTCTCTAGCTTCTCTGCGTCTCTGTTTTTGCACGCATTATGAAGACGCACAGAAATGCGACGGGGTGTGTTTGCATTATCGTATGATCTAACACGTACTAAACTTTCACATAAATAACAAGCCTACTGCGCAGTCCTGCGCGGCTGCTAACACAGCCTATTCTTTTACGTTCCACTCTTCCTCATTCATTTATACGCACTCGTTTCTGGGAAGATTTCTGTCATCTGTGGCTCAGTCGGTAGTGCGCTTGAATACAAATCCTCACAGGTTTTGCGCGATAGGCCTATAATAGGTTGAGGCCAAATATAGGCCTATTATAAGCTTATAATAGGCCTATCGCGGGCGGCAGCGCCTACCCTCCTTTAATAAGCTTATCGCGGACGCGGTGTGCGGCGACCGCGGTAAGCCTACTTGTAGGTCTAGCGGCATAACGTCAGGGCAGTGCAAACACGCTCTATGGCTACACTATATCGGTAGAGACGCAAGCACCCACAAAAAAAAAACAATTCTCTGGCCTAATTAATTTTTTTGCCGGCGCATTTCAACTGTTTTCCGTTTTTTTTTTTTTAAATTTTTTTACCTTTTAATAAACAAAAATTTTCTTGTTTTTTTCCCTATTATGGCGCATTCGCAAGGATTGGCACTTCGCGATAAATTGCGAGGCAAGAATTATCTTTATTTATTTTGCTATTTTCTTTATTTTTGTTTCAAAAAAGCATAATTTTGTTTACCAAAAGTGTCAATCTTTGCCATTAAAGCCGCCCAAACTCGAAAATTAAGTTTGTAGGTCAATCAGGGGGTTTAAATAAAAAAAGTTTTGTTTATTGTTGCACTCACTCGTCATTCTCACAAATCTTGCGTAATTTCATATAAATAACATTCAAATTGTTCATTTTTCAGGTGACATTGCTATTAAGGAGCATGGATTTTCGCGAAGAGCGGCGAAAGGACATGCAATGTAAGTATTACATTTTTCTTATGGGGTTATTCACGAAATGGCAAAAAACTGCGCGAAAACTTGGAAAATGCTCCGATTTCCTGTAATTTTGGGAAATAAAGGAAAAAATTCTCCCGGACATTAACACAACATTTTGGGCCGAAATATCGATTTTAAAAAAAATATTGAATTGTTTTCTGAAAATGTTCAAAATCGATATATTGGTCTGAAATTTCGTGGGAATCTCCGGGAGTTATTTTTGACCTTGCGTTCCAAAATTTCAGGTCAATCGGAACATTTTCCGAGATTTCGCGGTGTTTTTTGCCATTGAATAACCCCGTTAAAGTGTCCCGTAAAAGATGTTCTCAGAGAATGTTCGGCGATTTCCGGCCTTAATCGGCGCGTCTGACCACTGGCAGTTTTCAGCACGCTAATTTCGTCGGCAAATTACCGTTGAGATGTGGCCGGTACTTTGATTTTGGCGGCAATTGTCCAATTTTTGCTGCAATTTGCCGAGTTTGAGACAACTTTCCGCAATTCGGCGGGGCAATTTTTCGTAAAATCGGCAGTTCGCTGCAAAAATAGAAGTGCTGGTCGCCCCGCAACGGCAATTTGCCGTTGAGGGGCGGCCAGCACGAACTTTTGCGAATCTTTTCTCACAAATCTTTTGCTCCCTTTCATATAAATAACACTAAATTGTTCATTTTTCAGGTGACGATTCGATCACGGAGTGGAGCATGGATCTTCACGAGGAGCGGCGAAAGGACATGCAATGTAAGTATTATGTTGTCTACAGAATAGAAAAAGTTTTCTACATCGCCAGAAAAAAAAACACGGAATTCCATATTTCCTATAATGTATTCGTGATGACGTGACATTTCACGTCAAACGGGGTGACGAGAAATCTCTTCATTTTTTCGATTAAAAACGTGAAAAAATTGTCACTCCGCGACGAATCCATTATACTGAAAAACTCCAGAAAGTAATAATTGTTTCTTAAAGCACCACGTAAAACATTTTCTCATAGAATTTTTTGAAATTTGCCGCCTAAATCGGTGCGTATGGCCACGGATAGTGTTTAGAACGCCGACTTCGACGGAAAATTACCGTATAGATGTGGCCAGTACACCGATTTTGTCGGCAATCTTGCGATTTTTGCAACAATTTGCCGAGTTTGAGGCAACTTGCCGCAATTCACCGGCGGGCGATTTTTTTCTAAAATCGACAACTTGCTGCCAAAATCGGCAAACGATCATTTCCCACTGTTCTTTTCTTACTTTTGTTCATTTCCTACCTTTTTCCAATGAAAATATACTCGTATATTGGCCGAAAAAGATCCGTTTCCCATTTTTTTAATAGGTTCTGGTGAGAAACGATTCATAATTTGATTTATGTGGGAAATGATTGTTTGCCCCAAAATCGGCAAGTTGCTGCAAAAATAGGTGTGCTGATCGCCCCTTAATATTCCTTCGTTTTAGTCGAGCACTGAATAGGTTCATGACTTTTTTTGTTCATTTTCATCATCAATTTTTATTTCAGATCGAGGCGAGGGACCGAAAGGAGACAGTGCAAAACGTGGATGCCATTGGACGACAATTATATTTTGTAAGGTTTCAAATTTTTCTAAAACTTGGCGAACACAACCAATAGTTTCGTTTTACTTATGGGGTTATTCTGGGAACCAGCAAAAAATAGAAAAAACCAGCAAAAAATTCAGCGAAAATTCGGAGAATGCTCTGATCGGTCTGAAACTTTGAGAGATCATTTAAAAAACACTCTCGGACATTCCCTGAAAATTTCAGACCGAAATATTGATTTTAAAAATTATCGATTTTTATTTTGGAAAATTTTCGCACACTATTGTCGGCCCGCCAAAATGGTCAAACGTGCTCCGCTGAGCTCAACGCTATGCAATTTTCATTTTGGTTTCCAATTTGAATTTATACGTGAAATTAAATAATTTGGTGACCAAAATGAAAATCGCATATTGTCCATTCGCGAAGAAAGCAAGTGCTGCTTAGTACTTCGTGGATTTCATTTTACGTTGAATTTACACGTGAAATGAAATAATTTGGCGACGAAAATGAAATCCACGAAGTACTAAGTTTTGTGGAGCGCAATTGCTTTTTTCACAAATGGACAATAGCGTTGAGTTCAGCGGAGAGCTTTTGACTAGATTGGCGGGCCGACAATACTCGCAACGCAGTAATAGAACGTCAAAAAACTTGCAAAATAATCGCGATTAACTGTAAAAATGGAAATATGCAATTTTATCATGCAAACTTCAGTTGATTTTTGTTTAGAGAAAAATAGGAAAAAACTGCACTGCACTATGCATAGGTTTTCTCCAGATAAGCTAGTCCCCATGGTGCCATGAGAAGAAACTATTTAAAAACAAACTATGTGTTCGCCAAATTTTAAAATCTTTGAAAGCCCATATTAATGTTTTATTTTCCTTTTCTGATATATTTTATGCCCAATCTTCTTCTTTTTATTGTTTTTATTCTATTCGCTAAATTTGAAATAAATTTTATTCTTTTTCAACAGTGTTTTGTTCATGTACAAGAAATGGCTTGAATACGAGCACTTTTGAGCCTATAAAGTGAGTCTGTAGATGTTTTAAAGCCCTATTACGAGCCTACCAACGAGTTTTGAATGACCGCGAAAAACCTATTTATGGCTTACAATAGGCTTATTGGTGACCGCGATAAGCTTATTGTAGGCGAAAGTCAACCGCGATAAGCCTATTATAGGCCTATTATAGGCGTCGGGCCGCGATAAGCCTATAATAGGCTTACTATAGGGTCCTTCGCGGGTACTCGATAGGCCTATCGCGCAACCTATTATAGGCCTATCGCGCAAAACCTGTGCTAATGTCACGGGTTCGTGTTTTGTCCACTGCATTTTCTTGCAAAAAGGCAAGTGCGGACGCACACAGATCTGTGTTTTTATATAAAAGAAAGATCAGGAGGTGTCGTAAAGCCACACTGACATGGACAGTCGCCTAGGCATTCATGTTTCAATTGACACGTTTTTAAAAATGTTCGTTCCCATTTATTGTGTTTTCAATCGACTTGCGACATGAAAACGCAATTCAATTCAATTCAATTCAATTCAAGTCTGCATTCACCGTTCTGTCTGCGTCTCTTCAAAATGTCACTGTGTTCGCGTGGTCGCGCATAAATAAGTGGGCGGAGTTTCGTTTCGTTTCGTTTCGCGTTCTCATTTCGCGCCGCAAGTCGATTGAAAACACAATAAAAGGAAAGCGTTTTTTTTTTCGGTATTTGTCTTGTCGTTGGTATTGTTGGAAAGTAAGTTTTTCGCGGATTGTAGGTACCCTTGTTTGCGAAGCGAACTGTGGGCGGAGCTTGAAAGTTGGAAAAAAACTGAAAACCTGAAACAGGGAAAAGGGAAAAATCGCTGAACAAGCCCCGCCCTTTTTAAAAGTATATGGCCCTGTTTTCTGCATTCTGTGCATAACACTTTCTCTGGGAGTACTACGGTATAGACCTTGCACGGAACATTTCTGCAACAGAATATAATTGTACTGAAAAAGGAAAAAGGAAACCACTGGACGAAATAGATTCTTCGAGATGTTGATGTTCGAGCACTTCTGTGTCAGTATAGCAAAATTTTAGGCGGTTCTATTCCGTACAGTGAAAATGTGGCGCGAGTATGGCGAAAAAAAAAACACGCCTACTAATCCCATTACTTCTTCCTACTTACGGGAAAAACTTGAACGCCTTCACAGCATATCCAGCCTCTGCAAACATCTCCTTCAACGCGTCCTCGCTCACACTGGTCGGAATGTTCGAGAGATGAAGTGTTGCACACGGTGGATAAATGTTCAGATAATTCTTCGACCCGGGCTTCTTAAAACGATGGAGTGTGGAGTGAGCATAGTCACGTGTGAGCCCTGCATCCGGTTGTCCTTCCTTTGGCATTTGCACATTTGTGTGCTTCGACGGAGCCACACGGATCATACGGTCGTGCCATTTCACCTTGTCCAGATGGGTGAGGGCTGGAATTTAAATTTCAATGTCAGAAAATAATAAAATGATAATGAGGTTGACTTACCAAGTTGTGCCTGCTGAGGCTCCGAATACTGGATCAGTGCGTTGTCCTTCTTATTGTACAGTATCTTTACACGCATCACATCTCCGTAGACCCCTGTAATTCTTAAATTGTTGCTATCTATCTAGGGAGTGTTGAGAATCTAGTAATGGGTCTTATGGTTCTACTCTTTCTTTTAATTGTTTTCTTAATTTTTTTGCTTTGCTTTTGAAAATGAAAAAAAAAGCGACGGTGTAAATAATAGCAACGAAAAACTGAGACAGAAAGACCGAGAGATAGTGTGTGGGGCGGGGAGTGGAGAGACGGAAAAAATAGGAAACGTTTGAAAAAAAAAACATACCAAAAAGAGTGAAGAGAGCATCGGTGGTGACTTTCTGAAATAATAAAAGGATAGTTTTGAAAAGAGAGGAATAGTAGTAAACAGTGGGGTGAAATTCTGGAGTGTGAGTGCTAGTGAGTTCACTGTTTCAGCACATAGGCGATAGTTTTGTTTTTGTTTTAAAGAAAAGAAGGGAAGAAGTAACTAAAATAGTTTTAGTAATCGCATGCCGAAAGGGATGCGAGAGAAGAGAGAGAGGGAGAGAGAGTGAGTGAGAGAGGTGTGTATGTGTGTGTGTTTTGACCCAGATTTACTCATTAAACCAAACAAAAAAACTCAAAAATCGTACCATCTCATGTAGATTTGACACCAAAATCACCGGCGTCAAGTTGAGCACACTGACGGGGAAGCGGAGCGAAGACATCGTGGGATTCAAGTTGGCAGAAGTCAAACCAAGGGCTGGCAGGTATGAAGCAAGAGCAGCCGCGTTTGCAGTGTCTTAAAATGTACCGGTTTTATTTTGATCTTTATCTTTATTGTGTTTTCAATCGACTTGCGACATGAAGACGCGAGACTCCGCCCACTTATTTGTGCCGTATCACTGTGTTCGCGTGGTGGCGCACAAATAAGTGGGCGGAGTCTCGTGTTCTCATGTCGCAAGTCGATTGAAAACACAATACTGTATACGATTTACGTGGTGATTAGGACACGCCCCGAAAATTTCTACCATGTTTTGTAAAAATGGTTTTCTTGTTTCTGGGTTGGTTTTTTATTTTCAATATTCCAATCGAAAACTCTTTTTAGACATTTGTAACGCTTCATTTTCGGATTATTCTCGTTAAAAACTTTACTTTCATCCAAAAACGAGTAATTTTTATCGAAAAATGACCGAGCCTTAGGATTTTGAAAATTTCACTTGAAAAATGAGAAAGCTGGGATTCGGCTAAAATAGAAACAGTTATTTATGTATTTTTATTAAATTTGGTTTAAATATGTATTTACACGGTGTCCAGGATTTGAAATGTGGGCGGGGCCTAATTTGCTGGCGCGTCAGCAAACTTGCATGGCGCACTTTCGGTGCTTGCGCAGTTTGCGACTCTCGAATTTTTTTTATTGATTTTATTATTTTTCTTTCAGTAAAACCAGTTTTTCTTTGTAAAATGTATGTATTGTATCTTTTAATACCATAAAATTGCCGAAACTTCAATTTTCGTAAAGATTTATCCTGCAAAAACACCAAAAAACTCAAAACGAATATTTCGAAATGGTGGCTGAACCAAATTCGACGTTCTTAGGCTTAAAAAAATTCTAAAAACCTCAGCTATAATTCCGTTGGAGCGCATGTGGGAAAAAATAAGAATTTATGCTTTTTTTCCGAAAAACATAAAAAATGAGTCAAAATTTGAATTTCGCGCGAAAAAATCCAGTGGGGCGCGTTTGCTCGGCTCCGCCCACTTTTCAAATCCTGGACACCGTGATTTACAGAATATTTAAGCCTGAACATTTGAAAAACATCAGGAAAATGAATAAAAATGCAGGAGAAATGCGCCAAGAGACAAAAATTTTGGAAGCAATGGGTTACGGTAGGTCATCGCTTTATTTTTTCGACATTATTATTAAGAATATATGTCTGTCTGTCTGTCTGCCTTTATGTGTGTGTTTCTCAACTTCTACTGCACCAATTTGCACCAAACATGGGGCCTCGGTTGAGTTTATAGGGTAGCACACAGCACCCCAGTCTCCTTCCAAAATTGCCTCTACCCGGTGCAATTTTAAAACCCTAAGGCTCGGTCATTTTCTGACCAAAAGGCCTCGTTTTTGAATTAAAATGATGGTTTCATCCTGAATAATGAGACAATGATTCGAATTTCTCAAAAAAGTAAATTTTCGAGTGAAAAAACAATTTTATTATCCGACGAACTTGGTGGCGCATTTGAAAAACAATTTACATGTTTCAAAATCTGCCGGAAACCTTCTATTTCTCAGGGAATTTTTGGCTATTTGCCCACTAGCTGTCCATTATGTGCCGTGGCATTTTGCCATTTTCATTTTGCTCGGCTGCCAGACAATCCCTGAGCTCTATTACTCTCTCAAAGCTAAACTGAACTAACCATTTGCCGCGGCAGCCGCCGCAGAAGAAACAGCAAGTTGTGAAGTTAAAAATGTCGTCGCTGGATTCGCACCAAACGCAAAATTGTACGGATTCGTGGGAATCAAATTCTGCAGTCCCGGAATGCCAATAGCCAGCGATTGCTCCAACGTCATCTCGCCGGCCGGCAAGTTTGGATTGGTGTAGTCACGAGACTTGTCGTTATTGTACTTCACATTCAGTGTGCTCAGCTTACTGTAGTCGATGCGCAAAGTGCAACACCCGTTGTACACGTTTTGATTTTCAAGTCCCTGTTTTGCCACCTGTGCCGACGTCGCCTCGCTCATTTGTACAAGCGCTTGGAATGTGTCTGAAAAAAAAAGAAGCATGTTATGTTTTTGTTTTCATGCCGATTCTCACTATTTTTGCTGAAAGTAATGATACGTAGCACTTTTCCATAGCGTGTGAACAGTTGATGAAGAACTTCCAGGCTTACTGGGAAAACCATGTTTTCGATTATAACACGAAGCACACTGTTTGGTTGCTGTTGTGTCCCCACCTCGAAATTTGATACGGAGCCATTGGTGATGCTCTGAAATTAGGGATTATAATTTTCATCCTAATTTATTTGAAATACAAGTTTCCTATTTAATTTCCCATGTATTTTTCTTTCCAAATTGGGATTTTTCATCAGTCAACTGTAAACCTTAACAGCGGCTCTCGCCGGAGCCGTTACATCACTATTCGCTGGAGCTCTGAACGCGTCGTGTTGATGATACGGATGATCGGAGGTGAGCACTTGAGGAGCCGCCATTCTACGCAGTTTGGCGGGTGGTTGGTTGGGTGGCAGTGGCGTGGCCAGAAGCACGTGATGTGACGCACCCGTCGCCAACTGCGGCTCGCAAAACGCCAGTCGCTTCGTTGTACTGTAGGAGGTGGGCTCATTATCTCGCCGTTTTCGAGGGTTTAGAGAAGCCGCAGCGGTAACCATCATCGAATCAATAGGAAAAAGAAAAACCGTTTTCGCAGAAATTGAAGGAGAGCGGAGGCGCAAATGGAGGGGAGGCGGAGGCGATACGACGATGATGATGATAAAATGAAATTCCCCAGAGCGAAAGAGGATGGGAACGAAAAACGAAGAGCTGGTGTGTAACACGTGCACTGTATGAAATATTAAAACGAGGAAAATGTATGTGGCGAATAGGCGAGAGGGACAACAGGTGGATTACCAGATGTGTAGGGCTAAAGGGCGCGAAACGCAATAGTTGGTTATACCGAGAATGAGAATGAGAATGAGAGAAACAGAAACTAATTGGATTAAATCGAATAGTAAATTGCAACGTAACTTAACGTAACGTAACGCACCGTGGTCCAATCAGTCATAGAAGTTTTCGTTCAGTACAAAATGCCAAATTTCTTCTCGAAAGTTTTTCTGATTTTTTTGTTTCGGGAAGCTGTGAGTCACGAATGACTTTCTAAAACAGTGACTAATGGTATTTCTTTTCTCAATTTTCTCAATTTTTTGATTAAAAGTTGAAAATTTTCGAGCTCTGTATGACCTTGGATAAAAAAATAAATAAAAAACGGATGTCGAGAATTGTAAAAAAAATACAGGTAGAGAAACGGGGTTTCCCCTGATATAGCATTGATAGTGAAGAGACGAGACGCAGAAGGTGAGGAGTTCAAAGAAAGGTGCGCAGAGACGCAGACAAGATATAGCGCGAGCACGCAACGCAACCGCAGCGCGTTGCATGAAACAAACAAGCGTTTGAAAACAAAAAGGAGTCGTCAGCTTTATTCACGGGGTGCTAGCAATTGCCGTTGCGAAAGTGCGCTCTGTCGAACACGATAGACGCACGAAAACAAAACTCTTGGCAGCGTGCCAAAATATACAAACTCACAGTTTTACAACGATTTTTGTGAGACTAAGAAAACGTACATAAAGTTCAATTTTTCGAGCTAACTTTGAACATAAAGCGTACATAAATACACAGGTGAAATGCGGTGGATGCATATAGTGTCCGTATTTGAATCATGTCATCCTTTTGATCCATAGGACGGTATATAATAACATTTTATTTATTTTTTGCATTAAAATGCGACATTTGGCGACTTTGGCCTTGCGTTTTTTTCACTTTTCTTACAAGTTTTTTTTTCTTGTAACGGCACGGATTTTTTTACTTCAGCTCTTCCAAATTGTGTGACCATTGTGGTAATCGAACGACGCGGATTTATTAAATATCTAGAGCCTAATTTACATAAATGCACGATATGATTCAAATACGGACACTATATGCATCCACCGCATTTCACCTGTGTATGGTGTTTTAAACAAAATGAGTTCGAATTTTGTTGCCGATTACGGTAAGCAAAATCGGTACGAGACGCAACGGCGCTGTGGAGCCAATCTAGCGTTTCAATAATAATAATAATAATACTCAAAAAGTTTTTGGCTATCAGCCATCGAATTTGAAGCATGTATCAAATTCGATAATTTTCAGCCTTTTTCAATGGCTATTATTGTGTTTTCAATCGACTTGCGACATGAAAACGCAATTCAATTCAAGTCTGCATTCACCGTTCTGTCTGCGTCTCTTCAAATATCACTGTGTTCGCGTGTGGTCGCGCACAAATAAGTGGGCGGAGTTTTGTGTTCTCATGTCGTGTCGCAAGTCGATTGAAAAGTTGCCTATACCTGCCATAAACGCGCCGAAAATTCCTAAGAATGCCCAGAATTTGAAATTTGAAAAACGTTTAAAAGAATAGTCATTGAAAACAAATATTAGCTTAAAATTTCCTGTATAGAATGCGGTCAGCAGCACCACCGGAAGCCGCCTATTCTACAGAAGATCCCCACAATTTCCTCTGTGTGTGTGTTGCCCATAGCAATTTGTAAATAAATACATGTACACATTCAAAAATAGTAGTAGCTGGTGGTGTCTCGCCTAGATAATGATAACCTACATTTCGCGTTTTCTAGTTTTTGTCAGCGCGACGGAAAACAGAAAGAAGGCAGGTGAAAACGAAGTGAAATGAAATGAGGCCGCCGTCGTCGTGAGCCGTCGCGAGCCGTAGCGAGCCGAGCCCACATTTTGTACTCCTCGCTTCTGAATTTAGAGGCAAAGGGAGGAGAAGAAGGAATGAAAGAGGCGTGGTGCAGCCGAGCTCACATATATGTCGCCTCGGGGCTCAATTTATATTAATTAGCAATTGAGCAGGACGGGAAAAGGGAAAACAGAAAAACGCGACGGCAAATATGATACTATTCTTCTTCGTGTCGAGACGACATCGTTCCGCACGAATGAATGTGTTGGAAGCAGCGGAAAACGGATGAAACTGTTAGTTACTAGGTCGGTTCGTTCCCGTTAATCCGGCTGTCTGACCCGTCCGTCCGTCCGATCCGTCGGGACAGGCACACTTTTTGTGTAATGGCGTACTTTTGAGAAGACTGTAACAACAACAGAGACCATTTTCTTGACCCAGAAATTTATCATTGTTGATTTCAATTCAATTGTCAATTTCCCTTTCATTTCATTTCATTTCATTTCATTTCCGTTAACTACAAAGAGAGTGTTAATTAGAGATACAAAGTCACTAAAATGCACGAAAGCGTGAAAAGAAAGTGACGCGAATCGAATCGAAACGAAACGAAACTCCGCCCACTTATTTGTGCGCGACCACGCGAACACAGTGATGTTTGAAGAGACGCAGACAGAACGGTGAATGCAGACCGATGAAAAACAGAAGGGGGCGCGGACAGTTGGAAAGAATTCCAATGCTCCTTTATGCTCTCCATCACCGAGCAGCGAGCCGAGCCAATTCTCGAATTGAAATGAATGGGGGAATTTCGCATTCATTTCGCGAGAGCAAAAGCCACCACTTATTCAAATTTTGTATTGTTTTTAGAGCGAGAGTGGGTGAATGAGTGAACGAACAAAAAAAAAGAACCGGGTCGGTTTTTGACTAATGAAGTGGAAGATGGATAGAAAATGAAGACGGGGACGAATTGGGCGGCGGCAGCAACAAAGATGGGCAGTGAGAAGGGAAAGGCGTTTTTCTATTTTTTTTTCTTCTTTTTTATCCACCCTGATATCAACCAAGCCAAGCTCACCGGATGCGGCTAATGGAATCATCCAACTTGAAGATTTTTGGTTTTCTTACCCTGGAAGCTCAGGAGGATGTGGTGCCAATTGACAACTTATAATTTAGGAAAACATGACGAATTTATTGGCAGAGAAAAGTTGAAAAGTGCGCCAAATCTAGCAAAACCATACAGCGGGATTCCTGTTTTTTTATATAGACATTTGCAAAGAATAAATGCAATTTGAACTTTGAAACGATGCATAAATATATACATTAAATACCTACATAGATACCCATGCATAAATCAATGCGAGTTTTCCATCAAAACTTTATGGTGTTGCGCGGCTTTTTTTTGAGTGCTCAAGAATTCAAGGAATTACTGTTTTCATGGTGTCCAGGATTTGAAAAGTGGGCGGAGCCGAGTAAACGCGCCCCACTGAATTTTTTCGCGCGAAATTCAAATTTTGACGCTTTTTTATGTTTTTCAGGGAAAAAAATCATAAATTCTTAATTTTTTTCTCACATCTGCTCCAACAGAATTATAACTGAGGTATTTAGAAATTTTTTAAGCCTAAGAAGGTCGCATTTGGTTCATCCACCATTTCGAAATAATCGTTTTGAGTTTTTTGGTGTTTTTGCAGGATAAATCTTTACGAAAATCAAAGTTTGGGAAATTTTATGGTATTAAAAGATACAATACATACATTTTACAAAGAAAAACAGGTTTTACTGAAAGAAAAATAATAAAATCAATTTAAAAAATGCAAGAGTCGAAACATGCGGAAGCACCGAAAGTACGCCATGCAAGTTTGCTGGCGCGCCAGCAAATTAGGCTCCGCCCACATTTTCAATCCTGGACACCGTGGGTTTACGAAAAGCTGTCAGTCGACCGCTCGCTGATTCTCGGCCGCGGTCTTGGGGTCCCGCATCGATATAAGAAAAATACCGCAGAAAGCGAGGAGACGCAGAGAAAAATACAGTTTTTTCGAGTTTATTATCGATGCAGAAGAGTACTGCAAGGTAGTGCCATTTATTCAAAATTCAATTGTCTATAAAAAATGATTTTGGCTAATTTAGTTAACAACTCACAGAGACTAACTTTGAAGCTTTGTATTTACCTAATCTCGGATAGTCAAGCCTCACAGTCAGCTTCAAATCTGTATTTACAACGAAGCTCCAAAATAACAGGGTTTAAACGTTGTTTACCCGTCGCCAATTTTTGAAAATTTTGAAAAATTATCGATGCATTTTTTAATATTTTTCGTGTTAAAAATATTCTAACTCTTCCATAGGTATTTTCAGCCCAATTGGACACTGTTGAAACTAGGGCGACATTAATCCATTCAAAACATTTAAAGGTGAACGTATTGTGTTTTCAATCGAGTTGCAGCATGAGAACACAAAATCCCGCCCACTTTTGTACGAGCGACCCCGCAAACAGAGAGACGCAGACAGAACGGTGATTGCGGACTCATTTTTTCATGCTGCAACTCGTTTGAAAACACAATAAGTAAAAATATAAGTCGATGGTTTTTTTTTAGTTTTCGTTAAAACGTTGTTCTCTCTCTCTCTCTCTCTCATGAAAATTGTTTTTTTTTTGAATGGATTACGGTCACCCTCGTTTTAGCTGTGTAATCAGTCCAAACTGGTACGATTTTTTTCTAAACATAATCCGATAAAGCCCATCAGAAGCATAAAAACTGTTTGAGAACCCGCAAATGAAAAGTGCAGACTGTGCTGTCGCCACATACTGAAAGGAATCCGGCATGGACTCATCTTCATTTTCTTCATTTCCTCTGAATATATGTACAAACATGGACATACATACATACACATACACATATATATATATATATATATATATATATATAAAAGAAAGCGAATAATTAACGAGAGCTCACGAAGATGAAGCTTATTTGCGAGAGAAAAGGCACATCTTCTTCTTTCCATTTTCAGCATATGAATATGTGGGCGGAGATTGTTTACCCAGAGATGGGCGAGCTACCACCCGGTAATTACTGACATTGCAATTAAAAAGAGGAACCTCGGAAGAGCCGACGAAAACAAGACATTTTCAGAGAAGTCTTCCAATGCGCCACCAAGTTCGTCGGATAATAAAATTATTTTTTCACTCGAAAATTTACTTTTTTGAGAAATTCGAATCATGATCTGATTATTCAGGATGACACCATCATTTTAATCCAAAAACGAGACGTTTTTGTTAAAAAATGACCGAGCCTTAGGGTTTTAAAAATGCGCCAGGTAGAAACAATTTTGGAAGAAGGCTAGGGTGGCGTGAAATGAATGAAAAATCCAACAGACAGGTGGACGTACATAACACTATTATCAAATTTCTAGAGCTGATCAAAGTTAACTGCCGAAAAGAGCTCATGTGGTGGTCGAGCCGCTTCTCCGTGAGCAGCATTTAAAAATCCTTTAATTAATGTGCGACGGAATGAATGCAAAGTGAGAAGGAAAAGAAGAAGCGGAGGAGGATGAGGAGGACCACACGGCACGAAATGACTATTGGCGAGGGCTCCAATGAAGGAAAGAAGAGCCATCTCTCTCTCTCTCTCTCTTTCCCTTTTTTCATCCTCTCATTCATCGATAAGGGGCCCCGGAATCCCTGTCTAGCTCCAAAATGTAAGAATATGAAATTGAAATGAAAAGGGTTGGTTGGGCATAAAAGAAGAAGAATAGAAGGAAGAAACGGAGCGGTTCTGTTTTGCAGAATTGAATCGTCACGAACCATAACTTTTTATCGCCTTGCCGCTCCTTTTGTTTTATTATATGTGTATGTACCAGCAGCAGCAGCAGCAGCGAATCGAACACCAAAATGCATTTGGCTCTGCGCTCTCTCTGGGACGTTACGAAACGTTAGTGCATTTTTGCGCTAGAGTCTCTGCGTCTCCATTTTTAGCTAAACTTGGTAGCCCTCCACTGTGGAGACGCAGAGAATGCGATAGGGCGAGCTTACCTTTACGTAGAGTCTAGCACGCCTTCTCACTAGTGAAAACACCACGAGCCTGAAAATGATGTTTGCTGATGCAAAAACGTGACCGGAAATTAGTTTCGATGGATTTGGGCGATCTTTGCTTTGTTTTTTTTCTATTTTGGCAAGCTCATAGTCAAGCCTAATGTGATTACGTAATCGCGCTCTGTAGACAAAAAATATCCGGATTTTTTATTGCCAGAAAAAACGCTTTTTTGTTGTAATTTAGCCCACGTAATTAATTAACAAAAAAGGTTTGATAAACACAGTATAAAGCTCTGCAAATTCGCTCCAATCGAGCAATAAATTTCGCATACACTGGGTGTGAGATTCAGAGAAAAGAGAGCGAAAAATTGTGCGAATAGAGCGAATTTGCAGCGCTTCGTACTGAGAATAGCTAAAAAAAAAAAAAAAGAATCAAAATTCAGTTAATTCACTACTGGGACTGCAAATTTCGGGGTAAAATAACAGTTTTTGTTTAAATATGACATAGAGCTTGAACTTGAGCGATAGAGCGCGATTGCACCATCAACGGTGCATCAGACGCGTGTCAGCTAATGCTCACAAATGAGGCTCGAAATTAATTCTAAAACAGGCCCTGGAATGTTTGAAAAATTTAGTGCATTTTGGCGTCGCGGTGTTTGCACTATTGACACCAATAAACACGCGCAATTTTTTTTCTACAAAAAAAAAATCATAATTCCTTAAAAAGCCTGTTTTTTTACGCGTCCTGTCGCTTTTCTCTGCGTCTCCATTGTTTGGCGTCCTGCCAAGTTTAGCAAGACAGATATCCCGTGAAAATTCAGAAAAAAAGTAAGAAAAAAACGTGTTTTTTATGACCGAGAGCAAGAACTTGAGCGATAGAGCGCGCTTGCATTATATTGTATTTCCAATCGAGTTGCGACACGACATGAGAACACGAAACTCCGCCCACTTATTTGTTCGCGACCACGCACTCCAATAACAGTGTTACTTGAAGAGACGCAGACAAAAAAGGGATAGCAGACTTGTTGTTGTTGTAATGATGCAAATCGTTTGAAAACACAATAATTTGAAATGATTTAAAGTGCTTTAAAATTCAAAAACTGTGCCGCTTTTTTTCAAATCAAAATCAAGCGAAACCTCCTCCAAGATTAGCATAATCTAGAAGCCATTCCTCAAATTTCTCCACTCATCTGCCCCTTCTTTTTGCTCAACAAGAACTGGAGCTATCCTTCCCTTTCTCTCTTGAATGCACCTAATGGAATTAATTCCGTGTTTCAATTCCGCTCCTCCCCCTCCTCCGCTGCTCAGCCAATTTTATAAAATGCGCGGCGATAGAGTGTGAGATGTGACGAGACGCAGGAGCATCTCTCTTTTGCTCTCCATGCCTGTCTTTAGTGATTATAACCAGATGTGGCTCGTCTCTTGACATACACACACACACACACGAATTGAAATGAAAAAGAGGAGAAGAAGAAGAAGAAGAAGAAGCAATTGAAGCAATATTGGGTGAATGAATAAACTGAATGAGACATTTGGAACTAGATAAACCAGGATCAGGGGTGCATTGAGCAAAAAAAAACATAAAGGAGAGCTGCCTGTGCTCAAAAATATGTAAATTCTAAATTATTGATGAGAGTTTGAATCGAAAAGTGGTCCTTTCTTTCTTTCTTTTCTGACCTGTTTATTTACAAACAAGCTCATTTTTCGAACAGATATGGTATAAAACGCTGATAGCTCGCTCCAATCGGACAAAGAATTTCGCATGCATTTGGAGAGAGATTCAGAGAAATCAGAGCGAAACATTGGCCCCGGCTCTCTCAATTTTCTGCACTCTCTCGTCGCCCACGTGGCCGCGTCCACCACTGTGCGAAGGGAGCGCGTTTGCAGCGCTCCGTACTGACAATATATACGTACCTCTGTGTCGCTCAACGCCTTGTTCTTCTCAAACTTCAACTCTCGATGTGTACTGTACTGCGCGAAGAGTGTTCGACCGCGGATCTGAAAAAAAAAATGTTTTTAATTATTGTTCTGCTTTATCTTTGGGCTGGGCTTAATAACAAAATGTTCTGGGGCATCTGAGAGCAGTGACCGCTTTTTTAAATATTCAACAGTTATCGCTGCCACCTGGTCGAGGCAAGTGCGCTCCACCGCACTCGCTACTTCACAGATCTGTACAGAGGCCATTTTGTCGCTAAATGGGATTTTTCTGCGTTTTTTTCTTGTTTTTCAGACGTTTTTCTCGCACAAATTGAGAAAATCACCAACATTTATCATAATTAACCACAATTCAAATTCATCCAAAATTTTTTTTTGACAAAAAAAAATCGATTTTTCAATTTTTTGAATAGCCTTCCAGAGAAAAAATATATTTAAAAATTACCATTTCTCTGCTCCAAATTTAATGATACACGGTGTCCAGGATTTGAAAAGTGGGCGGAGCCGAGCAAACGCGCCCCACTGGATTTTTTCACGCGAAATTCAATTTTTAATGTTTTTCGGGAAAAAAGGCATAAATTCTTAACTTTTTCCCACATGTGTTCCAAGGGAATTATAGCTGAGGTCTTTAGAAATTTTTAAAGCCTAAGAACGTCGAATTCGGTTCAGCCACCATTTCGAAATAATCGTTTTGAGTTTTTTGGTGTTTTTGCAGGATAAATCTTTACGAAAATCAAAGTTTGGGCAATTTTATAATATTAAAAGATACAATACATACATTTTACAAAGAAAAACAGGTTTTACTGAACGAAAAATAATAAAATCGATAAAAAAATGCGAGAGTCAAAAAATGCGCAAGCACCGAAAGTGCGCCATGCAAGTTTGCTGGCGCGCCTGGACACCGTGTGATACGGTGTTTTTTTTTTAATTTTTTATTTCAGTATTTAATTTCAATTTAAAAAAGCAAGGAATTTATAATTGATTTTGCTCAAGAAATGGTAAACTCTTCAAAAAAAAAATTCAATAATTCCGATTTTAGCATAATTTTTGCTTGTTCTCGTTCATTTACTTTTTTATCATGATAAAAAGTGTTCAAAAACACAATTTTAATTTGAAAAGAATCTTAATAAAATCAGAAAACTTCAATTTGGCGTCAAGTGCGGTGGAGCGCGCTTGTTTTGCTTACGGGCAGCAATGAATAAAAACTGTATCAGAAGATAACTGGGCAAAATAGAACTCTTCTGTGGCAGAGCGTCTCTGTATAAATGTAAAAAAAAAGCAAAAAATAGAAAAAACCAGCGAAAAATTCAGCGAAAATTCGGAGAATGCTCCGAGCGGTCTGAAACTTTGACAAATCATTTAAAAAACACTCTCGGACATTCCCTGAAAATTTCAGACCGAAATATTGATTTTAAAAAATATCGATTTTTATTTCTGAAAATTTTCAAAATCGATATCTTTTAAATGATTTGCCAAAGTTTCAGATTAATCGAAGCATTTCCCGAATTTTTGCTGGTTTTTTCTATTTTTTACCTTTTCTTTGCTGGTTCCGAGAATAACCCCATTTGAAAAAAAAAAACGGCTCACAAAGATCAATTCAAACGTGCTCCATCGCAACTTTATTATGCGTAGTATTACTCTGTTACAGCTTTATGTTAGTCACAAATTATCAGCTTATGAGGGAAATTCAGCAATAAAGATCCGAAGTCTCGCAGCAAAAAAATGTTTTTTTTTTCAAAAAATCTAGCAGAGACCTGCGGAACATCGGAGCGTCGTAACTGAATTTTGCTCGTCAACACATAAATTCTTGCATTTAACATTAAATTTCGGAAAAAGAGCAGCCCAAAAAACAAAACGTACCTGTATCGGAACCGCCGTCATCGCCGTCACAAAAGCACACGCACACGCCTCCTCCTCGTACTCGACGAACGCCTTCAAACACAAGAAATGGATGGCATGGCAACGGAGCAAAAGAGCACTGATAGCCAACTTTCTGTTTCTTACCTGACTCTTTCCCTTCAACATCATATAGTTGGTGACCTGGCCGTATTGCATGCACAACTGCATCAGCTCCACTTCTTGAAGATCTGGTGGGATGTTTCGGATGTGAACGACCTGGAAGACGGGACGATAAGGGAGGAAATAAAATAGGGAAAACCTTGGATCGAGGTGCCGTGTTGGCCGTCGACGTTGTGTTGCATTGTGGCAGCGTTGAGAGCTGAATTCCCTGCAAATAAAGAGGATGCGCATTTCCGCTTTCGTTTTCGTTTTCTGTTTGCTGTGCGCTTTTGAGAATCATGGGAAAGCAATTAAAAGATATCGCATTTTGGGTAATTCTTTTTGTGGAAATTTTCATCTTTTTTCTCCATTTATTGTGTTTTCAATCGAGTTGCGAAATGAGAACGCGAATCGAAACGCCGCCCACTTCTTTGCGCGCGACCACACAAACACAGTGCGATATGATGAGACGTAGACAAAAAAGGGATAGCAGACTCGTTTGAAAACGCACTAATGGCAAAGTTATCGTCTCTCTGTGAAATCAAAGTTTCCATTACTTGTTTCTTCATAAAGGGAGGAATTCAAATATTTCACAAAAGAAAAAAACAAAAGTGGGCAGAGTCCACAAATCACAATGAAAAATTATTGTTAGCCTTTGTGATATTTTCTTGCTAATAAGAACACAACAACGTTTCAATTTTATTTAAAAATATGGTTCAACTTTGTAGGCTACTCGCTTTTAAAACTATGCAAAATAAAACTTTATTTTTAAAACCCTAAGGCTCGGTCATTTTCTGACGAAAAGGCCTCATTTTTGGATTAAAATGATGGTGTCATCCTGAATAATCAGATGTTGATTCGAATTTCTCAAAAACATAAATTTTCGAGTGGTGGCGTATTGGACGACGGGGGGAGGCGTGGGTTTGAGCTCTGTTCCGCACAGTTTTAACAGCAAAACCCCAATTTTCTTGCCGCTTACAGTAAGCAGTGGCGCGAAAATTTTAAATTTGGATTAAAATTTATATGAAAACGTTTTTTTCTGCGTTAAACTGATACAAAGAGGAGACGCAGAGAAGCAGAGTGCGAGGATATTTTGTGTCATCATGCCAGCGACTGTCGCCGAAGAGACGCAGACAAGCAGCCTCCCCACTCAGCGGGGCGCGTTGCCAATAACTTTCTGGTCAGCACGCCGTGTTCGTCCGGGCCCGTTTGCTGACTCCTGGCTCATTCCCCTATGAGACAGCTATTTAGCTATTAGCCATCAAGTATGGATATCACAATCGAAAAGGACAGAAAGCCTAGACGCCAAGTTTTGACACGAAAGGATGTTTACCGTTATTGTGTTTTCAATCGACTTGCGACATGAGAAGGCGAGACTCCGCCCACTTTTTTGTGCGCGACCACGCGAACACAGTGATATTTGAAGAGACGCAGACAGGTAGCGCACAAATAAGTGGGCGGAGTCTCGCGTTCTCATGTCGCAAGTCGATTGAAAGCACAATAGAAATCTTGTATTAAAAAGAAGAAAATTGAATCGTAATAAATTTGTACAAATAAATATGATTTACATGATGTTCATGTATTTTTATTATAACTGTTGTTTTCTTCTGCCCATACAAAACATTTTTTGAACTTTTCTCAAAATGCCATTTTTCAACAGAAAAAACTGTTTTTTTTTTTTGCAAAATCGACGAATAATTTTTCGAGCATTGGCAATTGCGCTCCATTATTCACTTTGAAAACTTAACTTTAATCCAGAAAAGAGGAATTTTCGTCGGAAAATGACCGAGCTTATTCCGTCTTCCAATGCGCCACCAAGTTTGTCGGATTATTTTTTTTATTTTTTCGCTCGAAAATTTACTTTTTTGAGAAATTCGAATCATGATCTGATTATTCAGGATGACACCATCATTTTAATCCAAAAACGAGATATTTTTGTCAGAAAATGACCAAGCCTTAGGGTTTTAAAAATGCACCGGGTAGGAACCATCCGCAGAGCATTAGGCAGCCGCAATCGCCAGCGCCCCATGCTAAATATCCTCCAAAAACAAAACAAAATACCTGAATCTGAGTAATAGAGTGACCGGTGAGAAGTTGAGCCGTAGTAGCAGAATTTGCGGCGGCGGCAGCGGCAGCCGCAGCGACAGCCGCACTAGTCGCCGCCGCCGTTCCACTCGTCGTCAAACCGTGCATAGACGGCGTGTAGAATTGAGATGTGTAAAGTGTCGGGTCCAATTTCGCCTTCTTCGGCTCCGAATCGGCCGTCATGACGTTGGCAAAGTAGGCCGCACCGGCAGCCGAAGCGCTCGCTGCTACGCCGTTACTCAGTGGCAATTGCAAATCATCTGGGCCGCGCTGAAAAGAGGAAATGAAAGCAATCAAACGCGACGACGGACGCCTTCTGACTCCTCGCTCTTTAATTCTCGTTGTCGCATAAAACGAGGCATTAACTATGCTTACTATGCTAATTATCTTTGTGCGAAACGAAACGAAAAAGGCGAGCAAACCTTTCTTTCGTCACTTGAATTTGCCGTGAGCTCGTCGGAAGGTCGTAAAGTTCAAAAAAATTGATATTATTGGGATGAAACGATAAATCGGAATATGGGAATTTGGTTTTATTGATGGCAAATTTGCAAATTTATGTATTTTATTGCAACATGATTCACAAAATATTTTTTGAAAACTGTAAACTAAATCCGTAAAATCTCGAGTTGCAATTTTGTTTTAATTTCGGTATTTAAGATCGATGCTGGACTGGAAACTATTGTGTTTACAAAAGATTTGCATCATGAAAACATGAGTCGGCTATCCCTTTTTTGTCTGCGTCTCTTCAAACAACACTTTGATTGTGTGGTCGCGCACAAAAAAGTGGGCGGGGTTTCGTGTTCTACTTCTGCAGGGAGGATTTTATGAAAAAAAAAAGTTAATGGTGCGCCCAAAATGGCTGAAAAGAGTGCTGATTTTTTACCACTTTCCCGGGCCTATTTAAATCTATTTCACAATAGCAAAAGTGGTAAAATAAGCATTTTTGGGCATCAAAATTCACCGTTTTCTGATTTTTTGGACGCACCATAAAGAAAACATTTTTTTAGAGACCCTGACAAAACCGGGGAAAACCACGAAACCGGGGAAGACAAAACCAGGGAAGACAAAACCGGGGAAAAAATCGGACAAAACCTGGGAAGAAGCTCCGCCCCCTTTTGCAGCTGCTGCACGATGTTTTGTACTGGAAGTATTGAAAAAGTGCGCCGCAGACTTGCAACTGGACAAAACCGGGGAAAAGTTGCAAGTCTGCGGCGCACTTTTTCAATACTTCCAGTACAAAACATCGTGCAGCAGCTGCAAAAGGGGGCGGAGCTTCTTCCCAGGTTTTGTCCGATTTTTTCCCCGGTTTTGTCTTCCCTGGTTTTGTCTTCCCCGGTTTCGTGGTTTTCCCCGGTTTTGTCAGGGTCTCTTTTTTTAGAGCAAATCTAAAATTTTTACGGGTTTTACGAATAAAAAAACTGTAAATCCGTAAACGCACGCCCAAATTTCGCTCGAAAATTTACTTTTTTGAGAAATTCGAACCATGGTCTGATTATTCAGGATGACACCATCATTTTAATCCAAAAACGAGGATTTTTTGTCAGAAAATGACCGAGCCTTAGGCTTTTAAAAATGCGCCAGGTAGAAACAATTTTGGAAGGAAGGATGGGGTACCGTGAAACGTAAAATCCCAGCCCTGAATTTAGTCAAATAGAATCGAATCGAATCGAATCGAATCGAAGCGCAACGAATCCTTTCAGACGCGAAAGGTTCGGTTCGCGCACTAATTTAGTCGAAGCTCAATTTCTCCGTGTCTCTCCCTCCTTCACACTCTCTCCCTCATTTTCCTCGCGCCTCAAAACCTACAACGCCGTCTTCAGTAGCCCCTAGAGACTACCCGATGGACACGAAAAGGTACACACATATCTTGTTTTACTCGACTCGCAAATGAACAAGTGGCGAGCGCTTTTAAGAATACGTACGCATCCCTTACCTTTGTCATGTGGAGCTAGTGGTTTGAGTTTGACTTGATCTAACTGTACACTCCGGTACCATCTGCTTCTAGATCATCTGAAGGTTGGACTTCAAAGAGGAAGGAAAGGAAATGAAAGGAAACAAAAGAAAGTGTAGAGTAAAGAAAAAGAAAAAGAAACACTCCTTGTTCACCTATTTCTCGGTAGGCTCATCGAGGGACAGTTATTTGCGAAGCAACGAAAGCAATACAAAAATCTGCTCGATCGAGAAATACAGAGAGAGAGAGAGGGAGGGAGAGAGCGTGTGAATTGATTGACGGAGGTGCTCCGCGCGCGGGCTCGCCGCTCCCGCACGCAACAGTAGCCAAATAGAAGATTGTAAAGAGTGTCAAAAGGGCATTTAAGATACATGTATTCCCCTCTCTTTCTCACCTCCATCCATTCAAACTTCCACCCATCCAGACCTACATATGTGTCGAATCGAATCGAATCGAATCAAAACGGAGCAAAGAAAAGGATGGGATGAGTTTAGGAAAAGAATCTGGTCAGAATAAGAGTAAGAGGCGAAAAAAATATGAAACTACCAGATGTCGAGGGCCAATAAACCGAGTCCCCAGATCCTGGCGGCGCAGAGTGGGCGAATGGAGCAAGAAGAGAAAAGAAGCGAGGCGATGAGAAACAAGAGAGAAACGAGAATGACCTGGCTGAATCATCCAGAAGACGAAGACGTTGGTGGGACAAATATAATGTACAGTCATGTTTTTGTTTCCCCGGTTTTGGCCGACCGTCCCATCATTTTTTTTTTTTTTAGTATACATACATATTGTGCTTTCAATCGAGTTGCAGCATGAACACACGAAACTCCGCCCACTTATTTGTGCGCGACCACTCAAACACAGTTCTCCCTGAAGAGACGCAGACAAAAAAGGGATAGCCGACTCATGTTTTCATGCTGCAACTCGTTTGAAAACACAATATGTACATACATTCCGCCTGCTTCTCTATGCCCTTTCCTTTTCCGTTGCTTGCTTGCTCAGATCCCACCTACCTTGAGACTGTACATGCGGAGGAACGAGTTTGGTACGATTGCCGCCATCAAATCTGAAAAACGAACTGAAATTTTCTTGAAATTTAGAAGGAAGGAGAACAAGAAGAAGAAGAAAAAGAAGAGTAGAAAAGAGTAGAATCAGATTAATTATTGATGCAATACAAACAGGGAAAGAAACGTGGACAAAAAGGGCTTTTTGGGTGTGGCAGAGAAGCGAAAAAAGAAAGAGCATTTGTAGAAAAGAACGGCAGGTGAGGTTGGCTGCATTAATTCAATCTGACGTGGTTTTAAAATGTTGAATTTTTACTTTTTTTGAGAAAAGGTGGTTGGAAAAGTATTTGGTTACAGTATGATTTTAAAAAGTGCAAATTTTTGACTGGAGGCTCTGGAGCGAGTAAAAATTTTGTTTTCTAAACTTTTTTTCTTTTTACAATTTCAAGAAATAGAGTTGCGCACGAGAACGCGAAACGAAACGCCGCCCACTTATTCGTTCGCGTCCCCGCAAACACACATCTAATTGAAGAGACGTAGACAAAAAAGGGATAGCAGACTCTCTTTTTTTCTGCATTTTGTCGCCGCGGTGTTTGAGGAATTTTCATTAAAAAGCTTTTTAAAATGATTGTGTGAAACAACCTTCGAAACGTCCGACACGGCGTGCTGCGCCTTTTCGCACGTGTCTGTGTCTCGATTCTGCCAAGTATAGCAAAAAGTGTGCAAAAACAGAGACATTGATCTCAAAAAAGTTTTCTGAAATGTAGTCCCGAACACGTCGTGGTCCGAGAGCCCATTTTTCATGCTGCAACTTGTTTGAAAAGACAAAAGTACCGAAAAAATTCGAAGATCCGATTTTCCAAACCTTTTTTTTTTTTTTTGATCAAGCAAAGTCAACCATCGCGCCCGCCCGCCCGCACTCACACTTACAAAACGCTTTTTATATTAATTCTGAGCCTAATCTGTGAATTTTTGAAGTTGTGCGTTCGGGCGCGTTTGCTGGCTCCCGGTTCACACTTTTTCTCACTAGACTGTTGTGAAGCGTATTCATAAACGTTTACCGTACGATTCAATGGTAAATTTAATGACGTAGATGCTTCCAGAAACAACTAAATTGGTTTTTTTTAACGGTCTCTAGTCTAACAAGGAAAGTATTTGACACTTTATAATCTAGAATTTTTCGCACGACACCCCAGCCTTCTTCCAAAATTGTTTCTAGCTGGCGCATTTTTAAAACCCTAAGGCTCGGTCATTTTCTGACAAAAAAAGGCTTGTTTTGAGATTAAAATGATGGTGCCATCCTGAATAATCAGATAATGGTTCGAATTTCTCAAAAAAAAAACAAATTTTCGAGTGAAAAAATAATTTCATTATCCGGGGAGGCGTGCTATGAGCCAAATTATGGCCTCCTAAACTTTTCCTATTGTTAAGCATTTTTGCGTGAAATTTACTGCTAAAACCATCATTTGAATGAGCTGGAAACGTCCGAATTTCTCAGTTGTTTGTATGGAATTATGTCTTCCAAGGAGGTCATAACTTGGCTCTCGTGAACACGTGAACATTCTTATTGCAGAAAGGGAGTCAATTACACAGAAAAGGAATCAGAAAATTTTTCGAATATTCTGTAATCCCCTGAAATCACCTAGCTACTGTAAAATAAATGTGCAAGTGTTTGTTATTCGGGATTCGTTTTGAAGACGAAGAGACGGAACGAACGAGACAAAATGTACAACTACAAACAACCAGATTGTACAATAAATAACTCGAAATGAGTGAAAACAGCGAGAAAAAAGGAGCGAGGCGGACTAATTGACATGTGGAAAGAAAGAAAGAAAGAGGAAAGTCACCTACCGAGTGATTAAGTGATTAGTTGCATCCCCAGTCGTCTTCTAATGGATTATGATTAGCAACAACTGCGACAGCGGCTAAATGTGCTTGTTAACAAATTATGACACGCAACGCATCTGGCGAGAGCTTATCACTATAGTTACCATGAGAGACGTGGATTAGTCGGAGAAACGGAGAGAAATGGAAACAAATATATTGATGAGATGTTAACTACATGAAATGTGTGGAACACGTCGACTTCTGATGGTCAGGAAAGAACAACAAAGAATCAAAAGCTTTTCTACTCTCTTCTCAATTTCTATTTCTATTTCTATTTCTATTCCATTCAGAAATTGAGTTGTGTACGCTCGAGTCGTCGGCACACGAAGAGTTGGGCTCGCTGACTGGCTGGCTGAATGACTGGGAGGATGGCGCCGGAAATTGGCAACAGTTGGAGAATGATGGCATCCAGAATACATATGATGGGGAGAAAGGTAGTGGCAAAGTAGGAACAGATGAGCTCAGGATTAGGTAGAAGGGAAGAAGCCTTACGCGACGCTTCTATATATTCTATTATACATGGGAGATTGAGAAAGCTTTCAAAATTTTTTCTACCTGGCGCATTTTTAAAACCCTAAGGCTCGGTCATTTTCTGACAAAATGGCCTCGTGTTTGGATTAAAATGATGATGTCATCCTGAATAATCAGATAATGGTTCGAATTTCTCAAAAAAAAAAATTGTTTTCGAGTGAAAAAATAATTTCCTTATCCGGGGAGGCGTGCTATGAGCCAAATTATGGCCTCCTAAACTTTTCCTATTGTTAAGCATTTTTGCGTGAAATTTACAGCTAAAACCATCATTTGAATGAGCTGGAAAGGCGGGAAAAACGCTGGAAATAAATGTCTGAATTTCTCAGTTGTTTTTATGGAATTACAGTACCGTTCAAAAGGTTGGAAACTTTTGGTTTTTCGGGCATAACTTTTGAATGGAGAGGGTTATGGTTCTGAAATTTTGCATGAATATGCCCCGTAATGTTTTTGACAAGCTCCAAAAATGGATTTGGACATTTTTGAAAATTTCAGATTTTTCAAAAAATTTCAGATGCCAAAATTTTCGACCCAAAAATAATTTTTTTTTTCAAATTTTAAGGACCCGATATTTAAGTTCAAAATGAAGCGTAAAAACTGAAAGTATGATTTTAGTTTACTATGGGTTGAGCGGACAATTGTCAGCTGACTTACAGCACTTTATCATGGGCAAGGTATCGGGCCACATTTGTAAGCCTTTCCCGTTACATTTGCGACAGGTCGCGTTTGCTTACTACCGGCTCATGAAGGAGCATCAATTTCAATTAAAAAGCGCGATTACCAATCTTATAAAACAATTAAATCAACCCCTTATTTAGTCGAGTAAGTTCCGGCTCTGGAGGCTACAAAAATTCATTCTGATTTTCGCATTGAAAATATTCTAGTACATTGTATTTTGGAAGAAGAGCGAAGAGCGAGGAGCCGGAGCTTAGCTGATAGAGAACATAATACCTTTTCTATCCAACTCTATCCTATCCTATCCTCTTCCCCTTTCACTCGTCGTTTACCAAATTGGTTTTCAAGTAGTTTGACAACTAATAGTGTGCAAGAACAGGAGACGTGCACATAAGGTAGTTTGTACATGCGTTTCGATTAAATTGCCAAAAAGGACAGTGATGAGCTCTGGGTGAATAGGGTAGGTTTGGCTCGCCGCAAAGTGGAAGGAGGAGAAAGATTGGGAACGGAACGAAAGGAATGGAAGGGGCGAAATAGTGTTTGAGTTCACACGGCTCCTCCTTTTCTTATCAAAATCCAATTGTTTGCAAACAGTCAGTCGCACTTATTTGACAGATATCGGTGCGCAAAAGTGGTGATATCCGAATCGAGTGGAACTGATATGAAATGGAATGGAAAGAAGCGAGTGGAGTTGGGCAAACGTATTGTGGGAAACAGGGAGCACTAGAACTGTGTTTAGCCATTGAAACGGCTAATAGCCATCACAGGTGAAATGCGGTGGATGCATATAGTGTCCGTATTTTAATCATGCCGTCCTTTTGGTCAATTGGTTTTTGCATTAAAATAAATAAATTGAATGTACATATATACACAAACCTGCGACATTTGGCGACTTTGTCCCTCTTTTTTTCACTTTTCTTACAAGTTTTTTGTCTTGTAACGGCACTGATTTTTGTGTAAAATGTGTAAACGTTAATCAAACGACGCGAATTCATTAAATATCTAGAGCCTAATTTACATAAATGCACGATATGATTCAAATACGGACACTATATGCATTCACCGCATTTCACCTGTGATGGCGGCTATTGGCTATTTGCCGTTTTAGATGGCTATTCTTTTCAAATTCTTTGTGGCGCGTACAGGCAGCTTTGTATGTGGCTAATAGCCATGGAAAACGGGTAGTGTTTATTGTCCATTCGCGAAAAAAGCAAGTGCGCTCCACGAAAAAGTACTTCGTGGATTTTATTTTCGTCGCCAAATAATTTCATTTCACGTTGAATTTACACGTGAATTGAAATAATTTAGCGACGAAAATGAAATCCACGAAGTACTAAGTTCTGTGGAGCGCACTTGCTTTTTTCGCGAATGGACAATAGCCAAAATTAATTTGGCAGAAGCCCCGAACTAAACTAAAGTTTCCTGCAATACACGGCACCCCAGCCTTCCAATGGTGTTTCTAACTGGCCCATTTTTAAAACCCTAAGGCTCGGTCATTTTTTGACAAAAAGGTCTCGTTTTTGGATTAAAATGATGGTGTCATCCTGAATAATCAGATAATGGTTCGAATTTCTCAAAAAAAAACAAATTTTCCAGTGAAAAAATAATTTCATTATCCGGGGAGGCGTGCTATGAGCCAAATTATGGCCTCCTAAAACATGGGGACCCCACTCCAATAATTTTAAAATGCAAACGCGCCCCCTCGCACAAAAAGGAAGTAGTCAATATTTTTTCTTTTTGACTTGAGAAGAACGTAAAAAAGTTGAACTAGTCACAAGGCACTTGAGGTGAACTTCTGAATAAATTCTGAAAAGAGAATTACAACGGCAAAAAAAAATCATAACTTCTTGTTGTACATTGTATTAAATAAATGATTTGGAAATTCGAATTGAACCCATTCACATTAAAAACCCGGCGAACCAAAGGAGAAACCGGAATCATCAATCAAGAAAACCCAATCAAAAAGCCTACATTGTTCTTTAGAAAACAAACTTCTGAAAAGATTAGGTGACGACATTTTGTGTCCTTCTCAATTCTGGGATTATACTTTCAGGTGTTTGTGCTCGGAGGATTGAATGTTCAGCGCTTGTTGGCTTTTGCAGGAATGAATGAAAAGGTGAAAACAAGTTGGAGTTAAATGCCAGCCGCTGAAATTATAGCTGACCATTGCATTCGATCCCCCGTCTTTCAATCGGCCACCAAGTTCGTCGGATAATGAAATGATTTTTTCACTCGAAAATTTACTTTTTTGAGAAATTCGAATCATGATCTAATTATTCAGGATGACACCATCATTTTAATCCAAAAACGAGGCTTTTTTGTCAAAAAATGACCGAGCCTTAGGGTTTTAAAAATGCGCCAGGTAGAAACAATTTTGGAAGAAGGCTGGGGTGCCATGTTGTGTATTTCAACGAGTTTGTATTTTTATTTTAAAATGTTTTCCTTGTCAGTTAGTAGCTTTTTAGTCACACAATTCGGAATTGTTCACAGATTTTAAGCGGCAGCTCAAATCTGGAGCTCATAAAGGTAGAAGATTGATATTGATAAACAGGTTTGGGACAGGGATGGTTCCTTGTGTAATTAAAGTGGGTATCTTGAATTGTAGAACACAATTTTCGCATTTTCTTCCCTATATTTCTGGGTTAAGGAAAAATACCCACTTCTATTGTGTTTTCAATCGACTTGCGACACGACACGACATGAAAACGCGAATCGAAACGAAACGAAACGAAACGCCGCCCATTTATTTGTGCGCGACCACACACGAACACAGTGATATTCGAAGAGACGCAGACAGAACGGTGAATGCAGACTTCCATTTCCATGTTTTTCAAACTTTCCGGGCGGTACGGTGCTTACAGAAGATTGCAACTTTTTGGAAAATGGGCCTGAAATGTAGTATTGAGTGGAGGATTTACGAATATCACAATTTATCTGATTTTTAATGATTTTTACAACCAAAAAAGCCTAGGAAACCGACGGCCAGCATGAACAAAACCAATACTTCCGCTTATCTGGCGCAAATTTGGCCGATTTGTGAATAATTTATCAAAAAAAAAATAGGGAAAATGGAGAAAATATGTAGAAGAAAAAACCGATTAATTTACTTTTTTTGAGAAATTCAAATCATTGTCTGATTAGTCAGGATGACTCCATCATTTTAATCCAAAAACAAAAAAAAATTGGAATTTGAAAATTTAGACTCTTTATCCTGAAATAATCGCTAATAACTTTAATATTTCTCAACTGATTTGGTTGCGCGAGCTCTTAAAATGTCCAACATTTCTTTTTTAACAATTTCAATATTTATTTTCAGTTGGAAACTGTTCTAGCGCACGCGTCGACGCATTGCCCGTTTTGATGGCAGAACGGCACCCCAGCCTTCCGAAATTGTTTCTACCTGGCCCATTTTTAAAACCCTAAGGCTCGGTCAATTTCTGACAAAAAGGCCTCGTTTTTGGATTAAAATGATGGTTCCATCCTGAATAATCAGATCATGATTCGAATTTCTCAAAAAAAGTAAATTTTCGAGTGAAAAAATAATTTCATTTTCTAACGAACTTGGTGGCGCATTGGACGACGGGGCAGGCGTGGGCAGTGTTACCCAAAGAACTCAAAAAATTTTTGGCTAATAGCCACCGATTCGGGGCGTGTGCCATAAGTATTTGGCACACGCTTCATATTCGATGGCTATTAGCCGTTTCGGTCAGCTATCATTTTGGACATCTTGTGTCTGGAAAAAGTCGCAAAATCTCTGAGTACTGTTGCATGTAAACATCCTACAGCTGCGTTGTCAACAGACTAATTTTTTGTAGGCGGCGGTGTTACCCCATAATGGCTAATAGCCAAATTCGTCGGCTCGCCAAAGCCAAAAATTTCCTGAGAAAATTTGGAAGATATCGACATTGTCACAGAACCACAAACGTATTGGCTCATTTTTCTTTCAATATAAATCCAAATATTTTGTGTATAGGACCGTTTACATGTATGAGCAAACATCGACGTGATCCGTGATCAACTTATAAGCCAACGGATTAATCAGCACAAACCGTCTTTGCGCATAAAGGATTAATGTGTCTTTCAATTAATCAAAAAATGAATATCAGAAAAAGTGCATGCACCCTGCAAAAGTGTCTACTTCCTTCTGTTCCTTTATGTTTTTTGCCCGCTCTTCAATCACAAAACTTTGCGACTCTTGATGTGTGCAAAAAACGTTTTTCCAATGTCCGTTTGTTTCAAGTGACGTGTGTTCGTTCGACGAGACGCGGCTGTCCGGGCCGGGTGGGCTCATATTGCATCGTTTCTCAAATGAAACAAACACTTGTCTGAACTTTTGCTCCTCTTTTTTAATGTTTTCTTTTAAGGACTTTTTTCATTTTGCAATCTTTCGATTCCCTCTATCTTAGTTTCACATCTTTCTGTGAAGTGTCGCGCTCAAGCTCCGCCCACTTTCAGAGCCTTCTCAGAAGAAGCAAGCGGTGCCAGTCGCTGACGTCTGAACGTTGACACTACAAAAGCGTCGAATTGTTGTCTGTGTTTGAGCAACAAACCCGTCGAGTCTCCGCCCGTAATTAGGTATTCGGAACATAGTACACAAATGAGCAGACGTGTATAAAAAGAAGGTCGTCCGACATCTACAATACACATGGTTGTGATCATCGAAACGTTCGCAATGGCTTCTCTTCTTGTCCTTCTATTACTTCCCGCTCTGCTCTCAGCTGAAGACAACGGTCTTTCAGTTCAGGTAATGGAATGAATTTAGGGCGCTATATAAAACCCTGTACTTCAGTTCCCTGAGCTCAATATGCACCCAGAACTGCTCAGAAAGTTACAACCGTTGCCAAGGGTGCCTCATTTCACGAGTCGGACGCATCGAGTCGGTGCTCAACGATTTCAGCAGTTTGGAGAGAGATGCTGGCATGAAGAGCCATGCGACAAATGTGTTTGCTGTGGAGGATGCTTGAAGGAACCGTATATGTAAGAATGGGTTTTAAAACATAATTTATTAGTTCTAGGAATGGATAGATAGGCGGGGAGCCTCTTATTTAGGTGCCTAGAATTGGATATTAGTGCCAAAAAAGTGTGTGGCTCTATTGCCGACCCAATTTAGTTCCAAGTGCCCACACAGGTGAAATGCGCTGGATGCATATAGTGTCCGTTTTTGAATCATATCGTGCATTTATGTTAATTAGGCTCTAAATATCTTTCTTATATATATTGTCGGGCCGCCAAAATGGTCAAACGCGCCCCGCTGAACTCAACGCTATACGATTTTCATTTTGGTTTCCAAATTATTTCATTTCACGTTGAATTTATACGTGAACTAAAATAATTTGGATACCAAAATGACAATGAATAGCATGGAGTCCAGCGGGGCGCGTTTGACCATTTTGGCGGGCCGACAATATAAACCCAGATCGGGATGTCTGTGCGCGTCCGCACTTGCCTTTTTGCAAGAAAATGCAGTGGACAAAACACGAACCCGTGACCTTAGGATTTGTATTCAAGCGCACTACCGATTAAGCCGCAGAGGACAGAAATCTTTCCAAAACAGTGTGCGTATAAATGAATGAGGAAGAGTGGAACGTAAAAAAATAGAATGTGGCGACGAAGTCGCCAATAGGCTGCGTCAGCAGCCGCGCAGGACTTCGCAGCAGGCTTGTATTTAATAAATCTGCGTCGTTCGATTAACATTTACACACACATTTTACTAATTCAGCCACAAAGGTCACGAAATTTGGAAGAGCTGGAATAAAAAAATCAGTGCCGTTACAAGAAAAAAAAGCAGGGAAAAAATCGCCATTCGATTTATTTCTTTTAATGCAAAAACTAAATAAAAAGTTATTATATACCGTCCAATGTACCAAAAGGACGACATGATTCAAATACGGACACTATATGCATCCACCGCATTTCACCTGTGAACACAACTGCACATTTAAACAACATTTTCATTCAAAATTACTTGCGTCAGACCTAAATATGAAACATGTTTCTATTCTGCGAACGAGGTCTGATAAAAATTTAAACCAAAATATTTTTCTCAAAATTTTGCTCAAATTTTCAGCTGCCATTCCCCGCCAATGAGTCTTGACATGTGTAGGATCTATGAGTTGATCAGTCTTTACACGGTAAGAATTCCCACTTCTGAAAAAATCGCATTTCTCCGAATCTTTCAGAACATTGAGAAAAAGAATTCGTCGATTTCGTACAAACTTCCCGATGATTTTCCAGACGTTTGAAGAAAATCGATTAATTAAATGAAATGTGTCTGATAATTTACCGTATATGTATGAATGTCCAACACCATCGAATAGGCCGGCATAATGAAAAAGGCTTTGATCAATAAACCGGTGAACTTATACCTAAAACGGGTTGGCAATGATTTTCGCGCGAATGCAGAATCACGTTTTCATGATGCAACTCGATTGAACACACAATAGTATGTATTCATTTTTAACTGGATATCTGCCACAAGCGCAAAAAGGAAGACATAAACTTTCTATAAACCACAATTTTTCACGAAGTACTGAATCGTTAGGAAAATAAATTATATTTTTGGTTTGGTAAAATCTTAAAATAGATTCCTGCACACACACACATCTCACATTCCACGCATCAGTGCACAAGCTAATCGTTTTCATAATTAATTCGCGCGTTTTTCTATTCTATATCTTAAGATCTTTAGCAGTTGCGCATCACTTTTTTTCCTTAATTATGTTTCTACAGAATCATTTCATTTTTTCGGAGAATTTAATTTACATTAGATAACAAAATGGCGCAGACTGCTGTACGAAGGATTCTATGTGATTAAGACATTTGGAATCATTTATTTACTTGCGGTGGAATAAATTTGGACGGAATAGAACATGATCTCTACCAGGTTGCAGACTTCCGGATGAAAAAATGTAGATTTTCAGAACATACAATTTATGTGAAAAGTACAATTTGTGAGGACGTTCTGGACATGAGATGTGTTGATTGCTGGCTAGAAACGTTGTTTTGTCTAAATACAATTTTTTCGAAGCGACAATTTCTTCACTAGGTGTAGCGCTTCGGGAGCTGCTACAACGTCGGGAAAGCAGACTTTGATTTTTGGCTTTGAGCTCATATCGATACGCTGCTTTATCCAGTGTTGAAATTCCTGCTAATCGAAGACAGAGACATGCAAGTTAGCAAACTTGCATGGCGCACTTTCGGTGCTTGCGCATTTCTCGACTCTCGCATTTTTTTTATTGATTTTATTACTTTTCTTTCAGTAAAACCTGTTTTTCTTTGTAAAATGTATGTATTGTATCCACTGGGGTATGAGGAGGGAGTGAGTAAACGCGCCCGGACGCACACACGCAACGCATCCAAATGAGGCCCAAAAAATAATGCCGCGTCCAAAGTCAAAAAAATTCCTGAAATAACGTTTTTTCTGCAGTCCAAAGTTGCAAAAAAAAATCCCAGAAATAACAGGTGTTTACCACTGAATTTTTCGGCGTGAAAGTTGTAAATAAAAAAACACGCGAAAATTCAGTGGTAAACACCTGTTATTTCTGTGATTTTTTTTGCAACTTTGGACTGCAGAAGAAACGTGATTTCAGGAATTTTTTTGACTTTGGACGCGGCAAAAACTGGGACGTTTCAAAACTTTTTTGCATTTTTTCGTAGCGTTTTTTGCCAATTGCCACCAAAACGCACGCTCATTAGGTTTTTATTTTTTGCTTTTATCAATTATTTGTATTTTATTGAAATTTAAATACACTAGTACGCCGCAAAAATGCAAAAAAGTTTTGAAACGTCCCAGTTTTTGCAATTGCTGCATGATGTTTTGTACTGGAAGTGTTGAAAAAACAGGAAAAAGTGCGCCGCAGATTTGCAACTTTTCCCCGGTTTTGTCTTTTTTTCCCCGGTTTCGTCTTCCCTGGTTTTGTCATCCCCGGTTTCGTGGTTTTCCCCGGTTTTGTCAGGGTCTCCGAAACCGGAGAAGACAAAACTAGGGAAGACAAAACCGGGTAAAAAAAAAAGACAAAACCGGGGAAAAGTTGCAAGTCTGCGGCGCACTTTTTCCTGTTTTTTCAACACTTCCAGTACAAAACATCGTGCAGCAGTTGCAAAAGGGGGCGGAGCCTCTTCCCCGGTTTTGTCAGGGTCTACGCTTTCAGCACACCGTGTAGTGGGGACCAGGCTTGTGCGAAAACGGGGTGCTCGAAAAAGTCGAAAACTAATTTCATTTTCGATTTTTTTTTTTCGAAAATTCTAAATCTCGAATTTTTTTTCGGTTTTATTTTTCGAAAAAAAATTTTCGACCTCCATTTTCGAGATATTTTTTCGAAAATTCGAAAATAAATCGAAAACGATTTTCAAGTGAGCAGAAAACGGATTTTAAATTAATCACTGGCGCTGACGTCAGCTAAGATCTAAAATTGACCCAAACACTAGAGAATCATTATTTTCGTGTTTTTCGAGCTCATTTTCTGTTTTTCAGACAGCTTTATTCATTCCAGCATTTTTTTTTCGGTTTTTTCGAATTTTCTCGAAAAAATTCTCGTCGAAATTTTTTTTCGAAAAAAAAGGTCGAAAAAATTTTCGAAACATTTTTTTTTCGAAAAAAAAAGTCGAAAAAATTTTCGTCGAAAATTTTTTTCGAAAAACTTTGAAAAAACCGAAAATTCGAAAATTTTCGTTTTCGTTTTCGCACAAGCCTGGTGGGGACTCATCGTGCCAATTTTCGGTCCGCTCTTACCATACTGTTATGACGACGACGCAGACAGTAAGACAGAAAAGCGAAAGAGTGTGTCGTACGCAGAGAGGGTCGGACGACTAGAAAAATAACGATCAGCCAAAATTTTAAAAAGATCAATGCGACAGGTTTATGATCAAATTAGAACAACTTTTCAGCGAATGTTTCGAAAATTTCAATAAAAAATCGTGGCCGCTTATTTATTTATAATACGTGCTCGTGATTTTGATTGATAAAATTTGTACGAATTTGCCAGATAAATTTTGCAGTTTAGAAAAAAAAACTACCCGCCGGAAATAGATTTTGGACTCGTTTTAAAACACAATTTATAGCAAAATTTTAAGTATCTGCTTAAAATTGATAGTAATATCTGAAAACATGGCCGATAAATATTAACCGTGAAAGTAAATTGTTTTTTCAGTTTTTGTTTTTGTTCTAATTTCTGATTTCATGAAAGCATCGAGTCTTCATTTTCTAGTTCATTTTTACATTGAATTTTCGCAGATTGCAAGCGAACAAAAAATGAGTGGAGGACAACAACAATCGACGTCTTCTGCAAGAGCAATTGGTTGGTTTTGAATTGATTTTTGTTTTTTTTTTTAACGTTTGAAATATATATATATTTGAAGAAGAGCCAGTGACGAACGACGAGCAATTAATCGATCCATTTGTCGATTTCGAGTGTCATGTTTGTCGGATGCGTGAAAAAACGCTATTCAAAGAGCTGAATGTCGTCGACGGACGGTTTGTTTTATGGGGTTATTCACAAAACCGGAAAAAAAATGGGAGAATGCTCCGATTGACCTGAAATTTTGGAAAATATTGGAAAAAAAATTTCCTGTACACGCTCAAAAAATTTAGGACCAAAATATCGATTTTAAAAATTTTCAGAAAAAAAATAAATAATTTTTAAAATCGATATTTTGGTCCTAAATTTTTTGAGCGTGTATAGGAAATTTTTTTTCCAATATTTTCCAAAATTTCAGGTCAATCGGAGCATTTTCCGGTTTCGTGAATAATCCCACTCAAATTTTCAGCTACGATTCTCCCGTCTATTTCATGAAGGATCCCTTCAAACCACCATCCCGCGATCGCGCCAAGAAGCCATGCCTCGACGATTTTCTAGTGCTCGGTGCCCCGTGCTCTGCCTGTAATCAACCAGTTTGCATGTCGGACGCGTGTTCTCTCTTTTTCGGTGCCAACTTTTGCGCACCATGTGTCAGTAGAGAGCGTCGTCGCTTCCCGCCACAGCTTATACACGGAATCATCACAAAGTACGAGGCGGCGACAAAATAAAGATACGATATTTTTTGACTTATAAACAGATCAAACATAATTTCCAAGTTTTTGTGGAGAAAGTTTACCATGGTGTAAACCTTCAGATGAAGAGAAATTAACAGAAAAATAAGAGAACAAATAAGTTGAATATAAAGTAGAGGTTTCAGTCAAATTGTTGGTGGGGTGGGAAGTGGAGAAGATTTACTCGGATTCGGAGACATTTTTCTTATTCGAATTTCCGTTCCCCAAATTATCTCCCTGCATAAGAGAATCCGTTCCGTTTGCCGTCTGTTTCTCTTCCCATTCGCTGTCCGACGAGTCCTTCCTCGCCGCCTTCTTCTCTAATAACTTCTCGCGCAGATTTGTTTCGTTCGTATTCTCCTTCTTTTCCGACTTTCGCTCTTCCTTATCACGTTTCTTTTCCGGCGAACGGCTTCTGCTTCTCCTCTTTTCTCTTTTACGATCTTTCGACTTTGATCTCGACCTGTCACGTTTCCTGTCACGAGACTTGGATCGACGCCTGCGATCACGATCACGATCACGATCCCGCTCTCTGCTTCTGGACCTCTTTTTCGTATCACGATCTCTCTCACGACTACGGCTTCGACGTTTGCGATCACGACTGCGGCTTCTCTTTCTATCGCGATCACGACTTTTGGAGCGACGGTCACGACTCCGTTTTCGGTCTCTATCACGACTGTCTCGTCGACGCGAACGGCTTCTGCGGCGTGGAGACGGTGAACGACGGCGGCGTGGAGAACGAGAGCGACGACGATCGCGATCACGATCCCGATCGTCTGCTGTTTTGCCAAGGCGAATAGCCTCTTCAATTTCTCCAAGAGCTTGCTCGTCAGTTTTTGCTTGTGGCTTAATGATAGCAACGCGTGAGTGTTGAATTCTGAAAGTAAACATTTGATTGGTGAATAAGATTAATGGACCTATTCAAAGTACTGTAGAAAAAGGGAAAAAATAAAAAAAAATCGGAAAATGCTCCGATTGGTCTGAAATTTTGGGAGCAACTGTCGAAAATGCTTCCGGACATGCAATGCTCAGAAAATTTTGGACCGAAATATCGATTTCAGAAAAAATCAATATTTTTTTAAAATCGATATTTCGGTCCGGAATTTTCTGAGCAAAACCGGAACCATTTTTGACAGTTTCTCCCAAATTTCAATTTTTCCCTCAATTTTTTTCCCGTTTTCTTCCTTTTTTCCGGTTTTGTGAATAGGTCCATAATGGGGTTATTCAGGGTCGGAAAAAATTGTTTTTTTTTTTTTTATTCAAATGACGAAAAAAAATCGGTGGCCGCGAGAATTTTTTCCTTTGCTTTTCTAGGCCATCGCAAAAGTTTTTAGGCCCTCCGCTGTGAGACCTGCGAAATATCGATTTTCGGAGAATTGATCGTATTTTATTGCTTAAAATATGAATTTCTGTATTTTTTCAAAAAATTATTCACCCGTAAATCGATATATCGCAGGTCTCACAGCGGAGGGCCTAAAAACTTTTGCGATGGCCTAGAAAAGCAACGGAAAAAAACTCTCGCGGCCACCGATTTTTTTTTTCGTCATTTGAATAAGGAAAAAGGGAAAAAAAAACAATTTTTCCGCCCCTGAATAACCCCACAAGATTAACCGTTTCACACTCACTTTAACGGTCTTTCTTTGAACTCAAATCCATCATTTTGAAGGGCATTCGAGACGGACGCTTGTTGTGAAAATTCAACGTATGCATAAGAACACGGCAAAGCATCTGGTCCAGAGGCCATTCGTACGTACATTACCTGCAATATTTTTTAAATATTAAAATTTCATTTCTAACTTTGCGCATTCTACTCGTTCCATAAATGTGCACTACTATCGAGAGAAACGAAATCGCAACGTTGAGAAGTGAAACTGCTCAACACTCTTCCCGCTCTCTAATATGTCGAATTTGTTTTGACAACGAATCAGTAAGTACGCACCGAATTAATTAAAAAATAATAATAAAATTCAGACAACCGATCCACTCATCAAACCATGTTCGTGTAGCGGTACGGTCGCATTTGTTCACAACGGGTGTCTCGAAAGATGGGTTCGCACGACATCTAATATTCGGTGCACAATCTGTCAGGATGAGTTTGAGCTCATACCCAGCGGACTGAAAAGGTGGTACCAACTTTCACTTCCAAGACCAATGACTGAAGAGACAGAAGATTGTTTGGAATTCGGATGTACAATCGCTTGGCTCATCTACATGACACGATTTGCTTATATTGGAATGAAACATGGCAGTCGTTCCATGTTCGATACTATCGATGCAGCTATTGGGACAGGAATGCTGCGAACACTTTGGTGGTTCTCGTTTTGGTTCAATTTCTTGTACTACGGAGCAATGGGCATTATCCTTTACGAGAAATGGCTCATTGATAACACTGTGTTCAGTTTCAAAGACAGATCGAGAGATAACAAAATGAGTATACCAGTGGAGAGGAAATCTTTGCGGACGAGCGGAAGAAGCGAAAAACTCAGACATAGAGCCTTGGCATTGAAATAAATTGTCACTCACTCACCTCTCCAAAATACATATTAAACAGATCGAGAACTTCTTTTCCATCAATCCCTTTCGGCAGGTTGCCAACATATACGGTTCGTCGAATCTCTTCCACTTTTGCTGGATCGGTGTCAACAGGCAGTGGCGGGTAGGCGGGTAGTCCGAGTTGTTCCAGTGTCGGGTCGACTGTAATCAACTGAAAATATGTAAAATTAAACAGCTGGAAAGCAGAAAACTATTTATCATTGTTTTATTTAAGCTGTCGCGCGGTGTTTGCGTACTCGTACTCGCGTTGCAAACCGATTTACGGGCTCTCGGACGTTTCGAAAGTGGACTTTTCGACGCGGTTTTTCACAGTCATTTTAAAAAGCTTTTAAGGGAAAATTCCTCAAACACCGCCACGACAAAATCCTGAAAAACCTTCGAAAAGTCCACTTTCGAAACATCCGAGAGCCGATTTACGCGACTCCGCCGACTGATCTGCTATTTTTTCTGCAGCCCCCTCAGCTAACGGCATTTTTTCCATAGACCATCTTCTCGCGAGGGGGTACTTAAAATCCCAACTCGGCCAGTTTTTCAAATTTCCCAATGTTTTATTTTTTTAAACAGTTTTTTACTGTTGAGGTAAGCTAAATAATCGCCTGTCAGCTATTCTGAAACGATTTTTGGGTCAATAGACCATCCGCGGAAATCCTTGGACCATCCGCTGGGAGACGCCATTTTCATTGCGTTGAGGGGGCTGTTTTTCTGTGATTTTTCCTTTTTTTCCAGCTTCTCTTCTGTTTTCTTTCAATAAATGGGTGTTTCAGATCAATAAATGGGGTATGCGAATGAATATTGAACTAGAAAATTCGAGAAAAGCAGAAAAAAATGGCGGATGATGCAAAATCGATAATTTTTGCATTTTTCCTCATTTTTTTTGGAAATAATTTGTTTCAGGTCGCTAAATGTGTTTTTTGAATGGGGATTCGATTAAAACGTGCGGAATTAAATGCAAAAATTACCATGAATAGGCGAAAATCTTTTTTTTAATCGATTTTTGCAACATCCGCCATTTATTTTTTAATTTATTTATTTTATTACGACTTTGAAGTGCGTGAAATAGAAAGAAAATCATGGTATGATAAAATGGCTGTCGGACGTTTCGAAAGTGGACTTTTCGAAGGTTTTTCTGGATTTTGTCGACGCGGTGTTTCACACAATCATTTAAAAAAGCTTTTTTAAAAAAATTCCTCAAACACCGCGAAGACAACATCCAGAAAAACCTTCGAAAAGTCCACTTTCGAAACGCCCGAGAGCCAATAAAATGAATAAAAAAGGATCGAATTTCCATGTTATTGTGTCGGAATAGTTATAAATGTAATGCTAGAAATAATAAGATGATTAATTGGGCAATAAAATTAATAGATACGTATGAGGTTGATGTGGGTAATTGTGGAATAACAATAGGAATCTCTTTTCTTTTTCTCGAATTTTCCTGTTCAATATTCATTCGCATACGCCATTTATCGATCTGAAACAAAAATGTATCAAAAAACATAAGGAAAACTGCAAAATGAGGAAAAAAAACGAGAAAAATAGCTGGACAGTGGGCGGAACCTCGTAAATCGGTTCGCAACGCGAGTACGAGTACGCAAACACCGCGCGACAACTTTAACAAAACAATAATAGTGTTTAGTCAAAGTTTTAACAAAAAAAATTTTTTAATTCTAAATCAATCCCCTGATCCGACGTAGCGCAGCAAAGATTGGCGACTGAACTGACACTGAAAATTCAAAATTCAACAATACTAACAATATTCTTTGATTTTTCTGGATTTACGCTTTCGGGTTTTAACTGCAATCGTCATTTCAACTTGGTAGTTGCCAGCAGAACTGTAAAATGAACTAGTAACGCCTGTTACCATCAGACGTCTGCTGATTCAGCAGTGCTGAACAGGGGTGGGACCAAAAAAAAATTTTTTTTTCGATTTTTTTTGTTTTTTCGGGTTTTTTTTTGGATGAGACAAAAAATTTTTTGTTTTTTTTTTTGAGGATGTGGATAAGACAAAAAATTTTTTGATTTTTTTTTCGATGGTGAAAGTGAGACCAAAAAATTTTTGATTTTTTTTTCGATGGTAAAAGTGAGACCAAAAAATTTTTTTGATGATGCGCCGCAAGCAAAAAAATTTTTTTTAGACCCACGGAGGCGAAAGAAAGTTCCGGTTTTTGGGCAAAAACTTATTCAGTATTTGCTCAGAATTGACAAAAACCTCTAATTTTCAACAAAAACTTGTAAAATTTCTTTTGAAATGGCAGAAATACGTACTTTTTTTGGAATTTTTTTGTTTTTTGGTAAATTTGTTGAGGAAAAAAAATTTTTTTTGTTGTTTTTTTGTTAATTTTTTTGAGAGCAAAAAAAAATTTTTTTTTTTTTGGTTATTTTTTTGGGGGACAAAAAAAGGTTTTTTTTTTTTTTGGTAACTTTTTTTGGGGACAAAAAAAGTTTTTTTTTTTTTGGTAATTTTTTTGAGGACAAAAAAAGTTTTTTTTTTTTTTGTGGAAAATTTTTTTTTGTCCCACCCCTGGTGCTGAATGAGCCTGAATGAGCCAAAAATCTACTCACCACAGCATTTCCATCTTCAGTCTCTTGTATTTTGTTGGTGACGTGAGGAGGAAGCTGACGCTGGCCAGCTGTCGTCGACCCTCCGCTATTGAAAAACGACTCTTCATCGGGAATATTTGCTGAAATAAAAAAAAAATAAACCATTTTACGCAATCCAAAGCGTTTACGATTCGGATGTGGCAGGCAGACAATAGCGCAATCGATGAGAACAGTGTTGGTCAGATGTTGCCCGACTTCGGCGCAGCGTTCGTCATCAAACTTGATAAAGGCTGTTTTCAATAGCGTATTAGATGTGATATTACCTTCTGAAGGGTAGACCTGAAAAGTTTTAACATGAAACAAATAAATAAATATTTGCAAATGCAAAACGTACCTTCATCTCTTGAATCTTTCCCAGGTAGTTGAACATGTTGTAGATGTGATCTCTTGTTGCAGCTGACGAGATATTCGCCACATGGAGAATTTTGATTTTCTCCTTTTCTTCCCCTGACATACCTGCAAAAAAAATGAGTTGAAACCGAAAAAATACAAGTTTGAGTGAAATGCAGGCTATAGTTACACATTAATTTTATTTATATTCTATTTACGGCTGAAATTTTCTACTGAAAATGGAATTTCGCGGAACAAAACAACTTTTTCAATAAATTTGCGACAATTTTCAAAAAATGAAATGCGACGGATAGCTGGCAGCGTGCCAATTTATTTTCGTTGCGAGACCCGCCAACTGTCTCGCTTCTCTGCGTCTTCTTGGGCCTATTTTCGAAAATGTTTTCGTTTTATTTTCTTTTTTTTTCCCCTAAATATTGTTTTAACTTGTCTGAAATTTATTTAAAACTCTAGAAAATTTTTATAAAATTAAAGTAAAAAAAAAAACCATTTTTTTTATTTATTCGGTATTTCCATTCGAAGCAATTTTCGACTACTTTAGGCGAGCCCAAAATCTCCACTTTAGACCTATTTATGTTTTTGGAAATTGTATTTATATAATTTCCCTACAGTTAAATTGTATGCTTAAATAATAATCAGGCTTATTATTATTATGGATTTGTGACGGTGTGACACCCTAATTCACCTTTTTTTTCGAAATTAACCGAAGAAATGAAGAGATTTTTCGTCTCACAGTTTCACGGTGTGCTGGCGACTGCCTTTTTTCAAATTCCTCTTTTACACGTCAAAATCCACGCGCTGCGTCTTGTTGATTACACGCTCTCTGCTTCAAAATTCATTTAAAAAAAAAAATGAGAATTGGCATAAATGGGCACACTGCCAAGATTTTTTAACGGAGCGCACTTTCGCAAGGGCAATCGCCATCACCCCGTACAGTTTCAAGTAAAATGTCACTCCGTCACGAATCCATTATTAATTGTGCTTTTTATTGTTTTCATCCCGTAAATACAATTTTTAAATGTTGTATCTTTAGAAATAGAAGAAAAATGGCCGATGATGGAGTCAATCCGAAGGCCTTCCCATTGGCTGACACTAACTTGTCTCAGAAGCTTATGGATCTTGTCCAGCAATCCATGAACTACAAGCAGCTGAAGAAGGGAGCCAATGAGGCCACAAAGACCCTCAATAGAGGAATTGCGGAGGTAGGTTAAAATGAAAAGAATAGAAAGAAAATAAATTTTCATCGATTCATTTCCAGGTTATCGTCATGGCTGCCGATGCCGAGCCACTGGAGATTCTTCTCCATCTGCCGCTTCTCTGTGAGGACAAGAATGTGCCATACGTTTTCGTCCGCGTAAGTTTCAATGTCCAAACTTTTTGTAGATGCTTCTCTTGAATCATAATTTCATTTTCAGAGCAAGGCTGCTCTAGGACGCGCTTGCGGAGTCACCCGACCGGTCATTGCTGCCTCTATCACTCAAAACGAAGGATCTCAACTGAAATCTCAAATCCAAAAGATCAAGGAGGACGTTGAGAAGCTTCTCATCTAATCCTTTTTTTTTATTTTTACGAACTTGTTATTCTGTTACAATATTGTTGTTCATTGTTTTTTGTTTCTTCTTTGTGGAATGTAATTCTTCTCTCCTCCTGAAAGCGAATGAAGGAACATTTCGATCATTGCTGAATGCGTGGTGTAAAGATTGAAATCTAGAATTGTCAACGCTCTTCTAACGTGTAGCCTCATCACACGCAACTAATATTTCGCTACATGGCAAGTAAACCACCCGGAACCGGATCCCCTCATAGTCACTTTGGACTCCCCATTGACTGCTTTTCTACGTTAACGTCGTCATCTCTGCCGACCTACCAAAAATCAATCACTGATAAATAACTGCAGGTACTTGCCGAGACGAAGAGAAAAAGAGACGACGGTTCTGGCAAACGCCGCCCATCGCTCGCTCTTCCCGGGTGCTCTGTATTTCTCTCGTCTCACATTCGGCTCTGTTGTGTGTGCCCGTCGAAATGCGCTCGCTTTTTTTTCTGAAACTAGTCGCCATTCCAATTCTCTTCTCGATCGGATATCGTTTCATAAGCGATCGTCTCTATTCGAATCACAAAACGGAAATTGGCGGTGTTGTCGATACGCGATTCGAAAAAGTTCGAGAAGTTTTCAGGTAATCAATATTTTTATTTTTTACTAAATATGTATGCTTTATAAAAACTCATGTGAAATTGTGAAAAATCCTTTAAAAAAAAGATTAATTTTTGTTTCAAACCAACCAAAAGTTTCACACTTTTCCTCCCAATATTTGCCATTTCCATGGCTGTTTGCTCGTTTTTTGCAAATCAAATACACAACGTTTTGTTCAGAAGAAACTTTGAAAATGGCTGGGAGATCGAAGGTTCAGCACTTACGGTGTATGTGGACGGCCACAAAGTAGTCGATTTGTGGGGAGGCTACGCCGATAAACAGGCGGCGCGTAAATGGGCCGAGGTGAGTACTTTGCACTTTTTAAAACATGGCTTACACTGGCAATGAGTGCTTCTTATTGGTAACTTTGATATCTTATCAATATCAGTCAGTATCAAACGATTTTTGAACACATAAATTGATGTAGCGAAGAACGTCTGAAAATTTGAAAATTAAAAAAAAAAAAAGAAAAGAAAAATATGCTTCAGGATACGATCACTGTGACTTTCTCTACGACAAAAGCCGCGGCGGCACTCGCTGTCGCTTTGCTCTACGAGCAGGGAAAACTTCATTATGACGACCTGGTGTCCAAGTATTGGCCAGGATTCGGTACTCATGGACGCGACAATGTCACAATTCAAATGGCTCTCTCACACATGGCAGGAATGGCCTGGCTCGACACTCCGATCACTGAAGAAATCGCAGCGGACCACGTGAAAATGCGGCAGACTCTTGAGCGAGAGAAACCGAAATGGGCGCCTGGAACAAAGTCTGGATACCACGCGTACACTTATGGATGGATTGTCGATCAAATTGTCAGACACACGGATGACAAGAAACGGGGAATCGGGCAGTTTTTTAGAGAAGAAATTGCTTCGAAATTGAGTTAGTTATTTAAACGAAATTGTTTCTAGAAAATATGTCAGTTTAGGCGTTGATTATCACATTGGTCTTCCAAAATCCGAGCAACATCGTGTCGCCCGTATTTCCACTCCAAGGTGGTTAGACCGTGCCGACGAAGTGTTGACCGATTTCCGTGTTTTCAAATATCTGAAATCGCTCTACAAACTGGTGATTGTGAGTTTTTATCAGTTCTTTCTCCATTTCCGGGCTGCCTTGTCACGGAAATGGCACGTGAACGGGAAGTAAGTCCGGGTAGCAAAAAGGTCGTTTTTTTTGTGCTCCGGATCTTATTTCGTTTCTTATCAACAATCATATGACTCCCCGAAAAAAAATCAAAAATATTCAAAGACTTATGAAATGTTCAGGATCACCCACTCAAGCACATTGTCAGGAATCCATCGTGGCTCGAGGCGGTATCCAGATGCACTGTAAACAATCCAGATTATCACAGGTGAATTTTAATTTTGTGGGTTCTTGGAATTTCAATTTTACAGACTGGAACAAGCGGGAGCTCTTGGAATGGGCAATGCTCGTTCTCTGGCCTCACTTTTCGACCAGGTCGGTATTTTATCAAACGTTAAATAATAAAGATTGCAACAAGAAGGGAGGGCGGAACTAGTGCATGATCATTAAGAAGTAGTATATTTTGATGAAGAAAAAGTAAAAATAACCGTTCGCACCTGAAAATAAATTTTAAAACCAACTTATTTATAAAAATGTAGATTAAGTCAATTGTGAAGAATTGTGGTTTTTAAACTCTGGAAAATAGCATCGAACATTTTTCCGACAAAATTATTTTTGTAAATTCTGAATTATTTAATTCTTTCCGACAAGGCTTGGTCGGAAAAAGTTTTTCGGACAATCGCATATCAGGCTTTTTTTCCGTTGCTTCTGGGCGTAAAATTTTGTTTTTACGGATTCCCTAAAACGTAAAATTTAAGGATTTAAAATCCGTAAAATTTTAAATTCCCCTCTTTAATGAAGACAATAAATTGCAGAAAACAGAAATAATAGCAAACAGTGGAAGAAATTCGACAAACAACAAAAATATAGCATGTTGAGCTTTTTCTGAAATAATTTTGAACACATTCTACTGTACTGAAAGTTCTGTCGACTTCTGCAGAAAATTAAAATAAAAATTCCAGAAAAACAGAACATTTGGTTTTTTTTTCTTTGGTTATTCACGGAACCAGCAAAGTATGAAAAAAAAGCAAAAAATTCAGCAAAAATTCGGAGAATGCTCGGATTGGTCTGAAACGTTGAGAAATCAAAAATACTCTCAAACATATCAATTTTTTTTTCTGAAAATTTCAAAAATCGATATTTTGTTCTGAAATTATATCTTGGAATGTCCGAGAATATTTTTAAAATGATTTCTCAAAGTTTCAGACCGATCGGAGCATTCTCCGAATTTTCGCTGCATTTTTTGCTTTTTTTTCATACTTTGCTGGTTCTGTGAATAACACCATTACCGATTTGAAGACGGATGAAATTTTACAAAAAAAAACATTTTGTCTTCAACAAATTTACCAACAAAAAAAATGACAAAAATTGGTATTTCAGTCAGTTAAATGGAAATTCTCCAAGAAAAAAATCCAAAAAAATTGTTGTTTCACCCAAAAAAACCCAATTTTTCGTCCCACCCATGTTTCCTACACATGAATCGTTTTCTTTTTTTTCCTCAATACTTTTTTATCAGCAGCGGACAAAAGTTTTTATCGATGGCGTTTAAATTTCGTGGGTAGAAGCAGAAATTATGACTATGATAAAAGTCAACAGACATAAGAGGATTATTATGCTTTTCCAATATTGGGAAAATAAAATAAAACTAATGCACATACATATTCAAAGTACTATAGAAAAACGGAAAAAAATGTTTTTAAAAAACTGAAATTTTGGGAGAAACTGTCAAAAATGCTTCCGGGATTGCTCAGAAAATGTGGGACCGAAATATCGATTCTGAAAATTTTTAAAATCGATATTTCGGTCCAATATTTCCTGGAAAAGTCCAGAAGCATTTTTGACAGTTTCTCCCAAAATTTCAGACCAATCGGAGCATTTTCCGAGTTTTTTTTGTCATTTTTTCCGTTTTTCTGCAGTACTTTGAATAGGTCCATAATGGGGTTATTCACAAAACCGGAAAAAAGGAAGAAAACGGAAAAAAACTGCGCGAAAACTCGGAGAATGATCCGATTAACCTGAAATTTCGGGAAAAATTGGAAAAAAATTCTCCTGTACACGCTCACAAAATTTTGGACCGAAATATCGATTTTAAAAATTTTCAGGAAAAAAATCGATAATTTTTAAAATCGATATTTCGGTCCAAAATTTTATGAGCGTGTACAGGAGAATTTTTCCCAATTTTTCCCGAAATTTCAGGTCAATCGGAGAATTCTCCGATTTTTCCCGAAGTTTTTTTTCCGTTTTCTTCCTTTTTTTCCGGTTTTGTGAATAACCCCATAACTAATGGGGTTATTCAGGGTCGGAAAAAATAGTTTTTTTTCCTTTTTTTCCTTATTCAAATGACGGAAAAAAAAAGAAAAAAATCCGTGGCCGCGAGAGTTTTTTTCCGTTGCTTTTCTAGGCCATCGCAAAAGTTTTTTAGGCCCTCCGCTGTGAGACCTGCGAAAAATCGATTTACGGGCGAATAATTTTTGAAAAAAATTTTTTTTTTCTTTTTTTTTCTGGCATTTGAATAAGGAAAAAAAGGAAAGAAACTATTTTTTTCCGACCCTGAATAACCCCATAAAATGAAAGAAATAGCACAGCAAATGAAGGGCAAATTTTTGTTTGAATTTTCAAACATACACAATTTTCCCAATAATGATTCTCAATTTCAGGTCATCCGAGGAAAACTTCTCAACCAGGCTACGTTGAAAACGATTAGCCGGCCATTCATCAACGAGAGCGATTTCATCTTTGAAGACACTGTCGCAAAAGGCTACGGATTTTTCCATCTGCCAATCAATCGGGCTGGAGTTGAATACGGATTAGGGCATTCTGGACATGGATGTCAAATGATTATTACTGATTTTAAAAATCGGGTTACTATTGCTTATGTGACGAATGGGTTGAAAACTGGACTTTACGATTTGTGCAGGACGTATTCGGGACTTCAATCGTCGGTTTATGATGTCATCGAGCAATTGAACGAGTAGAGAAATAAAATAATTGAAGTTTGTATTTATTTATTTCCATCGATTAGCTTTTTTGGTCTCTTTTTTTCTGATTTTTCATTTGTAAATACAGTCAGTTTTATGCTCTTTCCTGTCTCATTTATTTTCTTTTCATTCCATTCCGTATTTCTGTCTCCATGATGTCGTCTTCTTCTTCTTCATCTTCCGGTCGCAACCCACACACCACGATGCATATTTGCGAGCTTGACCCCATTTCCCATTAATAAACAAATTCTTAATTCCAACTTGTTTCCCACACGGGTTGCCATGGACACGGCTCGGGAGGTGGCGGCCAGTGAGAGGGGGTTGAAGGGTCGAGCGGAGCAACTGACGGACGAGCTCAGGGATGTCCCTGTTTGGAAATATCCTCTCTTTGCAGGACGCTATTAATCGATTGCCGCAGTTTGAATATCAGGTGAGACGCCAGTTTTTATCGTTTTTAATTGCATTCTTTCAGATTAATAAACTAGAAAAAGAGGAAAGAGATTCGCAGAAAAGAGGGAGTTTACGGAAGAATTTTGTGAGACAATGCCAGGATTTGCATAAACAGGTACACGTTTTTTAAATTGATTTTGATTAAAGGAGGTACCAGGGGGAATTAAAAAAATATATACACAAATGTGTAATGGGTGACGAAAATCGCCCGAAAAACCTAAAATTAAAATACCAAAAAAAATTTTCTCTCTCCTGTCTTGCAAGTATACGATTTTTAAGCATAATATTATGAGAAATTTTAGTAATATTGGCGAAGATTTACAAGAATGTTGTGAGGCACAATAATATTGCCAGAATTTCTTGTAATACAAGCCTGGCTGAATCAAAAACTATTTTTGATCTTTTCTCATCTCTAAACTGTTTTTATTTGACCTTTTCCTCTACCCAGAGGCGAACAAATCTACTACTCAAGAGCGTTCGTTCCACGTGTCCCGTGTGGCGCAGGCGGTAGCACGCTTGCCCGTCGATCTTTTATTTGGCCGCGGGTGCTGAGTTCGACCCCGCCATGCGCCTTTGACACAGACACACAAAGATCCTCAGTTACAAACCCAAACGGAATTTTATATATAAGGATGATATTGGATTTCTTGCAATATTGCTGAGCTATCTTGTAATATTACTGAGGCATCTTGTAATATTACTGAGTTTTCTTGTAATATTATTGAGTTTTCTTGTAATATTACTGAGTTTTCTTGCATTATTACTAAGTTATCTTGTAAAGTTTCGTGTTCTTATTATAATACTACCAAATTATCTAGGAATATCTTGGAGATTTTTACAAATTTATTGAAGTAAAAAATCAAAATGCAATAATTGGGTCATCGAAAAATGTCGGGAACAAGAACATCATCCGATTTGCAGAATCCATAATTAAATTAAATGTCTTCTCTTCCAGAATTCGTTGACTTTGTTTGCATTTGTTGATTCGATGCTTCCATCCACTCATTGTTTTCCTCTGGTCTGCTTAACGATCCTTTGAGCAATTGTCTTTCCGCTCAACCAAATACGGTTTTGTCATTTGATTGAGCACCTTAAGCAATTTAAAATTGATAGGGCTACTTACGAAATAGCAAAAAATTGTGGGAAAACTCGGAGAATTTTTCTATCGACCTGACACATTAAGAAAATAATGTAAAAAATAATACCGGACATGCTCAGAAAATTTATGAACCGAAATATCGCTTTTTAAAATTTTGAGAAAAAACGATATTTCTGTCCAAACTTTTCCGAGCCTGTCTGGAGGCCGTAAGCAAGAAACGTGAAACGATTTTTCCCGGAAAATATGTTTCTTGTTTTTTCATGGGCATTTTTCTCATTTTGTTTCCCAGAAAACGGTTTTCCTAATGCCGCGTCCAAAGTTCAAAAAATTCCTGAAATCAGGAGTTTTTTGCAGTGCAAAGTTCCGAAAAATTTCCCAGAAATAACAGGCGGCCACAGTTGAAACCGACGAAACCGTAGTTGCTTCGCTGCGAGACCTTCTATGTTTAAACTTGAATTTTCCCGTGTAAAAGAAAAAATTGAGATACTGTGGGAAAATTCAAGTTTAAACATAGAAGGTCTCGTAGCGAAGAAAATACGGTAACGCCGGTTTTAACTGTGACCGCATGTTATTTCTGGAAAATTTTTCGGAACTTTAGACTGCAAAAAACACCTGATTTCAGGAATTTTTTGAACTTTGGACGCGGCATAACGTTTTCCACTTCCTTATGACCTTGGGAATTTTTTAAACATTATTTTCTAAAGTTCCAGGCGAATCAGAGGCCATATGCAAGAAACTGGAAAACGATAGGAAAACCGTTTTCCGGAAAACGAAATTTGAAAAACGCTGATGTAAACATGATGAGGGTGAGAGAGGCAAACGTTCATTTCCCACTGTTCATTTCCTACTTTTGTTCATTTGTCAGAATTGATCATTTCCTTTTTTCGATACTATAATTTCCTATCTTTTTCAAATTTTACGTCCCCACCGGTACCACAATCGGAGTGACATTTCACGTGAAGCTGGGAGACGAAAAATCTCACATAATTTTTGGCAGCTATTGGGCAGACGTTTGGGCGATAGCCCCATGCAAACGGCCGCTTCGCCCACTGGCATGGGCGAAGCTGCCGTTTGCATGGGGCTATCGCCCATTCGGTGTGGCAACTTGCCCAAATGACGGGCGACTCGCCCACCGCTCGCTCATTCAGTTTCCTTCGTGGTCCTACTCTGCCAAAAACAGGCTAAATAGCGCCAAATGACATGGAGAATGGTACTAATAGTAAAATAAACATGAAAATTTGAATGGCGGGCGAATTTTCCGGATCCGGAAGAGTTATCCGTCAACTCACGGAATTGCCGTATGGGCGAGCCGCCCGGCATTTGGGCGAATCGCCCGACATTTGACGAGTCACTCGCCATTTGGGCGAGTCGCCCGTCATTTGGGCAAGTTGCCACACCGAATGGGCGATAGCCCCATGCAAACGGCAGCTTCGCCCATGCCAGTGGGCGAAGCGGCCGTTTGCATGGGGCTATCGCCCATTTGGTTGGGCAACTAGCCCATGAATTATGTGAGATCTCTTCATTTCTTCAGTTATTTCTTCATTTTTTCGAATAAAAATGTGAAAAAATTGTCACCCCGCTACGAATCCACTATATGTATATTGAAACATAACATTTGAAAAAGGTGGGAAATGATAATGATCGTTTGTGACAAATGAACAGTGGGACATGAATGTTTTTTTTTTTCGGAAAACGGTTTTCCTCTCGTTTTCCAGTTTCTTGCATATGGCCTCAGAGCGCTCTCCGAGTTTTGCGACAACTTTTTGCTATTTTGTGAATAATCCTATAAGCAAAAGAGGAAAGCATTTCAAAGTCCCAAAAAGTAAGAGGCAAGTCAATAAAGTGAAATGACGAAGTGTCAAAATTTATTTGTTGGTATATTTGCTTATTGTGTTTTCAATCGAGTTGCATCGTCAAAACATGAAACTCCGCCCACTTTTTTGTGCGCAATCACGCAAACACAGTGCTATTTGAAGGGACGCAGACAGAACGATGATTGCGGGCTCATGTTTTCATGCTGCAACTCGTTTGAAAATAATATATTTTGGTTTTTTTGATATATCGAAAGAGTCGGCATCTAGGTGGCTAACGACCACTAAAAAATTTTCATTTTTTATCTGTTTTTAACTATTTTTCACCTTATTTTGTTCACTATTGTGGAGTTTCGACAGTAATTTAGTGTCATGTGCAACCCAATTCAAAGGGTTCCAAACCCTTGATTTGGGTGAGCTGTGTACCGTAATCAGGATCGTGAAAGAAATCTGGTGTGCAGGTACAATAATAACAATCCAAAAATAAAATATTGTGTTAAAAGTGTCCTTCCAAGTTAGTAATTTCTTTATTATCTCATCATGGGCCGAGCTCCACTTCACACCGTTGCTGAGCAAGCACAGAGTTTCGTGATGCACCATCTGGGATCTTCTCTTCACATGATTTCTCGTTATGTCCTGTCGAACAATCGTTCCACTTCTTGTGATTGCATTGTGCAATGTCTGCTTATAAACAGAACGATTGAGCTCTGCACGAACGTCGTTGACGCTCTTTGGAGAATGATGTTCCGTTCATCGCGGGAGGTGACGTTTCTTGGTCTTCCAGTAGATTTCTTCTTGCCATAGTAGACGGGGTTGTTCAAATAAGAGCGGATAGCGCTTCGACTCTTTTTCACATAACGAGAAATCATATGAAGAGAAGATCCCAGTTGGTGCATCACGAAACTCTGTGCTTGCTCAGCAACCGTGTGGAGTGGAGCTCGGCCCATGATGAGATAATAAACAAATGACTAACTTGGAAGTCTTTTAAGACACTTTTAAAACAATATTTTATTTTAGGATTTGTATTACTGTACCTGCACATTCTTTCAAGATCCTGATTACGGTACACAGCTCACCCAAATCAGGGGTTTGGAACCCTTTGAATTGATCTCATTCAAAAAGTTGCGTTACACATGACGCTAAATTACTGTCGAAACTCTATAATAGTGAACAAAATAAGATGAAAAATAGTTAAAAACAGATAAAAAATGAAAATAAAAACTTATTTTAGTGAAAACCGCTCATTATTGGACGGTCGAAAAAGTGACTTTTTAGTGGTGTGCGGGGACGGAACAAGGTAGGATCATGAAAAATTGGGCCCTGGGGTTATTTTGGATTCTGAATCGAATGGCATTCACAGATTTTTCACAAATTTCTTAGTTTTGCCAGAACGTCAAAAATCAAGGGGGGTCCTATCATTATTGGACGGAGTGTAGTCACCGAAAAGGCTATGAGCGGGCAATAATGGCCACTAGTCGACGAATTTGGCTATTAGCCGTCGATATTGGGAAAAATAGCAACGCAGTGTTTGCGTACTTTTCAAATTCAAACGACAATGAAAGCAATACTAGAAGATTCTCGGCGGCATTCGCTGGTGCAACGGTGTAAACACGCTAAGTGCCTTTAGTATTCTACCCATCAAACTGGTCCGATTCGCAACTTTTCGTTTCAATTTCAAAATTACGCAAACACTGCGTTGCAATTTTTCGTTTTTGCTAACTGATAAATTAAATTCGAAGCCATGGAAGGGCCCGATTGAGTCAGCCAGAGCTCGTGTCCTGGTCATGAGACAGCTCCCTGTCCACGAACAGCTGGAAAGAAGTAGAATGTTGCAAAAATTTTGTTTAATGCATGAATAACGCAGATGCTTCGCCAGTTATTACTGCGTCGCGAAAACCTGTCAGAGCAGAGCGCGCGATGCTGCTGTGACTCGGCTGTGACCTCCACTTTTCGCGGCGAGACCACAGCGCTCCGCTCTGACTGCTTTTCGCGACGCAGTAATAAAAAAAATTATCCATCTCTATTTTTGCGGTTGTATTATTGATTCAATTTTGTTTCCGGTTTAACGCGGAAAATCTAATGGGGTTATTCAGGGTCGGAAAAAAATAGTTTTTTTTTTCCTTTTTTTCCTTATTCAAACGATGGAAAAAAAGAAAAAAATCCGTGGCCGCGAGAGTTTTTTTCCGTTGCTTTTCTAGGCCATCGCAAAAGTTTTTTAGGCCCTCCGCTGTGAGACCTGCGCGCAAGACCAATTTTCAAAAATTATTCGCCCGTCAATCGATACTTCGCAGGTCTCACAGCGGAGGGCCTAAAAAACTTTTGCGATGGCCTAGAAAAGCAACGGAAAAAACTCTCGCGGCCACGGATTTTTTTCTTTTTTTTTCGTCATTTGAATAAGGAAAAAAAGGAAAAAAAAACTAGTTTTTCCGACCCTGAATAACCCCATAAGACAAGACCCCCTCCACTTTCTTGACAATTTTCAACTTCAAATTCCCAACAAAAAAAAACTGATAAAAACGAAAAATAATTACCAAATGCCCGTGTCTTTTGGTGTCAATTGGCGAAAATCCATTAGCAAAAATGCAAAAAAGTTTCGAAACGTCCTAGTTTCGAAATGGCAGGTTTCGAAACGTCCCAGAGCCAAAAAGTTGAGTGAGTGTGGCCACACGCGGAGTTTTAGTTTCTGAAAAATAACTGGTGTTTGCAGAATTTTCACGTGAAACCGGCAAAAAATTGACTCGATAATAACACATAAAAATAATGAATTGAAGGAAAACAGTAAAGTATTGTCCATTCGCGAAAAAAGCAAGTGCGCTCTACGAAACTTAGTACTTCGTGGATTTCATTTTCGTCGCCAAATTATTTCATTTAACGTTGAATTTAAACGTGAATTGAAAAAATATGGCGACGAAAATTAAATCCACGAAGTATTAAGTTTCGTGAAGCGCACTTGCTTTTTTCGCGAATGGACAATATGTGAAAATCAATATCAACGAATACGTGGAAAAAAAATCTTAAAATATAGGGAAAAAAGGCAGAACTGCGCAGAACGCGATTGGAAAAATAGATTAATGAAAAAATCAATATTGCGCAATTTCTTGAATTATCTTGAAAAATCTTGTAATATTGCAAATTTCTCACAGAATCTTGGAATTTCTTTTAATATCTTACAAGATTTTTGAAATCTTACAATATCTTGTAATATCTCGTGTTTCTTGAAATATCTTGTCTAATATTGCGCTAGCAACATTGCTGACGCATTTTCCTGCCAAGACAAATGCGCCAGCCAAATATATTGTATAATCTTACAATATGACGATTTCTCAGAATATTACTAACATTTCTCATAATATTTTTTTTCAATTGCCTGAGTGTATTTACTCTATTTGCCCGGCATGTCGGCATATTTTTCAAAGTATTTTTTCAGAAAAAAAAACCAAAAACAAAAATTCAAATATCACGGTGTCCAGGATGTGAAATGTGGGCGGAGCCGAGCAAACGCGCCCCACTGGATTTTTTCGCGCGAAATTCAAATTTTGAGGCATTTTTTAAGTTTTTCGGGAAAAAAAGCATAAATTCTCTATTTTTTCCCACATGTGCTCCAACGGAATTATAGCTGAGGTCTTTAGAAATTTTTTAAGCCTAAGAACGTCAAATTTGGTTCAGCCACCATTTCGAAATATTCGTTTTGAGTTTTTTGGTGTTTTTGCAGGATAAATCTTTACGAAAAGCAAAGTTTGGGCAATTTTATAATATTAAAAGATACAATACATACATTTTACAAAGAAAAACAGGTTTTATTGAAAGAAAAACAATAAAATCAATAAAAAAAATGCGAGAGTCGAAAAATGCGCAAGCACCGAAAGTGCGCCATCCAAGTTTGCTGACGCGCCAGCAAATTAGGCTCCGCCCACATTTCAAATCCTGGACACCGTGAATATAGGAAAAATCTGGCGTTTAATAATGGGGTTATTCACAAAATGGCAAAATATGGCAAAAAAAACGGCAAAAAACTGCGCAAAAACTCGGAAAATGCTCCGATTTACCTGAAATTTTGGGAAATGAGGGAGAAAACTCTCCCGGACATTCCCACAAAATTTCAGACCAAAATATCGATTTGTAAGAAATATTGCTTTTTTTCTGAAATTGCTTAAAATCGATATTTGTTGTCTGAAATTTTGGGGTATTGCCCGGGAGAATTTTTCCCCTTATTTCCCAAAATTTCAGATCAATCTGAGCATTTTCCGAGTTTTCGCGCAGTTTTTTTGCCGTTTTTGGCCATTTTTTGTCATTTCGTGAATAAATGAAAATAGCGGGAATCAAACAATTCTATAACATTTCAGAGAAAAAAACAGAAAAATTTTCTGAAAATGTATGAAATTATGGTGTTTTCAATCGAGTTGCGACATCAAAACGTGAAACCTTGCCCACTTTTTTTCACGCAAAAATTCAAAATGCACTAAAATTTAATGTTCGCATGAAAAAAAGTGGGCGGAGTTTCACTGTTTGATGTCGCAACTGGATTGAAAATACAATGCACCAATAATTGACAAAAAATGTTCTTAAAACCCGGACAATTAGAGGCTTCAAAGTCCTTTCCCAAAAAAATTGAAAAAAATTTTTTTTTCAAAAATTTTCGCAAAAACAATTAAAACAATTGGTGGTATATGGTATCGTTAGAGGGCCAACAACTATTTTGGGCACTCCACTATTAAGTTAGTACTAAAAAATAAAAATAAAAAACAAAAAAATTTCAGATTGACGAGCACCGAAAACGAACGGAGAACGCGCGAACAGACGAAACGTACAAAAAAGAGGAAACCCTAGAACAAATTGATGATTTAAAAGAGAGACTTAACAATATTTGTCCTCCCGTTAAAGATCAAACTGTGGTTTCCACTGGGTGAGATTTTGTATATTGTGTGTGTGTAAAAAATTGTGGCAACGGTGCGTGTATTGCGCTCCAGAAGTTAAATACCGAAGCAACGTTGTTTTATTTTGGCTGTCGGGCTTTCTTCAATTTTTGTTATTATTTATGGTACGTCCAAAGTAGAAAAAAAGCGCAAAAAAAGACGAAAAAAGGCGTCCAAAGTAACTTTGTTTTTGCGTCTTTTTTCTCTACAGTATCCCACCAAACCTGCACATCTTAGGGACGCGCGAAGCAATTAATTTGAATTTCACATGTTTGTTTACATTTTTGATTGTTTGAAACATGTTTTTAGTTGTTTTTTTTTGTTTGATCTGCAGGTTCTGCGGTATACTGTAGAGAAAAAGGACGCAAAAACAAAGTTACTTTGGACGCCTTTTTTCGTCTTTTTTTGCGCTTTTTTTCTACTTTGGACGTACCATTATGGCTTCACGGTGTCAAGGATTTGAAATGTGGGCGGAGCCTAATTTGCTGGTGCGCCAGCAAACTTGCAAGGCGCACTTTCGGTGCTTGCGCATTTTTCGACTGTCGCATTTTTTTATTGATTTTGTTATTTTTTTTTCAGTAAAACCTGTTTTTCTTTGTAAAATGTATGTATTGTATTTTTTAATACCATTAAATTGCCCAAACTTCAATTTTCGTAAAGATTTATCCTGCAAAAACACCAAAAAACTCGAAACAAATATTTCGTTCTCAGGCTTAAAAAAGTTCTAAAGACCTCAGCTATAATTCCGTTGGAGCACATGTGGGAAAAAATTAAGAATTTATGCTTTTTACACGAAAAACATTTTTAAAAAATGCGTCAAAATTCGAATTTCGCGCGTTTGCTCGGCTCCGCCCACTTTTCAAATCCTGGACACCGTGGGCTTCGGTAATTAAATTTACAATTTAGAAAGAGTGCACACACAACCGCCGTTGCCACAATGTTTCGAGTTCCATCATTTTAGAAGTGAATCAAGCAACACTGGTCCCACCAGTAATAAAAATCGTCGAAAAAGCGCCATGTACGACGGTGATGACGAGTCTCGAGAGGACTCTGACAATCGGACGGAAATCATTGAGACTGATGTGCATTTGGAAGGTTCACCTGTTACAGCGCCCCCTCAACCGAAACCCAGACAGCCAATTGCCATCACACAGCCTGCGGAGACGTCGACGGTAATCATGACAAGTGATATGGAGGCTGAAATTGCACAGCTTCAGAATCCAACGGCAGGCGATGCTTCACAAGTGATGGAGCCTGTTGTCGTCAAGGGAAATGTGTTTTTGGCGCTTGCCGATTTGGAGGCTGAAGTGGACGGGGATTTGTCGTTGAGAAAGGGCAAATTGTATCGGATCACTCAGACAAGATCAGATGGATGGTGGTCGGCTGTTGATGAATACGGTCATAGAGGTCTTGTTCCGAAAACTTATTTGCAACATGTCAATGAGAAAACTAAAGTTGTTAGTGAAAAAAACCACTTTTAAAAACCAATAATTAAAAAAAAACGTTAAAACAATTAAATTCAGCAATCAAAAGTATCAAGCCGACTTGGAGTTCGTGACTCTGTAATCGGTATCACTGCTACTGTAGTTGATCCGAAGAGAGTCATAGAAGGAGGCGAAAGAGTTTCGAAAGAAAAAGACAATCTTGGCAAGGCATTTGATGCTGATCCACATCTCTCTTTAATTTGCCACTTGGCTCCACGACTTTCCACATCAAATATCGGATTTCATGACTTGTTTTGGAGTCATGAGAAAGATCAGGTAACACGTTGCACAGTTTGAAAATTGATTTCATAATTCTATTCAGGGAATTTTCGGCTAATAGCCATCGAATTCGAGGAATTATGATATAATTCGAAGAGTACAATGATTCGGGGATACACAATTCATTGTTTTATACCTCTGAATCAATTAAACATTGTACCACCACGTCATTTTACCCGAAAAGTATGGTACCACTGAATTTATTACCCAAAAATTATAAACTTTGTACCCCCGAATCATTGTACCCACCCTATGCTCGATATATTTTCACCGAAAATTCTCTAATAAAACGGCCCCGGCCGGCCGCTCTATTAAAGAATTTACGGTAATTCTCATTATGCTCGAAATGGCAAAAAACAGCGCGCAAACTCGGGAAATGCTCTGATTGGAGACCCCACGAAAAAGGGGGAAAGTGTTGAAACGCAGGAACGAAAAAGGGGGGGGGGGGGGAAATGGGCAGAATTGTGTGCAAAAGTGCCGCACGGTTTTTTCTGCATTTTTTGGAGAATGAGAAATAGTGTTTTTTCCTGCTTTTTAGTATTTTTGGGCATATTATTGTCTATTCGCGAACAATGAAAGTGCGCTCCATTGAACTTAGTACTTTGCGATTTTCATTTTCGTCGCCAAATTTTTTTTTCTCTTTTTCTTCGATTTTTGCTAAAATTCTTTGTTTTCCTTAATATTTCTTTGTTAAAATGACTAATAAAAAACAAATTCGTATACTCAGCGAATGCATCATCAGCCTCGCTCTACGGCACTTTTCAATTTTCAACAGTGTAGTGCGCCTTTTTTTAAGCGAAAAATCAAATTTTAACTGCAATTCGTCGTGGATACGTCATTTTCCGTTGAAAAGAAGTACAACCAATAGAATTCGAGTTAATCTTGCAAGTGCAACACCGTTTTACAGGAGTTTTGCAGTTGAGCGAGGTTGATCATGTATTCGCCGACTATAATTATTTGTGTAAAATTTTCCTAATTATGCCTAACTTTAGTTAAAATTCGCCATTTTTCGAAATTGCCGCTGCTTTAAAAACTCTTAAATCATTTATTTAGGAAGATTTTAGTTCAAATGATTTTATGACGATGTATTTCAATGTACCGTAAATTCTGTAATAGAACGTATATTTATTTTTCACTACCCTCCTAGGAGGGCCGTTATATTATAGGGTTAGGTTTACTTTTCAATGTCTTTAAATTTGTATTAAATCTTGAGGATTTTCTATAAAAATGGCACAAATATATGACAAAACAAATATAGAAACCGGCCAATAAGTAACAATTGGAAAAATCTAACCAAATTACTGAAAAAAGTGTTAAATTCATTCCTAGATGAGAGGGGCCGGTTTATTTTAGGGGGTGGAGAATTCTGTGGAGAATTCACGGTATTCTTTCTTTTTAGCACACAAATTTCCTATTTTAATGCGAAATCACCCGAATTTTCGGGAGCAATATTAATTTTCACTAAAATCAATAATTTTGTGGACCTCTCGCAGCTTTTCTGCTCCTTTTCTTTTTTAATCGTTTCTGTTTTGTCTCCGCATTTCAAATACTAAATTCCAGCAAAACAAAGCAGGAAAAACCGTGCGGCACTTTTGCACACAACTGTGCCCATTTCCCCCCCCCCCCCCTTTTCGTGGGGTCTCTCCGATTGAACTGAAATTTTGGCAAATAAGGGCAAACATACTCCTGGATATGCTCACAAAATATTGGGAGGAAACATCGATTTTAAAACTCAATATTTTTTAAAATCGATATTTCCGCCCAAAAGTATTTTCTCCATTATTTCCCGAATTTCAGGCCGATCGGAGCATTTTCTTAGTTTTCACAAAGTTTTTTGCCATTTTGTACATAACCGAATTTGAATTGAGAAGAAATTGAAGAGAGTTGCAACGCGGTGTTTGCGTACTTTTAAATATTCAAATGGCAATGAGAGAAATAGCATGGGAAATGAAGAGATTTGTTCCCGTTTTCGTTTGAATTTTAAAAGTACGCAAACACCCCGTTGCAACTTTTTTGTTTTCACAATAATAGCTATCAAATTTGGGGCGTGCACTAAACACATATGACACACGGCCCTTTTTAATTGCAGGTTTACAAACGAACAGTCCACATTTCCAAAATAGTCCGACTGGTTCGCTTCGAAAAAATGCCACTTGTCCAGAGCAAAGCTCTCGTTCGACTGGCTCTTGTCGACGTCACGAATCCGAAATGCACCCAAATAGTGAGCAATGTGCACACAATGGTTCCACGTGTCAAAGACAAAACGTGGTACTTTGAGAAGAACAAGAATCAAACAAGGGATTGTGTGGAATTCGCGGATGTTGTGCTCCGCTCGAATTACAGCTCGCCAACAGTTGTGCTGGTTGTCGAAGCATCGAGTATTGTGAAAAACAATCATTTGTTCGAAGAAAAATCACTCGGTCGCACATATTTAAGATTGATTATCGATGACAAGGCAGTGCCAAGTAGGACAAATGTGTTGTACTTGGACGATGAGTTGATTCACAAATTGCAAATTTCCGATCCACAAAAAAGAGTTTTGTTACAAGTGATGGACGTCCCGAAAGATAAAATGCCACTTGTTGAGTACGTTTTATCAGTTACCGTACACTTTAATTATCGTTTTCGCAGCTCTCTGCCTGACGTCATCGTTTCGAATGCTCTCTACTTACCATTCTTTCATTTCTACAGACGAAGAGCTGGGACAATTCTTATAAGAGATAATCGAAATCCATTGAATGCTGGTGAGCGAAATAAAAAACAAAAGTTTAAATAGGCGCCAGGGTGTCCAGAAGTTGAAATGTGGGCGGGGCCTAAATTTGTTGGCGCACTATGGCGGTGCTGTACTTTTTAGAATTTAGAATTTATTTATTATCCGTCACAAATGAATACATTACAAATTAAATCAAAGAAAATAAATATATTGGGATAATAAAAGTAAAATGACCAGTCAGACCAGTTTTTGGTGTAGAACTGCCTGGAATAGAGCCGCATTTTTTTAGACGTTTCCACGAACTAGAATTCGGACGGAATAGAGCAGCTGGTGGATGCAATAGATAAAGAATAAAAAAAAGAACTTGCGGTTCTATTCCGTGGCGCAAGCTGGAATTTCCGTAAAAAGCGTAATGTTGATTTACAATTTTTATTTAAAAATGGAGTTAATTTAATTTTGTTTTTTAATGTTATGGGCCTATTCACGGAAACCAGCAAAATATGCGAAAAATTCAGCGAAAATTCAGCGAAAATTCGGAGAATACTCCAATAAGTCTGAAATTTCGTCAAAAAATGTCAAAAATACTCCCGGACATCTGCAAAAAATTTCAGAACAAAATATCGATTTTGAAAATTATCGACTTTTTTCTGAAAATTTTCAAAATCGATATTTTGGCCTGAAATTTTTTGCACATGTCCGGGAGTATTTTTGACAATTTTTGCCAAAATTTCAGACTGAATTTTTTGCATTTTTTGCATATTTTGCTGGTTTCCGTGAATAGGGGTTATTTAAATGGTGAAATAAATTGGGGGGGGGGGGGGTTCAAGAAACTAAAATCATTTTTTTTGCCCAATAATCACTGAACCAAATTTGACACTTTAAAAAAAATAGACTTGAAAGTTTCCTTTAAACCACCTGACACGGCCCCCAGCCCTCCAAAATGGTTTCTACCCGGTGCATTTTTAAAACCCTAAGGCTCGGTCATTTTCTGACCAAAAAGCCTCGTTTTTGGATTAAAATGATGGTGTCATCCTGAATAATCAAACAATGGTTCGAATTTCTCAAAAAAGTAAATTTTCGAGTGAAAAAATAATTTCATTATCCGAAGAACCTGGAGCACATTTTGAAAAACATAAATTTGTTATTCTTTGTCCCCGAATAACATGAAACATCGCATTAATATGTAAACTTTGTGTAAAATCCAGTGGAGCGCGTTTTCTTTGGCTCCCAGGATCAAAACTGTTTATTTTAGAATTCGTCTCGGATCCACTTCTCTCAATCTTCCCATCAATATGTGAGCAACACGATATTATGGATTCAATTGTGAAAATATGGCGGGCAAAGAAAAAGGTGTTGTTGAAGAAAACAGAAGCCGAACAGACTGCGGAATTTTTCCAAACTCTCATCCAGACTGCATTTTTCATTCGAGGAAGTGAAATGATCGAGTACGATGTGAAAGATGACTCGCTATTAGAACTCAGAAGAGAAGTACTGTATTCAATTGCAGAATGGAAAAAGAAAAGTATTTATTTTCCAGAAAATTCGTCCGTACATTGAAGCTCTAACCAAGGGAATGCTGAAGGAGTACATCGCAAATCAAAAGTTTCACCCTATAAACATTTTAGACTATTCTTTGGATCTTTTAGGCCCACATTCTATTGATTGATACAGTATGCAATGAAACGTTTATTTTAAAAGATTTTTTTAATGGCTGATAGTCATGAAACGAGTTCATAAAGTTGCATCCTCTCCGAGCACTTTAAATCTTTTCTAAGCATCTGCATCATGGTATATTTTTGAACTACGAGGAGGATGTGACTTTGTGAACTCTATTACTTCCTATTGAAGGGTTTGGGTGGGAGTAAGTGTAGCAGCCGCATGTGTTGGGGAAGGCTCATCTGTGGCCTTTGTGGTTTCTCCACTATCTTCACTGGTGCTTGCTCCACTCACATCGGTTTGTCCCGTCGATGGTGATCCTTCGGAAACCGTGGTTTCTTCGGCAGTGGATGGATTCACAGTGGTCGTGGATGGAATAGTGGATTGTGGAGCAACCGTAGTGGGCCGTGTGAAACAAGAGCTGCTGGTATTTTGGCTTTGTTTGAAACAGGAAATTGATTGATAAAGCAAGACAGCTGTTCTGTTTGCATAGTCAGAAGCGGAGACGAGATCTGAAAAATAATTGTAAATATTGTCGACCCGCCAAAATGGTCAAACGCACGCCTCCCCCGTCGTCCAATGCGCCACCAAGTTCGTCGGATAATAAAATTATTTTTTTCACTCGAAAATTTACTTTTTTGAGAAATTCGAACCATTGTCTGATTATTCAGAATGACACCATCATTTTAATCCAAAAACGAGGCATTTTTGTCAGAAAATGACCGAGCCTTAGGGTTTTAAAAATACGCCAGGTAAAAACAATTTTGGAAGGCTGGGGTGCCGTGAAACGCGCTCCGCTGAACACAATACTACGTGGATTTTATTTTGGTTTCCAAATTATGTCATTTCACGTAAAAATTCAACGTGAACTAAAATAATTTGGAGACCAAAATGAAATTCACGTAGTATTGAGTTCAGCGGAGCGCGTTTGACCGTCGTGGCGGGCCGATAATATAACTGTAAGCTCCGCTTTTCGTTGCAACATAAACATAACACATACTAGAAGCGTTCTTCACAGCTGCATTCACTTCAGAGTTCCAATCAACAGCTGATGAGTTTACAACAGAAAATTGATCATTAAATTTCTGAAATATTGTCTATAGACTATAGTATTCATTGAAATGTCATAAACGTACACTTGTGAAGTTTTGGACACTGTCATCATTTTCATCGTATTCATTAATAGTTCTGTTCAGATTAGCAAGACTGTTAGAAATTGTTCTAACCTCATCAACCAATTTTCCCTCATCGATGTATTGAGCAACTTCCTGAAATTCTAATTTTTCATTATTAAAAGTCAAAAAAACTACAGTAACCTTTGGCACGACAAATTGGTATTTGCAAACTCCATTCTGACAACCGTAATTGAACGAAGAGTCGAAGCCAAGGACGGCGGAAACAAAAAGAAGAGCGACGAGAAGCATCGTTCTGAAAATTGGGAAATTTATGTACGGTAATGTAAAATGAAATGGGTGAAAATGGGAGAAGAGGAAAAAGAAAGAAGGAGTAGGGCGTTGGAAGCACCGATTATGATAATAAATCACTCAAATTTTTGCTGCTGAAATGATAAGAAATGGAAGAAAGGGAAAGACTACTCTTTTGGAATAAGCGTTTTTGAGAAAAATTATAGATATTTGTTCTGGGTAGCAAAGAGAAAAAAAAAAACATCATTGCTATTATGGAATCGTGACGTAGCGAGACATCGTGTCAAGTTATGCGTCAGCAATCGCCGGGTCTCGCCACGATTCAGCTATTGGCGCATAACTTGACTTGCAGCAACAGCAACGAGTCGCTACGTACGAATCCATAATACATCACCATTATAAAAAGTGTTTGATCTCGCCCACTTTTTAAACGCAAAAATGATACGAAGACCAAACGCTCTCCACCGATACCTCGTGATTTTCATTTTGGTCTCCAAATTATTGAATTGATTTCACGTATAAATTCAACGTGAAATGAAGAAATGTGACGAGCCGACAATCGAGTTGCATCTGCATTTTTAAAACCCTAAGGCTCGGTTATTTTCTGACCAAAAGGCCTCGTTTTTGAATTAAACTGATCGTGTCATTCTGAATAATCAGATCATGATTCGAATTTCTCAAAAAAGTAAATTTTCGAGTTAAAAAATAATTTCATTATCCGACGAACTTGATGGCGCATTGGACGACGGGGGTGGCGTGTCCCCCCTTTGCGCTAAAATTTTGTTATTTTCAGCTGTGTTCACCTCTTATTTTCCAGAATTTTTTGTTTAAATTTGAACCACAAAAACTCCCGATTCTAGAAATTTTTTTTCATTATAATCGGTGTGGAATTTTAAATATTGTCCATTCGCGAAGAAAGCAAGTGCGCTCCACAAAACTTAGTACTACGTGGATTTCATTTTAGTCGCCAAATTATTTAATTTCACGTTGAATTTACACGTGAATTGAAATAATTTGGTGACGAAAATGAAATCCACGTAGTACTAAGTTTTGTGGAGCGCACTTGCTTTCTTCGCGAATGGACAATAAGCCTCCTCACTCTGTTCAACTGTTTAAAAATGTGACAAAATGTAATTCCATATTTCACGCCACCCCATTCGTCGGATAATAAAATTATTTTTTCACTCGAAAATTTACTTTTTAGAGAAATTCGAACCATTGTCTGATTATTCTGAATGACACCATCATTTTAATCCAAAAACGAGGCTTTTTGGTCACAAAATGACCGAGCCTTAGGGTTTTAAAAATGCGCCAGGTAGAAACCATTTTGGAAGGCTGGGGTGTCGTGCGCCACCCCGTTCGTCGCATAATAAAATTATTTTTTCATTCGAAAATTTACTTTTTTGAGAAATTCGAACCATTGTTTGATTATTCAGGATGACACCATCATTTTAATCCAAAAACGAGGCTTTTTGGTCAGAAAATGACCGAGCCTTAGGGTTTTAAAAATGCACCGGGTAGAAACCATTTTGGAAGGCCGGGGGCCGTGTATTATCGTCTCAATTTTCTGGTCAATTATCACGTGAAAATTATGAATTTCTCGCAAGCCTTAAGAGAAAGTTCGAAACGAACGTTAATATTATGTTAGTAGCAAAATGGTCTTCTTAGCGTTCTCCAGGTGCTTTCGGCCCTCGCATGATCGGAGAACTGGTGAGCCAATAAAAAACCATTAATTCTTATATATTTACCTCTTGTAAAGTACCAAAATAGCCATAAAGGAATACAGGAATTTATAAAGTTTTTATAAACACCAGAGATCTGAAAATGGAACAAACAGAATTTAAGCTTATCAAAACCTTCGAAGACCTCTTTGAGTGCTTCCATGATTTGATTGATAGTCGCCGCCAAACTGATCCATGCCGTTGAGTTGACCACTTCTGAAAAGAACATAAAAATCGTCAAAAATTTTTGAAAGAAAGTTTATACCTTGTATCATAATTGCTTGTTTGTGTATCAAAATAATTTGGATTCATTGGTGGATGCCTGGAATCCGGTAGAACTTGAACTCGCGGATAGTGAGATATCGTAGTTTCGGGGTCCGAAAACATGTTTGATCTAAATTAGCCAATTAGCAAAGTAGAGATGAAAAGTCTTACGGTTGATCATCAATTTTATACGGTCTTACTCTTGGAAGTCTTCTTGTGGCCGTGCCAATTGTTGGTTTGAAGAATATGTCGCTGTAGGAGATGGTCTTTTTTTAATTTCAAAAAGTTCTTAATGCTATTGTGCTTTTAATCGACTTGCGACATGAGAACGTAACGCGAAACTCCGCCCACTTGTTTGTGCGCGACCTCGTGAACACAGTGATATTTGAAGAGACACAGACAGAACGGTGAATGCAGACTTGAATTGAATTGAATTGCGTTTTCATGTCGCAAGTCGATTGAAAACACAATAGTGCTGAGGGAAAATAACAAATACACAAGGAAAGTGAACAGGACAATGACAACTTCATTAATAATAAAAAACAAAGGACATGTGCTCGGGTGAGTTGAATGTCGTGTAGATTTCAAGATGGACTCACTCCGGCGATTCACCGGTCGAATCTGCCATTGATTCATCATTTTGGCTCTTTTTCTTTCCAAGTCTCCTGTTCCCATTTGTTTCTTCTTGGCTCTGAAAACACACGAACACACATCTTCTAATAATCTTCTAATTTTTTCTCACTCACGTTACGAGACTTTTTCGTATTACTCGCTTTGGAGCGATTGTTATCTTCACCAGTTTTTAGCCATCTATAAGTGAGAAGAAGGAGGATGGAGATGAAGAAAAGAACGACACCACAAAGACCAATCGAAGCCCAGAGTCCTTGTATTGGCTTTCCAAACCGTTCACACATCACGAATCCTCCATTATTGTAAATGTCGACAAGGGGACGACATTTGAAGACGTTTGTATTTAAACTGGTCTGAAAATCAATGTGTATTTACTATTCTCAGTACGGAGCGCTGCAAACGCAACGATTGATAAACCGCTCCATTAGAACAACCAAATAGACGGCCACGTTGGCGACGAGAGAGTGCCGAAAATTAAGAGAGCCGAGGCTGATGTTTTGCTCTGATTTCTCTAAACCTCACTCCAAATTCATGCGAAATTCTTTGTTCGATTGGAGCGAATAATCAGCGTTTTATACCGAGTATATGTATTTTTTCATTTCAAAACTTTTTTTTGCTAATAGCCGTTCTCGATGACTTTATTCAACTGCTTTTACATAGCACAAAAAAACAGAAAATAGAAAAATTCATTTTTTAAATTTATTTTTCTACTCACAACCTTATACACTCGGTATAAAACGCTGAAAACTCGCTTCAATCGAACAACGAATTTCGCATGCATTTGGAGTGAGATTTAGAGAAAAGAGAGCGAAACATCGTCCACACTCTCTCAATTTTTTGCACTCTCTCGTCGCCAACGTAGCCGCGTCCTCCACTTTTAGAAGGGAGCAAGTTTGCAGCGCCCCGCACTGTAAATTGCAATACTGTTCTCTAGGACGTTTCGAAACTGGGACGCTTCGAAACCTGCCACTTCAAAACTGGGACGTTTCGAAACTTTAGTGCATTTTTAGTGGTAAATTTTCCTGCAAATTTTGAAAAATTCTCGCGCCGAAAAATGCGCCGAAAAATATTACTAAAGTTTCGAAATGTCCCAGTTTCGAAACTTCTTGTTTCAAAACGTTCCACAGCCGTTTTTCAAGTACATAAATAACAGAGAAAAAAGGAAATTTATTCGTCGAAAAAATTCGAAACGGAAACATTAAGTTTTGCCCGTAAATCCTAAAAGTGTGCATACACCGTCGTGGCGAGACCCTCAAGTCAAAGAATACGTAATACAAATAAAACGTTCGAAAATGGGCGGAGCCTAACTTTTTTTTTGATTTTTCGAGCATTTTAGTAAAAAAAAAATTAAATAAAGTCAATTTGAACATAAAACTATAATTAGAAAAAATCCGGCTTTTCCAGTTGATTTATTTTTCCCGAATAAAATTTTCCCCAATTTCGCAACGAATTCATCTTGTCATTGTCAAAATTATCTAATTACGGGTTTAAATATTCTACCAGCGTACCCTAGTTATTTATTACACGTCAAGTTCTTACCAAAAGATCTGTGATTGACGAGTTGATATACGCGTCTCCTTTATCAAACTGCTCATTGTTTTGAGCTTGTGCGATCGTCGTCATAATTTGAGCGTTTTGACTGAGAGTCTGCAGATTTCCGATAAATATTGATGTGTAGTTGGCGGAAACTTTCAAATTCCTGAAAAACAACAAAACACATTAAATGAAACTGCAAAATTGTACTAACGAAATGTAAACATCATACGCATTCCGGACATTAGAAGAACATGGTGATGTATCTACTTTTTGAGCCGCTTCCAATTGAGTGTTTAGCAAATTTTGCCAGCCCTAAAACTTTTGTTCATATTTGTTGATTACTACGAGAATTCACAATATAGTCCTGAGGATAAGAAAATGTCTCATTTTTCTGCTCCATAATTTGTTTGTTAACATCGTCTCGTCTTGCTTGCATATTCAACTGTTTACTGATAGAGTCAGCTGCAAATCAAAGTTTACTCTTTTTAATTAGTTGCCGAGCGCAATTCACCCCCCAACCCCCTTTTCAAAGGCCCGCGCGTCTCAACGCAACGACACTCCGTTGTTCCGGTCGTGCTCGGTGTTTAGCGCCACGGGCGGATTGATTCTTTTTTAGAGCAATCTAGGTTTTTTTGTTTGTTTTTGTTCTAATTTGGTCTTTCTTTCATTGCTTTCTTTTGTTGATCTCTTTAATTTTTATCATAAATTCGCTTTTTATCATCCGCCTCACGCCACCCCCGTCGTCCAATCCGCCACCAAGTTCGTCGGAAAATAAAATTATTTTTTCACTCGAAAATTTACTTTTTTGAGAAATTCGAATCATTGTCTGATTATTCAAGATGACACCATCATTTTAATCGAAAAACGAGGCTTTTTTGTAAAAAAAATGACCGAGCCTTCGGGTTTTAAAAATGCACCGGATAGAAACCATTTTGGAAGGCTGTGGGGCCGTGCGCCTTCGTCTATTTTTACTCGGAACCCGGCCGTTTTGGATAAAACGGGCCAAGTAATTCTGTTTTTTTTTCCTTCAATGGTTACCTGAAATAATATTTGAACCATTAATGGCATTGTAGATGGTGGTGTCCGAGTCTTGACACGAAGTGAGAACTCCGCTGAAAATAATTTTTGCAACATAAAAATCAAAAGGTTGTTTTGTTTACCCGATATTAACCACGTCTGGAGGCAGATTGGAACCCGTTTGCGGTTCGATTGTTTGATTCATCAAATGGAACAAATGATAGTCTGGATCTTCAAATATTGGAACGCACATTGCTGACATGAACCATCCGAAAACAAATGCAAGACTCGAGACAAGCAAAAGAATGATAGACAGTATGATTGAAATGTAGAAAGCGACAAGAACCCATGTGGCGAGTTTTACAGCGATCCCATCTTGATTTTTCAATGATAACAATATGGCCACCAAAGCGAAGAGCGAAAATAGACATCCCAGAACTGCTGGAATTGTGACGACGATTCGGAGAACAATTTGAACGGCCGAGTAACCGCCGGACTAAAAATTAAAGTTTGAAAACAAAAACTCTTGAAGAGAATTTACATTAACAACATCCCGATGTGCAGATTGAACAGAATTCATGGCATTGTCAACATCACTCTGAATGTTGTCCAACATGTTACTGATTCTTTGTACTGTGTCACTGATGGTCTTTTGAGAATTGGTGATCCCATTCGAGGCTTGTTTGGTTTGATCGTTGATCTGTTAAATTAAAATAGAAAACATATATTTGTACTCGGTATAAACCGCGGGAACATTATTTTAAAACCCACGTGTGTCTTCAATCGCGCACGGCACCCCAGCCTTCTTCCAAAATTGTTTCTACCTGGCGCATTTTTAAAACTCTAAGGCTCGGTCATTTTTTGACCAAAAAGTCTCGTTTTTGGATTAAAATTATGATGTCATCCTGAATAATCAGATCATGATTCGAATTTCTCAAAAAAAGTAAATTTTCGAGTGAAAAAATAATTTTATTATCCGACGAACTTTGTGGCGCATTGGAAGACGGGGGAGGCGTGAATCGAGTTGCAGCATGAGAAGATGAGTCTGCTATCCCTTTTTTGTCTGCGTCTCTTCAAATAGTGCTGTGTTAGCGTGGCCGCGCACAACCACGTGGGCGGCGTTTCGTTTCGATTCGCGTTCTCATGTCGCAAGTCGATTGAAAACACAATAGCATGTGTGACGGGAATGTCAGAATAGCTGTTGGGGGTGGTCTAATAGAGCATGGGTCTATAATAGAAGATTCCCAGGGATTTGGATAAAAATGGGGAAAACACAATATAGGTACCCACGTGGGTGCTTTGACTGGAATAATATATTCCAGTAAAAGCACCCATATATTTCAAAATAGCCACCCACAGAATTTTGGAAAGATCCCATTTTTCAGTTATATGGGTGGCTATACTGGAATTTCCTTTCAGAATAGCCACCCACGCGGCGCCGACTGTGGGTGGCTACACTATAGCGAGTCAAATGGGTACCTATTTTGAAATATCTGGGTGGCTATTCTGTAATTATCCCTAAAATGCATTGGGAGTGAGATTCAGAGAAATCAGAGCAAAACAACTGGCACGCACGCCTCCCCCGTCTTCCAATGCGCCACAAAGTTCGTCGGATAATAAAATTATTTTTTCACTCGAAAATTTACTTTTTTGAGAAATTCGAATCATGATCTGATTATTCAGGATGACATCATAATTTTAATCCAAAAACTTTGGTCAAAAAATGACCGAGCCTTAGAGTTTTAAAAATGCGCCAGGTAGAAACAATTTTGGAAGGCTGGGGTGCCGTGCCACGGTCTCTCAATTTTCTGCACTCTCTCGTCGCCAACGTGATCGCGTCTTTAACTGGGCGAACGGAGCTCGAGCGAGTTTGCGGCGCTTCATATCGAGTATAACAAATCACATTTTCCTAAATAGCATACCTTTCCCTTAATTGTCGCAACTTCTTGGTTGATGCCCACAAGTTGTTGATTTACCCGTATTTCCTCCGCCGCCGCTGAGAGACTCTAAAAACTGTTTTCATTATTTCTTTATTGTAAATCTCCACACATTCAATTCATCTTTGACTAGTGGGATTTGATTAGCCAGTGGATTCCCTTTACACACACTATCAGAATTTAATGCTGCTCCCAAGGCATCTGCCGAATTAATTGTGTCAGTGTTCTTCTTCTCATATTCTTTTGCTGGGAACTGAAAAAAAAAATCAAATGTTGAAAACAGTTTGTAACAAATGACGAAAAAACTCACATTGTTAACAGCAGTGAGCCCAACTTGATCCGAAGTTCCTCCAACTACCGCGTCCGAATATCCATTAAGGAGTTGAGTGGTATTGGAAAAGACGGCTGTAGTTGTGGTGTTCACTTGGCAGGAAAGTTGATTTGATCCAGTGTTCAACACATTTTTCAAATCTGCAATACTATTGTTCATTTAACATTCGTTCAACTCCACACCCGACGTGATTTGCGTGGTGTAAACCACCGCATTGTCCACCGAGTCCACCAAATTTGTTTCGGTGATGTTGAAGAGAATTGTGCCGGTCAGAGTGAGCGCAAAAGTTGTGAAGAGAAGGAACGCGTAGATGTATCCGGGGATTTTCGAGCGGGAAGACTGAAATAAACGAGTGTGGCTGAAACACATGTTTGGCTGAAAGCTGTAGTACCGATTCTTTCGGGACACACGAGTAACACGATTGCCAGATGGCCGTGGCAACACCGAGCACAAGTGCGGCAAGGACAAGGACAAAACCGACGCTCCAGAAAATTATTGCTCCGATCTGATTGACAACCATATCTTTGATAACTTGGTTGTAGGTGGCTCCTCCTCGCGCAAAGATGACATCGTTGAGGTCCTAAACGTTATTACATGCTTGATAAAACCGTATTTAAAGTATTTAGCAACAAACCACAGTGAAGACATTCTAGTAAAACCCCCCACATCATTGTGATATAGGTCCCCCAGCCTTCACAAAATTGTTTCTACCTGGCTAATTTTTAAAACCCTAAGGCTCGGTTATTTTCTGACCAAAAAGCCTCGTTTTTGGATTAAAATGATGGTGTCATCCTGAATAATCAGACAATGATTCGAATTTTTCAAAAAAGGAAATTTTCGAGTGAAAAAATAATTGCATTATCCGACGAACTTGGACGAACGACGAACGCGCATTGGACGACGGGGGGGAGGCGTGTATTGTGTTTTCAATCGAGTTGCAGAACGAAACTCCGCCCACTTTTTTAGTGCGCGACCTCACAAACATGGTGCAATTTGAAGAGACGCAGACAGAAAAGGGATAGCCGACTCATGTTTTCATGCTGCAACTCGTTTGAAAACACAATAGATTATTTTAACGCCAAGTCTTGACACAAAGGTGGTGTTTTCCTGGGACTACAATATAGGTACCCACGCTATAGTATAGCCACCCACATAACTGAAAAATGGGATTTTTCCGATTTTCTGTGGGTGGCTATTTCGAAATATGTGGGTGCTTTTACTGGAATATATTATTACAGTTAAGCCACCCACTCAGTGGTAATGGGTGCCTATACTGGTTTCCTAGGGAATCTTTCAGAATAGCCACCCATCATTCCAGAATAGCCACCCATCATTCCAGAATAGGCACCCATCATTGCGTGCATGTGTGCGGCGCCGACTGTGGGTACCTATTTTGAAATAGATGGGTGGCTATTCTGTAATTATCCCGTTTTCCTAATAAACATTTTCAGAGTACGGTCAATTTGAAAACGTTTTTACCCGTATGTCTGCAAAGGGTTAAGCACACAACAATAACGGTTGTTTCGCTCCACAGAAAAATGGAGTATCCGTGCATTTATAGTGAGATTCAGAGAAAAAAAAAACACGCCTATGAGGGAAAAATCGGCCACGTTCTCTCCGCAAACGTGGCCGCCTCGTCCACGTTGCGAATGGAGCGCATTCGCAGAGCCTTGCTAAAGTTTCACCGTACATTGTAAGTTTTCGAGTCCGGTGTGCTTTGCAGTCCATCCGAGATCCCTTTGGACATACTGTAGAACGCATCGATGCCTCCGAATGAGGGCTTCATCGAACCGACATTCGGCATCTGATCATCACATTGCGGTGGTTGTTGCGCAGAAGTAAACGCCAAACAACACAAGACTATGAAGTTGACAATTTTTAAGCGAATCATTTCTGCTAAAATTAGTAATAAGAAATGAGAAAAAAAAGAAGAACAGGGAATTAAATAAAAGAAAGTTCACGTCAAGTTGCCAGAGAATGGTGAAAATGATAAATACACGAGCACCGTGAAAGCGAAAGTTAAGAAGTATGGTTGACGGGGTGTTTGCTGATGACAAAAGAAAATAAAAAGGTGTGTCAATGTCAATGCTCTGAAAATGCAAAGCATGGGTGGAGGGGGAGAGGGAGATGATAATAAAGTGTGGAATGGTTCGCGAAATGTGAAAATTCAACTCGAACAACAAGCATTATTTGGAAAAGATTTGATAAGAAAACGAGTGAAATAAAGGGTGGTGCTGTACTGTCCGTACAATGATAAGAGTCTCTAAATTTGCAAATGAACGCGAGAGGGTGGTGGCTCTTTTCTACTGATTCATCAACAACCGGAAGAAGGCAGAAATGGTTTCTGAAAAAACAGAAAAAGAAAGATTGGCAGAGGTGGAGATTGTTTTGGAATAAACGTACGTTTACTGTGTTTATACAAAAGTGACGCATGAAAATAACCATTTTTGGAATGCTTTGTTTCGCAAGACATCGAACTCCAATAGTTTGGGGTCCAATATGAAATCATTAAGGTTTATGATTGATAAAACTCGAATGCATTCTTTGGATTTATTTTATATATTTCATAATTAACAGTGTCCAGAATTTGAAAAGTGGGCGGAGCCTAGCAAACGCGCGAAATTCAAATTCAATTTTGAGCAAAAAAAAACCATAAATTTTTCATTTTTTCCCAAATGTTCTCCAATGGAATTATAGCTGAGGTCTCTAGAAATTTTTTAAGCCTAAGAACGACGAGTTTGGTTCAGCCACCATTTCGGAATAATCGTTTTTAGCATTGCGGAGCTAAAAAGTGAGTTTTTTGGTGTTTTTGCAGGATAAATCTTTACGAAAATCAAAGTTTGGGCAATTTTATGGTATTAAAAGATACAATACATACATTTTACAAAGAAAAACAGGATGTGAGAGTTGAAAAATGCGCAAGCACCGAAAGTGCGCCAAGCAATTTTGCTGGCGCACATCCTGGACACGGTGTAATCGCAAAAACATGTCTGGAAAAAAGCAGATCAATCGAACCATTTTCCAAGAAAATAAATATGTATCTCTGAAAACCAAGATACGCGTTCCGGATAAAGTTATACTTGGTATAAAACGCTGCAAATTCGCTCCAATCACACAGTGAATTTCGCATGCATTTGAAGTGAGATTCAGAGAAAAGAGAGCAAAACATCGGCCACGCTCTCTCAATTTTATGCACTCTCTCGTCGCCAACGTGGCCGTTACTTTGGTTGTTCTAATGGAGCGAATTTGCAGCGTTTTAACCGAGTATAACCACATCCACTTTAATTTTTGATTATTTATTTATTGTAATACTCATAATCAGTTTATCAATCGTTGAAAGATTGCTTCATGCATACTATTTCGGAAACTGTCCCATGTAGGCAACCTTTTTGAATGCATCATCGCATCGCAAATCATGGTCGTCGTCATTCATAAGATAACATTCTGTGTGATCTGTAAATAAATATCGCACAATTTTCTTCCCAACGTTATGCAGACATATTCCAAACTGGTATCAACGGTTATAAAAGTGGTTGTTTTAAACAGAAAAACAAGCAAACACTTTAAATGTGTTTTTATTATCAATTTAATATTCTTGCCGGCTACCACATGCGCCCGCGAAAGTTTTATAATAGACGCAGACATAGCGACACATGTCTGCGACGACACACCCGCTCACATTTTTTGATCTACGTTCAGTTGAATTCAGTTGAATTCAGTTGAAAAGACCTGATGGGGCGGAGCCTCGATGTTTCGCGCCACTGCTTACTGTAGCCGGCAAGAATATTGAATTGATAATAAAAAAGTAACAGCTCTTTATCAGTATCTTTGCCTAGTTTTTGATAAATATAAATAAACAAACAATTTTTTGGGAGTAATGGCATTTTTTGTGATGTGTCAGGTGGAAATCGTAATATAATGGTCATGTCCTGGTATGGACTGAGATAGTGACGTCCCGCGAGCAGTTTATGATTCCGAAACTGCAATTTGAAAATAACTACAACATTATCAAGTGCGAGGTGCCTCAATAAATCTTGGATAGTTTATAAAACGATGACTGCCAAAATTGGAGCACAGCTGGCTCTGCGACAACTTCTGATTTCAGGAACTTCTCTGAAATTGAAAAAAAATATAATGCAAACTATGCAAAATTTCCAAGTATAATTCCAGTGTGATTTTAAGATCTCCGTAGAGAAAATAGCGAGTATTTATGGATAGAAAATTCCAAAATTTAAAAATGTGTTGGGCAACGGTCTCCAGGATTAATGAATACAGTTTTAAAATTGTGATATATTTAAATACTGTTGCTAACAATTGTTTTATTGTTTTCCAGTTTTCAGAGCTGCAACGGTAAAAAACAACGCTAATTGTGTATGCGTCATAGAGTAAAGTGCACCGGATAGACTACAGAAGGGATAACCTTATCCCTTACATATTGGTGTGGGGTCAATGTTCACAAGCCCCTCCTGTGAACATGTTCATCCCAAAATCAACAGTGGGGAGCTGCTATTCATGAACTTCCACTCCCCAAATTGGTAAAATAGCCACCCGGAAAAAATCGTGTACCTGAGCTCCCCGAAAAAAAAAATAATTTTTGCAACAATGTGGGGAGTCAAACCCCCTTTTTAAGGAGCTTTATTCCACGTGTGGGAAGTCATATGTGGGTGGGGGCTTATGTTCACATTTGCGGGACACCGTGCATGAGCTGTTTTCAACTATAATTTATTTTTGCACGTTTTTTTTTTTAGATGTTCTTCCTCTAATATTGCAATTTCTTCATCAGGTAATTCGAAAACGAAGCTATTAGAAAATCTGTGCCAGCATTTTGCAACTAAATCTAAATCCCGCGCATTTTTTCGCTGATTGGTGGAATTTTCGTCAAAGAAATTTTGGCTTGACGTAAAAGATTCACTGTGATTCACTGTGGCAACGTCACAGTGAATCTTTTACTACGTGCCGATGCGGATCCTAGGCCATTTTGAGAAATTTTCTCTTCCATGAAAGAAATCCTGGAGCTATTTTAAAAATAAAGGCTAAAATGAAAAATCGGCCCAATAAATATTGTTCTTCGTTTAATTTACTACCTTTTTAAAAAAAAGTTGGCTCAAATCGGTTCACTACCGGCTCTACGTAATTTGTTAAAGGTGTCACGGACTAGTAAAAATGTACCGGATTTTCTCTTCCATTTTCAGTTTTCTGTACTTTTCTGGAAAATAAAGGCCTAAATTAAAAATCGGCTTAATAATTATTTTTCTTTATTCAATTTGCTACGTTAAAAAAAAAAAGTTGACCCGAAACGGGCTACCACCGACCCCACAAGATTTGTTTAAGGTATGGCCTAAGTTTCGCCATTAGCTAATAGAGGCCTGAAACTAGTCACATGAGCTGTTTTCAACTGTAATTTATTTTTGCACGTTTTTTAGATGTTTTTCCTTCGAATTGCATGCTATTTGTTCGTAAAATTGCAATTTATTCACCAGGTAATTCCAAAACGAAGCCAATAGAAAATCTGTGCCAGCCTTTTGCAACTAAATCCCGCCCATTTTTCCGCTGATTGGTGGACTTTTCGTCGAAGAAATTTTGGCTTGACGTAGTAAAAGATTCACTGTGAACGTTTCCACTCAAGAGAAAACTCGCGCGGCACTACTGCAAAATACCATGCCGCACCTTGCATGTGGGCGTGGCTTAACCAGCATTTTTCAAAAAGTCGTCGTTGTTTTCGAAAATCAAAAAGCGTTTTATTTTTCGTTATTCGGTAATTTTAAACTGAAATTTTCTTTATTTTTTGCATTGATTACCGTCTGTTTCTCATGTTTTCCCCCCAAAAAAACCACTATAATCGATATTTCAGGAAATGCCAGGTGACCCGGATCATTCGAGCCGCGAAAGCTCTGCTTCGGGAAACTCACCGTCGCAAGAGGACAAAAATGAAAATGAAGAAGAACAGGTAACTTTTTTCCTGGTTAATTGGTTGACGGAATATGCATTTTCAGCCGCAAACTCCAAAAACAGCGAGTGAAAAAGACGACAGCCGCTCGCCGACCCCAACGGAATCAGCAGAGGTGAATGAGGAGGTAATCACTGGAAAAAGATTTTTATGAAGTATTAAATTAAAAAAAAAACAACAATTTTAGCCGGAAAATCGTAAAGATGGGGACGAAAAAGAAGACAGCCGCCCGCCAAGTCCAACTCCAATTCCAAATACAAACCCAACCGATTCTGATGCTGTGAACGAGGAAGAAGAGGCTAATAAGGAGGTAATTAAATACAGCAAAATTATTTTCGAACTTTTAATCTGCGCGAAAACTCGGAAAATGCTCCGACTGATCTAAAGTTTTGGGAAATAAGCGCAAAAATACTCCTGGATATGCTCAGAAGATTTTGGATCGAAATATTGATTTTTTTTTCTAAAAATTTTTAATATCGATATTTTGGTCCAAAATTTTCCCAAAATTTATATTTTTATTTTCAGCCGGAAAGTCCTAAAGATGATGATGAAAAAGACGAAAGCGATTCTGCTGCGGTGAATGAGGTGATTACAGAAAAAAAAACGAAAAGTATATCTCATTATTTTATTTTTAGGCTGAAAATCGTAAAGATGAGGATGAAAATGAAAATGGCGATGAATATGACTCTGAGCCGGCAACTCCACCAGAAAACAGAAGCAGACAGGCATCGCCTCAACCTGAAAAAGAAAACACCCCAGAACCTGCTCCAAAAGTACCTGTTGAAAACAAAAAAGACGAACAAAAAGCTCTTCTACGATCGAGAACTGGAGGAGCTTACATTCCACCGGCCAAGCTGCGTCTTATGCAACAGCAAATCACTGACAAGTCGAGTTTGGAATACCAAAAGATGAACTGGGAGCGGATGAAGAAGAAAATTCACGGATTGGTTAACAGAGTGAATGCCAAGAATCTGGTTCAAATCGTTCGTGAACTTCTTCAAGAAAATGTGATTCGATCGAAAGGAATTCTCTGTCGTGACATCATGCAAGCTCAATCGTTCTCTCCAGGTTTCTCCAATGTGTATGCCGCTCTCGCCGCTGTCATCAACTCGAAATTCCCGCACATGGGAGAACTCCTTCTTCGTCGTCTCATCGTTCAGTTCAAAAGAAGTTTTCGGCGAAATGATAGAGGAACAACCGTCAACGTTATCAAATTTATTGCCCACCTCATCAATCAACAAGTAGCACACGAAGTTCTTGCTCTGGAAATCATGATTCTCATGCTCGAGGAGCCAACCGATGATTCTGTGGAAGTTGCGATTGCCTTCCTGAAAGAGTGCGGAGCAAAGCTTCAGGAGATTGCTCCAGCCGCTCTAAGCAGTGTATTCGACCGACTTCGCGCTATTTTGATGGAAACGAATCGTGTGGAGAGCAATTTGGATCGCCGTATTCAGTACATGGTTGAAACTGCGATGCAAATCCGTAAGGATAAATTTGCGGTGAGTTCATTTTAAAAGGCATTTCTAATCTCTAAACCAGGTACATTTATAACGCGTTAACAGGGGAGCAGGCTTGTTCGGAAAATGCTTTTCGGAAAATCGGAAAAGGACATTTTTTTCCGAAATAATTTTTCGGAAAATCGGATACCCGAAATTTTTTCCGACTTCAATTTTCGGAAAATCGGATATCCGACATTTTTTCCGATTTTATTTTTCGGAAAATCGGATTATCCGATTTTTTCCGATTTTCGAAACTAAAACTGGATTTTTTTTTATTTTGTATTTTCCAAAAAAGATTCTTAACAATTGGCTAGGCTCTCCGTGAGCGGTGGGCAAAAAACGGTGGTCCGTCGACCGTCCGGGCAAAGTTTGCCCGTTTTCCCCGCATGTGCAATTGCGCGTAGCGGTGTTTGCGTCCAATAGTTAACCGTAGCAATAAATACGGATTTTCTTTATTTTTGTGAATAGAATAATGCAATTATTTGTTTTTCAACGATTAATTTCTTATTGAATAATTTGATTACTACCTGAGTTTTGTTTTAGGAATGGAAGATTAGCGGACGTCATCGAAATCGACGAATTCTACTGTTAAGGGGCGGAAAACGGGAAGAAAATTGAAGGAAATTAAAAAAATACTTCCACATGTCAATGGAAACCCGAAAATGATACTCATGTTTAGGACTGACATTTCTACGATCTGGAACGCATCCGATCGATATACGAAACTTTTTTAGCGCAATGGCCGATAGTGCTCTCCTGAGCCTGATTCCATGTTTTCAATTATTGTATGGTTTGTAAAATTGTGCTTATTTGAGTTCTCAATTTTACGGTGGCCGAGAGAAACAAATTACACGAAAGTGGCAGAGTATAAAACGGTAATTTCATGTTAAATAATATCTTAATTTCAATTGCCGAGAAATCAATAAATCCGTTGGAATTCTTCGTGTACAAAATCAATTGTTTTTTCCTCATCCCGCAAAAATTGATGAAGGTTTTTATGCGTGATATTTATCGACTGAGTCGATCCGCGATAGAGCCTTTTCCCCTAGGAAGAGTTTTTACAGAGATCGATGTAACCATAATCCAGATTTTATCGAAAAAATATTGCATTTATATTTGATTTGTAGGATTTTGATGAATAAATCAGTTTTATTAATTATCTTTTTGTTTTGTTTCAGTTATACATTTTTCTGTCGAAATCGCAAAAGTCCGCAAACACAGTGACGCGCAAATGCATGCGGGCGAAATTCGGACGGTCGACGGGTGGTCGCGGGCAACGGGTGGGCCGGGCGGTCAAAATTTTGCCCGCATGGAATGCCTACAATTGGCTCATCTTATTTCTTTGAGAAAAAACGAAAATCAACAAATTAACCAAAAATTCAACAAAAAATAAACAAATTTATTGTCAAACCGCCAAAATGGCCAAACGCGCTTTGCTAAACTCAGTACTACGTGGATTTCATTTTGGTTTCCAAATTATTTCATTTCACGTTGAATTTATACGTGAAATAAAATAATTTGGAGAACAAAATGAAAATCGCATAGCGTTGAGTTCAGCGGAGCGCGTTTGACCATTTTGGCGGGCCGACAATAAAAAAAATTCAGATTTGAGAAGTTCTTGGTACTTTGAAGCGGCACCTGAAAGAACTGCACTTTCCCGATCATTTTCGGAAATTTTTCCGACGGCAAAATTTTCCGGATAATTAATTCGGAAAATTTTCCGACGGGTAATTTTTCCGAAAAATAAATTCGGAAAATTTTCCGTCGGAAAAACTTTCCGAAAAAAGTCGGAAAATCGGAATTTCCGTTTTCCGACTCCGACCAAGCCTGCAGGGGAGATATAAAGTAAATGGGTCTATTCACGGAATCAGCAAAATGTGCAAAAAATTCAGTCAAAATTCTGAGAATGTTTTGATTAGTCTGAAATTTTGACAAAAAATGTCAAAAATACTTCCGGGCATGTGCAGAAAATTTCAGACCAAAATATCGATAATTTTTAAAATCAATATTTTGGTCTGAAATTTTCTGCACATGTCCGGGAGTATTTTTGACATTTTTCGTCAAAATTTCAGACTGATCGGAGCATTCTCTGAATTTTCGCTGAATTTTTTGCATTTTTTGAATGTTTTGCTGGTTTCCGTGAATACGGCCGAAAATGATTTTAAAATATTTTTTTTTGATTTCGGAAAAAATGCAAATGTCCTATTTAAACCACCAGGTTACATACCTTTTATTAATTTTTTGATTTTTTTTTGTGGAGAATTGATGATTTTTAAGAACATATTCAGGTTATTTTTTAATTTTTAATGGGGTTATTCTCGGAACCAGCAAAAAATTCAGCGAAAATTCGGAGAATGCTCCGATTGGTCTGAAACTTTGAGAGATTATTTAAAAAATACTCTCTGCCATTTCAGACCGAAACATTGATTTTAAAACATATCGATTTTTATTTCTGAAAAATTTCAAAATCGATATTTTGGTCTGAAATTTTCAGGGAATGACCGGGAGTATTTTTAAAATTATTTCCCAAAGTTTCAGACCGATCGGAGCATTCTCCGAATTTTCGCTGATTTTTTTGCTGGTTTTTTCTATTTTTTGCTTTTTTTGATAGTTTCGAGAATAACCCCATTAGCGGCCACTCACGAAATGACGCTCAAATCGGGCTCTGTCTGATTATTTGTTTTTATTTAATTTATTTTTTTTAAAACTAACTATCTCACTTTTCTTCTCATCACTTAACGCGCGTTCGAGATGTGGCAATAAAATATATAGTCGGCCCGCTAAAATGATCAAACGCGCTCCGCCGAACTCAACGCTATGCAATTTTCATTTTGTTTTCCAAATTATTTTATTTCACGTTGAATTTACACGTGAAATGAAATAATTTGGAGATCAAAATGAAAATCGCGTAGCTTTGAGTTCAGCGAAGCGCGTTTGAACATTTTGGCGGGCCGACAATACACAAAATAATTAATTTATTAAAGAAAAATAATAAGTGCCTATTTTAATTAATTTAAATCACTTTCTTCTTCATTGTTTTACTGTCCAAGAACTTGGCGAATTTTTCATATTCTCTTTCCGATAGTTGAAATTCGACGAGATTCTCTGCGTTTCCAGCAGAATCATTCTGTTTATTCCTTGATTGTCTTCTTTGTGGTGCAAGAAGATTAGTCAGCTCTTCGATATTTTCAGTAACTGGTTTTCTTCCCACTGGATGCACTAATTGGTTGATTTGTTCGAATTGAGAATCAGTAGCAATCAAGGATATCTGAAAAAAAAACAGGCGTGACGTGAATTTTCTGTAATTTTAATCCAATTTTTTAAATTGCTGTTTTGCATTGGATTAAAATGTCAGGAAAAACTATTCGGAACCAGCAAAAAAAAAAAGCAAAAAATAGAAAAAAATCATCAAAAAATTCAGCGAAAATTCTGAATCCGATCGATCTGAAACTTTGGGAAATCATTTAAAAAATACTTTCGGTCATTCCCTGAAAATTTCAGACCAAAATATCGATTTTGAAAAATTGATTTTTTGGTCTGAAATTTTCAAGGAATGTCGGAGAGTATTTTTTAAATGATCTCTCAAAGTTTCAGATCGATCGGATTCAGAATTTTCGCTGCATTTTTTGCTGGTTTTTTTCTATTTTTTGCTTTTTTTTTGCTGGTTCCGAGATTAACCCCACTTACACTACGTGGTGATTTAGTTTCCAATATATCTTGAAGCTTCAGAAGACGTGAACTTTTGATGTCACTGTAAACAGGAAAATAAATATTTACGGCTAAAATTCTACACACCTATTCACTTTTTCAATCTTTTGCTTCTCAGTCCGATGACGATGAAGCAACAAGTTGTAGTAATTGATTTGTCTCAAATCTTTGCGATATTGCTTCGTACCTGCATCCTAAATAATCATGATAAAAGATCAAGCTAAATATATTCAAACGTTCTCTCTCTCTCTCAATCAAATACACCCACCTCTTGATTTGAAAGGGCAACGGCGACACAAAATAGAACGAGAAAAACGAGAACGTAGTGGACGTCCATCAGAAATTTACGCAATACTGACCGACTATTGTACGGATACTGGTGACGATGGAAATTGTGGCCAGTTCATTCATTCATCCAATTCGATAATCGTCCTCCTCCTCCTCCTCCTTCGTTTGGAAATCTTGTTCTTTCTCCATTGCGCTTTCATCTCGCTAATTGAATAGCGTCGCCAGCTGCCTGCTTTATTGTGGTTTTCGCCGCCGGCCACTTTATGTTATGATACGCATTGTAAACATTGAAACAGCATAAAGATTAATTGCAGGCGTATCCAGCTGTAGTGGAGGATTTGGACTTGATTGAGGAGGAAGATCAAATCATTCACACGCTCAGTTTGGAGGATGCCATTGATCCAGAGAATCAACTCAGTGAGCAAACTTTTTTTTTTGTTTGTTTTGTTTCAACCAGAAATTAACATCGGGAGCTGGGATTTTACGGACTTTCGAGATCTGTTTTCTTCAAATGGGAAAGAAAAAGAAAAAACACATTTTTTTCAAAAATGTCTGAAGGGCATAAGTTTCAGTACAGTGGAATTTGTTCAAAATTATTTCAGAAAAATCTCAACAAATTTTCCATGTTAAATACTGGAACTAATGTGTCAACTGAACCAGCAAAAAACTCTGCTAAAATTCGTAGAATGCTCGGATCGGAGTTCTGAAACGTTGAGAAATCATTTAAAAAATACTCTTCGCAGAAAATTTGAGACCAAAATATTGATATTTTGGTCTGAAATTTTCAGGGAATGACCGGAAGTATTTTTTAAATTATTTCCCAAATTTGCAGATCGATCGGAGCATTCTCCGAATGTTCGTTGAATTTTTTGCTTTTTTTTGCTGGTTCTGTGAATAACCACATATTGCCGGCCCGTCAAAATGGTCAAACGCGATCCGCTGAACTCAACGCTATGCGATTTTCATTTTGGTCTCCAAATTATTTCATTTCACGTTGAATTTATACGTGGAATGAAATAATTTGGAAACCAAAATGAAAATCGCATAGCGTTGAGTTCAGAGGAGCGCGTTTGACCATTTTGGCGGGCCGATAATAGACAAAAAATCACAATTTCCGAATTTCAACAGCTAATTTTCAATCGAAAGCTATTTTTTGCTGTTTGTTAATTTTCTTCCACTGTTTCTTATTATTTCTGCATTCAGAAATTAATTTTCTTCACTAAACAGTGGATTTTAAATGTTTCGATTTTTACGGATTGGGGCTCTTTTGAATTGGAAATTCTACAAAATTGAAATTTCACGTTTTGGAAATTGCGTGAAAATAGAAATCCACGAAATAGAAATGTAACAAATCAGAAACGTAACAAAATGGAAACGCGTGAAAACAGAAACGCAGCAGAGCAGAAATGTGTCGAATTGGAAGTGGAAGTTAAATGGCAATGGAGCGAGCGCGTTTGCGATATTTATTTTTCAAAACGAATTTTTCGATATTTTTCACGTTTTTTCGGTTTTTTTTTTCGATTTCGATTCGTGGAAAAAAAATATCGAAAAAAACGTGAAAAAGTCCAAAAATACGTGGAAGATATCGAGAAAGTCGTTTTGAAAAATAAATCTCGCAAACGCGCTCGCTCCATTGCCATTTAACTTCCACCTCCAATTCGACACATTTCTGCTCTGCTACGTTTCTGTTTTCACGCGTTTCCATTTAGTCACGTTTCTGATTTATGACATTTCTATTTCGTGGATTTCTATTTTCACGCAATTTCCAAAACGTGACATTTCAATTTTGTTTAATTTCTATTCCGAAAGAGCACCCTACGGATTTTTAATCCCTAAATTTTACGTTTTACGGAATCCGTAAAAGTATATTTTACGCCCAGCCCTGATCAACATTATATATTTATTCAAATCCTTCTTTCAGATGTCTTCAAACTTGACCCGGAATTTGAAAAGAACGAAGCTGTTTACGAAGAAATTCGCAAAGAAATCATTGGAGATGCCGACATTTCGAGCGAAGAAGAAGAGTCGGAGGACGATGATGATGATGATGATGAAAGTGGAAATGAAGCAGAAGCTCCAAAAAAGACAACCGAAATCATTGATAACACTGATCAGAATCTTACTGCATTCAGAAGGGAAGTCTATTTGACTCTACAGTCTTCTCTCGATTATCAAGAAGCTGCACACAAGTTGCTGAAAATGAAGATTCCGCCGAATCTGGAGAATGAGCTGTGCGCAATGCTTGTCGATTGTTGTGCTCAGCAACGTACGTACGAGCGCTTCTACGGAATGCTCGTCGAACGTTTCTGTCGTCTCCGTCTCGAGTATCAACAAATGTTCGAGCAACTCTGCCGTGATACCTATTCGACTGTTCATCGTTTTGATATTACAAAACTGAGAAATCTGGCTCGACTCGTTGCACATCTTCTTTCCACTGATGCAATCGAATGGTCGATTCTCTCTAACGTTAAAATGACCGAAGAGGATACGACGTCAGCTGGCAGAATCTACATCAAGTACATCTTTGTAGAGCTTGTCGAAGCTATGGGAATGGTGAAACTGCATGGCAGAGTTAGCGATCCGTGAGTTTTATTTTTTATTTCCCCTCCAGTTATTCATTCGTCTTTATTTTCAGAACTCTTGCCCACTGCTTTGCCGGTCTTTTCCCACGCACCAATCCGCAAAGTGCGAGATTCTCCATCAACTTTTTCACAATGATCGGACTTGGAGGACTGACGTGAGATTTTTTTCTTTTATTTTGTGAATTTTATTGGGTTATTTAAAAATAAAAATGATGAAAAATAGCCACGGTGTTCAGAATTTGAAAAGTGGGCGGAGCCGAGCAAACGCGCCCCACTGGATTTTTTCGCGCGAAATTCAAATTTTGACGCATTTTTTATGTTTTTCGAGAAAAAAAGCATAAATTCTTTTTTTTCCCACATGTGCTCCAACGGAATTATAGCTGAGGTCTTTAGAAATTTTTTAAGCCTAAGAACGTCGAATTTGGTTCAGCCGCCATTTCGAAATATTCGTTTTGAGTTTTTTGGTGTTTTTGCAGGATAAATCTTTACGAAAATTGAAGTTTGGGCAATTTTATGGTATTAAAAGATACAATACATACATTTTACAAAGGAAAACAGGTTTTACTGAAAGAAAAATAAAAAAATAAATTAAAAAAATTCGAGAGTCGCAAACTGCGCAAGCACCGAAAGTGCGCCATGAAAGTTTGCTGACGCGCCAGCAAATTAGGCTCCGCCCACATTTCAAATCCTGGACACCGTGAATAGCAAAAAAAAATGGAGGGAAAAATTGGAAAATTGGTAAAGTAAATTTTGGACAGAGTTATCGATTTTCTCAAAAAAAATTTACGGGAAAAAATACACTATTTTTAAATCAATATTTCGGTCCAAATTTACGGGGCAGGCTTGGTCGGAATCGGAAATTCTGATTTTCCGACTTCTCGAAAAATTTTCTGAAAAAGGTCAAGAAAATGCCGAGAACTTCTCAAAACTAAGTTTTTCTGTTGAATTTTGGTTGATTTGTTGATTTTCACATTAAGTTGAGAAAAAAAAATGCAATTTTTAGTTTAAAAAATCGGGTATCCTATAATGGGGTTATTCTCGGAACCAGCAAAATAGAACAAACCAGCAAAAAATTCAGCAGAAATTCGGAGAATGCTCGGATCGGTCTGAAACTTTGATAGATCATTTAAAAAACACTCCCGGCCATTTCCTGAAAATTTCAGACCGAAATATCGATTTTAATTTCTGAAATTTTTTTAAATCGATATTTTGGTCTGAAATTTTCAAGGAATGTCGGAGAGTATTTTTTAAATGATCTCTCAAAGTTTCAGACCGATCGGAGCATTCTCCGAATTTTCGCTGAATTTTTTGCTGGTTTTTTCTATTTTTTGTTTTTTTTTTTGCTGGTTCCGAGAATAACCCTATAAAAATTTCGGAAAAACATTAACATAGTTTTCCGATTTTTTGAACAGTCCCGATCTGGGAGAATTTTGGACATTATTATTTCCCAAAAATTTAAACCATTATGAGCATTCTCCCAGTTTTCCCCCCAATTTTTGCATTATTTTTTTCTGAATACCCACATTAGTGATCCATCTACCTTAATTATTCGTTTTCAGACTGAATCTGCGTGAATGGCTCCAAAAAGGATTGAAAAAGAAGAAAGGAATGCTTGATGAGATAAAGGCGAACGAGAGTAGCTCGGACTCTTCATCTGACTCTTCTGATTCCTCTTCAGACTCATCAGATTCTGACAGCTCTGACTCGTCGGACTCTTCGTCTGATTCTGATTCATCGTCGGACACTGATTCTTCAGTGGAGCCGCCCAAGAAAAAATCAAAAATGTTATCGAAAGTAACGAAAATACAAAAAGAAAAGGAAATAAAACGAGAAGAGCCAGAGGAACGACCCGAACCCTCGAGACGTGATGAACGGGGACGGGATAGAAGAGATGAACCGCGCAGAGATCGTCGTGATTCTAGAGGTGATCGACGAGATCATGGAAGAGAGAGATCAGGCGGTCATCGAGATCGAAGCAAGGAGGCGCGGAATGATTCTGTTGAACGACGCCGTCCACGTCACAGCTCGAACGAAAAGCGGCGTGATAAAAAGGAGGAGAGACGTGATGAATCTGAAGACCGACGTCGTCAACGTCGCAGTTCGAAAGAAAACCGCCGTGATCGAAGCGAGGAGCGGGAAAGTCGTCGGAGCAAAAAGGAGAGGAGTAGAAGCCGTGAGCGTACCCGGAAACATCGCAGCAGAAGTGTCGAAGATCGTCGCCGGCATCATCGTCACTGATAATCAATCAATCGTCTGTATTATTTTATTATATTTATTATCATTATTGTTTATGCAATTGCGTGTTTTGTTAAGCCAATAGTTTGTTCTTTTTTTCTTTAATAAACACGCTCTTCCAAGTAATACGGACGAACTTTGTCCATTTTTTTCTTGTTATTTTTTATTTTTCATCCACATACGATGATGTCAAGGTTCTACCACATCCGCCTTATAGCCGAGACTTGTTCCATTCTCTTCAAGACCATCTTTGTAGCAAGATGTTCGACGACAGAAGACAACCTACCTGGATGACTTCTTCAAAACTCTTCTCCACAGTGAAATCAGCTGACCTTTGTCAAAAACAACATTTGAATTACCGCGCGTCTCTGCGTGTGTACCCGCGCTTACGGTAGCTTGCGTGTGTGCCCGCGCGCAGAGTGCCCAAAGAAAAACTGCCCTTTTCGGTCCACAAGTGTTGCCGTCGCGCGGGTTCAAGGTCCGCTGACCTATCCCCTTTTTTGCTACGAGCAATCCCTTTGTTATAGCCATGAGTTGGCGAATTACCGCGAATCGCCCGTCGGCATTCCGGAAACGCAGGGTTTTTCCCAAATAAATTTCTGATGATTTTCTTTATGGCGCGGCCAGAAATGAAAAAAGGTGGCCATAAATGCAGAAATTACCCCTTTTTTTCTAAATTCAACCGTGCGATTTAGAAAAAAAAAGAGGAAATTTCTGCATTTATGGCCACCTTTTTTTTTTTTTTCATTTTGTTAATAAATCGTCTCTTTTCTAAAATTTGTTCTTAACACCGCTTATCCTTCCCCTTGTTGCCTTCTTTTCTTCGTCGGACCTGGGAGTTGCGGGGAATCGACGAGTTCGTTGACTCACCTCCAAGCTGATCCCTCGACATGGTGTATCGACCAGTTCTTAGGCGCGGTTTCGTTAAACCGCCCTAAGATAGAACCGAGTCGGACCCAGGTTATGAGAGGCATAAAGCAGTTGCCCACATGTTGGCAGCAGACATGTCGAAATTCGGGCCGGCCCGGGCCGGTAGAAAATTTTCCCGGCCCGGACCGGTCGGCCCGATCAATTTTTAGTTCGGTTTTTTTTCGTAAGTTTTTTCGTTTTTTTTAAATAAAAACAAATATTGTCAACCCGCCAAAATGATCAAACGCGCTCCGCTGAGCTTAGTACTACGTGGATTTCATTTTGGCTTCCAAATTATTTCATTTCACGTTGAATTTGTACGTGAACTGAAATAATTTAGAAACCAAAATGAAATCCACGTAGTACTGAGTTCAGCGGAGCGCGTTTGACCATTTTGGCGGTTCGACAATATTCGAAGTAATTTCGTTGTTATATATAATGGATTCGTGGCGAAGTGACAATTCACGTGAAACTGGGAGACGAAAAATCTCTTCATTTCTTCAGTTATTGTGTTTTCAATCGACTTGCGACATCAAAACGTGAACTCCCGCCCACTTTTTTTCACGCGAACATTAAATTTTAGTGCATTTTGAATTTTTGCGTGAAAAAAAGTGGGCGGAGTTTCACGTTTTGATGTCGCAAGTCGATTGAAAACACAATATTGTCCATTCGCTAAAAAAGCACGTGCGCTCCACAAAACTTAGTACTTCGTGGATTTCATTTTCGTCGCCAAATTATTTCTTCACGTGTAAATTTCACGTGTAAATTCAACGTGAAATGAAATAATTTGGCGACGAAAATGAAATCCACGAAGTACTAAGTTTTGTGGAGCGCACTTGCTTTTTTCGCGAATGGACAATATTTCTTCATTTTTTCGAATAAAAACGTGAAAAAAATTGTCACTCCACCACGAATCCACTATAATGGATTCGTGGCGAAGTGACAATTTTTATCACGTTTTTATTCGAAAAAATGAAGATATTTTTTTGTCTCACAGTTTCACGTAAAATTCGTTTGTTGTGATTACATTTTTTATTTTTGAGCAGATATTTTCTCTTCATTTCACGTATTATAAAATTTTCCGGGCCGATCGGGCCAACCGGCCCACGACATGGCTGGTTGGCAGTATGTACTTTCAATTTGCAACTCATGTTGTGAATTGGGAGATCCAAATGTGGATCTCCGGCTCGCAACTTCATTTACCAATGCGCCAACAAAAAAGAAGTGATTCTACTCAAATCACAAGCAAAACATCCCGAAATGAGCCCCGAAACGCGCTCGCATTTATCGCCTGACCTCAACCTATTTGAATCTTCGCGGCGGCAAGTTAGGCGACCGTAACCCGCCCACGCTGCGGCGGCAGGACAACTTTTTAGGATTCAGGTATTGTTTTCTTTTTATTGATTTACCCTTTTCATTAAAATTTACGTGTTTTTTTTCCTTTTCCCGCTTTGTGTGTAAAGGGTCCGAAAACCCTAATTTATTCCATAAGACGTGTACGGAAGTGCCGCGACTCTCGCCAATAGCGAGAGCATGGCCCGAACCGACCGCAGGACCACTTTTCTCCGTTTTTCCCTCGATCGAGGTTTTTCGGAAAATACATTTAAATCGCGTTTTATTTGATGTCTTTCGGCAGTCGTTTCAACCGCTAACATTTTTCAATGTCGGGATTTTTTAAGAAAGTGCCATAAATTAAAATTCAAAGTAAATTTGAGCAATATTTCGGGCTCCGGGACGTTTCAAAACAAGACGTTTCGAAACTGGAACTTTTCAAAACTATGACGGTTCAAAACTTTGAGTGCAATTGTGCGTCACGGTGTACGCACTAGTGACACCAGAGCACACGCACATTAAATGTTCATTTTGAGACCCTGACAAAACCGGGGAAAACCACGAAACCGGGGAAGACAAAACAAGGGAAGACAAAACCGGGGAAAAAATGACAAAACCGGGAAAAAAAATGACAAAACCGGGGAAAAGTTGAAAGTCTGCGGCGCACTTTTTCCTGTTTTTTTCAACACTTCCAGTACAAAACATCATGCAGCCGTTGCAAAAGGGGGCGGAGCCTCTTCCCCGGTTTTGTCTTCCCTGGTTTCGTCTTCCCCGTTTTCGTGGTTTTCCCAGGTTTTGTCAGGGTCTCTTTATTTTCGTTTTGTCATTGTTTTAAACTCTTTTCACGTACTATTCATTTTCTTTTTTCGTTTTGTCATTTTTAACTCTCTTCACGCGTTTTCCTCTCGTTTCGCATTTTTTAAAATAATTTTTTGCCGGTATTTAAATTTGGTCAACTTCGCCGGGCTCATGTTTTGTCTTTTGTCGAGTGCTTTACCAGTAAAACGCTTTAGTAAATTTTCCGATAAATTTAACGAACTTTTACCGGTGATTTATTTTATTTAGAAAAACTTCAACCGCGTGTCTTGCATCGGCCAATGACAAAACGAAAAAAGAAAATGAATATTACGTGAAAAGAGTTTAAAACAATGACAAAACGAAAATAAACATTTAATGTGCGTGTGTTCTGGTGTCACAAGTGCGTACACCGTGACGCACAATTGCACTCAAAGTTTTGAACCGTCCTAGTTTCGAAGTGGCAGGTTTTGAATCGTCCCAGTTTTGAAGTGTCCCAGTTTTGAAAAGTCCCAGTTTCGAAACGTCTTGTTTTGAAACGTCCCAGAGCCATATTTCGTGTCGGACTAACCGGACCGGCCGCGGACAATATGGACGAAGCGGTTGGATGGCGGACGGACGGAAGGATGGATGCGATGGACGAAAATTGGTCAGAATGGAATCCTCACTTTATTTTATACAATTGTGTGTTTTGTTAAGCCAATTGTTTGCTTTTTGTTCTTTTTTTGTATAAATCAACACGTTCTTCCAAGATTTCGCACAATGTTCAAAATTTTATTAATCTTCTCGCTTTCATTTCAGTTGACGACGGACGGACGGAGGGCAAATGAAATAAGGACACAATTCAACAACATTTGAGGATAATTGGTAAGATAGGTGGGATAGAAAAGATCGGAGAGAGAGAAAGAGAGTGAGAGAGAAATCTAGAATACGTTATTATAGTGGAAGATTTCAGGCGAACGACGAGAATTGGCCTCGCTTGGCGAACGCGAATCCGTATGGAGAGGCTCGTTTGGCGAAGGCGAATGATCGGTAGGGGGATCTGCAATTTTCGTGATTTATTTTTTTGCCGTAACCCTTGCTCCCTGCTCCCTGCCCTCCCGATGCCGCTCACGTTCTTATCTCATTTAAATCTCGGCTCGGTGAAACATACAAAAAATAAAGAAAGAAAATAATTGTTCACCTCTTAGCGAATCCGAATCTCGCACGTTTCTCCAGAAATTCGAGGTCTTCGTCGCTGCGTTTCGCAAATGCGAATGCCCTGAAAAAACGGAGCAATTTTTAATCTTTTGCCGTGGATTTCTCGTTTCTTTCAACATCAGCGATTATTCATTCATCCCTGGAGAACGATAAAGCAAAATAGTGGGGGAACTGGCTGAGTGATCAGTTATGAGATTGTTTTCGTTATTTTTTGATCCCTCGCTCTTTTTTTTATCCAAAAATATGGTCAGAAAAATAGACTAACCTGTAAGGTGAGCGCTTGTCAACACTCGCTTCCACCTCGGCTCCGTCGTGCTGAAAAATGGACAATAATTTTTTTTTTTTTGCTTTCTTGGAATTTTTGGCTATCAGCCGTCGGATGCGGCGTAGAACTCGCTCTTGCGCACCTATTAGGTGCCAACTATGCGCTTGTGATGGCTAATAGCCGCATATCGCTCTCTCTCTCTCTCTCTACCCCATTTCTCGATGACACATGCGTTCAAGTCGAGTTTAGTCAAGTTTTAAAGCCAAATCAAGTAGAGACAGACGCTAGGAAATCAAATGATTCTGCGTGATGCGACGACTCACTTACCAGTTGTGCCGAAATGCAAAGAACGAGAAGCGCCAGGAAGCAGACAATCGACGAGACGTTCGTGTTCATCGCGAGAACTTTTGTGGGGACCCACTGCAACAACAACAACAACAACTACAAAAACAATGTAAAAGGGAAAGTGAAAGTAAAAGACAAAAAAAGAGTCGGACTTGAAACGAAGAAGAAGTCGATCGGGCGACGGACGGAGCCCTGGCGGTCCCGCCCATCGCCTGCGGCAACTAGAAGAGGGGGCGGAGCTTGCTCGCGGAAAGTGAGTTAATGACATGGACAACCCCAGTCGGATAGATAATTGGCAAGAGGTGATGAATATTTGAAAAGAATGAAAACAAAACACAGGAAAAGGGAAGAGGACGACACTGGCTGGCGCCGCAGAGTGACGTGGAGGGATGGGTGCAGACGTGAGTGCGTGTGAATCGGAAAAATGAAGATTTCAGTTTTGAACAATGTAATTGGAAGCACAGAAATCTATAATGCGCATTAAGCGCATGCCCTTCTATTGTTCCGTTTCATCACATCGATTTATCGCGACGCGGGCCGCCGACGCACAGGTGTATGCGAGTGCATGAAACACGCATACGCGTGCACCACTAATATTATTAAGGCCAGATTGTTTACAAGTGGTCAGTCTTCGTTTTTTAACAGTCTTTGGTTGTTTTTTTTTTTGCCACGGCGAAACATGCTGTCGCTCGACAATTGGCTCTGCTCATTTTTTTTTCGCACGGACCGTGCACTGCGGACTTTCCCGCATTTCGTCTCGCGTATCTCAATTTCCCATGTAGAGCGCTGCATGGCCTAGGTTCCGATAGGGTCACGGTGGAACTTTCAGCGATTGATAATAACTGTTATTCTGTCGCGTCGCTTCTCGGAAATTCCAGGTGAGCATCAAATGCATGAAGTAAAGCGAGACCTAAACCGCTCAAACTACTTGGCTTTAAAAATAATTTTTAGCGTTTAATCTGAAAAAAAGAACTGGAAAAAATAGAACGGCTACAAAATAGAAATGAGCGGAATAGAACAGCGCGAAATAGAAATGTGACAAAATAGAAATGGGCGAGATAGAAATCGGAGCGCGTTTGCATTATTTTTCGAATTTTCCGATCATTATAGGATTTTTCAGTAATTTTCAGATATTTTACGCACTTAACAACATCGAAAATGAAGAAAGGTATAAAATCAATGCAGTTTCAGAAAAAAAAAAATGGAAAATCGGCAAAAAACTGAGCAATTGAAAAAATGAATTGTAGCCGTTCTATTTCGTAGCATTTCTATTTCGCTCAGTTCTATTTTTTCCAGTTATTTTTTGTAGCAATTCTATTTTGTAGCATTTCTATTTCGCCTATTTCTATTCTGTCGTACCCTCTAATTTGGAACAGGCAGGTACGAAAATCGATCGATAACTCGACGAAAACTATATTTTTCTAGATTTTCACTGCATCTCCTCGGCTGTAAGGCTTGGTCCGGACAAAAATAAAACGGACAAACTTTTTTCGCGGCTCGTCAGGTTGGTCCGCACCAGGGGTGGGACAAAAAAAAATTTCCACAAAAAAAAAACTTTTTTTTGTCACCAAAAAAAGTTACCAAAAAAAAAAAAACTTTTTTTGTCCCCCAAAAAAATTACCAAAAAAAAAAACAAATTTTTTTTGCTCTCAAAAAATTTACCAAAAAAACCAAAAAAATGCCAAAAAAAGTACGTATTTCTGCCATTTAAAAAGAAATTTTCCAAGTTTTTGTTGAAAATTATGGACCTATTCATTTGAATTAAAATGAATTTTTATGTCACATTTATTCAATGCATTACAACATTTTAATGAATTAATCTGAATTTTCCTGAACCATTGATTTTGAGATTTTCTGCAAATCGCGCCTAGCCATCCTGGTCAAATAAGTGAACTTATTAACAAATACATGCATGCGCCTTTAAACATTTACTCCGAGTACACAAAAATGATGACAAAAGATGCATTTTTTGACCAGGATGAATAGCCGCGATTTTCAGAAAAACTCAAACTCAATGGTTCAGGAAAATTCAGATTAATTAATTAATATGTTGTAATGCATTGAATAAATGTGACATAAAAATTCATTTTAATTCAAATGAATAGGTCCATTAGAGGTTTTTGTCAATTCGGAGCATATACCGAATAAGTTTTTGCCCAAAAACCGGAACTTTCTTTCGCCTCCGTGGCTCTAAAAAAAAGAAAAAAAAAAAAAATTTTTTTGGTCTCACTCTTACCATCGAAAAAAAAACAAAAAATTTTTTGTCTCATCCAAAAAAAACCCGAAAAAACAAAAAAAAAATTTTTTTTGGTCCCACCCCTGATCCGCACCACGGGATGCTGGCGACTACCATTTTTTCAAACGCTTTTTTTGCCGCCGACGCCACACGCTGCGGCTGCGTCGCGTGAGAACGCTGCGTCTCATCGCTTACACGCTCTCTGCCTGCAAAATTAATTTTAAAACATGTGAATTCGCCCAATTTGACACACTTCCAAGTTTATTTCAATGAAGCGCAGTTTCGCCCATGGAGACCTCGAAAAACATCTTCATTTGCACACTTTTCAAATAACTTTGAGGGGTATGTGTTTTTCCGGATCAACGGAGAAGTCGAATTTTTTCAGAGGACTCTATAGGACAAGGGCGGCTCCTAGGTAAGAAATAAGTTTTAGAAAATGAACACTCTTCCACGAGTGAATTTAGCACGATCGGACACATCTGAAACTCGTGGAAGAGTTTGCATTTTCTAGGCCACAACTCTTATCGATTTTCTGGCTTTTTAATTGCACGACAGTATATGTAATTGCAAACCCTACAAAATCACAAGATCAAAAGTTCACAGCTTTTATCCAAGAAAAAACAAGCCGAACAAGTTGCGACAATAACAAGAAGCTCTTGAAAAAATGGGAGGAGATCAACAAGAACAGAAAACAAAGGAACGAATAAAAAATTATTAGAATGAACTCGAAAATCGACATAATATGTAATAACCTCTCGGTATTTTTTTTTTGGTTGTTGTTTTTGACTGCTGGAAGGAAAAAAAAGTGTCAGAGAGCACAGAACTATACATTTGAGATGGGAAGTTCACTCACTCACTCAGTATTGTTATGAACGTGTGTAAACATGAACGTCCATGGATATATCTAACCATAATCCATTCTTTGATAACCGGAAAAGCAAAAAAAAAAAAAAAACTGCATTGTGTTATCTCTAATCTTATCATCTTTGTGAATGAATATATTTTTGTAATCTTTTCTTGGCACCTGTCTAACTCTCTCTTTGTGCTTTTTCTTCAATTTTTCACGTCAATCGTACGTACCTCCTCCCTATCAATTATGCACAGAAGGCCAGTAAGTAATTGCAGCACAATTTGCATTCTAAATTCTAAATCCTTTTTTCTTTATTTCTCGACTTGGGTCCTCTGGTCCCCTAAAGGATTACTGTAATGACATCAAGTGCATTTCATTTGCATCCTTATTTAGACACCGTCATCGAAACCGCCCGAGGCGATGCTTGGTCATGCATCCTTCCGTTTCAATCGTGTCAATCCTGATTTGGAGGTCTATATGCTATAGGTGTCAAGTCAAATGTCAAAACACGTAGAAGGAACAAGAAAAGAAAACGATTGTGAAGACGTGAGAGAACTGAGAACTCAACGGCTCATAAAACCCAAGGACACGAGAGCTTCCGCAAAATATTTAGCTGGGGGTCGCCAGCCGAGAGCGAATTTATGATGCCAATTGTATTTAAACAAGCCTGATCTGGCGCCTATCGTCGCCGATCAGTCTTGAGTAGCCGCCTGCGGCGGCTGTTAGGTTGGGCGTATCATTAAGCTTGATCTAGTTCAAAGCACCCTTTTTAGTTTCAAAACAACACAAAACATTTGGAGAAAGGGAAGATGTCCAAACAGAGTTGAGGAATTCCGTGGTCATGTATTTGTTGTATCCAATAGATTGTATGAAAATTTCGAGGAAATCTCGGTCCTGTCCATTTTGGAATGCGATTTTTCATTCAGAAGATCCCCGTCGATATTCTTCGGAGAGGCATCTCCATTGATGATCCGCGTGTTGTCTAGAAGCGAGAACTTCTGGAATTGAATCCAGGGATAACTGTTCTTGATACAGTTGTTGATGGGGTCAGTCTTGGTTCCGTGTCGGATGACAGGAAGGATCTGACGGAAATCTCCGCCCAGAACAATACGTTTTTCTCCGAAAGCGGAGGGAGAGTCGGTCAACTCTCGAAGCACGAAATCAGCAGTTTCCAATGCAGTTTTGGAGATCATGGAGCACTCGTCCCAGATGATCACATCCACTTCTTTTAGCTTCTTTGCCTCGTCACTTCCTTTGCTGTGATTGCTCGTCTTGGAATCGTTTCCGATGTTCAGTTTGAACAGTGACGCAGAAGTCCGGCCATTTTGGAGCAATATGCTGGCAGTTACTGTCCAGGCGGTGCACTGTACGTTCTTGTTCATTACGGTGAGCGTGTGAAGGATCGCGTTGTATGTGTACGTCTTTCCAGCTCCTCCGGGACCATCGAGAACAAACATCTGAGGAAGAGTGAAGTCGGTTGAAGCGGCAATTACAAAATTTTCGTAGTAGGCTCGTGCTTCTGATTTCTCCTGACCGTATCCCCGATTCAGAAAATCCCCTGACATGTCCTTCTTGAAGAGATTCCACAAAGTTTGGGTGTCGCCAATCTCGGAGAAGGCCAGAACAGCAGAGAAGGCTGCTCTCAGCTGGGATGGCATGTAATAAGCGGCCATTTCCTCGAGTGACTTGATGGCAACGGCATCGTCGCTCAGAAGACCTTGGGGTTTTGCTGCTTCGACAAAAGTATCATGCACAGTTGGAATACCATTGTCGTCTTTAGTCGTTTTCAGATTCGAGAAGCTGGTGGCACCTTTGGTGTACAGAATCATAAGACGTAGAGCGTATTTTTCAGGATCTCCTGGAGAGACCCCATAAATCCTTCCGATGGTCCTTTCTCCGCCTCTTTTTCTAGTTTTCCACCGTCCTCTTGTCTTGTCGAAGGTGAAATATTTTGTCACAAGCCTGATCTGACGCCTATCGGCGCCGATCAGTCTTGAGTAGCCGCCTGCGGCGGCTGTTCGGTTGGGCGTATGATTAAGCTTGATCTAGTTCAAAATACCCTTTTTAGTTTCAAAACAACAATTTATTCACTGAAAACTACTTGAACAACAGAACTATCTTAAAAAAAAACGATAAAAAAAATAATGAGATCAAAGAATTTCTTTGTACACGACGTTGAATAGTCGCTCAGAAGTAGATTTGATGAAAAGCTCATTCTTTGATCTGGCGCGGGAAAGAGCAACGTATGTCTGTCCGTGAGCAAAGACGTCTTCCGGGAGGTAGAGTCCAACTCTTCCAAACGATTGTCCCTGTGCTTTGTTGATGCTGATGGCAAATGCCAACTTGACCGGGAACTGTGTTCTCTTGAGGTGGAATGGAAGGTTTTTGTCTTCGTAGCAGGTGATCCTCGGCACGAAGGTGTCCTTTCCTTTGTTGGATCCTATGGCGAATGAATAGAGGATGCACTTTCGCTTGAAACTCTAGACGAAGGGCCGTTGCACATTCCACTGCTCACGTCCAGATTTTTCCAATCATGACGACTGAGCCAACATTCAGACGAAGACGGTGAAGAGGAAGCGAAGATGTCCGAACAGAGTTAAGGAATTCCGTAGTCATGTGTTTGTTTGTAGACTCGTCTTCAACTTCGTCCCGGCGTCCGAAATGTCTCCTCTCAAACCGCCAAACACATCATCCACGAGATCTTCCAAAACTGGGAGACCTTCTAGAAGAGTGACTCGATCTTCGTAGTCGTTTGCTACTCCATCACCAACATCTAGTAGAAACTTGATCCGATTGGCATCTCCATTGATGATCCGCATGTTGTCTAGAAGCGAGAACTTCTTTAATTGATTCCAGAGGTAACTGTTCTTGATATAGTTGTTGATGAGGTCAGTCTTGGTTCCGCGTCGGATAACAGGAAGGATCTGACGGAAATCTCCGCCCAGAACAATACGTTTTCCTCCGAAAGAGAAGGGAGAGTCGGGCAAGTCTCGAAGCACAAAATCAGCAGTCTCCAATGCAGTTTTGGAGATCATGGAGCACTCGTCCCAGATGATCACATCCACTTCTTTCAGCTTCTTTGTCTCGTTACTTCCTTTGCTGTGGTTGCTCGTCTTGGAATCGTTTCCGATTTTCAGTTTGAACAGTGACGCAGAAGTCCGGCCATTTGAGAGCAATGCGCTGGCAATTCCTGTCCAGGCGGTGCACTGTACGTTCTTGTTCATTGATGAGAGCATGTGAAAGATCACGTTGTATGTGTACGTCTTCCCAGCTCCCCCGGACCATCGAGAACAAAGATCTGAGGAAGAGTGAAGTCATTTGCAGCGGCAATGACAGCATCACAAAATTCCTTCTGGCGGGGATTCAAAGTGGCGTAGAGTTGATCTCCTTTTGCTCGGTGGAAGTCCAAATCAACGAAATCGTCAGTAGAGTTGGCGATGACAATAGTAGGTGCAGTGGTGAACGTGTCTATTGATTTTCCCAATCGGACCAATCTTTCATCAATGTCGTAGTCTCTCGTGCTTCTGATTCCTCCTGATCGTGTCCCCGATTCAGAAAATCCTCTGACATGTACCATTGTCGTCTTCAGATCCGAGAAGCTGGTGGCACTTTTGATGTATTATCGATTCAATATTCTTGCCGGTTACAATAGGATTTCACGTGAAAATTCTGCAAACACCACAGTTATTTTTAAAAAATGAGGACGCCACGTGTCACCACACTCACTCAACTTTTTTTCATTGCATTCAGTTGAAAATTAAAAGAAAAACTGAGGGGGTGTGGCTTTAGATTTTCCGCGTGAACTCTTGTGGTAGCCGGCAAGAAGATTGAATTGATAATACAGAAGGAGAAGACGTAGAGCGTATCTTTCAGGATCTTATGGAGAGACTCCATAGATCTCCCGGATGGTCCATTCTCCGCCCCTTTTTCTAGTTTTCCACTCTCCTCTTGTCTTGTCGAAGGTGAAACACTCTGGCATTTCGATGTAGGTGTGTTTTCTGAAGTCCTTGATCCCTTCGAGGTCCTTTCCAGCTCGTTCCTGATCAGCTAAGTTCTTGTTCGGAGCAACACTGCGCCTCTCTTCAGCCGCCTGCTTCGGGTCCATAGTGTATAATTATCCATAGGAAAGGGCGTTTTCAGTCGATTGATGGAGAGGTTCAGCTGCAAGATAGATCTGTTCATGGATCTTGTAAGAGTAAAGTCCGTAGTCTCTGAACTCTTCCACCTGTGCACCCATTGATGCGAGAGCTAATGCCGAATTGAACTGTCGGATGTTGCTCTGGAAGTTGTCAGCATCCGAGCTATCTCCCACCTCCAAATGCGTCTTTGACCGTTGTTGCATTCTTCTCATCCTTTTTATTCCGATATCTGGTTGAATGGTATGTGAATCTCTCAGTGCGTTGCTCCTTGTTTCAGATGCTCTTTTAGCCTTGGCATTGCTTTGAAGACTTGCTCTTCTTTCGTCGGCCCTTTTCTCCGTTTCAGACAGTCTTGTCTCCAATTTTGATTGCGAGTTGCTGATCCTTTCCATCATTTTCTCCTTCTCGGTAGAATCTGCTTTCCGAAGACGTCTGGACTCTCGATCTTTCTTTTTCCGGATCGCACTTTCTTCTGGAGTCTCGCTTTGTTGCTTCCGTCTCATAAACTCTTCAGCAGATCGCGTTTGATCATTTTGGCGGGCCGACAATAAATATTTATACGACTTTCGTCGTAGCAGTAACAAAAAAAAATAGTTAAACGTGAAAACCAATTGAACTCCCGCTTGACGCGAACATTTAATTATCAGTTCATATCCTTTGCAATCGGTATCACTTGGTGTAGTAGCTAGTGAGTTGCAAACTGCAATATGCACTCCCTGGTTCAATTCCTCCTGAGGTCTGTTGAGTTTTGTTGATCCAAAGGCGTGGTTAAAAATAGTTCCCATCAACCACGATCCCTCAATCCTAATGCTCTCTCTCTTTGAGGAATACGGGCTGGCTATCTTCCAAGCGAACAGACGGACATACTTGAATAGCGTAATATATATAAGAAAGATATTCGTTTCTCGCTGGCGGAATGGAGAAAACAAGGCACAAAAGTGTTAAAACAATTTTATTCAAATCGCCGCGTGCATTCATTTGTGAGCAGTGCAGTCGGGCTTTGAGAACGCGCCGATAATTTATGCGGAGCTATATAACTAAGTGTCATTTTTTATTTATGTTGGTGTTCATAAACAGAAAGCTTTCGGCACCGCAGTGTTTGATCGTTGTCAATATGATTCATGGTTAGGAAAAGGTGCACGGCACACGCTTTTTTCTTGAAGGCGTGGGAATTCTCAATTCAGAAATCAGTTGACAACCTTTTTGAATATTGGGAAACCGAGAAGGCAAGGGTTTAGTAGGAGAATGGACCTATTCACGGGAATTTTACAGTCGGTTAATTAAACAGTTACAGGAAAATTCCCGTGAACAGGTCCATAACAAAGGGAAAAAGTAAATTTTTCATGTCGCATCTCCTTTCGACTATTGTGGAGTGGAAAATAAATGGATTAGGAAAACAACGGGTTTAAGAAAAAGCAAAAAAAAAACGGCTGAAATTGTTTTTATGCAATAATAAAGGATTTTTTCCTATTGGAGATTATAAGAAATAGTAGTTTTTCTATGAAAAAATTTGTTTGCAAACAGCAACAGCAATTTTTTTTGAAGGCGGGTTTCGCCACGCTTTCCCGGTGAGTTTTAGGTTTCAACGGATTTCAGACTGTTTTGTCCAGTTTAGTAGCGTTTAATTTTAAAACAACTTCTAGCTAGAAATTCGATGATTTTCGGTAAATACGTTCCGGATAAGAAAGAATGGTGAACGGATTAATTGTTTTAATGGACCTATTCATAGGAGAAAAAAAAAACAAAAAAAAAACATTTTTTTCCTATTCATAGATGTAATGGACCTATTCAGCGCAGGAAAAAAACCGATTTTCGCGGTTTTTTTCCCTATGCAGGTTGTTTTCCAGGAAAAAAACCCATCGCGTCGAGTAAAAAATGCAATGCGCCTTTAATTTTCAATGGGAATTCGGTTGAAATTTAAAGGCGCATAGAGTTATTTCATCCGCCGGTCTCGGCACGATAAGTTGTTTACGTCAAAAAACCTCCGACTGCTGTAGTTTTTTGTCCTTTTTCCTCAATTTTGCATAGGGAAAAAAACCACGAAAATCGGTTTTTTTTTCTGTACTGAATAGGTCCATAAAAAAACGACAAACAATGTCGAAAAACGAATGGTAAACAAGTGTTTATTGACCATGATAGACCATTGATAGAGAGGAGGCGCAGAAAAGGGGCGGAGTTTGCATGAACTAGTAAACAAGTCCGTTCCCACGGGGTTGTAAAATCTCTGTGCCTCCTCACTATCAATGGTCTATCATGGTCAATAAACACTTGTTTACCATTCGTTTTTCGACATTGTTTGTCGTTTTTTTACATCTATGAATAAGAAAAAAAAAATGTTTTTTTTTTGTTTTTTTTCTCCTATGAATAGGTCCATAAGATAAACGAATCCCGTCGAAGTCGCTCTAAAATCAGATGAAAACGAAAAAAGATTCTTGGAAACATTTAAATCAAATACGGTACCTGCACGCACGGAAAAACGTGGCGAGAATCGATGGAATGAAAGCCAGGGTCTAGGAATTCCTTACAGTTTTCCAAAACATAATCTACTCGGTATGAAACCTTTAGTCTAGAGAATAATGGAGCAGTAGTGTTTTTTTGAAAAATATGGTAAATTGAATTGTATTCAAAAGTTACCAAAATCACGTTTTTCAAACAAATGCGGAAAACTATTAGTAGAGATACTGTATCAGGGCAATCTACTATTACCAACCCCTGTTCAGTTACTCGCTTTCGTTGCTCAGTTTTTAACTCGCTCTATTAGGATGAACTCGGATCGCGGGTTTTAACACTTTCTCAAGTACGTAACCGACAGTGTAGGTAAATTAAATTCTTGATTTTAGTAGGTAACTTAACAGGTAGGTAAATTTAATTTACCCTGTATCAGTTCCACAGAAAACAACCTCACCTTCTTACATGAATTAACTACAATATTCTCTGGAATAGTTTTATTAAAAAAAAAAAAAGGAAACAAGTAAATTTTCATATCTGATTGTACATAAATCCAAAGTTTTGAAGCGAGCGTTTCCTTGAATTTTTGAATCATTCTCAATTCCAACGATGGGTGCGGGAGCATTTTAAACAGCTAACAAATTTTTCATAAGGGCATTAATCATTAGATTAGATGGAACGAAGTGTTTTAATAATAAACAGCGAGATAAAAAAAAAAGTTCAGACTCAATTATCAAATACTCAATACTGTTTACAACTGGAACCTACCGGGGGAAGTTTTGCAAAACTGCGGTACAGTTTTTTCTCCAGTTTTAACAGTTCCCGTACAAAAGTGGTGCCTCAAACTTGTAAAGGACGGGGACTTTCCTCGGTTTTAAACAATTTTTTCATCGGTTTTGTCAGGGTTCCTTAATGTGGTTGCATGTGGAAAGAAAAAAACCAATAATCAGAAAAAGTTCTGCGTTAGGGTTCATAATTGTTATTTTTGAGCACAGTTGTGCACTATAAAAATGAAAGATTTGGATAGCTCTGATTATCACTTGTTCTCGGACATGCAACGATCCCTTGAGAGAACTGATTTCAAAACAAAAAGTGATGTCGAAAATTGGCAACTTTCTTGCCAACCTAATAGTTACGTTACTGTATTTAACAAACAAAGAACATTTTTGGCGCGTATATGGCGAGAATAGGCATCTAGGTGGTTAATAGATCTTTTCAATGTGTATTAGATGAGTGTTCTCTAGTTGAAGGACTTCGAGAAAACACCTCCATGGAGGGTACAGAGCCATACTGCCTCTACTTGTGTCTTTTTCAAATATTCCCATCGTTGCCAGCCTAAATCCCATGCCGATATTTTTGTACTCCACAAACAGAACAAAAAAGGGAAAAGTTTTCATTCCGTATTCACCTGAAACTTTCTCTTCGCAGTTCGCACATTCCGAACATCTCACAATGGCAGCTTCTTTTTCGTTCGTTTTTTCTTTCGAACGAAGAAACCTGAATAAGTGTGGTGCGAAATAAAAGATATCCATCTCTAATTGTCAAACACGAAACACACTATCCGAGAACTTGAAACACTCGCTGAGAGGACTTGGATCTTTGTATTTGCATACTGCTTACGAGTCTCTAGTTTTTCACCGCTATAAAGGTGTGCCAATTCTTTCACTTGTCTCATCATAACAACACAATGAAAAGGACGATTATCCCCCTTTTGGCAGTCGCCATTCAATCGGTTCTCTCGCAGTCTTACACTTTTCCACTGAGTCCCGCCGGCCAATCGTATCCACAGTATAATAGTGAGTGTGTAGGGAAATTTGAATTGAACATCTTTGTCTCTTGCAGATGCATACGAATCCAGGTACCCGTACATTCCAAATCAGCAGCAGATGCCTATGCAAATGCCTATGCAACAAGGCCCTTCGAATGGGTATTCTGGAATGAATGGGATCGGAGTGTTCCGAGATTCGAATCCAATGGCCAACAGGTTTCAGTTCAATCCAATGTCAAGAGTTCAGGTTCAGCCGCCAATGCAAGGTAGTTTTTTTGACTCAAATATTGTTGGCTAATAACCGTTGAATAAAGTGGCTAACGACTGCTTGTCACCTCGTGTTTTTCAGAGTTTCCCTTTACCGAAATCATACTAATTTTTGAATACAAAAAATAAAACGAAACGCGGAACTCTCTTCCTAGTCATATGTATGTCCTAATGCGGTTAATTATGGCAAAAAACACAGAAAAAAAACTACAAGATATCCATTCTTTCAATTTCCGGTGCCGCCAGAATAAGATTCTTTTCCAGACCCCTCCCCATTCTCATCGCAACGAGTAACCGCTCCAGTAGGACCATCCGAGTACCGAGTAGATCAAAAGGCGCCAAAAGGCCCCACTCGCATCATCCCGCCGTTTCTCAAAAGTGCTTCCGTTGCCGAGAAGGACAAAGTGAGTTTCCATAGAGTTCGCTTTTCCCGACACTTTTTCTTCTTTTTCGTGTTTTTTTTAGTTTTACGAAATTGTCCAACATCCGACGTGGAGTGGCTTTGAGAAGAATCAAAGGATCGAGGAGTTGATGAAGACAATGTCCGAAGAGAGACAGGTTCGTCTTTTCGGTACTTTTTCAAAAGATTATGAAGCTTATTTGAGATGGAATTTTTGTCAATTATCATATTTTTTGTGCTACTTTCGATTATAACTGTAGCAGAATAGAACTACCTGAAATGGAGCTGTACAGGAAAAAAAAACCAACTGCGCGAAATTGAACCCACTAACTTTTTCGAGATGCTCTAGCTTTTCTGGATCAGTACAGCTCCATTTCAAGCAGTTCTGTTTTGCCACAGTTCTATTCCGAAATATCACCATCATTTCATATGGCCACTCGGTTGAAAACACACTATGATCAAATCTTCTAATAGTAAGTGCTCGGAAAATAAGTCAAGCCTACTCATTGTCAGAATTTTTGAAAAAAAAAACAGTTTAAAATTCTACCGTACCCATAATTTTTTTAACATGACATAGTATGTTATGGACCTATTCATAGGAGAAAAAAGACAAAAAAAACGTTTTTTTTTCCTATTCATAGATGTAAAAAAACGACAAACAATGTCGAAAAACGAATGGTAAACAAGTGTTTATTGACCATGATAGACCATTGATAGTGAGAAGGCACAGAGATGTTTACAACCCCGTGGGAACGGAATTGTTTACTAGTTCATGCAAACTCCGCCCCTTTTCTGCGCCTCCTCTCTATCAATGGTCTATCATGGTCAATAAACACTTGTTTACCATTCGTTTTTCGACATTGTTTGTCGTTTTTTTACATCTATGAATAGGAAAAAAAAACGTTTTTTTTTGTTTTTTTTCTCCTATGAATAGGTCCATTATAAAGTATTTACTCTATTAAAAGGGCATGCTCTTCTATTTTTCAAAAAACCCGAAAAGGCCTCTAAAAATATGTATTCCCTAATTTCTTGCTGAAAGTTTGAAAATCAAATAAAATCACGAAAAATGCACAAATTTTGGATAAAATGTTTATTTCAAGCCTATTTAAATACTGACCTTATATTTGAGTTGCTTTTCAATCAGAGGTTTTTGCACGATACCTTGGGCTTGATTACATACAGTTTTTTGCAGCCACCCGTTGGGCTCCTGCACGGTGACTAGCGGACAATGGTGAAAACAACAAGACAATGTGGTTTTAAATATTTATTTATGGGGTTATTCATTTCATGCATTTTTTGTCAAATTTTCCTTATGGGGTTATTCACGAAATGGCAAAAAAACTGCGCGAAAACTCGGAAAATGCTCCGATTGACCTGAAATTTTGGGAAATAAAGGAAAAAATTCTCCCGAGCATTACCCCAAAATTTCTGACAAAAATATCGATTTTAAGCATTTTCAGAGAAAAAAGCAATATTTCTTAAAAATCGATATTTTGGTCTGAAATTTTGTGGGAATGCTCGGGAGAATTTTTCCCTTTATTTCCCAAAATTTCAGATCAATCGGAGCATTTTCCGAGTTTTCGCGCAGTTTTTTGCCATTTCGTGAATAACCCCATTATTCATTTCATGCAGAAAACGAAATTTTCTGCAGCAGGAAACTGCAAAATTCACGTTTGGTCACGAAAAACACGCGAAAAATGGTGGTGTTATTCATTCCACGCAGAAAAAGACAAAAAGTGAATTTTGCAGTTCGACGCAATGCAGTTTTCTGGTGCAGAAAATTTCATATTCTGCATGAAATTAATAAGGAAAATTTGACGAAAAATGCAAACTGCATGAAATTAATAACCCCATAAGGAAAACCCGTCGCGACGGGAGGAAAAACCTTAATGGGAAATGGCAAAAAACTGCGCGAAAACTCGGAAAATGCTCCGATTTTCCTGAAGTTTTGGGAAATGAGGGAGAAAACTCTCCCGGACATTCCCACAAAATTTCAGACCAAAATATCGATTTTTAAGGAATATTGCTTTTTTTCTGAAAATGCTTAAAATCTATATTTTGGTCTGAATGTCCGGGAGAGTTTTCTCCCTCATTTCCCAAAATTTCAGGTAAATCGGAACATTTTCCGAGTTTTCGCGCAGTTTTTTGCATTCCCTGAAATTGCACTCGCCGTCTTATGCAAACCCTGAAATGTCCATTACTTAACTGGACCAAATTCAACGCATGATCTTCATCTGAAGCTTGACTCAATTACTGAGTCGCGTTGAGTGCTCAGTTCAGTCGATATTTTGACTGGGTCAGCGAAGCTGCCGACCTGAGCTCGTCGATCTCAGAAGAGATCGACGAGAAAACGAGAAACAAGAATAATGAAAATAATTAAAAGTTACTCCAAAATCACAGCATAGACGAGCAGAAGTCCAACGAAACGAGAGAAACGACGAGGAAAAACTCTGGAAACTATTTTAGGATTAAAGGGAGGTGCGGCGCTACGGTAGACAAGCGGGTCTCACCGCGACCGCGCAGTGGTTGCACACAGCGCAATGCGCGCGCCGTTTGAATTATATTTTTGAGGATTTTCTTTTCCTCAATTGTTTTCAATGGAGAAAACTATGCTTTTGCGTCCCTATGGTTTTTGGGGAAAGAAAGTCGATTATTAATGCTCTTGGGCATCATTTATCGACACAGTCTCGTTGCGGCGCCTATTCATATGTTAATAAAAAATTTAAGGAATTCAAAAAAAAGATAGGATTACAGAATTATTTACTTCCTCCATTTAAAAATTTACCCTCCAGACAATGTACTCCGACTTCCGCCGCGACATTGTCGATAAGGAAATGGAAGAGAAACGTCGAAACGTGGATCGAGCAGTCAGTCAGATGACAAAAGAAGCCGTTGATCAATTCCAACGAGTCGTTCAAATCATGCACGATCCAGCGCAATCAGAGACGGAAAAGTTGAAGAAGATCGAGGAGATCTACTCAAAGTTGCCAGATGCCATTCGTAAAGAGTTTGACGAAAAGCTAAAGGGATTTTAACTTTATAATTAGTTTTTTTTTTCCAATTCCCCAGCCTAATTTATTATTCTTGTTCCCCGCCAATATTAATAAAAATCAATTTATTAACTTTTTTTCTGTTTTTTTTTTCCAAAAACGTTTCGTTCTGAAATTACAAAACAAAAACAACAAGATTCGTTTCTGAAAAAAATTAATTTAATGTGTCAACTATTTCAAAGTGTGGAAAGGGGAAAATAGAGTACGTAGCTTTAAAGTTTCTCAAAAGGAAAATAAAAGTACAGATATATATTATGCCTGACCATTTCCCTAGTGACTACACTGTCAAAGGTCTGAAAAGATAGAACAAAAAGAGAAATGGGGGTCATCAGTTGGTCTAAACGGATTCAATTCCCACACAAATCTGCAATTGAACACGAAATGTGGGGAACGGGAGAAAGGTTTAATTACGAGAATGGTTCAGGTTGTGACTTTTCTTTTTTTTGGGGAAATAAACTGTATAATAAAGGAAATTCATGAGTTGAGACGAACAATTGGAGGTTTCTGGTCAGAGGGATGGATAGAAGATAGAATGTACGGACGAATAAACTTTCAAACAAAAAAAACCTAGTAAGGGCACTACGCGTTCCTTATCAGGGGCAACTTAGGCCTCACTCTGTCCAGCCTGTCCACCACGGCCACCGCGGCCACGTCCTCCGCGTCCGCGTCCACCGCGACGTCCTCTTCCTCCGCGTTGCTCTCCTCCCTGAAACCGATTCTTACTATTGTCCATTCTTGGTTAAAGCAAGTGCGCAAAAAAACTTATGAGGTTATTCTCGGAACCAGCAAAAAAAGCAAAAAATAGAAAAAATTCGGAGAATGCTCCGATTGGTCTGAAACTTTAAGAGATCATTTAAAAAATAGTCTAGGACATTCCCTGAAAATTTCAGACCGAAATATTGATTATTAAAAATATCGATTTTTTTTGCTGGTTCCGAGAATAACCCCATTACAAATAAAAGTGTTTGGAATTTTTTATAAGCGGCAGTTTCGAAAAAATGGCGAATTTCGACTAAAATTGAACATAATCCGGACATTTTTCGCAAAATAATACGCATTTTTTGTCACTAGTCATTTTAACGAAGAAATATTAAGAAAAACGAAGAATTTTAGCAAAAAAATCGAAGAAAAAAGAAAAAATAATTTGGCGACGAAAATGAAATTCAGAAAGTACTAAGTCCCGCGGAGCGCACTTGCTTTCGCCGCAGATACATTCTCCACCAAATGAATATATTGTGTTACCTCAACTGGGGCGCTCTCTTCTCCGCCGCTGTTTTGTCGGGCACCGCCACGGCCGCCGCCGCCTCCTCCACGACGGAAACCTCCGCGTCCGCCACGTGGGGCTCCTCCTTCCTCTCCGGCCTCTCTCGAGCCGGAATCATGTCGCACGCCACCTCGTCCACCGCGTCTTCCGCGTCCACGTCCTCCTCTACCGCGTCCCGGATTCTCCAAATCGCGGTCAGCTGCGTATTTTGATCCTTGAACTGGACCACCGTCTGGTCCCGTCACACTGGCAGCTTCGAGTCCCTTCGAGCCCTCGACAATGTCAAAGAGGACCTCCTCGTTTTCTCCAAGACTTCTCAAGTACTTGTTCGGGTTGTTGTTGGTGATGGCGGTCTGGTGAACAAAGATGTCATCATTGGTGTCCGTGCGATTGATAAAGCCATAGCCGTTCTTCACGTTGAACCATTTGACGGTTCCCTTCACTTTGGTGGCAATAACTGGCTTATCAGCAGGCTGCTCTGTCACTTCCTGAAATCAAGACATGTGAGAATGGTGAAGAGAAAAGTGTGCGTGTATGCACCACGTTCTATAATCTCCTTGCGTTCGCGCGTTATGTCCTGGGATTATTACTTTTGAATCTTTCACAAAACTATATTTGAACCTATATTTTGAGGGTATTCAATCGATTAAAAATAAAGATACTAACAATTAGGGAAAAATGTAGTTAATTCAGCATTTTTCCGTAAATTCTAACTTTTTTTTTAAACATTCATCGAGGTTTCTGCCAATATCATAATAAATATTTTCAGTCGGTGAAATAACACAATTAAAATGATCTAAATGGCCAAATTCGATATCTCAAGTTATGATCATGCGCATTCCAAAGAGCAATTTTAAATTATTGAGTGAGCCCCAACCAGGCTTCGTTGGAAAAAAAATCGGAAAATCGGGCTTTTTATCCGTCTTTTTGAAATAATGGACCTATTCAAAGTACTGTAGAAAAACCGAAAAATGACAAAAAAAAAACTGGGAGAAAACTCGGAAAATGCTCCGATTGCTCAGAAAATTTTGGACCGAAATATCAATTTTAAACATTTTCAGAAAAAAAATCAATATTCTTTTTAATCGATATTTCGGTCCAAAATTTTCTGAGCAAGCCCGGAAGCATTTTTGAAAGTTTCTCCCAAAATTTCAGACCAATCGGAGCATTTTCCGAGTTTTCTCCCAGTTTTTTGTCATTTTTTCCGTTTTTCTACAGTACTTTGAATAGGTCCATAAAATAGTATTTTCAGCAGAGCAATTTCTTTAAATAACAACACAAAACCAATTTGAAAAAATCAAACTCCGCGCAACAGTAAAAAAAAAAGAGAAATTTTCAGAATTTTTTTTCGGAAAATTTGTCGAAATTAGCCAGAACGTTCGAGAACTCACATAAATCTTAAAATCAACTGAGAAAAAGAAAGCATTTTCCGGGAAAAATTCCGACAAAGCCAGGCTCCAACGCGAAAATAGCTGGTCTCGCCACGATTTGGGCGAAAAAATATTTTTTTTTTCAATAAAAACTTGATTTTTTTTTCTTTTGACTAGAATTTTCGCCTTTTAAATTTGTTTTGGAAAAAAAAATATTTTCCGAAAAAAAATTCTGAAAATTTCTCTTTTTTTTTACTGTTGCGCGGAGTTTGATTTTTTCAAATTGGCTTTGTGTTGTTATTTAAAGAAATTGCTCTGCTGAAAATACTATTTTATAAACCTATTTAAAGTACTGTAGAAAAACGGAAAAAATGACAAAAAACTGGGAGAAAACTCGGAAAATGCTCCGATTGGTCTGAAATTTTGGGAGAAACTTTCAAAAATGCTTCCGGGCTTGCTCAGAAAATTTTGGACCAAAATATCTGAATACCTAAAATTATTCAATTTTTGCCCATTTCTGACTTTTTTTCAGTCAATTTTTAAAGAAGTTTTTAATATATATATATTCAAAATGTTGTTTTTTGGGAATAAATACACAAAATATTTTTCTACACGAAATTCAGGCTCTAGGACGTTTCGAAACTTTAGTGAACTTACCGTCAAACATGCACCAAAGTTTCGAAACGTCCCAGAGTCGAAATTCACGTCTCTGAACTAGTTTTAGTTTTATCTATAACTATTTAATAAATCAAACATATCATTACCATAACTTCGTGGATAGATGTCTAATAGAATGAACGATAAGAACGAGCTGACGCGTCGCGTGCTTTCCTTCCTTCAACCTATAGATTACTTTTCACTGCTCTCTGTCGAAATGGAAATGCGCCGTATTTTGATACAATTCGTTCGAGGATTTTTTGTTTGCATACATTGGGTGGTCGCATTGACCGATGACCCATTCTTTGCCTCTTTCTTTCTCTTCCGCGTGCTCTCATTCCATACGGTGGTCAAATCAAAGACCAACACACGCCCGCAACTTACGTTCTTCTCGGCCATTGTTCCGCGCTTCTATTCTCCCTCTGGTGTTACCGGCTGTTATTTCGTGTGGCGCGACACAACGATTGAGACCCTCGCTGAAAAGAGAAGTAAAAAAGAATATTATTTAAATATTTAAATCGAAGCAACAGGAGAGAACGAGAAAAGGAAACAAAAGAAAAGAGCAAATTATTGATTTTGTGTAAGCTGACCTTTCGCTTCGGACATCAACATTAAGCGATTATTCGAGAGCAGAAAGGGAAAAAGAGCCGACCGGCGGATGGCCAGTGTAACAGAAGCAACTTGTGGAGATGAAGTACACACGCCAGAGCCGTCGCCTTCCGGACGCACTCGTTGTTAGGTCGCAGCTGACAAAATAGAGGAAAACTGGCCAAAAATCGATGCATTTCGAGGCACAAGAGAGAGAAAGTGTGGAGAGGGCGCACCGCAGAAAAGTTCTCTTTTTCTCCCATTTCTCAGAAAAAATATCATTTCGCATGACCATTTTCTTCTTGGACAGCGAATGTTGCATTATGGTGTCTCACAAGTCTTGGAAAAAAAAAGTCAGACCGTTTCGGCCCGATAAACCAAGTTTTCGAAATGTCTTGCGGTGACATCAAAAAGCTCCTAAAGCAATGAGCAACGATACGGGGCGGGATCAGCCAATCAGACCTTTGTGTTCCAAGAGAAGAGCCGTGCATTTAGAAACTTTCGAGGGGCGAGGCGAGGCGCAGAATACGAATTGAGAGCAAAATGAAATTCAACGCAAAGCCATGCAGTGAAATGGAATGCGAAACAATTCGAAATGCGACATTTTTGACCCGAATCGTCGCTGCGAATGCCTTTTGACCTTGCAACATTCTTTGCGCCCAGTTGTTTCCCTCGGTGGGTGTTGTTTGTTAAGTTGTTTGTTCTTCTGTTCAACAAGGCAGTTGATAAATAAAGCGCAGAGCGAAATGAATTGGCTAGAAAGTGGGCATATGATCAGGAAAATATCAATATTATCGCTAGCAAGTGCGCGAATTACAGCGGCATGAAACGGGAGTCAGCAAACGCGCTCGCGCGCACAACTTTGAACGTTTAAAAATGAGACTCAAAAGTAATAAAAAACGTGAATATTAATTTTGGGCCTCATTTGTAATGGACCTATTCACAAAACCAGAAAAAAAAAACGGAAAAAAATTGCGGGAAAAATCGGAGAATGCTCCGATTGACCTGAAATTTTGGACCAAAATATCGATTTTTCTGAAAAATTTTAAAATCGATATTTTGTTCCAAAATTTTGTGAGCGTGTACAGGAGAATTTTTCCCAAAATTTCAGGTCAATCGGAGCATTTACCGAATTTTCCCACAGTGTCGCGAAATTTGCGTGATTATGGAAGTCGTTTTAAAAAGTTTTCTTGTCCTTTCAAAAGTTATATTACGTATTCCTGGAATGGTGATAGCGCGTGAAATGGTGTACATTGCGATCTCGCCACGGACGGTGTTTGCAGACTTGTGGATTTACGCGCAAATGTGAATTTTTCCGTTATGAAACTTTTCGACGAATAAATTTCGTTTTTTTTTGTTATTATTTGTGCCGTTTTTAATTTGTCTCTATTAAGGTTATTCACGGAACCACCAAAAAATATTAAAAAAATTCAACACAAATTCGGAATTCTCCGATCGGTCTGAAACTTTGAGAAATCATTTTTAAAAAATACTCTCAGACATTCCCAGAAAATTTCACACCAAAATATTGATTTTAAAAAATATCGAATTTTACCTCGGAAAATTTTCGAAAATCGAGATTTTGATCTGCAATTTTCAGGGAATGACCGGGAGTACTTATTATATGGTTTCCCAAATTTTCAGACCGATCGGAGCATTCTCCGAATTTTCGCTGAATTTTTTGCTGGTGTTTTTCAAATTTTAATTTTTTTTTGCTGGTTCTGTGAATAGCCCCATATGGGAATTTCGGTGATAATCGGTCAAGTTTGAAGGGTAGCATACTGATAACACATTTCACCGGTGAATGTCGCCGAGAATCGCAACATAGTAAAATTGCAATGATAAAAATTATAAAATTAAGTGTGGATGAATTCGATTTGGAGCATTTCAGAGAAGAAAAAGGAGAAGGAACAGACCAAAAAGTAAACATTTGATAACGTAGAGCTCACGGAGCACTATCACCCACTCAATCAACCGACCGTTGAACGAATTGGTTAAAATCGAAAATGAACACCAAGAGAGAAAGAGAGAGGTACGTGCTGTATGTGTAGTTTCGACTGGGAGGCCACCCGGCCACTGTGGCTCGACCCGTTGCGTGTCCGCTTCGCTACTATTTCGTCGTCGCTTCGCCGTCTCGGTCTTCGCGATCTCCGGTCTTCTCTGTCCGCACCGCACAGCCTCCGCTCGGTTCAGTGGATGAGAAGGAGAAGAACGAAAAAGATGCGACACACAAACACGCACATTCCCACTCTTTTTCTCTGCAACACTACATATCAATCAATAGAATGAGTGGGAGAGTGCTCTATGCACAACGCCCCACCTAATGCATCATTTATCCAAGATTCTTTCTCCGAGGCAGGCTGAAAGAGCGGCGGACGGAGTGCGTAGCGCAAAGGGATTGGGGTCAATATGGGTGTGCGGAAATGTAAAGTTATTTATGAAATGGATGATTCAAAAACAAAAAATTGGAAAAAAAAAATCACGGAAAACCAAGAATTAGCGACGAAATTTCAAAATATTGCAAAAAATAAAAATAAAAAAACCGCGATAAAAATGTGCCGCGCCCCTTTTTGCAGGTAGCGCAGAAGTTTTCGCAAGTTCAGGGCATGCATTTTTTGCTCAAAATTGCTCATTTTTTCTAGATTTTTTCTCGTTTATCACTTAAATAGGGCTATTTTAGAACTACTAATTTTATCTAGAAACGACAAATTACCCGTCTAAATATTTAGAATGCGATAACTTGTAGAAAATAGGAAATTCCCCAATTTTCTTTTTTAATTTTAAGACTCCAAAAAAAGAACTAAATAAAGCGAGGAAAAATTGGCGAGGTCAACTGTCGTACACTTCCCGGCCCGATATTTAGAAAAAAACCTAAAAATCAGAAAAACCGTCGTCAATTTCGGAAATCTGTGTAAATAGAAAAAAATTGCGTACGTTTCCACACACCGCAGGAGAAGCAGAATAAATGCCATTTATAGCCAGGGTCATGAGAAAACAGGAATTAACTCTGTGGGTGGTTGAGGTCAAGTCGATGCGCACGCTAAATATTTGGGATAACATCTTTTATCTTTCGGTTGCGCAACTCTAGCCCAATAGTTATTTACCGTATTGCAACGTCTTTGGTGATATAAAAAGGTGGGTTTTTAAAATCTTTCCTGCGCATGTACTGCTTTTTCCACAAGATAACAATTTGCCAACGCCAGTGTTGTCTTATCAGTAAACGTCATTTCGTCGAGAATAAGCGCGCCGTTCCGAAAATTCGGAATTCGGAATACCGTTGTTTATTTTTTAATTTTTTAAATATTGTCTTATTCAGAATTCATTTTTTATCAACCAATCCAGTTTTCTTCAAAATGTTCATTATAGAAATAAATAAATATTTAGCCGATAAATAAAAATTTAATAAATTATTTATTTATTGTCGACCCGCGAAAATGGTCAAACGCGCTACGCTGAACTGAACGCTATGCAATTTTTATTTTGGTTTCCAAATTATTTCATTTCACGTTGAATTTACACTTGAAATGAAATAATTTGGAGACCAAAATGAAAATCGCATTGAGTTGAGTTCAGCGGAGCGCGTTTGACCATTTTGGCGGGCCGACAATAAATACAAAAAAATTATGAAAAGTACCCAGGAGAGACACGTGGCATTGGACAATGCGAGCATCCACCTGACGATCCAGGCCTTCCGACCGGTCCATCAGCTCCGCGTGCTCCTTTTCCTCCTTTTTGCCCTTTTGCTCCCCTGTTTCCAGGTGGTCCTGCTGATCCGTGATGTGCAAGTCCATCATTCCCTCTCGGTCCTTCTACACCTATCGGACCAGGTCGACCTGGCGGTCCAGCTGGTCCGAGTGTCGTCCCTTGATAAGTGGTAACAGTGCCAGGATCTCCTGGTGGCCCTTTCGCGCCTTGAGTTCCGGGATCTCCAGGTGGACCCTGTGGCCCTTGAGGTCCTGGTTCACCGGCAGTCACGTAGAAGTCTGCAGCAGATCCTACTGGTCCAGGGGGTCCACGTGGACCTTTCGGACCCTCTTGTCCAGGCGGTCCACGTCTAGCAGGTGGGCAATCGAAGCAAAAGTCATTGATATCGGGAGGCGTATATTCTGGTGAATGCGTGCCCGGAGTTCCAGGATATCCTTCTTCGCCGTCTTCCCCGTCCACTCCATCCGTGCCAGGAAATCCAGGAGGACCAGGGGGACCATAGATGCATATGGCCTTAAATGGAAAATTACACATTTAAATTTAAATATTGTCGACCCGCCACGACGATCAAACGCGCTCCGCTGAATTTAATCCATCGTGATTTTCATTTTGATTTCCAAATTATTTAATTTCACGTTGAATTTATACGTGAAATGAAATATAATGGATTCGTGGCGGAGTGACAATTTTTTTCACGTTTTTATTCGAAAAAATGAAGAAATAACTGAAGAAATGAAGAGATTTTTTGTTTCCCGGTTTCACGTGAAATGTCACTCCGTCACGAATCCATTATGCCGCGTCCAAAGTTCAATAAATTCCTGAAATCAGGAGTTTTTTGCAGTCCAAAGTTCCACAAAAAATCCCAAAAAAAAACAGGCGGTGACAGTTGAAACCGGTGTTACCGTTGAATTTTCCCACAGTTGCTCAATTTTTCCTTTTTTTGCGGGAAAATTCAAGTTCAAACACAGAAGATCTCGCAGCGAAGGAACTACGGTAACGTCGGTTTCAACTGTCACCGCCTGTTTTTTCTGGGATTTTTTGTGGAACTTTGGACTGCAAAAACTGCTGATTTCAGGAATTTTTTGAACTTTGGACGCGGCATTATAATTTGGAAATCAAAATGAAAATTACGAAGTACTAAATTCAGCGGAGCGCGTTTGACCGTCTTTGCGAGTCGACAATATTTAAATATTTACACATTTCAAAAAATAATACAAAAAAATAAAACCTCACCTGTTGAACCTGTTGAACCTGATTCTGTGCAACCGGCGCCTGTTGTTCCCCGCAACCGTTATTTTCATTATTTCCTGCACACCTATTCGAATGAACCGGATGTACCGTACACCCAGCTTCTTGTCCACAATTCGTGGGAGCTCCACATTGAACCAACTCATTACAGTAGTCCATAAAGTACTGCCGTTTCCTGCGACTCTTCATCCCTTTTGCTATTTCCAGCTGACCAAGGGTGTCCCATAAATCGTGTGATTTCGATACACAGTATCGTAATTCGTAGCTGAGTTCATTCTAAAATGGAGAACATTAAATACATAAACAGTTAAAACAGTAAATAAACAAGAATAATATTTATGTACCTGAAAATGGTTCGTCTGATGAAAAAGATGTGCACACGCCAACAAAGAAATCGAAAAAACCGAAACGGTAACTCCGATGGAGACAAAAGTTGCAATTCGGAGCGACTGGATTTCATCATCTTGCCACGTCATGAGAAAGATGGAAATACTGGAACTCCAATCGAGAAAAGAAAGGCAAACACTTTTGGAAGGAAGAAGACAACCGTGCGCATTATTTTCATTCAGGAGTGGAAATCATAACTGGTTGCTTCATAAAGAGACGGTTTATAGTATTTCTTAGTAGCAGGATAATAGAGTGGAAACAGACAAAAAAAAAACAAAAACAAGCAAAAAACAACAAGGACAACGAATAACAATTAACAACAAGTGTCGGGCGTCTTTTGAATGCATCTTCCATATAAATGACATCTCGCACATTGCGCACAATGCACATATCGCGGTTTCACACATTTGTCACAAAGTTCACAATGATTCCACTTTCCTTGTTCGACAGAAGTGCACGAATCGCAACGTTCACAGTGGACGTTGCGTTCGGTGACGTAGCGATCACAAACATTGCAGAATTTGTATCCGGACACGTCCTTTAGATCGATACATTCGAACGGCAAGTTTGTGAATAGACGGACGATGGTTTTCTCCGAATACCGATAGAGTTTATGTCCCTCGTAGGTCACCTGAAGATGTTGGAATACTGTATTTTCGCTATTGTAATGCCGCGTGGAAACGCAGCCAAAAAAATAGGGGAAACTTAAAGCATGTAATTTTTTTTTTGACTGCAAAAAAAAAATGATTTTCTGGTTATTTCGGGTGCGCTATAAATTCATTAAAAATGGTGTTTATAAATTTAAATTGGTAAATTAAAGATGGCTACAAAGTTTGAAACAACAAAAAAAGATTTCAGATTTTGCTAGGATTTAAATGAAGGCGATTTTCTAAGAATAGTCGTATTCAAAGTACTGTAGAAAAACGGAAAAAATGACAAACAACTGTGAGAAAACTCGAAAAATGCTCCGATTGGTCTGAAATTTTGAGAGAAACTGTCAAAAATGCTTATCGACTTTCTCAGAAAATTTTGGACCGAAATATCGATTTTTTAAATGAAAATTTTTAAAATCGATATTTCGGTCCAAAATTTTCTGAGAAAGTCCGGAAGCATTTTTGACAGTTTCTCCCGAAATTTCAGACCAAATGGAGCATTTTCCAATTTTTCTCCCAGTTGTTTGTCATTTTTTCGTTTTTCAGGGGATTCTCTGAAATTTTTTTCTGGCGAATTTTGAACTTTTCAACAAGTATCGTTAAAATTTAACACAGTAAGTGTTTACTCATCTCGTTAAGCTCAGCAAGAATGTTCCGCCTTTGAGTTTTTATTTAAAATATATTGTCGGTCCGCCAAAACGGTCAAACGCGCTCCGCTGAACTCAACGCTTTTATTTAATTTTGGTGTCCAAATTATTTAATTTCGCGTACAAATTCCACGTTACAATAGTTTTAAGAAAACATATATATTTTTGCCCCGTTTCGGATATTACGGACGCTGGCAAAGGTAAAAAAAAATGCAAAAAATAAAAAATAAAAGCTCACCCGATAGTCAGACATCCAAAAGTTATCATGAAGAACATATTTGCGAATGTAGATGGGAAGAACGATCATTGTGTAGAACTCTGACGCATTCTTTGCCGTCGAAACAAATCGATTCTTCATTTTCTCAAGCGACTTTAACAGTGGCTCCATAAAAACTCCAAATGGCGGATCCGTGATCAGCAAAACACGTTTACTGTTTTGGAAGAATTCCATCAACTTTGGCTCCGAGTTTTTATCGAAAAAGTGATCGACAAGCATACTGTATCGAGCATATTGTTTTGATGGGAAGAATTTGGCGAATCGTTTGTCGTAATCGAGAAGGAACACGTTTTTCTCCGGAAACAGAGCTCGGACATTCTCGAAAATTCGTGGAGCCCCTATGCAGAGCACTCCGTCTGATTTTGATTTTTCCACAGCCTTTAGGATTACATTTAATGATTCGTCCGAGAAGAAGAATTGCTGAAAATGTATAATTTGAAGATGAACAAAGATAAATAAATAAATTGTGCTTCTTACAGATTCTCCATGCTGCTCATCGACTGGCGGAAGAATTGTGGTGGGTCTGGCGAGCACATCTCTCTCAACTGGCTCACAAACGCATTCGTGCTTGTTAGGGAACACGTTTATGCAGTCTTTGCAATAGAGAACAGTGTCTGTGGGCTTCATTTCTGATAGTCTGGAAGGAATGAATTGTTGATTTGATAAGAATTGAAAGGATGGTAACTCACGCCTTCGGAATCCGATTATAACCAAATATTTTCTTTTTCTTCTTCTTTTTTTCTTGCTCTTCTCCCTCGCCTTCTAACTGATTGATCTCTCCAGTCTCCACGTTGTATTGACGCTTAAAATCACAGAAATCTGCCTGATTTCTGTAAATTGCGCATGCGAAAAAAGTTTCTTCGGCTTCCAGTCCATTTTTGTTCTTCTTGAAAAGAAGGCAAGGACCATGCGAACATTCTGGAATTTGTGGAATATCGTCTGTTGGCAGAACTTGGAAGAATCCGCGTTGGCGAAAAGCTTTAGAATCTTGTTTTTGTTGATGTTGATTCTGCTGTTGGTTTGCTTGATTGTTGAACGGGTACCTTTTTGCAAAATTGTTTCTTCGGCGAGCCTGAATTTGAAGTTTTGCTCAGGGAATTATTGGGGCGGATATAAATATGGCTATTAGCCATCTGGCGCGAAAAATCCATATAAAACTGTTGTGTTGTCAAAAGTATAACTACAGTTACTACTTTAACACAATTTATTATAAGCTCAGTGCCGGTATTAACCTGGGCGCACTTCGCTACAATAAGGGCTACAGGAAAGTGTATTGGGGGAATAAGGGGATAATAGCAATAAAGATCTACTCGCCGATCGAGTAGTAGTAATGGTGGGGAAGAGTTACACAACAATAACATAATGAATGGTAGTTGATCACTAGCGAGAGACGCAGACAACGAGAGATAAAAAATACGCTGCCGCTTGAAACTAAGATCAAAAATAATAATAATATCTTTGTGTGATCTAACAACACACAACACCTCCCTATGTTAGAATTAAACTTGGGTCAGATAAAGCAATGAGGGTTCAATTATCCACGATATCAATTCGACGGATCATATCGGTTGACTGGCTTACGAACACGATTCCCTCTTCTGACTGGCACTACTCCTGGTGACTGATGTTGCTGCGACCCTTGACTGAACTGAGCTGATGATGGCATCCTAGCTTGTGCATGAGATTGATGTCCTTGCTGCATTGACAATCCTTGATGTTGTTGCTCACGAGATGGAGTAGCAAATGTAGGCGTTGTAACTGACATAGGTGTAGACGTCTCCTGTGGCACTGGCACTTCGAAAATATCAAACATTGTCGTTGTCCACAACTCATCCTTGCATTCGTCCGTTTGCTCCACTCGCAGCTTCAGCTGGTTTGCATGAATCACTCGTTCACGACCATCATTCAAGCGTACCATGTACACTACGCGACCTTGTCTTTGGACAACCGTTGCAGGTTTCCACGACCAAGCGTTTCTTTCGAAAACTTTAGCGTATACACTCTCATTAACAGAAAAGTGTTTTGGCTTCGTACCGTGATGCTTATCGAACTGATCTTTCATCAACGATGACTTCTGACTTCCTGTGTTAAGCTTTAACTTCGGAATCATCAGAGACATTTTAGTTCTGAGACGTCGTCCCAAATGAACTTCAGCCGGTGTCAAACCTCCAAGAGCATTAGACGGTGTTGACCGGTAGTAGAGTAGGAATTTCGACATTATTTCTGTGTCTACACTTCCCTCCCCTTTTAACTTTTTCAATCCTCTTTTTAACGTGTCAACGAATCTCTCGGCTTGACCGTTTGACTGTGGATGAAAAGCGGGCGAGCGAATGTGCTCAATTCCATACTCCTCACACATGGATGCAAATTCTCTTGAAACAAACTGCGTTCCGTTGTCAGAAACCAGTGTTTCGGGATAACCATGGGTACTGAAGATACTTTTCAGTGTTCGTACCGTAGAGACGCTCGATATCGACTTAACTATCGCTACTTCAGCCCATTTGGATTTGGCATCAACAACGACTAGATAATACTGTCCGTTATCCGGCCCAGCATAGTCAATATGGATTCTCTGCCACACTCGATCTGGTGTCGTCCACGGCTCCAACGGAACTTTCCGTGTAGTCTTTCCGTGAATTTGACACGTGGTGCAAGCTGCCACCAACTTTTCAATGTCACTATCCATTCTTGGCCAGTAGACAAATGATCGAGCTAGTTGTTTCATCCTTACTATTCCTGGATGTCCTTCATGCAACTGCCTAAGCGTAGCTTTCTGCAGTGCCTCTGGAATAACAACTCTTTCTTTGAACATTAAACAGTTCTGAACAACTGAAAGTACAGATCTTATGTCAAAGAACTGCTTCAACTTTCCTTCTGGTTTCTTCGGCCAACTATTCCGAGAAACACAATTAATTACTTCCTTCAGAGTACTACTTTTCCAAGTCTCCTCCTGAATATCCTTCACACGGATTGGAAGTTTCCGAACGGCTGCATACAGCACCTCTTCTACATCTTCCTCGACCTGAGCAATGACAATATCTTCATTCTCAAGTGGCGTTTTCTGAATCATCCGCGACAAAGCGTCAGCTTGTCCGAATTCATCAGTTTTGACGTACTCTATGTCAAAATCATAAGCCAGAAGAATCGTAGACCACCTAACCAAACGGTTTTGCGAATGCACCGGGATTCCCTTCTTGCTTCCAAAAATGGACAGCAGTGGCTTGTGGTCAGTTCTTAGCAAGAACTTCCGACCAAACAAGTACTTATGGAATCTTTTAACAGCAAAAATCAACCCCAAACCCTCCTTCTCAATCTGCGAATAATTCTTTTCAGCAGAATTCAGAGAACGGGCTGCATGGGCAATTGGTTTTTCTGTACCGTCTGCGAATCGGTGACTAATAACCGCGCCAATTCCATAGTCACACGCGTCTGCTGCAACTACTATCGGAATCTTTGGCATGTAGTGGGTGAGATTTAAGTCTGAAGACAACACGTCCTTCAACTTCTGAAATGACTCCGCCTCCACTTTAGTCCACCTCCATTCCGCATCTTTCATTAGGAGCTTGTCTAAAGGTCCTCTCAAAGTTTTCATTTTAGGAATGAACGCACTGTAATACGTTACCATCCCCATAAAACTTCTCAGAGTTTTCTGGTCCTTTGGCTCACACATGTTCTTGATCACCTGAACTTTCTCTTCGTCAGGTCTACGACCACTTCGGTCGATTATAAACCCAAGGAACTTTATCCTTCTCTCAAGAAACCTGCACTTTTCGAGCTTCACCCGGAATCCATACTCAGCGATTCGTTGAAACAACTCGAACAAGTTTTCATTGTGTTCTTTCTCGTCACGACCTACGATGATCACATCGTCTAGGTACGCAGTGACTCCAGACAACCCAGTTATCATTTTATCCATGATCCGCTGGAATACCATTGGTGCCGTCTTGGCTCCGAACGGAAGTCTTTGGTATTGGTATAAGCCTCTGTGGGTGTTGACCGTTAGCAACGGCTTGGATTCTTCAGCCAATTCAATTTGAAAGTAAGCATCTTTCAGATCTACTGTCGAGAAAACAGTTCCACCATTCAGTGTTGCGAACACATCTTCCGGTGTTGGAATTGGGTGATCTTCATCTTCCAGAGCTGCGTTTAGCCCTGTTTTGAAGTCAGCACAAATTCGTAATGCACCAGTGTCTTTCTTTTTCACACACACTAACGGCGCTGCCCACGAACTGTGATTAACCTTCTTGAGGACGCCTAGACTTTCCAGCCTATCCAGCTCCTGCTCAACCGTTTCTAAAGCTCCATATGGCACTGGACGCTTTCCAATAAAAACCGGTGAAGATTTATCTTTCACAGTCAGTACCGCCTTCTCTTTTGTACACGTACCCAGACCTTCTAGAAAAACTTCCGGAAATTTTTCCTTCAGTTCCTTTCCAATTGACTCAGTGTCAGAACTTTTCAGCTCATTGATCATCATGTTCATGTGGTAGGTCATTTCGGATGACTTTGATATCCAGTCAAGGCCTAACAAATTTCCGTGTTCTCGTACGTGAACAAAAGCGGATGCCGCAGATCCTTTCAGCATGAAGTCCACTTTGGCTCTACCCAACAGCTTAACCTCATTTCCACTTGCAGATTTCACCTTCATTGGACATTTCTCCAATTCTGGTTCACCAACCTTCATCCAGTCCTTCCGACTGATGAGTGTGATATCCGATCCAGTATCGAGTTGAAACTCAATCAACTGATCGTTCACTTCCACCATAACGTATTGCCTCACCGCATTGACCTCAACGTCTTCTGCAGCAGCACTTTCAATGACTACCATACTCTGCGCCTTCTTGGAACCTTTAGATTTGCAGTATTTGGACAAGTGTCCGGTTTTCTGGCATTTAAAGCACTTTGTCAACCTTTGCACGCAGTCGGGTTTTCTATGCCCTACCTTGCCGCAATTCCAACATTCATCAACTTTGCCACTTGACTGCTCACGGTTCCACACTTTCTTATGGTTCCGATTAAAATCTTTCTTGGTGTGTAAAGCTCTAACGGCTTTGTCCACCTGTTCCATTTCTTGAACGACGCTATTCTGCCGAAGAAGCTTTTTCCATTCTTCGCAGAGGTCATTGACGTTAACGGACTCTTTTTTTCCACCCTTCAGCATCAATGTCCTGCAACATTGCTGACTCACACATGGAATTGACTTTAGTCGTGTATTCCACAGGTGTTTCATCATCTCGAGCAATGTTGATGCACGCGAATCGGTGCGAAAACAAGCTCTTCTTGATGTCAAACATCTGTTCTAGAGTCTTGACTGTTTCATCAAACTCCACTTCAGTGTGCTTTCGCGGGCAAATTCTTTTAGAATACTGCTCGTAAACTTCATCTGACATTTTGCTCATCAGCAACGAGACTTTGCTCTTGTCCTCGAGATCTTTCCCTTCCACCGTGAACGCCGCCTCGTGACGAGCGTACCATTTTGAGAAAGTCTTTTCTATTTCAAGATCAAACTGAAACATCGCCACACGACTACCGATGTCGTTCATGAGCTGTGTCTGAGACACACTCGAACTTGTCGGTGTCATATCTGCGCGACTTTCGTCGTTTGACTTGCCTTTCATCGCCTGGACGAGAGCAGTCATCGCTGCCTGATGCTGTTCGTTTTGCTTTTCGAACATTTGCATCATTCTGAGCATGAACTCTTCGTTTTCTTTATTCATTTTCAAATTTCTCGATTGCGCTCAGCAAATACAGAGAAAGAAAAGAAAAAAAAAGAAACACCGAAAGAATTCAAAACAAAACGCAGAAGCTTTCTGGTTTGCTTGAAGTTCGGAAAATACAAAATAAATTTTGTATTACTTTAACCTGATCGCCAATGTTGTGTTGTCAAAAGTATAACTACAGTTACTACTTTAACACAATTTATTATAAGCTCAGTGCCGGTATTAACCTGGGCGCACTTCGCTACAATAAGGGCTACAGGAAAGTGTATTGGGGGAATAAGGGGATAATAGCAATAAAGATCTACTCGCCGATCGAGTAGTAGTAATGGTGGGGAAGAGTTACACAACAATAACATAATGAATGGTAGTTGATCACTAGCGAGAGACGCAGACAACGAGAGATAAAAATAGTTCGCGCTGCCGCTTGAAACTAAGATCAAAAATAATAATAATATCTTTGTGTGATCTAACAACACACAACAAAAACTTTGGAAAATAGCTGGAAATTTGAAACTTTAGGGAGGCTACCCCGAATCAGAACCATTTCAAAAAGAGAGTCAGAAGCTCACCGCTCGTTGAGTTTGTGAGAATTTATTTATTTATTTCAAAGTATTACTTATTTTGCACAGTAGCATGCGGTTATTCACAAAATCGGAGAATGGTCCGATTGACCTGAAATTTTGGGAAAAATTCTCCTGTACACGCTAAAAAAATTTTGGACCAAAGTATCGATTTTGAAAAATTTCAGAAAAATCGATACTTTGGTTCAAAATTTTGTGAGCGTGTAAAGGAGAATTTTTCCCAATATTTCAGGTCAATTGGACCATTCACCGATTTTTCCCGAAGTTTTTTTTCCGGTTTTGTGAATAACCCCATAACTTTTATAAACCGATTTTGATACGTAAGTTTCGAAAAAAGAACGGTTCTGTTTCGGGACCAGGCTTTCTGGGAAATTTCCGATTCCGGTTCCGATGCAGTTTCACTTCCGAAAAAATTTCCGATTCCGTTCCGAGACAAAATGATTTCCGAAAATAATTCCGTTTCCGTCGGAAATAATTTTTTTTCCGATGTCGAAAAAAAAAACATGTTTTTCTGTCGAAATTTGGTACGAAATATATATTTTTTTTCGAAAATAAAAATGAAAAATTCGGAATTCCGTCGGAACATCGGAAGAGAAAATTACGAAATCGGAAACTTCCGACGGAATTCGCAAGAGAAATTTTTATTTCCGAGAAAGCCTGTTCGGGACATTTCTGATACGGGAACGTTCTGATTCAGGGTAGCCCCAATTTTCGGGTTAAATTTTGTTTCCAAAATCGAGTTTTTTCATCACGAGATAGCCAAAAACAGCAAAAATTCGGAGAACGCTCCGATTGGTCTGAAACTTTGGGGAATAATGGCAAAAAAATCCTTCCGGACATTTCCAGAAAATTTCAGACCAAAATATCGATTTTTTCTAAACATTTTCAAAATCGATATTTTGGCCTGAAGTTGTCTGGAAATGTCCGAGAGGATTTTTTTAAATGATTTCTCAGTTTCAGAAACCACGAAATTTCAATATTTACCTTGAAAATGTTATTCTTTTTCGCCTGAGCCATGAATCGCTTTTTCCTCTCGAGCGCCTTTGCGGCATATTCGGCAGAACGTGCCATTCTGAGAAGAGAAAATGTCAATTTTTCGAAGCACCGAAACATAGAACTTCAGTAATCTTGGAATTATACAATCCATAAAGCTCATTATTATTATTATTATTCCTCATAAAAAGATCTTAGAAAAGTTCATTGGAATATACATTAAACTTCGAACTAGGAGCTTTAGGCTAAATCTGAAAAAAGGGGGTGGGAAAAACGGGTTCGTGGTTGATTGAATAGAAGAATTAAGGATTACGGAACAGAGTTGTTGTTGTTGTACTCGAGGCGTTGCTTAGAGGGAGAAGACAAGTTCGAAGGCCTTGGTGATTCCGACGTCGTTGGTGTTGAAGTGGAGAAGGCCGGCGAGCAAGAGACCGGTGAGCACGTAGACTCCGACGTGAGCGGCCTTCGCGGCAGCCTCTCCGATGACGTACGGGCGGGCGTAGTCGTAGACGACGCCGTGAACTCCCCTGTAAAAATCGTGATGTTTTTAAAACCGAACTAGAAGCAATCGGTCCAGTAGAAAGGAAATGAGAAAACGCAGTACGCACTAAATCTCAACGCTGAATAAAAATAAAGAATGTTCAAAACATACCAGTGGATATGAAGAGTCAGAGCAACGGTGAGAACGGCATCCATCACTGGTCCGTGGATGAAATAGGAGGCCGGGAGGATTGGAAGCATACCAACAGCCCACAAACGCTCGAGCTGAAAAAACAATTAATCGTGGATAAGTTTTCTTAAATAAAAGCGCCCACCTTGAAGTGCATCGAGTGGTCTGGAACCTTGCTGGCTCCATCGTTCAAGGTGGATGCGGCGCGAACAGCGGTCGAGAGTCGTGGAGCGTTTCTAGCCATCAGGAAGGCTTTTTGGAATCCGGCCATGTGACGCAGAGAGGCAGCCATTCTGAAATTAGAATTTTTAAATGCTTCATTTTATTCATTTCACGCAGATAATTTCGTTTTCTAAATATGAAATGTAAGATTTTTTCATGGTGTTTTTCGCTTGTGCAATATGCTACCAGAATGTTACCTTTCAAAGCTAGCCAACTTCCACCAAACTTCGCCCGCCTATTCTCCCATACATTTGAAAGTTTTTCGCCAAGTTTGGTGCAAATCGGATCAGTTTAAGCTGAGAAAACGTTTCAAGCAAGAAATCTCACATACATCAGAATTTAGCACTAAATAACGGTAAAGATACGACAAAACGTAAAGTGTGAATGACCCAATAGTACTTTGACAGCAAATTAAACAAAATATTATGATGAATAATGTGATGTAATCGTCAAAAAAGGGCGGAAAAATAACAGAAAAATGGAAAAATAAAATCAATTCGGCGGTTCTTACGACACTCCGAAATAACGCATCGCGCGGTGTTTAGCGTTTTCAAACTCATTTTTTGCACGGAGGCTACCCCGAATCAGAACTGTCCCAAATCAGAACCGTGTCCTGAATCAGAACTGTTCGTATCAGAACTGACATAAATCAGAACTGTCCTGAATCAGAACTGTTCGAATCAGAACTGTCTTGTATAAGAACTGTCCTTTATCAGAACTGCCCCAAAGCAGAACTGTCCCGAATCAGAACTGTCCTAAATCAGAACTGCCCCGAAGCAGAACTGTTCGTATCAGAACTGTCCCGAATCAGAACTGTTCGTATCAGAACTGCCCCAAATCAGAACTATTCAATAAGCATGCTTACGGCCTAATATGTTGTTTTTTCATAATAAAACAAATTTTATTTAAAACTTATACAGGATAGTTCTGATTTGGGGCAGTTCTGATACGAACAGTTCTGATTCGGGACAGTTCTGATACGAACAGTTCTGCTTCGGAACAGTTCTGATTCGGGACAGTTCTGATACAGGACAGTTCTCATATGGGACAGTTCTGAAACGAACAGTTCTGCTTAGGGACAGTTCTGATTCCGGACAGTTCTGATTTAGGACAGTTCTGATACGAACAGTTCTGATTCAGGACACGGTTCTGATTCGGGACAGTTCTGATTCGGGAACGTTCTGATTCGGGGTAGCCTCTTTGCACGTCGGTCGCCAAAACGCGGAAAATTGAATTTAATTAATTTTTTTTAACAGTTTTTTTTCTTTTTTTTGTTTTGTTTAATGGACCTATGCAGAGAATTTCCCTGCTATTTTATTCCTATGCAACCCTACATTTTAATGCAGAAGGTTCGCATAGAAATAAAATGGCAGGAAAATTCATCTGTATAGGCCCATAAATAATACGTTTTAAATTAACAGATGGATAATCGAAAAAGAAGCGCCGGAGACAGTGGAGAATTGAGCTATCCTGACGAGGCAAAAAAGCCAAAAGAGACCGTCAAAGGTGAATTTAAAACATGTCCGATTGATCATCGTCATTTCCAGAACTCTACAACACCCTGGTGGCGTACGGATGTCGAAAAGGAGAGCGAGCGGACATGCAGGACACGCACATTCTGGAACCGAAATTCGACGTGGACGAGAATCGAACATTTCTGTAAGTGAACACCTCTTTTTCCGAATCCTTCCCTTTTCAGATCCCGATCCTCGTTTTTTGCCATTTTTGACGGTCACGCCGGACCTAAAGCCTCCGATTATTGTCAGAATCATATGAGTAGAACGGTGAAAAATAAACTCTCGAAATGTAGTATTTGTGGATAGTGGTTCGATTCAAACTTTGTCGATTTACAGTTTCGGATTTTGCAACGTTGACGAAAGCGTTGAAAATCACGTTCACAGAGTCGTACAAAGAAATTGATGATGGATTCGTGTCATTGGCTAAACAAAAGTGAGTTTTTCAACTTTTCAAGTAATTTTTTTCATCTGAAATTTGAAAAAAAAGACCATTAATTTTGGTGTAAACACCTAAAAATATGTATGTTCTCTTTTTTTCTAAAAAAATGTTCATTTCGCTTGCATTTTTCTGCCATTATAATCAATTTAATGCAGAATAATTCATTAAAATGCTATTTATTTTGCATTTCATTAAATTTACAGAATTTCTCTGGTGAATTTCACGTTCAAAACTACTTTAAAATTAAAGATGTTATCCATTAAAAGGTCGAAAATTGTTCGAAATATCGATTTGCTTTAAATTTTGGGAAATGTTGTCAAAAATAAAGAAAAACTCAATATTAAAGTCGAACCATTTTTTTAGCATGTCCAGGGAGTGTTTTTCACATTATTTCCTAAAGTTTCATGTCTATCCGAGCATTCTTTGCATTTATCGTCATTTTTCTACATATTCCATAAAATTCTGTATTGCAATAAAAATCATTTATTTTATTGGGAGAAAAGCTCAAACTCAATGGTTCAGGAAAATTCAGGTTAATTAATTAATATGTTGTTTTGCATTGAATTAAAATGACATAAAAATTCATTTTAATTCAAATGAATAGGTCCATTAGTTTTTTTTTTGTTTCAGTAATTAATTTCTTTCTTGAATGTACGGCTTTTACACTCAAAAATTATAAATAATCTCACTAATTTTCCTTTCAGCAAACCTCTATGGAAAGACGGAACCACTTCAACCACTATGATCATTCTGAACAACATCATCTACGTGGCAAACATCGGAGACAGCAAAGCAGTTGTGGCACGGAAGAAAGAGGACGGCTCGTTCTCGCCTCTATGTCTCACCGTTGATCACAATCCGATGGCTCACGATGAACGTATGCGAATTCAGAAGACGGGAGCAATTGTGAAAGACGGACGGATCAATGGTGTGATTGAAGTGTCGCGGTCTATCGGAGATGTTCCATTCAAATCTCTTGGCTGCATTTGCACTCCGGACTTTAAAAAGCTCACGTTGACGCCGAATGACTTGTGAGTTGAATTTATAGTCGGTAAATGCATGATCAGCCGCGCTCTATTGACAAAATTCTGCGAAACCGTGCCGCACTTGCAAAATTGGCGCGAATTCAAATTTTTTTTATTTCATTGTTCCCTAATAAATTTAATAATTCACATAATTTGTCATATTTATTAACAAAAAATAACTTAAATTGGGGGTACGACAGAATAGAAATAGGCGAAATAGAAATGCTACAAAATAGAATTGCTACAAAAAAGAACTGGAAAAAATAGAACGGCTACAAAATAGAAATGAGCGGAATAGAACAGCGCGAAATAGAAATTTGACAAAATAGAAATGGGCGAAATAGAAATCGGTGCGATGGAGCGCGTTTGCATTATTCTTCGAATTTTCCGATTATTATAGGATTTTTCAGTAATTTTCAGATATTTTACGTACTTAACAACATCGAAAATGAAGAAAGGTATAAAATCAATGCAGTTTCAGAAAAAAAAAATGGAAAATCGGCGAAAAACTGAGCAATTGAAAAAATAATGCAAACGCGCTCCATCGCCAAAATTTGTTCTATTTTGTAGCATTTCTATTTCGCTCATTTCTATTTTTTCCAGTTCTTTTTTGTAGCATTTCTATTTCGCCTATTTCTATTCTGTCGTACCCCCCTTAAATTACAATGTGTTGCAGCTCCGGTGTTGGAACAACCTCCCCCTTCTATTTTTCCCCCTAACCCCTCCACCCAGTGTTTTAAATCTAATCTATGTACTATTGATCTCACCAACTACTTGTTTCTTAATTCCACTAACTACTAATTATTAACTGTAAATATCTTCTAACTTATATTGCTAATTGTTGAGTCAGAGGTTTAACTGCCCTTCATCAATAAATCATTCATTCATTCATTTGCAAAAAATTAATATCATTTTTTAAATAATAAAAAGGAAAGAAATATGCAGCGAATAAATATTTTAAACAATTGCCAAACGACTGATGGCAGCTCAAATTTGAATCTTCCCGCCGAAAAGGCGCGCCGCGCCGCACACTTGCAAATTCAAAAGTCCAGTGGAGCGCGGCTGATCATGCATTCACCGACAATAAATAATTCCAACAAAGAAGAATAATGAGAGGGATTATCTTTTTTATTATGTACATACACCGTTTTTTGTTTAGTAAAGTCATGAAAAGAGTATGAGTGAGGGGAAGATGACTATTTGAAATCTTCTATATCGTGTTTCCTTCCACTTCGGAAATCGAGTCGGGCAGCGTCTTGTTGTTTGTTTCGGGAAGCATGACGAACGAAACAACAGAAGCCAAAAGAGCGAGAATTGTGAACGGGATGATCATGACGATTCGGCCATATCGGTCAACCTAAAGTCAAATTATTGTTTCCTCTACAGTAAATAAGTCATACCAAGAAAAACGCGATAAAAGACGCAGTGATGGCTCCGAATCGAGCAATCGTGGAGCAGCATCCAACTGCGGTGTTGCGAATAACAGTGGGGAAAAGTTCCGAAGTGTACGTGTACATGACAGTATACGCAGTTGAAACGGCACACTTGGCAACCATGAGCATTATAACTGCGTATTGACTTGGAATGTAGTCATGTGTCATCCAGTTTGCAAGAAGTAGTACACCGGCGGTGAATATCGATCCGGAATACATAATTTTTCTTCCAAGGCGATCAATCAGAAGGGCAACGATGATCACAGCCGGGAGCTCCATAAGTTGCGAAGTGATGAATGTGACAAACAGGCTTCCACCGCCTACGTCACTTCGCATTGTCAGTCCATAGTACATCATGGTAGTCACTGGCCTGTAATTCATCAACTTTATTTTATTGTTTTTTTTCTCGTTTTTCTTTCTAATTTACCACATGATAAAGTTCGCAACAGTCCTTTTACGCATTTGTGGTGTTCGAACCAAGTCAACAACTCCGAAAGTATCCTTCTTTTTTGTGGCAGTAACATCCATCTTTTTCTCCATTTGACTGGTCCAGTCCGTCGGAACGGTCTTCTTGTTCATGCTCGCCGTCGCGTAGAGCACCACATTTGCTTCTTTGTACTTTTCCTGTGATACCAACCATCGGGCACTTTCATGGATGATCCTAAACGAACTATGTTAACCAATGAATTGATACTGTGCACATACCACCAATACGTGATGAAAATAAGCGATGGAATTGCAATAGAGGCATGAAGGAGACGATAGTCGACAATAAAATAGGCAAGAACGGCCAATGCAACTCCTCCGATGACTCCAAAAACGTTGGCAATGACAGCAATGAAACTACGGTATTGTTTTCCGACCAACTCAATTCCAAGCACGACTGCAACGCCATAGATACCAGGCTGTGTGAAACCGGTTCCGGCCCTGCGAAAGAAATAGCTTTCTTGGTGTCTGATTCGTTAAATTTGACCACTCACTTCAAAATGGCATACAGCCACCACGTTGGAGCTACAATCAGCGAAAGAGCACAAGTGACTTGAAGAACGAGACAAAGAAATATTACTTTCTTTCTCCCGATTTTGTCAGCCATAACTCCACAAGTGAACGAGCCGACCATTTGTCCGATAAAGTAAAGAGATTGAACTGTGGCTCGAATCCAGCCGTTGTCACCGGCCATCTCCCACTGAAATCAAAATCAAAATCAATGGGTTCAGAATAATTGCTGAATATCATATCACTATCATTATTACCCGGTCTGAAGCAGAATACGCCAATTCATTACATTCAATTCCACTCGTCTCGTTGAATTCGTCACATCTGCAAGCAACAACAAAAACAATAACAATCATATGTTTTATCGCCGAAACTGTCAAACTGTTTTCTGATCTATCAGAGAAAACGTCATCATCATTATCGTAAAATTCGTACTGTTTTGAATGATATCAATCAAAAGAAGGAGAATAAGTTGTAAGAAATGAAACGATATAATCGTTGAACTTACATCTTTCTGGCGGAAGAGACCACGAAGGTCCAACTCATCACGTGCATGGAGACGAAGGCGATGGGAATACAGATGAGAATGAACTGGATTTGTTGAAACCTGAAGAAAGAATGATAAGAAAGGTATCATCCAGACTAGACCCGAAAAATAACGCTACAGTTTTGTGAATAAATTTTTGTGTACATATATTTATTTGTGGATGTTGGTTCCGTGAGTCAAGAGCCTACAGGGTTTGAAAAGTGAGGATAAGGATTACGGTAGCTGATTGCTGATTGCTGATTGTTGTTACCATGAACTTTGTTTGTCATCATTGAAGTATGATATATACATTACAGTGCAGTAAGATATACAATTTCACTTTTTTGACTATAACTTTTGAACGGAGAGGATTAGGATTCTGGAAATTTGCATGGACATGTTCCAAAAAATATTTAATCAACTTTGCAAATTTCCGATTTTCCAAAAAATTTAAGATGTCAAAATTTTCGACCCAAAAAATGTGATTTTTTTTCAGATCTGCCAGAACTCTACATTTGTTATCTAAATAAAGTACTTGAACAAAAAATTATGATTTTAGTTAAGTTCGGGTTAATCGGGACATTTGCAAGTCGGATGTCACTTTTATTAAAAATCGAAAAAATCCATGCGAAATCTATTAAACGTTGTTTTTTTACGGTTTAATACAATTTTTTGATTTTCTTTGGTTTTGTTTACTTTCCTTAAAAATGTCAAAGTTGACTTGCCCATTGGACGTTGATACTCAAAGTGTTGTAACTCAGCTGAAAATGATGGTCCGATTAACCCGAAATTAACTAAAATCATAATTTTAGTTCAAATACTTTATTTAGGTAACAAATGTAGAGTTCAGGCAGATCTGAAAAAATCGCATTTTTTGGGTCGAAAATTTTGACATCTTAAATTTTTGAAAAATCGGACATTTTCAAATTTGATTAAATCTATTTTGGGGACTTGACAATAACATTACGGAACATGTCATGCAAATTTCCAGAATCCTAATCCTCTCCGTTCAAAAAGTATAGTTAAAAAAGTGAAATTGTATATCCTACTGCACGGTACTGTAGTTGATGCCGATACTTTTTTTTTGTGCCTACAAATTAGAGCTAGAATCCATGAAACAGAAAAATGGCTTTTTCCGGGAAATGGGCTTGTCTGTTTCTCTGCGTCTCTCGCCACCATCATATAAAATTAATCAATTTCCAAACTTTTGTTTCCGGAAAATACTTTTCCTGTCTTTTTCCAGTTTCATGGATCCGGCCGGACTCAGCTTGGAAAGTTGAATGAATGTAACCGTAATTTATTTAATGAGCGAATGAGGTAAAATAAAAGACCATTGGGGTTTGTTGCTCATTCTATCATTTACTGGATTACGGTCACACTCATTCAATTGTGTCGAAATATCTAGTAAAAAGTCCTTTTAAAAAGGCGCAATGCTCATCTGATAAAATGGAAGTGATATTCTCGTCTCACTTTTAGCGAAAGCCCGTTATGGTCTGGAAAATGATCGGGCACAGTTGAAATGAGTGTGACCGTAATCTATTCAAAACATTTTAACGAAAAAGTGAGCAAAACAAGTTTAGTCACTCTTTCGGTCACTCTTATTTGAGCAGTGTCCCATCGTGCTGAGCATACTGGGCTTTAGTGGAGACGAGAGAAATAAATATTTTATTAGTTTTTAAAGCCAAACACACCTTCCGAAACTTCCGAGTCCCTCGAATAGCGATTCAAGTTTGATTTTGTCGTTGTTGGGCACTTCATCCTCCGGATGCGCTTCCTCAAGCTGAGCAAGGTGTTTAGCTGGTGAAATTTTAGCCGAAACGGCCATTGTCAAGTATTAAAACGGCTTGAATCCGTCGGGATGGCCCTAATATACCCGGTGTCACTCGACCTACGGTCCTCTATCACAAACAGTACCGCCCCTCCTTATCGTCGTTCATTTCCATCCCACTCCGTCATGGGATATCAACGACGACGACGACGACGAGGCGAAGACGCAGCCACCGCCCGGCGACGACCGTAATATTGGCGTTGGGAGGACTCGAAGTTTATTAGAAAATTCCTGAGGGAAAAAGAAAATCGAGATTGAAAACAAATCATCACTCCCTGCCTTGAGAATGACGGACAAAGTTGATGCAAACTTTGACCCGAGGCTGAGTCTGTGAACTGGAAAACAACAGGGACCCCCACTGGGGCACATGTACTCGATCTCAGAGGCCGTATTCAAGGAACACTGGAAACCCTCTCTGCGTCTCTCATTCCTAACATTTAAATATTAGCGTTCTCCGCAATTCGTTTTCTGGAATACGGGTTTTCACTGGAGCATGAGGCGGGAGTGAGGAACCGCGCCCGGACGCACAACCGCAACGCGTCCAAATGAGACCCAAAAAATAAAAAAGGCTCGTGGGTAATTTCACATTATCGGAGAGAAAAATCAACCAAAATTGTGAAAATTACGAAATTTCTTTGTGACAGTAATTTCCTCCGATAATGTCGAATTACTCGCGCGCCTTTTTTATTTTTTGGGCTTTATTTGGACGCGTTCCGGTTGTGCGTCCGGGCGCGTTTCCTCACTCCCGCCTCATGCCCCAGAGGAAACCTGAGACCATATGCAAGAAAATGGAAAACGACAGGAAAACTGTTTTTCTGTCATTTTCCACTTTCTTGCATTTGTCCTCTGTATTCCGGAAAACGAAATGCGAAAAACGCTTATATTTGAATGATAGGGATGAGAGACGCAGCGAAACATACAGTCCTATTTTCCGGAAAACACCGTTTTCCAGTTACTTGCATTAGGCATCTGAGACTGAGACCGAACACCGGAACATGAGGATGAGAGACGCAGAGAAACATTCTCTGGAAAATGGTTTTCCTGCCGTTTTCCAGTTTCATGGTTTTATGGGCCACTACTTGGAAAAAGGACGCGCAATAATATCCAACTTACTTTTTCTTTTTTCAAAGCCATTTCGAGTAAGGGATTCATAATTTCGTAGATAACGTCGCTGGAACAACACGTTGTGATTGTAGTTTGAGCAGTCGCGGGCTCTTCATTTTCGGGAATTTCATAGACTTGCATTCTCGCGAACAGAAATATATAATAACTATTACTAACGGACGAGAGCTCGCCAGACCTAGGTGCTCGCACGAGAGCAGGCGAAAGAGCGGGCAGAGACAAACATGGCCAGCGTCGCGGCTGCTTCCTGCTTTTCGAACATCGATTGGATTAGGTTAGGCAAAGGAAAAAAAAGAAGATTATTTAAAAGAGGAACAATATTCTATTTCTCTTTGTGTCGTGAAAATCAGTTTATTTCAACCCGTCAAATTTCTTTAAAAGCATCGTCTCTCGCATCAAAGAAATACATAAATAAACGCATTTTATTGCCCATTTCGATTTTGCGGGATACTGGGAATAAAATTCGGAAAAAAACGGATGGATCGAATCATTTATTTATCACACCTCCGCATAGTGCAAAGAAGATGTGTTGCATTCTTGCAGATTTGCGGTCATTGCCTGTGATGGATTGTGGAAATCGTTCACCAATTTGGAAGCCGTTACGTTTGCCGCCGAACAGATGGAAGTCGTCAAGAAGGTCAGACATTTTTCCACTATCTGTTTTGCCCTTTTGAGGTCAAAGTACACTACAAAAACAAAAAAAAGCAAAAGTATATGTACGATTATATTCATGAATTTTGTGAATTCATCTATCCAAAGATGAAGAACCTTTGCCAAACACCACGAGCGTAATGTCTCGCTGGGGTCAATCGCAGCTGTTTGAAGAAGTGGCGGAGATTAGTGTAAATGATTGTCACGCTGCCGCTTATCATTCACTTCACTCGTAGAATTTATGACATTGAAGAAAAGAAGGAAGACGTCACCGTCTTATGTGCCACGCGGTTGTGGTTGTGGCCAAATGATGGGTAAATGATCTGCTCTCTTGGTCAAAAGAGACCTGATGAGATCAAGGGCCACCCGAAAAGTGAAAAAAAAATAACGAAGAAAAATAAACCAGTTTTTGCAAAAGTCTCATGCCCTTCTCTTTATTATCATTTATCAACACTTTGGTTAGTTAGTTTGTTAGTTAGCACCCTGTTTTTAAATGATCCTGATCATAAAAACAATCTATGTTGATAAAGAATGTGGGGAAGCCCTCACGTCGCTAATTCTAGTTGACTTAAAACCTGTAATAGACTTGCATGCAACACTAATGTTCGAAGATCTCGATTGGGGGCAAAACAAGTTTTCCAGAACATTTTAAATCCCTTGTTGCAGGCTTTGGGACGTTTCGAAAATAATATATTTTTCGTTGAAGAACGGAGAAAAATGGCCCAGGCGAGCAAATCCTTTAAAGGCACACGTTATTTTCCAACTGGGTCTCGCAACGAAATCTCTGAGGTGCGCAACATTTTCGAAATTATTGTCATTCTACGCGTTTTTAGCGTCGTTTCGTCGCGTTTTTGTCGAATTTTCGGAAAAGTTTTACATTTTATTATCAAATTTTCCAAAAATTTAAGTAAAATTAAAGCAAATTAAGAAATTTTCGACCAAACAATCAAAAAATAGAATTTTTTTTTTTTTTGGGATTTTACCGTTTCGGTTTTTATAAAACACATTTTTCTTTCTTTTTCTCGCAGTTATTTTTGTTGTTGTCTTCTCCTTTTTTTTTCCCCCTTATTCCTTCTTAAATCTGAACACAGAACAGTCGCGATGTCCGGAGAGGAGGCGCAAGGAGGATTAGAAGGGGATCGATTGAAAGAGATGGAGAGCCGGATGATGGATAGGATTACTTCACTGTTGGAATCGGCGCAGAAGAAAAAGGAGAAATTTGAAGAGGAAAAGGCGCCAAAAGTCACCGGAAAAGGGATCCAAAAATCGCTCGATTTCAATACCAATTTGAAAAACTTGTTGAGAAAAGCAGTTCACGACGGCGAATTCATGGAGCCGGTGAAGGAAGTTCTGGCGCTGCTATCAAACCGGAACGCTGAGTTGGTCTTGTTGGACCACGACCCGGGAATTCTTGCTGCAAAAGAGAAAATCGATGCGCTCAAGGCACTTACCTCGGAATCAACTGGTTCAACGAGTGCTCCGGATATGACTTCGTTGCTGCTTTTTTCCCAACTCTCAGGAAACCAAAGAAGCCAAACCGATTCGAGAAAGAGAAGGATCGATACAAAGGATTCGCAGTGGTTTCGAGGAACGGACTCTTTCAGAGGCAATGGAAGAGTCCGGGATCACCAAAGCCAGAGAGAAGGAAGAGCCGATGTCAAGTGCATGCGGTGCCATCGTTTCGGACACTATGCAAATCGGTGCCCGCAAAAACGGTGAGTTTGAAACTGATTTTCCAAACAGATTGACCAGAGCTCTGAGTTTCTGGAAAGAGCATGCCAGAGAGGACTGGGTGCTCAGCGTTGTAGAGTCAGGAGTGGTGGTTCAATTGGAGTCTGGTGCCAAGATTCCGGAGCCAGAAGGACTACGTCCATCGATGTTGAAATACAAAGACTTTCTGTCTTCAGAGATTGAGAAGCTCGCGATGCAAGGAGTTGTGGAGCAGGTCCAGGACGAGCCGCGTTGTGTCTCGGCGTTGCACGTCGTCGATCAAGGTAAAAAATTGAGAATGATTTTAGACTTGAGTGCCTTAAATAGAAGCATAGATCCACCAAAATTTAAGCTAGAAAATTTGAAAACCGCCTGGCCCCAGTTAGAATTTTCAAAATTTGCTGCAACTTTTGATTTTACTAGCGGCTATCACCACATTAGAATTCACAAAAATTCCAGATCCCTGCTAGGATTTTCGCTTTCAAACCCTCCTGCTCATCCATACTATGTTTTTCGGGGACTTCCTTTTGGTCTCTCATCAGCCCCCTGGATTTTCACCAAAGTTTTTAAAGTCTTAGTTTATAAGTGGAGAAAAGAGGGTGTCAAAATATATCTCTATCTCGATGACGGTTTAATTTTGGGGGAGTCAGAGAGAGAGAGATTAGTAGGTCGGTTAATAATAATGCATTTATTCATATTGAAAGAAAGAATAAAGCTATGGGAACAGCTGGACCCGCCAGAGACTAGCTGTTTAGACAAAAAAAAATAATAATAACCAAGGCAAAAAAAAAGGAATGGGTTTTACAGTTTAGCAAAAGTGGTTTGAGGGGTAATGAAGCATAGGGAAACAAAGAATAAGAAAAAAAGAAAAAAAAAGTGTATTACAATAACAATCACCAAGAAAATCATATAATAAGTGTTTATAACCGGGATATAGACACGTTTAAGTGGTTTGCAAACTCGGAAGGGGAAAGAAAATGTGGCAAGTTACGCACTAGAGCATTCCAAATAGGGACTGTGTTGGCGAAGAAGTGCGCGGTACTGCTCTCTTTCCTACATAGCAACATGGGGTGGCGTTTGGAGCGCGAAAAAGATACAAATTCGGATAAATCGGGGAAGTGGATAGAATTAGTGACTAAATCATACAATAGAACAAGCTGGGATTTGAGACGAAAATGTCTGATTGAGGTGAGGTTCAGTAGTTCGAGCCTATGTGCATAAGAAGTGAATGAGGTGTTAGATCGTTGAAGAACGCGTTTAGTAAAAAATCTGAGGGAGAATTCGAGTTTAGATGCAAGGATAGAATTAGGAGAGGGTGAGTAAATTGGTGCGCAATAATTAAGAATGGGTAGGACATAAGTTTTGTACAGGTTGGTTAGAAATTGTGGGGAAGAGGAAGAAAAGGCTTTGAGCAATTGTTTGGTGCGGAGGAGAGCAAGGGAGGAGGTTCTGATGATGTGGTTTTTGAAAGACAGTTTTTCATCAAAAAGTAAACCAAGGTCGCGGACAATAGAAGAGGGAGATATTACAATACCAGAGATGAAATATTTGTTGTGGGGATTTTTGGGACCAAGGTGTAAAAGGTTAGTTTTGGCGGGAGCAAGAGGTAAGTGATTTGAGGCGGACCACTCGGATATAATGTTAATAGTATCTTGAAGAAGAAAAGGGTTAGTGGAGAAAATTTTAATGTCATCTGCAAAGCATGCGAAATGAACTTCCGAGGGAATTAAGAAAAGCAGGTCATTCAAGAAAATTAGGAAGAGGAGAGGTCCGCAGACTGAGCCTTGCGGCACACCAGAAGGGATGGGACGTGAAGAAGAGGAGATGGTGTCGTTGACTTTGACGGAAAAAGAACGCTCAGAGAGAAAAGTTTGAAACCAAGAACAGAATATAGGAGGAATGCCGAAGGAGTGAAGCTTCTGTATCAGAAGAGCGTGAGGCACTTGATCGAACGCCTTCTTGAAATCGAAATATATGACGTCAAGACTCTTTGTAGCGTGTAGAAGTTTCTTGTAGAGAGCGGAAGACCTGACGAGGGAGGAAGGACAGCTGCGCCGATTGAGGAAACCGTGTTGATGAGGACTGAAGGAAGAAGAAAACTCAATTTTGATCTGACGGCAGATAATTTTTTCCATGATTCTAGCGAAGGGATCAGTGAGACTGATAGGTCGATAGTTTGAGACGGCAGCTGGATTACCCTTCTTTAAAAGAGGAACCACAACAGCATGAGCCCATTTATCCGGTATAACGGAGTCATAAAAGGATTGTGAAAATATAATAGAGAGTGGAAGAGCAAGGGAAGTGGCGCAACGTTTGATAACGAAGAAGTTGGCGAGATGGAGCGAGAAGCCACGCTTTGGAGGGAGTTTCAGAAGAGTTTGCTCGATAACAAAAGGAAGAAAAAGATCAGAATAGGATCTGGCTGAGGCTGAAGTGGATGTATGGGAAGAGGAAGAAGCTGGAGAAGAAAAAGAAGAAGAAAAAGAAGATGATGATGAAAGAGGGCTGTCAGTAGTTGAGAAGTTATTGGTAAAGGAATTTAGAAACACGTCGCACTTGTCATTGTCAGAAGTAATAAGTTTTCCGTTGCTGGAGATGGAGGGTACGCAAGCTGTAGATTTAAGGCGTGAGGCAATAAGGCGACGAAGATCCGATTGATTCCGATTGGAAGTTATGCGATATTCTTGCTTTCTGATTACTGACTTGTACGAACGAAGAAGAGACTTAGTTCTTTTGGCGAGTTGAGAGATGCGGCTTGAATTGCCGAGAGCTATAGCTGAAGCAGTTGATTTTCTGAGGCGACGGAGACGACGAAGATGATTGCAGGGTTTTGATGGTAATCGAGGGCGTGATGGTGGACAGTGGCGCGAGATGGCAGAGTTTAGAATATCAATGAAACGGTCATATTTATCAGAAATAGATTTGCAGGAACTGAGTATAAGGGTCCAATCGAGAGAGGCGAGATCCTTGTTGAGATTTGAAAAATTGCATTTAGAATAATTAAGCTTAGGCAATTTGTTAGCAGATAATGAAGAATTGCAATAGGGAGCGGATAAGGAGGGGGATGAAAACAAACTAAAAGAGACGGAAAGGTGGTCAGAGTTAAGAAGCGGTGGCTGGGCGGAAATTTCGTAAACGGGGAGGTTATGAGATGATGCGACAAGATCAAGAATGTTGCTGGAGGTTTTAGAAATGCGAGTGGGAAAATTAACTAACTGAAACAAATTTTTAGACTTAAGGAATTCACAGAATTGGTGGTTAGATGAAGATTTCCAGTTGATTTCCGGGAAATTGAAGTCGCCAGCGAGGATGCAAGAAGTAAGAGGGGTATAGTCGGTGAGATGAGCAATTAAGTTAGCGGTTTGAAGAGACGAGGAATTGGGAGGGCGATAGACTAATATTAAAGTGAGAGGAGGAGAAAGATCGGGAGAATGAAATTTACAAGAAATAATTTCCGCATTGTGGGTGGGATAATGAAATTCAATATTTATATCAACAACAGTGGTGATAACATGGCGTTTAGATAAAATGGCAACACCGCCACCAGAGGATTTTAAATGGAGACTGGGATTTCTATCGAAGCGATGGCAAGTGAAGAGAGATGAAGACAGAAGTGAGGGAGGGATAACATCAGAAAGAAACGTCTCGGTAAGAAGTAAAATATCATAATCAGAATGGATAAAGAAATCAGTGAGTGCGCTAAGTTTGGCAAGAGAGGCAGTACCGCGCAGGTTGGCCAAAAGAAAAGTTAAACGAGAGTAAGCGGGTTTAAAAAACTTGGAGTGAGAAAATGCATTATACAGTGAATTAGTTGGATAAGGTTGAGTGAAGTAAGAAGAAATAAGAGAAGGAGATAATTTGATAGACGAGCTGGAACTTAATGAAAAGGGCGCGGATGTGGATTTGATTTAACATGGATATCAGAGAGAATGAAAAGCGATTTTCCGGCTTCCTTGTTCCGATCGTAAATAGTTTTGCGACTCGTTCGGAGTGTTGCAAGTTCATCGAGTGTGAGGTCGCGTCGAGCACGAGGTTTTCGAGACAAATAGGAAAATTCAGAATTGCGAATATCACGGTTGAAGGTTCTAAGGAAGTCGTCACGGTCCGATTTCGAATTGAATTGTATCTTGAGTGGGCGAGTTTTAGCTGAGCATTTGTGACGGAAAACGTTTGAAGGAATCGCAAACTTGTATTTTTTGGCTAGGGCGTTGATCTTAGCTCGATCTTTTGAATCTTGCTCACGATCATCTAAGTTGTCCGGGAGCAGCTCGACCACTGCACGTTGCGATTTGTCAATCATAGATGCCGCTTCGGCAGCGATTTTGGAGGGGGTCCAAGTAGTCGTTCGAGAAGAAGAATCGTTCGTGGCTGAGAGTATGACCGAAGAAGCGGAAGCAGAAAGAGGCTCGGAGGGCGAGATCAACAGATCGAGACCGAGCGACTGAAGCTGAGCACGGGGAACTATAGCTTGCATAATCGTGACTAGCTGAGAAATAGTGCGCTTCATGACGTCGCAGGTTTCACGGAGTTGAATGAAATCGGAAAGAGGAACGATGTCGTCAGGGTGATGCATGGAGCTGAGAGTCTCAGAAAAATGACGTTTGCCGATAGGCTTCTTAGCAGGAGAGTCAATAATGATGGAAGATGCCATGGCGCGCGAGAACGAAGATCCGATAGAGAATAAAGACGAAAAAGATGAGAAAATCAATGAGATGAGAAAATCAATGAGATGAGAAAATCAATGAGATGAGAAAATCAAAATCGGTTAGGATAGTTAGAAAAGATTTGGAAGAAGCAGGTGTCTGCGTGGCTGAGCAGAAGTCTTTTTGGGAGCCGCGAATAGCCTTTAGTTGGCTTGGCTTTGATGTGAACCTCCTGGAGGGAATGGTCGCTGCGACCGAGAAGAGAATGACTACCTGGTGGTCTATGCTAAGAATTCTCAAGGAGAAGGATTCTCCATCTGTCCTGGACAGAATGAAATTTTTGGGATGCCTGGCATCAATGGATCTGATTGCAGGTGACGTCGCCATCTTCGAGGCTCGACACTTGATGCGGACGGTGGCCGCACATCAGTCAAAGGAGAGGGACAAACACAATCACTTGCGAAAATCGAAAGGTGAGAGGAAAGAACTCGATTATTGGGAGAAAAATGGAAAAAGAGTCCTACAAAGGAAGATAAAAGAAGAAGAAGTAGAATATGCTTGGAGTTTGTTTACCGACGCTTCGGCCAATGGCATGGGTGCTGTTTTGAAAGATAAAGAGCAGAAAGTAGTGTGGAAGTGGTCCCAGATTGGTGACAAAACTTTTGATGCGCAGTCGAGTACTATGAGAGAGCTCAGAGCTTTGGAAGGTGCTTCAAAAGTTTTGAAAGAGAATGTAAAAGGAAACATAAGAGTGTTGATGGACAGTCAGAGTGGCGTAGTGATTGCTAGAAAAGGGTCTATGAAACCCGATACTTACTTGTGATACTTGTGAGGTTCGACCTCAGTTTCCATCCTGGATACTGCGAACCAAGCTGCGCCAAGTTACACGATCCCTTCCGACAGTGGACCATGCTCGTCTTGCCTCGAGTATGCCAATTCTTCGGCGGCCGTGCCCGAGGTTGCCCCTGAGGGCCTCATTGTGGATGAAGATTTTGATCGAATCCTTGATGTCGTCGGCCCATCTTTTCGGAGGACGACCGCGTGGTCGTGCTGATCCCCTAGGATCCCATTCTGATACTATCTTCGCCCATCTGTCGTATTTCATGCGTGATACGTGTCCTGCCCACTTCAGTTTTCTTCGTAAGACTTGCTTTTCCATGTCTGGTGGGTCACATCCGGCAATTTCGAACATGTTGCTAACCGCTCTCTGTAGTCTCTTCGTGTCTGCCTCCTTGGAAGTCCATGTCTCGCATCCATAAGTCATCGCTGGGATGACAGTTGTTGTGAGAAGTCTTATTCTTGTCTTCTGAGGAGACTGCAAGAGCTCCCGCCGAATGGCGTTGAAAGCAGCCCATCCCGCGCGAATCCTTCTAGTTGCAGAAAATGTAAGAAAAAACTTAGAAATAATCGGAAAATTCTTATTCATTTGGATCCCCAGAGAAAACAACTGGGAAGCGGATGAAGCCAGTAGAAATTTTGATTTTGACGATTGGGAAGTAGAAGAAAAAGTATTCAGGCAAGCGCAAAAACTGTGGGGAAAAATAGAAGTGGACTGGTTCGCTGACCATCAGAACAGAAAGACAACTATCTTTTTTTCCAGATATCCCACACCGGGATCCGCCGGAGCCGACGTCTTCGAACACATTCGGGAAGCAGCAGCGGGTGGAACGGCTTGGTGGGTGCCTCCTCCAATTTTGATACCTAGACTGATAGCAGTTGCCAGGAAAAAAGGGCTGAAGGGAGTGCTTGTGGCTCCTATCTGGAAAAGCCATCCTTCGTATCAGTCTTTAGTTGATAATAGAGGTAGATATATTAGAGAAATCAAGGATTACATGATTTACGAGAAAAACAGCAAGATTTTTATACCAGGGAGGGGATCAAATTACTGTGAAGCGACAAGCTCAAAATTTTCAAAATCCGAATTTATTCTCGCTTTCCTAGATTTTTCGCAATAGAAATCTGCCCCTCGGCTTTGTAAAATTATTTCTACCATACTAAAACCACGCACAAAAGACCAATTTAAATAAATAAAAGAATAAAAGAGCCATTTTTCGAAGTAATGAAACAGAAAAATATATTCTCTGGGATCGAAGAGAAAAGAGAATAATATATTTTTCGTTGAAGAACGGAGAAAAATGGCCCAGGCGAGCAAATCCTTTAAAGGCACACGTTATTTTCCAACTGGGTCTCGCAACGAAATCTCTGAGGTGCGCAACATTTTCGAAATTATTGTCATTCTACGCGTTTTTAGCGAGTTTCCCGGCCCACCCACCCGGGGAAGATAGGCATGACGCGCAAGAGAGGTGTACAGGAGACACATTTTCAACAAAATATTTTTCCAGAAGGAAAAAAGCAGCAATTCATCGAGGAGCTGAGAACCATCGCCGGGACAGAGCTCAGCCACGTGGTCGATTTTCTCGAGGACGCTCCATACGGCTCGAAGGCTTTTTCCACAGCGAAAGCTTACAAGACCGAAAACTCAAAACGAGCTCAGTGGACCATCAAAAGGAATCTGCCACAAAACGAGTCATCCCTTCTCTTGTATCTAGGAGAAAAAGCACGGACCATCGGAAGCAGCGCTCTTGGGAAGATTGCAGCTGCGTATCGAGTGACAAACGATGGCATGTCCGGGATTGCTTCCAGTCTGATCTCAGACCTTTTAAAGTGGACGAGGAGAACCGAAATCGATTTCAGGAAGCCGAAAGTTGAGGTGACGATAGCCGATGTGAAGAAGATCACTGACATGGCCATGTCGTCAAACGATCCGGCCGCGGACCGTGATGCTCTTCTGGCTATTTTATCATTCCACGCGATGTTGAGAGCGTCAGAAGCGGCGGACCTCAGATGGGACGGCATCACTCGTAGAGGGAATACGATCGAAGTGAAAGTCGATAAGGCGAAAAACGACCAGATGGCGCTCGGAAGATCGTCTTTCATCGAGTATACCCCCGGCAGCGACGCGGACATTCTCATGTGCAAGTGGAGACTCGCAAACGGAGAAAAGTGTTCGTACGTTTTTTCGAATTTAGCAGGAACCGAGAAATTGTCAGCACCGTCAATTTCGGCTTTGGCATCGAGGATGCTGAAGAAGATCGGGAAGGAAGGGGCAACTCATCACTGTTTTTGGCGAGGAGGTGCCAATCACCTCAGGGAGTTGGGTCTATCGCTGGAACAAGTGGCGGCTCGAGGTAGATGGAGATCGATTGGTGGCCTGCAGAGATACCTCAAGGACGTCCCGACGACGCAAGGAGTATTCCATGAAGTGGACGATCATAATATCAATTCAATCTTCTTGCCGGCTACCACAAGAGTTCACGCGGAAAATTTATGGCCACACCCCCTCAGTTTTTGTTTTAATTTTCAACTGAATGCAATGAAAAAAAGTTGAGTGAGTGTGGCGACACGTGGCGTTCTCATTTCTCAAAATAACTGTGGTGTTTGCAGAATTTTCACGTGAAATCCTATTGTAACCGGCAAGAATATTGAATTGATAATAACTAATAGAGGATAAATTTTTTTTTTTCTTTTTTGTTGATTAGGAATACTGCCCCCCCCCCCCCTACCCATTTTTCCCCTTATTCGTTACTCAAATTTTATAGTTGCTCAGCCATGTGTCATTCACCCTGCAGACCCGCCGGTATCGATTGAAAATCAATTAGTTTGTTGTTCGCCTAACACCTACGTTTTTACACTAATATGTTAATTTTTTCGAATGTTTTTGGTATTATTGTGTGTTAGGTGGTATAGTGTTTTTGCGACAAAACGACTTACTAAAACCACGCACAAAAGACCAATTTAAATAAATAAAAGAATAAAAGAGCCATTTTTCGAAGTAATGAAACAGAAAAATATATTCTCTGGGATCGAAGAGAAAAGAGAATCTAACATTTTGAAACTGGGACTTTTGAAAACTTTAGTGCATATCTTCGTCGCGGTGCTCACACTAACCACGGTCTCCAGGAATTTAAATGTGGGCGGTGCCTAAATTTTACTGACGCACTTCCGGTGCCTTGAAGAATTGTTTGCCTCTCGCATTTTTTATTGATTTTATTATTATTTTTCAGTAAAACCTTGTTTTTTTTAATTTATGTATTTTATCTTTTAATATCTTTTAATATCCTCTAAACTTTTTGCAGGCTGGAAAATTCGAGCGGTTTTCGTGAAACGCACAATATTGGCTAACAATCGTTGAAAATCGAATACATTTCATTTAATTTCCATGATATTATTTTCATTTACATGACAAAATGAAACATGATAGATTTCACTGCATTAAATGTATTTTCAACGCCATTCTAGTGCCGAGTTTTTAACAGACTTGAATTTTGAAGTTAAACAATGCATATTGTCGGCCCGCCAAGATGGTCAAACGCGCTCCGCTGAACTCAACGCTATGCGATTTTCATTTTGGTTTCCAAATTATTTCCTTTCACATATAAATTCAACGTGAAATGAAATAATTTATTGTCGGCCCGCCAAAATGATCAAAAACTACGAAATGTTCATTTTGGTATCCAAATTATTTAATTTCACGTATAAATTCAACGTGAATTGAAATAATTTGGAGACAAAAATGAAAATCGCATAGCGTTGTGTTCAGCGGAGCGCGTTTGACCAATTTGGCGGGACGGCAATACGATCTTGAAATTTGAAAAAACCGAATAAGCAAAAAAAATACTATAACCAGGAAGATTTATCCTACAGAAACAACAAAAACTCACTTATTTAACTCCGCAATGCTAAAAATGATTATTTCAAAATGGAGGCTAAACCAAGTTTGACATTCTTAAGCTTAACAAATTTCTAAAGACCTCTGCTATAATTCAGCCGGAGCATATTTGGGAAAAAAAATAAATTATTTTTGCCTTTGTTCCCGAATGTCATGAAAAAACGTCTCAAAATTTGAATATCGCACAGCACCCAGTGGAGCGCGTTTGCTCTGGTTCCGTCCACATTTAAAATCCTGCATGCAACACTGTTGTTCGAAGCTCTTGTTTGGGGGCAAAAAAGTTTTCCAGAACATTTTAAATTTCGTGTTGCATACTTTTCCGCAGTCTGATCAGACTTTGGGGCGTTTCGAAACTAGAACGATTTTAAATTGGGACGATTTGAAACTGGGACATTTAAAAACCTGTCCATTCGAAACTGGGTCTTTTGGAAACTTTGGTACAATTTTTCGTCCCGGTGTGACACAATTAGGCCGAGAATAAAGCATGTAACGTACCGGTAAAAAAAACATGAGTCGTCTATCCCTTTTTTGTCTGCGTCTCTTCAAATAGCACTGTGTTTGCGTCTCCGCCCACAAATAAGTGGGCGGAGTTTCGCGTTCCGTTCTCATGTTGCAACTCGATTGAAAACACAATATTTGAATTTACCGGTAAAATATTTGAAAAACCTTTTCTCCTTGACCGACTTTTGTCACTAGTGATGAAAAACATCCATCCATTATTACCGTAAAAACTGTATTAGAAGGGCCCCCAAACAGCCTCCCGAAAAATAGAAGTGCCCTCTTGAATTAAAGGGTTCCTCTAATTTTAAGACCCTATCAATAAAAGGGCATCTTCAGCGAAAGTTTAAGCTTCCCCTATAATAGAAAGAATCACTCTACACACACACACACGGTTCCACGAAAAGAAAATGAAGGGGGGAGGGCCTTCTAATACAGTTTTTACGGTTTTAATTTGTGATTTTTGTATTCAGATGAATCTGGAGCAGGAACCGAAGGAAATTCGAGAGGCCGCCGAGTTGAGAACTGTCGCTGAGAAGCTGGCGGCTGAAGCCGTGAGGAGAAAATGCGGAGACAACGTGTCAGTGATAATCGTGAAACTCTGCGTAATAGAAGTACCATAGCTTTATGTTTTTTGTTTGTTTTTCGAAATTTTAATTAAAATTTAAATACAATGCACGGTGTCCAGGATTTGAAATGTGGGCGGAGCCTAATTTGCTGGCGCGTCAGCAAACTTCCATGGCACATTTTCGGTGCTTGCGCATTCTTCGACTCTCGCATTTTTTTAATTGATTTTATTGTTTTTCTTTGTAAAATGTATGTATTGTATATTTTAATTCCATTAAATTGCCCAAACTTCGCTTTTCGTGAAGATTTATTTTGCAAAAACACCAAAAAACTCAAAACGAATATTTCGAAATGGTGGCTGAACCAAATTCGACGTTCTCAGGCTTAAAAAATTTCTAAAGACCTCAGTTATAATTCCGTTGGAGCGCATGTGGGAAAAATTAAGAATTTATGCTTTTTTCCCGAAAAACTTGAAAAATGCCTCAAAATTTGAATTTCGCGCGAAAAGATCCAGTGGGGCGCGTTTGCTCGGCTCCGCCCACATTTCAAATCCTGGACACCGTACAATGTATATTTTTATTGGTATTAAATGATGAGATGAAAATTTAACAATGAATTTATGAGCAATTAGACGCGAAACAGAGTATAACTATACAACGGCACCCGGGCGACTAGGAACAAGAGGAGGCGTGAAAACATAGGGGGGAATCATCATCAGGTACCGGTAAAAGGAAAGAGGGGAGGGGGATGGGGCGAGAGAAGATGAGAGTCTTCTATTCAGATGTTGTCGATGGGCGGATGCTTGGTGGCATGCAGTTGAATCAACGACTCTAGGGGATTGAAGTGTTGTCGAGACGAGTTGGCGGGCGATGGGGCCAAATCCTGAAGTTGGAGGCGTTTGAGCACGTCTTCTGGATTTGCACCGTCGAACCACGGCCATTTCTCGTAGACGACGTCGGTTGGGTCTTCGAATGAGGTGCAACGACCGAACGTCTTTTTTCCTGGAAAAATGGACGAAGGTGCCAAATTTTTAGGGAAAGTGGCTTGAAATGTAGTATTGGGTGGGTGTTTTACCAGAACGAAAATTGAAGACCACGGGGAGTACACGAAGTTGCGGTCTAGGAAACCCGCGGCCAGCATTTTTTCCCGAGTATTTCCTTCTTTGAAATGGACAAAATCTATATTTTTGCTTATTGTACATTCGCGAAGAAAGCAAGTGCGCTCCACAAAACTTAGTCGCCAAATTATTTAATTTCACGTTGAATTTACACGTGGAATGAAATATAATGGATTCGTGGCGGAGTGACAATTTTTTTCACGTTTTTATTCGAAAAAATTAAGAAATAACTGAAGAAAGAAAGAGATTTTTCGTCTCCCAGATTCAAGTGAAATGTCATTCCATTATGACGCGGCCAGAAATGAAAAAAATTTTTTTTTTTTTCTAAATTCAACTTTGCGATTTAGAAAAAAAAGGATGAAATTTCTGCATTTATGACCATTTTTTTTTTCATTTCTCTTCCAACACGACATGAGAAAAATTCATCACATTTCTCATGTCGTGTTGGAAGCTACGTTTTTGAATTATTTTTCAAAAGCGAATTTTCGCGCGCTACCCTACTCTCGCGTCCCTGCGTCTCCTTCGCAGAAACTTGTGTCGATTTACGAGATTTAATTGTTTCTTTATTACTTTTTTTTGTTATTTTTTTTGTTTCTCATTTAAAAAAATTATGATTTTGAAATAATTGTTTTTGAGATTAATGTGATAAATTTTTTTGTTGGAAAATTGATTTTAAGTCGGTTTTTTTTTCGTAAATAAAAACAGTTAATTTTTATTTAATTTAAATTCTGAAAAACAATACGAAAATTGGGGAAAAAAATGTTATATTTAGCCAAAAAAAAAATATATCTGGCAAGGCGCCAAAGATTTTTGGCAATACTCCAAGAGAAATAGATGGAGGCGCAGAGAAAAACGCAAAAGTGCGCCAGGGCGCGTTTACACTTTCGTAGGGTCCAGCGATGAAAATGAAATCCACGAAGTACTACGTTTTGTGGAGCGCACTTGCTTTCTTCACGAATGAACAACCTTGGCGAAACATAGTGAAAAAAAATGAAGAAAATAAAAGGAAAAAACCAATTTTTTGCTAAAGACAACAAAATTTTCGAAAAGACGGATTCTGGCCTAGGCCTAGTTTGTGCGATTTCGATGCGATATTCTTAAATTCCCCCCACTCAATACTATATTTTAAAGCAATTATACGTACCATCTCGAGCAACTCTCTCCATGTAGGGAATGAAGTTTTCGTTCCACAAACGGATGAACCAATTGCGTGAAGCGTCAACTGATAGGGGACATTGAAGACACGCCCTTGGACCGACTGTCACATCCATTGAATTGGTTTTCTCGATGAAAGTGTTGACCGCTTGAAGAGCAATCGGCAAGAATTCGATGATCTTTGTGAGCTCTGACGGTGTCTGAAGGCATTGACGGTACTCGGCTTCTACAGCACGTCTTCTCAAGTATCGAAGCATGAATCCTTCAAGTCTGTTCGAGAGAACAGACATTTTGAAATTGTGATGAATTTGTAGCTCGGGGATTTGGTAGCGATTTGCAGTACACACCACGAACGGTCCTTCATCGTTTTGCAGTGGCACATTTGCAAATACAGAGACAACGAATGCTATGCGATTCTTTGGAACATTGTCCAGAATCACAATGCAAGACTCTTTGCTTCTCAGAATCTTCTCAAGACGTCGTTCCACTTTGAGAAGCTCTTCGGTGTTATCATCAGGAATCTTGATATCGACTATCTTATCTTGAGACTGATTGGTTCGAAGAGATACGTATGAAGCGAGACACTTTGCCAGCTTGCTCTTTCCGATTCCAGTGGCTCCCGCCAGAACAAGACGGCGTTCGGTGAGAATGGATTTCACCAACTGGAGGATCATTTGTTTCGGTAGAAGCATGTCGAGCACCAGTGAATCGACACGGCATTGCGCTGCTCCGTGCATGAACATTCGGATAGTGGTGGTGGGTTGAAGGATGTCTGATGGATGGGCTGCAATTATTGTGCTGGAATCTCCGATGACACTTCTAAGCTCTCCGATTTGATATCCAAGGATGGCGTCCATTGCATCCAATCCCAATTGGCGTTCCACGTCAATTCTGGACAGGTATCCCTCGAAAAGGCCTAGAATCGAGGCGTCAATATCTTTCCACGTGGATTGATGAGTTGGCATAGGCAGGTAACCGACAATAATCTCCTTATCAGGACATACAATCGAGCTGATCTCTCCGGCAATGTCCACATTTACAGTAACCTTAATTGCATTGCAACCGGAAGATCGCTTGGAAGACTGACTGGCTGACGTGGAACTACACGCCGCATCATAAACGTGTTCATCATCATGGATAAATGGAATGGAGGCACGGGAAGAGGCTCTGGTGGCTGGCCCGTTTGTCAGTTTGTCCATCTCCTTCTTCAGAAACTTATTCTCCGACTTTAACTTGTTGACAGTCTCTCGAAGAACATCGACCTCGCGGGCGCGATCCAAATTATCGAGGCGAACTTCATAAAGAGCGCTGTCGCGTTCTTTGAGCTCTTGTTTCAACTCGATGACATCAATGTTGTCGAGATTTCCGTGAGATCCAGAGATTGACGGCATATGAGTGTCCTCGTAGTTTTTGTTCTTCTTTTTCGTGAATTTGGAGAGCGAAGAACGAATCTGCAAAGTTTTTTAATTGTTTTGTATTTTAAAAGATAGGAAGCTATCAATCAATCAATCAATCACTACTGTATCGCATCGTTTTTGTTGATTCTTTGAACCTCTATGGTGTGGGGGGGGGGGGTTTGGGTAGTCGCTTTTAGGATGTCTTTTTATTTTCCGAAAAAAAAAAACAATTGCCTACGTGCTCAATAGACATTAAAAATGGCTAATAGCCATCGCAATGGGCGTTTCCGTCGGCTATCGTTTTCAAAAATTTTTCCCATTTCAAATTCCGGAGACATCTCGTGTCTGGAAAAATCGCTATTAGCCTTTATGGGTAATGTCGCCGCCTATAAAAAATTCAATGGCTATTAGCTAAAACATTTCTGAATATCGTGTCGCATCCTGTCACGTTTCAGCGGGTGTTTCACATTTTTCAAAAGAGCGAGTCTGTTGTGAAAAATTGCTGGAAAATATCGTTCGGACACTGTGTAAAAGTCCAGTAGAAACCCAGGAAATTTTTTTTAGCTGATAGCCATAGAATCGGCCTGTGTGTCATGTATTTGGCACACGTGTCGAATTCAATGGCTATTAGCCGTTTTCTATGGCTACATACAGTAGCGGCCACTGAAATATCCCCTTTTGGTTTTTCAGCTATAACTTTTTTTTAGAGAAGAGCCAGGAACTTGAGGTCAACTGTGAAAATGTTTCAAAATAAGCCAGAAAAATGATCCATTTCAGTTTTTACCGATAAAAATATTTATAATTTTTTTTTTCAATTTTCACGATTTTGATCGTTTTTCTATTTTTTTTTAAAGCTACAAAACTCCAATATTTTTTAGAGTCTTCAATATCTATTGATTTAGATAATGACAAAAACTAAATTAAAAGTATATTTGACCCCTAACCAGCAATTTTCAATTTCTAGAGGACGCGAGCAGGGACGAACTCTCAGGCAACTTGCTGAGCAGTTCAACTTCGATCTTTCCACAATTGGAACATTTTTAAAGCGCTGGAGAGCTCAAAATAGACAACCAGTGAAGAGAAGACACTCACGGGCTTGAGTTACAAACCATCTAACAGACAGAAACATCGTACGCGCATCGAGAAGCAACCCTAGGCCCAGTGCCCTCCGAAGTCCTAGATCAGGTTTCTCCCCGTGGATCACCTGTGGCAAGCGTCAGAACGATCCGACAGCGCCTAAACGATGCTGGACTGTTTGGCAGAAGACCTGTGAGGAAGCCGTACATCTCTGACCGCAATAGAGCAGCTCGTGTGGCCTGGGCGCGAGCTCTTCTCAACTGGACTCAAAGTGAGTGGGAACGAGTTTTGTAGAGTGATGAGAGCAAGTTCATGTTAGTTGGTTCGGATGGAATTTCTTATGTGAGACGACCAGTAGGGACCAGATTCAACCCAAAATACCAAACTCCGACCGTAAAACATGATGGCGGCAACGTGATGGTATGATCCTGCTTCAGCAGCCATGGGCTCGGACCTCTTCCCCGCATCCGAAGCAACATGGATTGCTTTGTGTACGAACAGATCTTGCAAAATGTAATGCTACCGTTCGCTCGTGTCTCCCTAAGGGTTCGTTACTCGTTTCAACAAGATAATGATCCGAAACACACGTCCAACCACATCAAAGTGAGTGAAATGTCTCAAACCATCAGTATCTTTTTTTAAGAATTGGTTCCCCACCAACCGTGTGACCGTAATGGAGTGGCCCAGCCAGAGCCCAGACTTCAATCTTATCGAGCACTTGTGGGAAGAGCTCGAGAGATGCGTTTCCGGCATCCGTGCTCGAAATGCCGACGAGAAATTCTCTCAGTTGCAGACTGAGTGGGCTCAGATTCCACAGTCTGTTCTAACCAACCTGCCAAGAAGATGTCAAGCTGTTATCGATTCTCGAGGGTTTGCAGATTAGTATTAATTAGTTTGCAACTGTTTCTATCGCTTATTACCTCATTTACAAGTCGTTTCCCGGGTCAAATCTCAATAAACGGTTTTTCGTTAAAAGTCGAAAAATCGAATTTTTGGAATTTTCAGAAAAACAAATTTTTTATCGGTAAAAGCTAAACTGCATCATATTTCGGGCTTATTTTGAAACAATTTCACAGTTGACCTCAAATTCCTAGCTCTTCTCTAAAAAAAGTTATAGCTGAAAAACCAAAAGGGGATATTTCAGTGGCCGCTACTGTATCTTCCAATGCCCGCCATATCCATATACGCGCCGAAAACTCGCTGACAATGAGCATGTCGAGAATGAAAAATGCGATGAAAGTTGAAAAGAATAGCCATCGAAAACGGCTAATAGCCTGCAAACGGCCCGATTCGATGGCGATTAGCCACATACGCGCCAAAAGTAAATTAGAGACCCCACGAAAAAGGGGGAAAGTGTTGAAACGCAGGAACGAAAAGAGGGGAAAATGGGCACAGTTGACTGCAAAAGTGCCGCACGGTTTTTCTGCATTTTTTAAGAATGAGAAATAATGTTTTTTTTTTCTGCTTTGTTTTGCCTGAATTAATTATTTTTGGGTATTTGAAATGCGGAGACAAAATAGAAACGGTTAAAAAAGAAAAGGAGCGGAAAAGCTGCGAGAGGTTCACAAAATTATTGATTTTAGTGAAAAATAATATTTTTTGCGAAAATTCGGCTGATTTCGCATTAAAATAGGAAAATTGTGTGCTAAAAAGAAAGAATACATTGCAATACATCGTCATAAAATCATTTGAACTAAAAGCTTACCAAATAAATGATTTAGGAATTTTTAAAGCAGCGGCAATTTCGAAAAGTGGGGAATTTTAACTAAAATTGGCCATAATTAGGCAATTTTTCACAAAATATTACGAATTGGTTTGTTATTAGTCATTTTAACAAAGAAAAATCGAGGAAAATGAAGAATTTTAGAAAAACAATCGAAGAAAAAGAGGAAAAATAATTTGGCGACGAAAATGAAAATCGAAAAGTACGAAGTTCAATGGAGCGCACTTGCATTTTTCGCAAATGGACAATAAATACCCAAAAATACAAAATTTGAGCAAAACAAAGCAGAAAAAAACTATTTCTAATTCTCCAAAAATGCGGAAAAAGCCGTGCGGCATTTTTGCAGTCAACTGTGCCCATTTTCCCCCCTTTTCGTGGGGTCTCGTAAATTATGTCAGTATTCGTTTTGACAGGATTCACGAACTTTTAGTGTCTGAACGATATTTTTCAAAAATGCATCAAAATTACCATGAAAAATTATACTCGGTGAATGCGTCATCAGCCTCGCTCTACGGCACTTTTCAATTTTCAGCGGTTTTACAAGAATTTTGCAGTAGAGCGAGCTTGATGATGTATTCGCCGACTGTATGAAAATTGTGTTTATTGTGTTTTCAAACGAGTTGCATCATGAAACGCTATCCCTTTTTTGTCTGCGTCTCTTCAAATAGCACTGTTATTGGAGTGCGTGGTCGTGGTCGCGCACAAATAAGTGGGCGGGGTTTCCTTTTTTCCTTTTTTCATGTTGCAACTCGATTGAAAACACAATAAATATTGTGTTTTCAATCGACTTGCGACATGAGAAAGCGAGACTCCGCCCACTTTTTTGTGCGCGACCACGCGAACACAGTGATATTTGAAGAGACGCAGACAGGTAGCGCACAAATAAGTGGGCGGAGTCTCGCGTTCTCATGTCGCAAGTCGATTGAAAACACAATATAAAGACGTTAAAAATAACCGACTCAGGATGTTTGAGTTCTAAAAGCGATTACCCCCTTCCCTCCCCATATTTTTCTTTACATGACAACATCTTTCACAAAACTAGACTTTACACTTTCCACTTCACAATACTAATTAGACCACTGTACCTGAGAATCTACAGTAAGCGCCTGAAACTTAGAGACTTCTAATAATTGAATTGTTCGATCTCAACTCACCCAGCTCTTTTTGTTCTTGCCGAACGAGTTCAAGCTCATTTTCTCCTGTTTGCTGCTCTTTGATGAGGAGGACATTGAGGAACGATGTGAGGCCACCGATTCCAGTGACGGTTGACGGAGAAGTTCTCCAGCTCCCTCCTAAAAGGTTTTTCAACGTTATTTGCAAAAAAAGGACCAAAAATAAATATTAAAAATGCTCACATTGTGATGAACCGAGTTGGCGGCCAAATGGGTGCTAATATCTCTCAAATGAGCAATATCCTGTCTGAATTTCGTCGCCTCTTCCGGCTTCAAATTCGACCGATCAATATGTTGTGTCAGTTTTCTCAGCTTTTGCTCAAAAAGTTCAAAAAGCATTCCATAATTCTCCTGCTTTTTTGTCAACGAGTCCACCGTATTCTTATAACATTCGAGGTCACGAGCCATGTCTCTGATCGCATGCTCGTACTTTTCATTCAAGTTTCCACCGTAGGCAGTGGTGCTCGCCAGGGAGAGCTGTGAGCCCATTTCACTTCGAGCCGAAACTGGGGCAGAGGGTTTTTCATCGGAGAGACGGTGCAGTTGGATTTCACCGTAGATGCCAGTGGATGAGCCGCCACGGGAACGAGCACTGTAGCCTGTAATATAATAGGGATGAAAGGGGTTTTTTTCGCGGGTACTAGTACTTTAACAAAATAGAACTGTGCGGAATATAACTCAATTTTCCTGGGCTTGTTATTGTCTCAAATATGATTAGAAAGACAGGAAAACGATAAAAAACATATAATAAAAAATTCGGCGTGAGAAAAAGAGTCCTATTCCACACAGTTCTAAAAGCCCCCGTTGTTTTTTAATAACACAGGTAAAAAATATTAGTACATGTCAATTGAACACTCCTGAAACACATACCATGACCGAAAGACCAAAAAGAAAAGAAAAAAAGAAAGTATTGCTAGAAGCCTATAATTTTCAGTACTTCACACATTTTAAATTGTGTTTTTTAAACGTTTTTTTCTTTCAAAAATTGCTGCGAACGATATTTCGACGAGCCACTCAGCACGCCCTTTATGAAAATGCAAACGCGCCCTGTCGCATACGTCTCTGCGTCTCCGCACAAAAATCGCTTTCAAAACAGACAAAACATTCGAAAATCGAAACAATTTTTCTGCTCTCGGACGTTTCGAAATTTTTCTGCATTTTGTCGTCGCGGTGTTTGCACACAATCATTTTTACAAAGCTTTTTAAGGAAAATTCCATAAAAAGCTTTGAACGATTTTCGAAACGTTCGAGAGCCATTTTTTCTTATTTTTCTTTTCATTTCAACACAGTTTTTTTTTTCCAGATTTTGTTTGAAAAAAAAAAAAGAAATATTCTAAATACACAATTTTTAGAACATGAAATATGGGCGGAGTCACAATTTGCCGACACCGGAGCGGGGCAGCTGGCGCGCTTTTGGTGTTTTTTGTTTGTTTTTCTATTCTTAAAATTCGTTTTTCATTGGGCTAAATATAACTTTTATCGTTTTATCACTCAAAAATTCAAATTTAATCATTAAAAACCAGGCGGTGATGCCCTTGCGAAAGTACGCTCCGTTGAACTCGGCGGAAAAAATCTTGGAAAATTAATTTTTGAGGGAGAAAGCGTGTAAACGACGAGACGCAGACGCAGACGCGAGACAGCGTTAGTACGCGACGCAACCGCAGCGCGTTGGGTTTTGGTTTAGGCGCGAAAAAAAAAGAATTAGAAAAAAGGTAGTCGCCAGCAGGCTTGTTCGGAAAATCCTTTTCGGAAAATCGGAAAAGGAAATTTTTTTCCGAAATAATTTTTCGGAAAATCGGATACCTGAAATTTTTTCCGACTTCAATTTTCGGAAAATCGGATATCCGACATTTTTTCCGATTTTATTTTTCGGAAAATCGGCTATCCGATTTTTTCCGATTTTCGAAACTAAAACTGGATTTTTTTTAATTTTTGTATTTTCCGAAAAAGATTCTTATGGGGTTATTCAGGGTCGGAAAAAAATAGTTTTTTTCCTTTTTTTCCTTATTCAAATGACGGAAAAAAAAAGAAAAAAATCCGTGGCCGCGAGAGTTTTTTTCCGTTGCTTTTCTAGGCCATCGCAAAAGTTTTTTAGGCCCTCGGCCGTGAGACCTGCGAAATATCAATTTACGGGCGAATAATTTTTGAAAATTGGACTCGCGCGCAGGTCTCACAGCGGAGGGCCTAAAAAACTTTTGCGATGGCCTAGAAAAGCAACGGAAAAAAACTCTCGCGGCTACGGATTTTTTTCTTTTTTTTCCGTCGTTTGAATAAGGAAAAAAAGGAAAAAAACTATTTTTTTCCGACCCTGAATAACCCCATTAACAATTGGCTCATCTTATTTCTTTGAAAAAATACGAAAATCAACAAATTAACAAAAAATTCAACAAAAAATTCAGTTTTGAGAAATTCTTGGTACTTAGAAGAGACACCTAAAAAAAACCGGAAAATTTTCCGGATAATTAATTCGGGAAATTTTCCGACGGGTAATTTTTCCAAAAAAAATTGGAAAATTCGGAAAATCGGAATTTCCGTTTTCTGACTCCGACCAAGCCTGGTCGCCAGTATCCCATTTGGAAAAATCCTTGATATTAAAATTTAATTGACAGCCTAAAATCCCAAACTATTTATGTGAAAACCAACAAGAAAAACCAATTTTTTTTCCCAATTTGGCCACCAAAACCAAAATCTGTGAAGTAAGTACTGAGTGCGGTGGAGCGCATTTGCTTCTTTCCCGCAGCAGCAACTTAAAAAAAAAAGAAAAATTAAACTATTGTCGGCCCGTCAAAATGGTGAAACGCGCTCCGCTTCATTTCGGTCTCCAAATTATTTCATTTCAAATATAAATTCAGCGTGAAATGAAATAAATTGGAGACCAAAATGAAAATCGCATATCGTTGAGTTCAGCGGAGCGCGTTTGACCGTTTTGGCGGGCCGACAATACCTAAATAAAACAGAAAAAAAAAGAAAGAAAAGAAAAGAAAAGCGAACCCCTGCTGTTATTGACGTGAACAGGCGAAGCGAGCGAAAGTGGAATGCGAGCAGAAGGTGCACGCGGAGAATGCGAACGGCGTGAAGGTGTGGACGGTGCCATCACAACAGACGGCGATTGATGGCGACGGGCGGGTCGTGGAGACAACGTCTCCAGCAGAATCATCGATCGAGACATTCCAGAAGCGTTGAGTGAGGCGGCGGCTAAAAGTAAAGCGCAAACGTGTTAGTCGATGGCGTTCAAAAAAAAAAAAAAAAAAAAGTTAGGGGAACATAGGGTGGAAGCAGTTGAACTGAGTGAGTCTAAAGGGGTGGAAAGCGGAGAAAGTACCTGGAGAATCATATTTGTTCGGGATTCTTCGTGGGCTGAGAAGAGCTGCCATTCGATGCTCGGTTGGGGTGAAGTCCTGGAGAAGAGTTTTCCGATCCAAGGAGTGGAATTGGCCTAAAGAGGAGTAATAGCGATAGAAAGAGCATCACATGAAGAAAGAAGTGTGGGCATGAAAACTTTTAAGAACAAAAGATAACTTTAACTAACCCGAATAAGAAGATTTCTGCGTGCCAGCCCTTCTACTCGTCTGCGAATGCATCGACATACTATCCTTATCAGCCGACAATGAGAGATGCGGCGAATACGAAGAATAGCCTGGCGATTTCAGTGAATGGTGCCCGAAAGATGACGTGGCAGCGCCTCTCTGACTGGTCCTACATTGTGTGAGCAACTTGTACACGTTCTCCTGCTCGGCGCGGGAGCGAGAGTCCACTGAGGTGGATGGGCGGCTCGAGACACGTGGCTTTGAAGAGTGTCGGACGAAATGCGAATAGTCGTTGTGTTTCGAAGCCACGGTGGCCATTTCTCTGCAAAAAAAAGGGAAGGAATAAACAATAAATATTTGAACGCATGGGAAATGGGTGGGATGCTTAATCGCACGATGGGCGGTCCATAAATCAAACTGACAGGACAGGACAAGAGTCAATTTCAAGTGAAATTGAGAAATTATGCGAAACGGAAGAAGGAGATGAATGGATTGGTGGTGTTGGTGTCGTCCCGCCAATGCGCGAAAGCTGAGTGGAAGGCGAGGCAGGCTGCGCGAGAACACGCCAATTACTCAAGACGTGGGAAAGCAGAGAACGCGCCGACTTGCCGCTATTATTGTTATTCTTATTATTATGAAGGCAGGAGTCACTAATAAACAAAGGAAAACCAAGACTCACACGCCAGACAAATCGTCCGTCGAGATGTCGTCGAGCTCGTTGTTGTCAGAGATGCCGGACGACACCGAGGAGCTGTCTTCGAAGCTGAAAATGGTGCAAATTAGTAGTGGAGTGATGAGGAGAAAGAAATACGCAGACTCCTTGTCCGACTGGCCCATAATTTTTTTTATTTACGGGCCTAAAATAGGCCAGTCCTCCCCACGATTAGCGTCAAAAAATCATTGTTTTTATTCCTTTTATATTGTGTTTTTCAAACGAATCGCATCATGAAAAGATGAGTGGGCTATCCCTTTTTTGTCTGCGTCTCTTCAAATAGAACTGTATTTGCGTGATCGCGCACAAATAAGTGGGCGGAGTTTCACGTTTTCCTGTCGCAACTCGACATAATATAACATTTTGAGCCTTAATAACCCGTTTTTTGTAGATTCACGGGGCGGGGGGAATTTTTTTAAAAACATTTTTTGAAAGAAAATTTTCGCGGCCTATTTCTCTGCGTCTCTGCGTGGCAGAACACCCCTGCGGAGACGCAAAGAAGTGAGATAGGGCGTGTTTGTATTTTCGTCGGGTCTAGCATACTCAGGGCCTTAAAAAAAAAAAAAAAAAATTTGCACACAATCCTTTTTAAAAGCTTTTACAGTAAAATTCCATGAAAAGTGTGCAAACACTGCGACGACAAATTGCAGAAAAATTTTCGAAACGCCCGAGAGCCAAATTTGCACATTTTTGAACTAAAAAAACGTGATTTTATTCACCATTTTTTACGAAAAGTGTCACTCGTGGTGAATGCGCAATATCGCTTCAAAATATGGCCTTGGAAGCAGTTGAAACTCTTCCAAAAAATAAAAATGTCACTCTCGTCTTAGCTGCCGCTCACTGTGGCCTAAAAAATGAATGAAAACTCTTCCACGAGCACGTCTGAAATCAGCCACGACGGTCTAGACCATACGAAATTGATTGCAAACGCGCCCTATCGCACTTCTCTGCGTCTCCACAGTTGCAAGCAGCTATTTTTAGGTGGAAAGCGTTCAAAATTAGAGACACAAGAACGTAGAGAAATAGCCCGCAACATTAAAAACAGCTTCAAAAACGAGAGAGATTTTAATCGCCTTCGTTTGTTTTTTTCGGTGTTTTTCTAAAAATGTTGTTTTAGATGTGCCCGATCGTGCTAAGTTTACTCGTGGAAGAGTTTTCATTTTCTAGGCCACAGCTTCACCGAAAAAATTTGGAAAACGAAAATACGAAAAAGTGTAATCAGCACTGCTTGCTCTCGAGAAGCGCCTGCCCACCCGCCACATGCAAAAACATGGTAACAAAATAGAAATGCATTGCACCAATCTGCGAGAAATTCGAATCGGATGCGGATCATATGTGAGTGAAGTACGTCCTTCTCCACGACATCATCATAATCGCTTTAAGGCGGGCGGGCGGGCGGGCGGGCGGGCGGGCGAGCGCCCGATGAATTAGAGCAGACAGATGGGTGGTATAAAAGAAAGCGAAACACATCAAAAAGAAGTTAAAACCGCGTGCAATTAAGGGGTGACGGAGCCGAAAGAGCCGATATAAAGAAAGGTGCCTATTAATATGGCACACCTCATTGGATATTCTATACGGAAATGAACCCACTTTTGGATAAGTCTCGATAAGAAGGACATTGACGGCACATGCACACACCTGTCAGATGGATATGAAGAAGTAGTGTGCAACAACTACGCATTTCTATTCTATTCTACATTTTATTTTATGCCATTTCAAAAGGCACCTACGACGACAATTTGCGGGCTGGACAATAGGCACAGACTGGGCTCAAAGTTGTGCGGGCGAGCGAGTGCATACATATTCTAGTAGCCACGCCACGCCACGCCACGCTCCTCCTCATCCTAAAATTAAAAACACATTGTTCCGTGTGCTTCGCTCTTCTGGTGAAGTATGAAAGAAGATGCAAATTCTCGACGACGAATACGCAGTGTAGTTATTTACGCATTGCACTCGGAGGAGGAGGAGGAAAGAAAGATTATGTAAATGACAGTATTCCGCGCGGGAAAAGTGAGAGAGAGAGGAAGAAAAAGAGTTTGGTACAACAGCAGCAGCGGCAGCAGCAAAGACTAGTCGAGTGGATACATACTCTTGAACTCTTATCGAACAACCCTTTGTACTAGGCGCGCGGCCACTAGATTAATGAATTAATTATTGAAACAACGACAACATAAAACGAGAATTGGACAGGCCAGCCAGTGCACTTCCGGGGGCAGCTGGACGGCACGGAATGAGCGAAAGCGGGTCCGACAAATCTTAGAAAGGGTGGGGGGGGGGGGGGGCGGAAACCGAGAGACTAATTGGTATTGGATATGAGTGGGAGGAAATGAGCGATTACCTAATGCGGGAAACCAGGGAGAAGAGTGAAAGGAATGAATGAAAGTGCGCTCTATTGAACTTCAAAATGGCCCTAAAAAAATCCAAAAATATAGAGAAAAACCGACGAGTGTTTTTGGAGAAATTTGGATTCAAAAAATAACTGTTTTTGCCTGTGTTTAGTTACATAGAACAGTTCCAGTAGAGCGCCTTTACATTTCTTTTAGAAAATTCCAGAAAAAACAAGCGTTTTTCAGTAAATTTTTTAGATTTTTTCGAGTCGATTTTAACGTTGCGCACCTGTTTTTCTTGTGGTTATTTTTTTGTGAAAAAACCCAGATCTGGACTGCAAAAAAGCCTGATTTCCCAAATGAACAGATTATTCTTTTGCATTAACTTGAGGGGGCTACTGGCAAAATAGTTCAATAGAGCGCATATGCATTTCTTAAATAAAACCCTCTAATCGAAATTTTTGCGGTACAAATCTCGGCGAAAAATGCCAGGAAAAAAATGACACGAAAAAAATCTAAAAATGTAGGAGAAAATGTCGAAAAAAATGACTGATTTCAGGGTTTTTTTTAAGGAGATGCAAGTGCGCTCTACTGGACAGTTGCCATTAGTTTTTTTTAAAGAAAAATCCAAAATTTCATGAAAAATTGCTGAAAAAACCAGCGTTTTTCCTGTATTTTTTGGATTTTCTGTTTTATTTTTTATTTTTTCTTTGCGTTTTTTTTTTTTTGCTTTTAAAATCCAAGATTTGAGCTGCTAAAAAGCCTGATTTCACGCCTTTTTTATTACAGAAATGCAAGTGCGCTCTACTGAACATTTTTGCTTTTAGTTACAGTGAAAAGGGTTCAGTAGAGCGCATTCGCATTTCTTTAAAATAAATCCTGAAAAAATGCGTTTTTTGCACTCTAAATCTAGGTGTTTTTCCACAAAAAATCCCACAAAAATCAGGATTTTGAAACGACCGGAAACAATTAAAAAATGTAGAGAAAAACGGCTATTTTCTCTGGGATTTTTGTGGATTTTTGGGGTGCAAAAAATGGCTCATTTCAATGGTAGAGCGCACTTGCATTTCTTCAATAAAAGGCATTCTTTGCACTCTAAATCTAGGAGTTTTTTCACAAAAAATTTTTGGAAACCCAGGATTTTAAAACGACTCGAAATTATTTGCTTTTTGGTGGATTTTTGGGCTGCAAAGGACGGGGGGGGGGCTTTAAAATATTGAAAATTCAATGTTTTTTTTCGCCGAAAATGTCTTAAAAATTGAAAAAGTTTTAATTTTGAGTTTCATGACCCGGGAGGCCACAAACGCGCCCAATTACAGAATTAAAAATTTCTAAAAAAAGAAATTGGGCCCGGCGTTTCTTTGAATTTTTCCAAGGATTTTGCAGCTGTGCGATTGCTGACTGTTCTGTTCTCAGGAAATTTTTGGCTAATAGCCATTGAAAACGGCTAATAGCCACCGATTTGGGGCGTGTGCCATATGTATTTGGCACACTCCCCATATTCGATAGCTATTAGCCGTTTTCCATGGCTATTAGCCGTTTCCGTCGGCTATCATTTTCAAAAATTTTCCATTTCAAATTTCGGACATCTTGTGGCTGGAAAAAGTCGCAAAAGCACTGAGTAAGTGCGAAGACTGTTTCCCCTAATTGTTGCATGTAAACATTTTATAGCTGCGTTTCAAACAGACCAATTTTTCATAGGCGGTAGTATTACCCAATAATGGCTAATAGCCGTTTTCGGCGGCTAATAGCCATATTCGGCGGCTAATAGCCATAATGGCTAATAGCCAAATTCCTCGGCTAGTTGCCATTATCGCCCGCTATTAGCCTTTTCGGCGACTATTAGCCATTTTCAGTGGCTATTAGCCACCTAGACGCCGAATCTCGCCATAACGCGCCAAAAATTTCCTGAGTTGGGACCACTTTCCTGTGTTCTAATTTTTGAATTTGGAAAGTTGCGAGCATTTTAAACATCCAAAAATCTAGTAAAACAGAGAAAAATGCATTTTAAACGCCGCAGAGCAGGAAATAAAATACACGAGCCCTTGAAATTGCACAAAATGTCAAAAAAAAAAGAAAACTGAAATCCAAAATGCAACGCAACGCACTTGCAACATGAAAGTCTCCAATTTCATAACGAGTTTGTTTCGAAAGAGAAGAGCTCTCGTAACCTCGTAGTCGCCACAACAAAAAAAAAGCGAGTGTCTCTTTTCGATCCAATGCGCACTCATTCACACAAAAACCAATAGATCTTCGTTAGGAGAGAGAGAGAGTAAATAAACATTAGTAGGAAGGGGTCCTACTCGACGTCAAGTTGCCACCAGATGCGTCGTCCACTGTTTCTTCGCTGTCGTTGTCTTTTTGTTCCAAAAGTACGGCTCAGTGAGCACTCTCTGCCGGCCCAATGCAAATTTCATCACAATTTTCTCACGATCTTTGTATGTATGTGTCTGCATTCATTCATAAGTCATGGGGTTCTCTTCTCTTTGTGGTGGGTGGGTGGTTTGGGTGTCAAGAGATTGCTATCAGAACGTCTTTCGGGAATGGAATGGAATGGAATGGAATGGAAAGGAAAGAAATGAGGATTCGTTCGTTTGGCTGGCCGGCGCAACTCGAATGTCTCTATGGGGGAGAAGGAGGGGGGGGGGGGGGGGGAGAGATGCTCATTAATTTTGAGCTTCAAGCGATTAATTGCGACGCGAAGCGACGCGACGCGACGCAAAACGCAACGAAACTCAAAACGAAATGAAACGAAACGTCGAGGGACTCACTTGTCGGGGTAGCCGTTCTGCGCACGACGCGTCATATCGTCGTACTCCTTCAACTTTTCACGCATTTTTGCACACATGGCGACACCGGCATCCGAAGCATAGCCACTGGATTCTGAAATGAAGGAGATGGTTTTGGGGTTATCAGTGATATGTTTCAGGCCCGCCCAAAAGTTCAGGGAAAGCTCGAGCGTGCGCGTTTGCTGACTCCCTGTTCATGCCCCTGTGAGCAGCCGAGGAGACGCAGAAAAGATTTTTGCGACTGACAGACTATTTAAATTAATGATAAATATTGAAAATTTCAAATAAGAAATGGATGAAACGCGCGCGCTGAGCTTTCATTTTCATTGGCATTTTTCAAATTATATTTTTTCGTGATTTTTTCTCAATTCATCCGACTTATTTCTACTACCAAATAGCCTCAAAAACGGTAAAAAACTGGCGAAAAAAAGTGTCTAAAAATAATGATAAAAAATTAAAAAAAAAAAATTTTTTTTTTCAAAAATTTCACATTTTTCACAGGTTTTAATTTTATTTAAAAACTCTTCTAAAACACGCAAATCACGTAATTTTTCTAATTTTACCGATAAATTAATAACAACCACAAAAATGATCTTGGTGACAATGCAAACGCGCCCCATCGCACAGTCTCCTGTACACTTGGCACCGAGCCAATATTCTTATCTGAACAAGTTATTTGACAGAAAAAAGGTAAAATGGCTTAAAAACTCTAGTACACGGGTGGTGTTTGCGGATCCCAGCAGCAGGCTTTGCCAAAAATGATCAAAGTCTGAAATTTGGGGATATTTTTGGATTTTTGTTGAAAAATTTAGCTTAAATTGCTAAAAATTGCTGGTTTTCATGATTTTTCAAACCGATTTTATGTGAAAATACACAAAAAAACAAAGTGAGACGAACCCACAAAATCTGATGTTTAGCAAACTTAAACTGACAATTTTGACAACTTTTAACGAAAAAATAAAGTTGATTCTCCATTTTCAAAGCGTTAAGAACCAAATATTAACTTTTGCGCGTCAAATGCGGTGCAGACTAGTGCAGAAAATCGGCTATTGTGTGTTTCAAACGAGTTGCAGCATGAAAAGATGAGTCGGCTATCCCTTTTTCGTCTGCGTCTCTTCTAGCAGCTCTGTGTTTGCGTGGTCGCGCATAAATAAGTGGGCGGGGTTTCGTGTGTTCATGTTGCAACAAAAACAAAAAAGCGTACTTTGAAATTTCAAACAAATTCTCTTCATTTTCGTTTGAATTTCAAAGTACGCAAGCACCATTTCACAAAGCGAGAAAATTGCCAAGTCTAGAAACCGTTGTTTGTTTAATAATCTCATTTGAATCCAAACCAAAAAATGGAAACTGCGAATGTTTTCACCGCTGTGGTTCGAAATAGGATTATCTCGAAACCAACCAGTTAGAGAAACAAAGCAAAACAAAGCAAAACCGAACAATTATCTTCCTTATATATAAAAACACAGATCGGAATGTCTGTGCGCGTCCGCACCTGCCTTTTTGCAAGAAAATGCAGTGGGCAAAACACAAACTCGTGACATTAGGATTTGTATTCTAGCGCACTACCGCCTGAGCCACACAGGACATAAATCTTCCAAAAACAGAGTGCGTATAAATGAATGAGGAAGAGTGGAACGCAAAAAAATAGAATGTGGCGACGAAGTCGCCAATAGACTGCGTCAGCAGCCGCGCAGGACTGCGCAGCAGGCTTGTTATTTACTTTGAACGATCGCAGAACAATTTGGCGACAAGGCAAGCCAAGGCAAATTTGAGTGGGTAGCTGAACTGTGACTGACTGAATTTGGTATTTTTTTGCTTCATGTGACTATATTATCTGTTCACGAACGATTGGGACTTACGACGCTCCGATGTTCCGCAGTAGTGCCTCGTATGTCCCACTCGTTCGTGAGCACATAATGCAGGCGTAGCAAAAAATATGCAGAAAACATAGTTTTTGTTACGTCTGAACAATCCCATTACAACAAAAAAAACTGTTAAGCACATCTGCCAGCTGCATAAAAACCAGAAACTTTCCCTTTCGCCTACCCACAGATGGCCAAAGATAATTCTCACCTGAATTCTTATTCTTCTGCATCTTCCTCTCCAACGAATGGTGTTGTTGTTGTTGTTTCGCAGAACTCTTCGTTTGCTCCGCAGCAGGCTTACTCGCATGAGCCGATATGGAGTCTTCGGACGTCGACGACTCCACTTGCTCATATCCTGAAACGAAAACCAGTTACGACGCCAGGTCATTTGTCACCAAAAACGGAAGAATAATTGGGTCTCGACAAGACTGACCGAGTGACCTGACAGGAGAAGTGATTTTTCCCTGCTCGAGCAGTTGGTCATATGTTGGCGGCTGACGGATCGGAGCCATTTTGGGAGGGACTCGTTCGAATGATTGGAGTGATGCGGATGGCGTTTCCGGAGATTCAGTGGGTGGAAGTTTTGATGGAGGGTCGATTCTTTCGGATATGGGCAATTCTGAAATGGGGAATGTAAATTTTGGGGTAATCAAGCTCTTCTCTTCAGAGATGGAGCGCGTTTGCGAGATTTATTTTTCAAAACCACTTTTTCGATTTTTTTTTCACGTTTTTCTCGATATCTTCCACGTATTTTTAGAATTTTTCACGTGTTTTTTGTCGATAAAAAACAACTATTTAAGAACAACTGCAAAAAATCGAAAAAAAAGAAGAAATTCCGCAAAAACTGAGACAAAAAAATAAACAGGCAGAATGCGCCTCTATTAGAGGGTGCGCTTCAATTGGAGGGTGCACCTCTATTTTCGATGCACCATTATTAGAGGTGCGCTTATATTAGAGGAAATACGGTATTCAGGGTCGGAAAAAAATATTTTTTTTCCTTTTTTTCCTTATTCAAACGACGGAAAAAAAAGAAAAAAAATCCGTGGCCGTGAGAGTTTTTTCCGTTGCTTTTCTAGGCCATCGCAAAAGTTTTGTAGGCCCTCCGCTGTGAGATCTGCGCGCGAGACCAATTTTCAAAAATTATTCGCCCGTAAATCGATATTTCGCAGGTCTCACAGCGGAGGGCCTAAAAAACTTTTGCGATGGCCTAGAAAAGAAACGGAAAAAAACTCTCGCGGCCACGGATTTTTTTCTTTTTTTTCCGTCATTTGAATAATGAAAAAAAGGAAAACAACTTTTTTTTTCCGATTTTGCGCTCTAGCAATGATTTTTCATGTTTTGTCTAACTGTCTAACTTCTCGTGGAGTGCTCCGAGAGTTTCCGTCTAATCAGGAAATGTTTAGCTAATAGCCTTCGAATCGGGCCGCGTGCAATATGCATTTGGCGCATCTGTGGCTATTGGCGCTATTAGCTATCAATTTTCAAGCGTATGAGATTATGACAAATGCGCGCCGAACCCACGCCAATTACCGCTTACATTAGGTGTCAACTATGAACCGACGCCAGTGTCATTAATGACAATCTGCCATATTAAATGACTAACAGCTAAAGGCTAATAGCGCTATTTACATAGTAATGCCTAACAGGATACCATTTTAGACGGCTAAAAGTCATTTCGAATATTTGTGCACAAAAATACGTTTTTGAAAAAAAAAAAAGGAACTAAACAGAAAACAATGAATTGTATGTACATGCTATCCTTGAACTATGTACAAAATAATCCAAAAATTGGTCTCAAGTTTAGTTTTCGATCTAATGTAACATCAACAACAAAAAAAACTGACCAGTCGGCAACTTCTTATGAGCCATAATCGGACTGACCACCCCAATCGCAGGTGGTGTGCTCTTTTCAGAAGTTACACGAAGTGGTGGCGGTGGAACCACTTCTTTTTTCGTCGTCGTGCTCATCATTCCTTTTACAGCTAGCGTTGGTTTTTCCTGGAAGAAAAGTCGTGTTTAAAGTGCAAAGAGATTGAATTTCTTTTTTTCTTTTTTTTTCATTTTGCTCTTTTTGGTTTCTTTTGTTTTAAGACAAGACATTCGCGTTCTCTGTCTCATTCGCGTTCTCTGTCTCATTCGCGTTCTCTGTCTCATTCGCGTTCTCTGTCTCATTCGCGTTCTCTGTCTCATTCGCGTTCTCTGTCTCGTACCGGACGGTTGCACTCTTATATCGTCTCGTATCGATTTTTCGTTCAACTTATATTCTTACTATTACTATGCCTGGATCTACTTCTGCCTCTGGTATTGCTCGTTCGCGCTCTATGGCTTCCACGGGTTCCGCTAAACGCAAGTGCACTCTACCTATTGCGCAAACTGCTGAATTGACTGACACGGTCCCGCTAAAAGACTTTACCGACTTGAAAGCTACGTGCGACCGCATGGCGAAGCAAATCGAAGAGCTGGTGAAAATCATCTCCAATCTAATGCCGGGCGCAGTTTCTCCAGTTGTGGCTTCCGTCGGCTCGTCTTCGCCTAACTCGCCGCACCCGCAAATTCGTACCTCTCATGATTTAGTTCGAGAAGCTGCGTCAATGATGAAAAAGTCTAAAAGAGCCGTTATTGAACTTTTGCCGGATTCCCCCGACAATACTGAGCAGGATGTTGTCGACACGGAGAAAATTAAAAGTCTTGCCACCAAATACAATCTCCCACTGCCTACCGCCGTTTTTCGACATAAGTGTAATAGTAAAATTAGGCCGCTCAAAATTGAATTCGACAACTCTACAAGCCGCGATTTGTTTATACGTGGATTTAACAAGTTCATCAAAACTGCTGAGTTCGCTTCTCTTGCCCGAAAGCCGCGCTGTCGTCGAGATTTGACACTTAATGAATTGGCTATTCTTAGGACAAGTCGTGAAACAATCTATAAAACCAACAATGAAGCCGGAAAATCAGTTTTAATCTTGAATGATATTTTTGTTAAAGAGAACCCCGCCCCTCGCCCTTTTCTGTGAGTTCCAGTTCACACCTTATTGATTGCCCATTTGCCCAGCCGCCGCGATTTTCTTCTTTCTTGCCTCCTCTAAATCCGGTGCGATCTCTAGATGTGCCTTCTCCCTACACTCAGTCTATTTCTCTCTGTTCCCGGTATCAATCTTCACGCTCTTTAAAATTTTTTTTGGGTAACGTGCGAGGTGTGTCATCCCTTTCTAAGATACTGCATTTGTCAGATTTTTTTCTAAATTCCGATTACGACATTCTTTTTCTTACTGAAACTTTTTTAACTGAATCCGTTCCTTCTAGTCTCTTTCTTGCCTCAAATAGTAATATTTCGTTTTATCGTTTTGATCGCCAATCCGCAATTCAAGGCAAACGTTCTGGTGGTGGTGTCGCTATTATGTGTAAACCTACTGTCCAAATTTCCATCACAGATATTAATATGCCATATCACTACCCACTTCACCGTTCTGAAATTCTAGCTTTTCAAATATTCGTAGGTTCTAACGTCAATGACTCCCTCACTGCATTTCTAGTTTACCGACCGCCTGACTGTAATGCTATTGAGACTGCTAACCTAATTACGCACCTAGATGCTTACATGCCCCTAACCTCAACGATCTGTGTAGGTGACTTCAATCTCCCTGCTATTTCTTGGCCACTTTCCTCTACGTCTCCACATCACGACTTTATTGATTTTTTAAGATCTAAGGACTATAGACAATGGGTTGAATTTCCTACTCGAATTACTTCCTCCACTAGCACTATTCTCGATTTAGTCATTATGTCTCATAACTTGACTCCGGTTGAAATCACTCCACAGCCTGGTTTGCTTAATTCTGATCACCTTGGAATATCTTTTGTTGTCCCAATTCATAACATTTCTCTACCACACTCACCAAGTGCACCTAAACTCTGGTACCGCAAATGTGACTTCTCGCTATTGAACGCACGCCTAGCCACTTTGGATTGGGATCTTTCATTTTCCACCTTACCGGGGGTCTCCGACAAATATTCATTTTTAATTAATATCTTGAACGAACTTTTAACTGAGTTATGCCCTAGAATCCCTGAGCGCCCTATGAGTAAAGTATGTCCTTTATTAAGGAAACTACGTCGGCTCCGCCGATATAAATCTTCCTCCCTTTCACACGCTGATATCGCTAACAGACTAAAACGTTATCGCACGCTAGCATCTAGGTATCGTAAATGGGTTTTGAAACATGAAACCAAACTTATCAACGAGTCAAATTGCACTTCTATTCGTAAATTTGTTTCTAAACGGCTTAAGTCTAAACAGTCCATTCCAGCATTGCTTGATAATGGTAAAGCTGTTACCTCCGATTTTGTTAAGTGCGACCTATTTTCCCAATCTTTCATGAAAAATTTTGCTTGTCCCCCTGAAGAGTATAGCACCCCCACACCATCACACTACGGTTCTGATTCCTTGTCCAGCTTTAGCTCTCCTAGTTCTTCTCGATGCCTCTTTCTACCATACATAGTTGAAAAAGTTTTGCAACATCTTCCCCCTAAATGTGGCTTCTCGCCACATTTAGCAAATTATCTGGTACTAAAAAAATGCGCGACTCCCCTTGCCCTTCCTCTGTCAATTATTTTTTCCCAGTCCTATTGCGAATCGGAAGTTCCCGCAGCTTGGAAGCTTGCAGTGGTTATTCCCGTACATAAGAAAGGTAATCCAGCATGCACCGATAATTATAGACCCATTTCTTTGACTGATCCTATTGCACGTGTTATGGAGCGTGTCATTTGCAACTACATCCGATCTGAGCTTGCTTATAAATTTAGTCCCTACCAACACGGGTTTCTTCATTTCAGAAGCTGTACTACAGCGCTGGCTTCCTCCACTGCTAAATATAGGCAAATTCTTAAAAAATCTAAAACGCTCGATATCATATTTTTCGATTTTTCTAAAGCTTTCGATCAAGTTTCTCATTCTATTTTATTGGATAAATTAGCGAAATTCGGAGTAGACTCCTTAACTTGTTCTTGGTTTGAAAATTTTTTATGTGATCGTTCCTTCACTTTAAAAGTCAATAACACTTTTGGGGATAAACTGTATCCCGTATACTCTGGTGTTCCTCAAGGCTCAGTTTCTGGGCCTTTGCTTTTTATCATTTTTATAAACGATCTCCTATTTTCTCTACCCCCGCCTATCCATTACTCCTGTTTTGCGGATGACATTAAAATCTTTTCTGACTCGCCCGAAATCCTCCAAAGCGGAATCGACACGGTAGTTCAATGGTCTATTCGTAACTGCCTCCCTTTAGCTCCCACCAAAACCTCTCTCCTACATCTAGGTGATAAGAACCGCATGCTCAAATACTTTATTCATGGTATTGAAATCCAACATTCATCTTGTGTCCGCGACTTAGGCCTTATCACGGATTCTAGCCTAACCTTCAAAATACACATATCACGTATCGCGGCATTAGCTAATCTTAGGGCCAACCAACTTTTAAAATGTTTTTCTTCCCAATCTCCCCAGTTCTATGCTCATCTTTTTAATACCTACGTTCGCCCTCTGCTAGAATACTGTTCCATAGTATATTCCCCTTCTCCCTCCAGCTCTTTGGCTGGTAAGCTAGAAAATCCGCTTAGAACATACTCTCGAAGAGTACTTCAGCGTTGCAACATTTCCTTTTCTTCCTATGAAAATCGTCTCGAAATTTTGAACCTCACTTCCACCAGACATAACCGCCTCAAAAGTCAATTACTTTTCTTATATCGCATAGTAACCAATAACTCTCATTTTCCGAATCTCAGTGATTTTGTATCTTTTGTAAAATCAAACCGCAGACCAATGCTATTAGTTAGGAATGACACATGCACGTTACACTTCTTTGCCAGGACCGTACCCATCTGGAACTCACTTCTTAGGAATTGTTCAACCTTTTTGTCCCCGATCGAATTCTCAAATCTCCTCAATGTAAATATTTCCCGGTTTTAAATTAATTCATTTTAATTGTAGGATTGAAACATATTTAATTTTTTTTTTCTATTTCTATTTGTTTTTCTTCATACTTATTGTACATTTTTATTGAATTTTTCCCCCCTTCATTTACAAAATTGTACTGTTTTATCTTTTTTTATCTCTTTCTCTTTCACTATAGCGCAATTGTAATCTAGCTTAAATTATCTCCAACATGACTTTGTTTGATTATTATCGAAGGATCCTCTTGCGGGGTGATGTCGAGTAATTTTATTTATTCATTATGCCATTCCCACCTCTTTCTTTGATCTCGAAATGTTTTTTTTTTCTCAACCCGTGAATAAATAAATAAATAAATAAATATAAAAAAACTTATTTTAAAAAAATGTTTTTGTTGCTTTTTAATGGGGTTATTCACGAAATGGCAAAAAACTGCGCGAAAACTCGGAAAATGCTCCGATTGATCTGAAATTTTGGGAAATAAGGGAAAAAACTCTCCCGGACATTCCCACAAAATTTCAGACCAAAATATCGATTTTAAGCATTTTCAGAAAAATAGCAATATTTCTTAAAAATCGATATTTTTGTCTGAAATTTTGTGGGAATGTCCGGAAGAACTTTTTCCTTTATTTCCCAAAATTTCAGGTCAATCGGAGCATTTTCCGAGTTTTCGCGCAGTTTTTGGCCGTTTTTTGCCATTTTTTGCCATTTCCTTGAAAAAGATGATTAAATTTCGAGTTTTTTGAAAATACTTCCCTCAGTTTTTCGGTGCAAAAAATCACATTTTATTACGTCTGTGCAAACGCGCTCCACTGCACTAACATGCCCCAATAATAATAAACAAGATCTACGGTAGATTACGGTCATTTATTTTTTCAGTTTTTTTCATCCCTATTTTAATCCATCCAGATAACTGTATGTATTCAATTGTTTCCATATAAAATCACAGATAAATCATATTTTTTGTTGATAATATTTTTTGGAATGAATTTCTTGAAAATTCCAGCTCAAAATGCTAAAAATTGATTGTTTTCCACCGATTTTAGGTAAAAAAAAAAAGGTAAACACGAAAATGGACAGAGTTTAGGACTGATAAAACGAACTCACAAAATCTGATGTTCAGGAAACTTAAAATGGCAATTTTGACAATTTTAACAAGAAAATAAGGTTGATTCTCCATTTTTCAAAGCGTTAAGAACCAAAAATTACAATTTGCGCGTCAAATTCGATGCAAACTAGTGCAGAAAATCGGCTATTGTGTTTTCAAACGAGTTGCATCATGAAAAGTTGAGTCTGCTATCCCTTTTTCGTCTGCGTCTCTTCTAACAACACTGTGCTTGCCTGGTCGCGCATAAATAAATGGGCGGGGTTTGGTTTCGTGTGTTCATGTTGCAACTCGATTGAAAACATAATAATTGGGCATAAGAGCGTAGAGAAAGGGCTCTCGGACGTTTCGAAAGTGTGACGTTTCGAAAGTGCGACGTTTCGAAAGTGTGACGTTTCGAAAGTGGACTTTTCGAACGTTTTTCTGGAATTTGTCGTCGCGGTGTTTCACAAAATCATTTTTAAAAGCTTATTAAGGAAAATTTATCAAACACCGCGACGACAAAATCCAGAAAAACCTTCGAAAAGTCCACTTTCGAAACGTCACACTTTCGAAACGTCACACTTTCGAAACGTCACACTTTCGAAATGTCTACTTTCGAAACGTCCGAGAGCCAGAGAAAGACATAAAATATCAGATATGAAAGAGGAGGAGGGGGCTGATTTTAGAACTGTGGCTTTTTGGAACTGCTCGTAAATCATTCATTTTTCATGCTTTTGTAAGCGTACTTTGGATGATTAGAAAAATGAAAAAAAAAAAAAACACATATCAGATTAAGGAAAATTTTGTTCTATTTTTATACAGTTCCAAACCGCACAGCTCTAAAAACGAGTACCCCTGAAAACGGGCCTATTAAAATGATCTCGGACTTATATACAAGATGGCTGATAAGTGTAAAATGCTAGGTTTTTTAGACCATAGACAAGAGGATCTTTGGGTCCCAGACCGTTTGGGTACGATTGTTTTTTAATGGGTACCCAAAGATCCGGGAACCATTGAGCATTGGCCTAGACAAGACGATGGTGAAAAAACATTAGATCACTTTTAATAAAATGCTCACCTCAACTGGTTTACTCACAGGCGAGGATACCGTAACCGGTTGCCTGATGGTTGTGACAATGGAGGCGTTGAGCGTCAGGTCGTCAGACGATGGAGACTTTTCGTCCGATGTGGAACTCTAAACAACAAAAAAAACATTAATAAAATGTGTTGGCTGTCCAGGTGTCCCGTCCCCAAATCAAGTCACAACATAGAAATTTCACTGACCTTGGAAGAGGTGGAATGCATGCTGAACGATCCGTCGGTGGATGAGGTGGAAGCCGGAGAGGTGCTGTTGAATCCGGCGTAACCGGACTCTTCCTCACTGCTCTTCGAGCATCTCTTCGTCACGTCTGACTGCTGCTGCTGCTGGCCGCCGGGCGGATGAGACGAGAGCTCCGTTTTTCGGTACGCCACTTTTGGCTGCAAATGTGGAAATGAGAATTGAAAATATGTAAGAAAACGAGCGTTTTACGAAGCGACACATTTCAATTTGTGCTCTCTCTCTCTCTCTCTCTCATTTCGACGACTAAGACCGCCGCCGCCGTCGTCGTCGTCGTCCAGAGCTGAGAAATTGGCACGCGCAAGTGACCAGATGTGTTTTTCCGCATTTTCCGCTAGCGCGTCACTTCCGTTGCAACATTTTTTGTTTTAGAATGCGAGTAGATGGGTTTGGACAGACGGAGAATACAACACAAAATGACACAAAACAAAATGAAACGAAACGAAGCGACACGAAACGAAACGAAACGACACGACACGACACGCAATTCCCAATTGTCTCATCATTTTTATAAGTAGGTTCGGTTTGCCAAACCAAACGGGTGACTTTTGGAGAAATTGTTGAACACATTCTTGGGTCATTTGGGAGCGAAAATCATCCTTATATTATCGGCCCGCCAAAATGGTCAATCGCGCTCCGCTAAACTCAACTCTATGCGATTTTCATTTTGGTCTCCAAATTATTTAATTTCACGTGTAAATTCAACGTGAAATGAAATAATTTGGGAACCAAAATGAAAATTGCATAGCGTTGAGTTCAGCAGAGCGCGTTTGACCATTTTGGCGGGCAGGCAATATATAAAATTCCGTTTGGCGCGCATGGCGGAGTCGAACTCAGCAACCGCGGCCGAATAAAAACTTGACGGGCAAGCGTGCAACCGCCTGCGCCACACGGGACACGCGGATTGAACGCTCTCGAGGAGTGGATTTGTTAGCGGCTGGCAACATGCCGTTGCGTTCGCCTCTGGGTAGAGGATAAGGTCAAATAAAAAACAGTTTAGAGATGAGAAAAGATCAAAAATAGTTTTTGATTCAGCCAGGCTTGTACATAGTATAAAGTCTTGCTACCGTATTCTAAAGGGTTGCTGCATACGCGCTATGTTGATTTTCTCTGCGTCTCCACATTTGCCAAGTTTAGCAATACTCGGTACAAGGTGCTGCAAATGCGCTCCATTCACAAACGTGGACGAGGCGGCCACGTTTGCGGTGTGAGAGTGCAGGGAATGAAGCGCATTTGCAGATTTCTGTACCGATTATAACCGCATACAAAATAAAGGCGCAGAGACGCCGAAAAAAAATTCGCAATCCTCATGAAAAGCTCTCAGTCCGCCACGCGCAGTTTCCCGGTCGCGGCCGTGTGGTCCCGCAGCGACATCAGCCAAGGAGACGCAGAGAAAAATACAGTTTTATCGAGTTATGGAGGCTGTCACCATTGCGCAGTGTTTACAGAAATTTGACGCCGCCTTAAGGCTATTCAAAAGGACACATATGGCGAATTTTTGCAACTGCCGCATGTTTCTTTTTTTGTTTCTGTATGTGTTACTAAAATTGACGATTCTGAATCAGTTTATAGAGATAAACGAAAAATAATTGCATTACGGGCATGCGGCAATTGCAAAAAAGTGTGCGCAATTTGCGATCTTCAAAATGGGCAAAAATGACAATTTTCGGAATTACGGAAAAGTTTGAATTGCGATTTTTAAGTTCGCAGAAATATGAATTTGCGCGTCGGTTCACGTGTTTGCGTACGTGACATTTTTGTTCTGCAGGTCTCGCAGTGAAAGCCCGTTTTTTTTTTTGAAAATCTAGCAACGGCATGTCTCGTTAACACGTATTCTCAGTACGGAGCGCTGAAAATTCGCTCCATTCGCAGTGGACGAGGCGGCCACGTTGGCGACAAGAGAGTGCATAGAGAGCGTGGCCGATGTTTCGCTTACAATATCACTTTTTCTCTAAATCTCACCCCAAATGCATGCGCCATTCACAGTGCGATTGGAGCAAATTTGCATAGTTTTATACCGAGTATTATGTTTTCAATCAAGTTGCAGCATAAACATACGAAACTCCGCCCACTTATTTGTGAGCGATCACGCAAACACAGTGCTATTTGAAGAGACGCAGACAAAAAAGGGATAGCAGACTCATGTTTTCATGCTGCAACTCGTTTGAAAACGAGAAAAAAAAACCTAGACTTACCGTAGAAAGTTGTGAAATCGACGTGGCGCTTCCCAATTTACTCGCCGGCGGTTTCAATCCACTTTTTACAGAAGACGTCCCAATTTTAGACGTATTTTCCACTTTTCTTGCAGAATTCATTGCTCTTGGAGCTGCAGAAGAGGAGGAAGTTGAATTTTTGCTTCCAAAAAGATTCAATTTCAGCATTCCACTTGAAGGCGTCTGTTTCATTTCATCCTCCTGTTTCCCACCAATCGTCTTCACAGACGCCAACTTTGGAGTGATCATCGTCTTCGGTGGCGCCAACTTTGAACTTGCAATCTTTGAAGTTGTCGCAACTCGAACTTGTTGTGTCTGAGGCCGGGATGGCTTCTGAATGTGTGTTGATGTGGTGGTAGGTCTACTCAAATTGGAAATGGAGCTGTACGTGGAAGAGGAGGAGTCTGAAGGATTACTATAAGTGGGGAGGGGGAGGAGAGGGGATATAGACAAAAGGTACCTAAGCTTTTGGTGGAGAACGTCGAGCCCACATTGTTATTGCCACTTGATCGGCTCGACGGTCGCAGTGAATTCGTGTTGGAGGCGGACGGCGGTTTGAGACCCGACGTCTTCGGTGGTCTGATTCCAATCTTTGACGTTGTCGACGACGATTCTTAAAAAATGAAAATTTATTCGGGCCGCTATAGTCTATAGTATATTGAAAGCGTCAACAAAACCAAAAACAACAACACCCCAAATGAGAATCCTGCAGGAATCTGAGAAGAGTGAACTCTCACGCGTCGGCTCCACGGCACGAGGGCCGGCGAAAAAAGTGAAAATCGACGCGGCTCGCATTACTTTTATGAAAAATAAAAGGGGAAAAGGGCACTTTGAGTTGTATAGAAAGATATTATTATATACAAAGTGGGAAATCAAAGACGGCTGGGAAAGGGAGAGAAAAAGGTGTTCGAAATATAAGCTTAATTGGCGTTGAGCAATTCAATTTTCTTATTTTTTTTTAATGATGTGGCGGTATTGTGTTTTCAATCGAGTTGCGACATCAAAACGTGAAACCTCGCCCACTTTTTTTCACGCAAAAATTCAAAATGCACTAAAATTTAATGTTCGCGTGAAAAAAAGTGGGCGGAGTTCTTGATGCCGCAACTCGATTGAAAACACAATATGCATCGAAGAAATATCGCAAAAATAAGTTCACCCATGATTGCGTACTAATTTTTTTCTCGATATTACTGTATTTTTGTTCAATTGATGTATCTTTCACCTGTTTTTTTAATGTGAAAATTCCTTGTTTTATATTAGATTTTTAAAGGTCGAAATAGTGAGTACGAAAACAGCAATGTCCCCAGTTTTTTGATCGCTATATGGTATACGGTAGTCTTAAAAATAAAAGCTCAAAATTAATCAAAAAGTGCCTAATTGACAACTGGCTGTCAGGTTTGTTTGAAATGATGAAAATGCACATCCCGTTTTTAAAAATTGCTAATGGACCTATTCAGCGCAGGAAAACAACCGATTTTCGCGGTTTTTCCCCTATGCAGGTTGTTTTCCAGAAAAAAACCCAGCGCGTCGAGACCCGGCAGTGAAAAATGCAATGCGCCTTTAATTTTCAATGGGAATTCGGTTGAAATTTAAAGGCGCATCCAATTATTTCATCGGCCGGTCTCGACACGACAAGTTGTTTACGTCAAAAACCTCCGACTACTGTAGTTTTTTTTTGCCTTTCTCAATTCTGCATAGGGAAAAAAACGACGAAAAAGGTTTTTTTCCTCTACTGAATAGGTCCATAAAATTATAAACACTGTAAAAGTCAATTTTTCTAATTTTTTAAAATATTGAAAAAAAAAATGTATGAAATCCCACATTCTATGCTTTCCTAAATAAAAAAACAGCTTGTTTTTCATACATTTTTGTAATTTTTCCCGCATCAAAAAAAACTGTGTACTTATATACGACACTCCGAATTGACGCAAAGAGGAGTGTTGTTTAGCGTGAGTAAATAGACACTGCTTTAAAAATTTTAGAACTAAAATCTACGTTTTTAACGGTATTTTATGAGCAAATTCGAGCAAAACTGAAGGCAGTAAAACGAAAGAAAAAATATAGTCTGAGAAGCCATATTTATCAGACTTGTAAACCGATAAAAAAAAACAATTTTAAGCGCTAGACCGCCCGGAAAAGTTGAAAAATGACTGATTACTCGTTCTGGCCCGGTGCTAAACTCTACAGAAACGTAAACGCGCCCTGTCGTATTACTCTGCGTCTCCACAGTGGCACTCTGCCAATTTTTGCTATAAAAATAGAGACGCAGAGAAAAAGCCCGTGGAAATTTTCAAATTTATATACATATAAAACGCCGCGTTAGATAAGGGAGCGCTATAGAAAAAAAAGGACCTACGGACCAAGCAACAACTACTTTTACTACTACTTCTCCTACTATTTTTATTATTCAGAATTAGTCGGAATAGCATAAAACGCCCCGGCGACGACATAAATTGTCAGTGTGATGACGCATGTGCACCAAAGCAAGAAATAGAATTGGAATTGGAATAGGAAAGAAATGCAAGTTGAGTCGAGCATCGATGGGTATGGGCGGTCGGTAATTGGCACGCTCCTGCTCTTGCTCTTATTCAAATTAATTGACTCGCCGCGCATCCTGAACGAGCGAATGAAAAGAAATGTGATAAGTAAGAAAGCAGAGTGGCATTGGAAAGAAATTAGAAAATGGAAATTGCGCTTGTTGTTGTTGTTGTTGTTGTTATTGGTGTTTGCCTTGTCTGGCTTTCTGGCTGTCACTTATGTCGCTTAAATTAGCGAATTAACTAACCTGGTCTTGCTAATCGAGAAGACTGCGGCGTTTGAAGTCTGGAAGTGGACATTTGTGACGAGGTGCTGGGATAGTTTGAGTTTTGATTAGCAGCTACACGTGGCGAGGGTAATCTGAAACCAAGTTCCACTGTTTTTGGGAGTCAACACACCCTATTTCGCTCACTTTGAAACCGCGGGTGGCATGATTATTGGTGGCGGTGATGGCGGCGGCGGTTCCTGCTTCTTCTGATCCTTTTTCAGCTGCCGAAGCTTCTGCTTATAGGTGGAGAGGAGGAAGATGAGCTGGAGAACCGCTCCCAAGTTTCCGCTGTCGATATCTGCAAGAACAGCGGTGGAAAGTGTTCCGGAAAAATGGTCTTTTGTACGGCCGTCTATGTATTCACAAAGGAGAATGGAGTGAGTGTGAATTGAGCGTTTTTTTTTTGGGGGGGGGGGGGAATGTTAGTTCGTATAGTCAGTCAGTCAGTCAGTATGTATAAACGAACGATTGTTGAGAGTTTTGAAAAAATACAGTACAAACGTTATGATGCAATCAAATCACGCTCCATCTTACTAGGAAAGTACTTTTTGTTACATTTTGGAAAATTCTGAAAAAAATCAGGGTAATACTAGATTTTTTGGTGAATTTTTTAAGATATTAAAAATCCGCAAAATGTTTTCAGAAAAGTTTTTATGAGCCGACAAACTTTTTAAATATTTTTCAAGTACATTTTTATCTGTAAAATCCTACATTCCACACGGTCGCCTTCGCTACACCAGCTGAAAAGTCTACCAACACGCAGGTCGCTGAAAGTGTCGATGGGTGGCGCAACTGGGTGCGCTCCGAGCGCTGATACAAGGAGGCTGTGGGTTCGCTTTTTTCAAATTTTTGTCCACCGATTGCATGGCATTTTTTTTTCCAAAATAACGAAAAAAAAATTTTTTTTTTTGGATTTTAGGCACTTCCTTGGGTCGAAGCGTACTAGAAAATACACTCGAAATATTTTTTAAAAATTTGTGGACTGTATTACGGCTCCGAAAAATACACATCAAAACTTTGCAAAAAAAATTTACTATATCTGGGGAGCGAACCCACAGCCTCCTTGTATCACTGCTCCCAGCGCACCCAGTTGCGCCACCCATCGACATTTTTTAGCTACCTGCGTGTTGGTAGACTTTTCGGCTGGTGTACTGAAGGCGATCGTGTGGAATGTAGGATTTTACAGGTAGAAATGTGCTCGAACAATAGAAAAAAGTTTGACGGCTCATAAAAACTTTTCTGAAAACATTTTGCGGATTTTTAATATCTCAAAAAATTCACCAAAAAATCTAGTATTACCCTGATTTTTTTCAGAATTTTCCAAAATTTACCAAAAAGTACTTTCCTAGTTAATGTTATTGACGCCTTGTTGGCCAAAAAATTTCACAGAAATACGTAACACAAGCCATCTCAGCATGACCTTTCCGCTCGAATTTTTAAGCGAAAATATCGAAATATCGAAAAGTGATTATAAAACCCTGCAAAAATAAAATGGTAGATCAAATTTCTCAGTTTTGACGATAGAGCGTGATTGCATCAAGTATAAAACAATTTAGAAGAGAGATAGTGCCAAATGAGAGAGCGCAGAGAGAGAAAAATACCCACGGTGTTTGCGGACTCGGACTCGGACTCGTACCCGCGTCGGCCAAAAAAAAAGTTTTTGCAGTATAGAAATTACGTTTTTCTGGCACTTACAGAAACAAACGTGAAAAAGCGAAGGGCGCGATTTCGAAATTTGGTGCAGCTCTCTGGAAAGGAAATTGAAGAACAACACAAAAACCACTAGAAATCAAGCGGAACGCTACGAAACACTATATTAGACCACAAATTGCGTCTGAAAACTCCATTCCTAATATTTTTTGGCAATTCGGGGTACGGTAGAACCAAAAGTCTGTAAACACTATATTTGACGCGCAAATGCAGAAAGCTCTGTTTTTCGACACCCTGACAAAACAAGAAAATCCTAGAAACAAGCCCCGCCTTTTTTTCAAGTTGGCGCACTGTTTTTCTAGCACTTCCGCTACAGAATTGTGCCGCACTCTTCCAAAAGGAGCGTATTGTGTTTTCAATCGAGTTGCAACATGAAAACACAAAACCCCGCCCAATTATTTCTGCATGACGACACAAACGCAGTGCTGTTAGAAGAGACGCAGACAAAAAAGGGATAGCCGACTCATCTTTTCATGATGCACCTAGTTTAAAAACACAATAGCTCGTTCCTCGGTTTTTTTAAAAAACAGTTTTTGCTATTTTGGCTTACCTCGTATTATCAGGATCTCAGTTTTCTAACTTTTCTGATTACTGTACCACCAAAGTCCGCAAACACTAGATTTGACGCGCAAATGCAGAAAAACAATTTTTTTGGGACTCTGGCAAAACAAGGGAAGCCAAAATCAGACAAAACGCTTTTTAAAATCCTAGAAACAAGCTCCGCCCTTTTTGCAATTCGGCGGAACTTTTTATAGAACTTCCTCTACAGAACTCGAGTCGCAGACTTGACTAGCAACAGAGGCGGAGCTTGTTGCTCGATTTTTTTTTTCTAATATTTTTTACCGGTTTTAACTTTTTTGGTTTTTCAGGGTCTCAATTTTCTGTTATATCCTGTTACTGTACCACTAAAATCTGCAAACACTATATTTGACGCGCAAATGCAGAAAGTCGCTTAAAAAGGGTGGAATTCTAAAATTTTCTCTTGAATAGCTAGAAGGGCAGTTTTTGAAACAAAAAGCTTCAAAAAATGGTAATAAAACGCGCGGGAAAGAGCCCGAGAACTAGCTTTGATAAGACCGGTCTCAAAAAAAAGTTTTTCCGAATGTTTTGACGCCCCCACCCTCTCCCCACCCATTGCCATTCCGATAAATCATCCGCACATGCTAAAGTGCACTGCCCCCAAAAGCGGGAAAGCGCCAGCAAGCTTGACGCACTTTGCGTGCCTTGGCGTGCTTGCCGACGAGCGCTCATTTTCAACAGGAAATGTGGTTTTTTCAGTTTTTTTATTAAATTAGAAACATTTATGTTATTTCTTCTAGATACGTTTGTTTATACAGGTATATTCGACAATTTACGAGATCGCGCAATGAAATGGGTGGAGAAATGAGGACGAAATATAAAAAAATCGGAATAACGGCAAAATCATATTTTTTCAAATTTTCTGCCGAATGGGCTCAATATTCCAAATGCCTTAGACATAGCTTTGTAGGCATGGTCGAGACACACATTTTAAGCGCAGAATCGGTCGGAAAAGTTCAAAACTGGCGGCGAAATATGATTTTGAAATATCGATCAATTGTTCATCTGGCACAGAATTTCAGAATTTCTGATATAAAATGTGATTATTTTGCTTCTTTTGTACTTTGTCAAGGAATTTTCACTAAAAAAATTAAGAAATTCACAGAAATATAGTTGCAGCGCCTCAGAAAGCGGTAAAATCCGGCGTTTTTTAAATTGCCATCTAACCGAGTGTAGAGAACATTTATTATGTGTTTAACGCTTCAAAAAAATAACTTTAATTATTTTATGTCGATTTTATACATTTTTTCTGCAAAAAAACCATTTTTCTTCTTGTTTTTTCGTTATAATCAAAAGGTGCAATCATTCTCGGCGAGGTACGATGCAATTGCGCTCTATCTGCACGCATTAGAGATCAGAGACGCAGAGGCGTTGTGCTAAATTCAGTATCTCTGCGTCTGCAAACGCAAAGTGCGCTAGCCAATGTTGTTTTGCGCTTTCCCGCTTTTGGAGGCAGTGAAGTGATAAATTTGCGAGAGCCGAAAAGCCGCGCGGCGTGTAAACGAAAAAATTGGCAAAAACCTAGGCGAGCCGAGCCGTGTGTGCGCGAAAACCAAGAAGAATAAGAAAAAAGACGAGAGCGAGAGCGGGAGCGCGTCGTTTGTCTCATAAATGTGAATGGTATCGTGTGAAATTGGAATGAAATGAATAGAAATGCAATGAAATCAAATAGCCATACGAAAAGGATGTGTCAAAATCTCTGGAAAAAAAGGCTCCACAGAGACAACAACAAGTGAATTTAGAGCAGATGGGATGGGAAGAGGAAGTGTACATAAATTGTTCATAAATTAGAAGGAGAACGTGAACATCTGTGTTTTCACAATTCCCCGACGACGCAAAGTTTGAAAGGAAAGTCGAAGAATGTGTGTAATGGATTACAGTCACTCGACTCGACTCGATTCGGCCGACTTTTTAATGGTTGAATGAACTTTTTGAGATTAAAATTGGCATGTACATAAATGGATTATGAAGAAAAGAGTGTAACTTTTCAAGTTTGGACAGGCGGTTGGTCGGCAAAAAAAAACAGCAAAAAAATGTTTGAAGAACCCCAAAAACTTAAAAAAAAAAGAAGTGAAGTTAGACAGTTAGTCCCAACCCTATTATCTTGGAAAAAAGGGTTGGTTTCTAATCAGAAAAATTCTAAATGCAAATATTTCGAATTCAGACATTTTTTTACCGTCGAAAAATGTATTTTTGTAATTTTTTTAAGTCTTCGAATTATTTAAACTCCTGATATTGTGTTTTCAATTGACTTGCTTGCGACATGAGGACGCGCAACTCCGCCCACTTATTTGTGCGCGACCACGCAAACACAGTGCTGTTAGAAGGAACGCAGACGATAAAGGGATAGCCGACTCATCTTTTCATGATGCATCTCGTTTAAAACACAATAGCTTGTTCCTCGATTTTTTAAAACCAGTTTTCGCTATTTTGGCTTATCCTGTATTTTCAGGGTCTCAATTTTCTAACTTTTCTGATTAGTGATATAGTGATATTTGAAGAGACGCAGACAGAACTGTGAATGCAGACTTGCGTTTTCATGTGGCAAGTCGATTGAAAACACAACAAATTGTTTCTATTTTTCAAAATCAGTTTTATATTCCAAAGTCGTCTATTTATAGCTATTTTTCGACATTTTTACACAACTTTTAGGCGATTTAAAGCAATAGAAACCAAAGGAAAAATCTAACTTTCAATTTGAATTTTTTTACCTTTGAAAATTTAAATGTATTCCCCGCAATGCTTTTTCATTGGAGATCATTGCATTTATTCAAAATCACATTTGAGCGAATCATATCTCGCATTTCTGCGTCTCTATATTTGTACATGTTTAGCTAAACTTGCCAAAACGCCACTGCGGAGACGCAGACAAATGCACCAGGACGCGTTTGTATTTTTGTAGGGTCTAGCACGCAGTGACCGATATTTCTATATTTTTAGCGATTTTAGACGAATAAGTGAACAAAAATTGGTCAAAAAATGAGGAAAATAGTCAAAAAAAATGAACTTGGAAATAAATATGGTCGTGGAAAAAAGTTGATTTTTTTTCTTCAAAACTTCGCTTTTTTTCTCAATTTTTTCCCAAGTTTTTGCCGATATTTCTCAATAGTTTTGGTTATTTTATAAATTAAAAGATTGTAACACTGCGCAAAATAAAAAAAAATGATTAAAAAAATGTTTTTAAAATACCGAAAATTCACAACAACAAAAAAATTAAATTTTGCATTTTTTTTCCTAGTTGTCAAAATGTTCAGAAAAAAAAAGAAAAGCCACATAAGTTTAAAAAAATTGCTAAAAATTGGCTTTCAACGTAAAAAATAACAACAAAGTTCCAAGAAGATTCGCAGACGGCCGTGAAAAATAAATTAATTTTTCAAATGTTTTTTGTTTGTCTAATTTGTGATTATTTCTAGCTATTTTAGCCGAAAAATTCAACGAAAATCTCTCGAAAATTAAGAAAAATTATTGTCGGCCCGCCAAAATGGTGAAACGCGCTCCGCTGAACTCAACTCTATGCGATTTTCGTTGAATTTACACGTGAAAAGAAATAATTTAGAAACCAAAATGAAAACCACGTAGTACTGAGTTCAGCGGAGCGCGTTTGACCATTTTGGCGGGCCGACAATAGCGAAGAAAATAATTTTAAAAACCCGAAATTCACTACAACATGACCTTGGAAAAAAGTCTAACGGGGCAATTGATCTCCCATTTTTCTCCATAATTTAAACAAAAAAAAAACAGTTTTTTCGGTTTTTTTTCTGTTTTTTTCACAGCTATTAACTTGGGCTTAAAGTCATATTAGAACCTAGCCAATTTCTGGGTGGCTTTAAAATCGTTTACAACAAATAAAAATTACAGTCTAGTCAGAACGATTTAAAGTCTAAAATAACCATGAAAACAGGTGCTTGACAATGGATAATTTACAGTGAAACCGATTTGGTTCTACCAACAACAAAAAATATATTCCATTAATAAGCTTCAATTTGTATACTTCAAATCCAAACGTGGTAAGGTAATAAAGTGGATAACAGTAATAACAAAATAAACGCAAGAGAAAGAAGAGTGCGGTCCACTCTTCAATCAACCAAAAAGATATAGTGGAGAGATGATTATCAGTGGTCAGGGATCGGGCAAAATGGTGATGGTGATGAAGTGAAGTGAAGTGAGGTGAGGTGGGGGTGCGGTAATATGTAGTTACCTATTCGGAAATTTTGTTAAACCATGGTAGAGGAAGCGCTACGACCTCAAAATCAAGATACGGCACGCCGCATCGCTAGATAAACATCTGAAAGCGTAGCGTAGTGAAGACGAAGCGAAGCCGAAGTGGTGGGGCGAATACTGACTCATACAATACAAAATATTTGGGCAGATAAGACAAAATGATCTATTAAGTGTGCGATATGGTTTTTGAAAGCAAGTTTTAAAAGCCACTAGGTCCAAGAGCGATGGAAATTTGAATAGCAACTTTCCAGGGATTTTTAGCGCGAACATGGTCGCTGTTTGGCTATTAGCCCGCATAGTTGGCACTTAATCAGCGATCGGCAAAAGTTTGGCGCGAGCAACTTAGACGTCAATCAATCGGCAAGAAAACAACGGACATCAAACGGCTTTTGTCAGACCTCCTAAAATCAGCGGCTAATAGCCAAACTATAGGCGTGCTCAGTCCTATCCCACAATTCCACCAAATCCTTATCCAACGAAATCAAAAAATTGGGACAGCCGGGTGGTTTGGATGGGTGACAAACACCTGCTAGAGGGCTCTCGAATCGAGTGCCAGACGGTATGGACAGCCACACACACACACACACTTGCGCAACACATTCCGGAAAGCGAACAGGTGTAAAGAGCCCCGAAACGGCGGATAGACAGATAGCGAGAGAGAGACGGAATGATTGAGCGAGTGACGTGGCAATGTCATTTATCACAAAACGGAGAGGGGGGGGGGGATTTCTATTTGAATGGGAATGGAATGGGTGTTTTCATAATCCCTGGGAGTGCCTCGAGGACGCTATATGCATCCACGTTTTGCCCTGTTTCGTCGATGTGTTTAAATCGGCACTCGGTGTCTTGTTTAGTACCGTAGGCAGCATTTAGCGAGGAGACGCAGAGCAGCAGACTCTCGCCGAAGAGACGCAGACATTCAGCGCATCTCTGCGTCTCCATTGCAGCAGAACACCACTGTGGAGACGCAGACATGTTTAGCACGATATATGAGTCGATATATGAGTGTATAGTATCAGAAAAATCACAAGGAAAACTAAAATCAAAACGCACGTTGCAAACGAACAAAAAATCGCATCAAAAAGTCATCATAACGTTTCCAAAAAAAAAAACGAAAACATTCTGTTCCCTCAATCGCCCTTATTTCTCACTCAATTCCACACAAAAAGACGCTGGTCGAGATGAGTCATGAATAGAGAAAAATGTGTGACGAAATGTGCGAAAATGACGAGAAGAGGAGACGAGAGGAGAGGAGCAGTTTCAGTTTTAAATGGTTCTATTGGATGGGTGGATGGATGGAACGAAATGAAAATTAGAGTGAAGAAAAAAACGGGACGGATTAGGCGCAGGGGTACATAAAAACGAAACCGTATTGGGGGCGGCGGACATAAAAATGGGGATGGAAACATCGAGAGGGTGGGTTGTTAAAATGTAAAGGGAAAAAATGAGGTTGACCACCAGGAAATTCGCGTTTTAAATGTTTGGTATTTATTACGTCTTCCTCAATTTGAGATAACTCCTGAAATGGTGCGCGTCTCGCCATGACGGTATATTTTACGTTACGCGCAATTTTGAATTTTACAGTTTCGAATTTTCGTAAATCCACACCGTCGTGGCAAGACCCGATTTCGCCCCATTTGACGAAGTATCGCAAATCGAGGAATACAGTTAATTGAAAAAATCCCAAAAACATCAATTCTTGGCTCTAAAAAGCCAATTTCCACATTTCCAAAAACTCAAAAAACACTGTACACAAAGACCAAAAGACCGATAAAAAGTTGTAAAATAAGCAAAGCGTGTCAAAAGCGAGAGTGGGAGTGGATGATGGGCTTCGAATCGGAAATGGATGCGAAATTTGAGGTTTTCTGCCCGTCGACAAAGTCTCCGGGGACCCTCAGCGCATCGTGGTCCACAAAAAATTGGTGTCATCCGAAAAGATGTGCAGAAATGTTGGAGACTATAGTTTTGATACGAAACGGACGGCGCCAATGACAGAGAGAGAGAGAGAGAGAGAGGAAAAATATGGAATAGAAAACTAAACTAACCGGTTTTGGTGAGTTTCGAGCAGTCGAGGCCGAGACTTTTCAGGTAGTCGAGACACGTTTCGAGACCATCCAACTGCAAAAAAACCATTTTTATTATACATGTTTAGATCATAAATATTGTGTTTTTAAACGAGTTGCGTTTTGTCTGCGGCTCTTCAAATCGAATTGTTTTTGCGTGCTCGCGCACAAATAAGTGGGCGGGGTTTCGTGTGTTCATGTTGCAACTCCATTGAAAACACAATATCTTTCTTTTTTTTTATGGGGTTATTCAGGGTCGGAAAAAAATAGTTTTTTTCCTTTTTTTCCTTATTCAAACGACGGAAAAAAAAGAAAAAAATCCGTGGCCGCGAGAGTTTTTTTCCGTTGCTTTTCTAGGCCATCGCAAAAATTTTTTAGGCCCTCCGCTGTGAGACCTGCGCGCGAGTTCAATTTTCAAATATTATTCGCCCGTAAATCGATATTTCGCAGGTCTCACGGCCGAGGGCCTAAAAAACTTTTGCGATGGCCTAGAAAAGCAACGGAAAAAAACTCTCGCGGCCACGGATTTTTTTCTTTTTTTTTCCGTCGTTTGAATAAGGAAAAAAAGGAAAAAAACTATTTTTTTTCCGACCCTGAATAGCCCCATTAAACCCAGATCGGGATGTCTGTGTGCGTCCGCACTTTCCTTTTTGCAAGAAAATGCAGTGGACAAAACACGAACCCGTGACATTAGGATTTGTATTCAAGCCCAATACCGACTGAGCCACAGAGGACAGAAATCTTCCCAAAACAGAGTGTGTATAAATGAATGAGGAAGAGTGGAACGTAAAAAAATAGAATGTGGCGACGAAGTCGCCAATAGGCTGCGTCAGCAGCCGCGCAGGACTGCGCAGCAGGCTTGTATTGTGCTTTTTTATGACCAATGTGAGAAAAAAACGAAACGCAACGCAAACCCTTCCACAACCGGACACAGCTTAAATGGATGTTACCGTAATCCATTCAAACTTACTCATTGTTTTTCGGGGTTTTCGTGGCTCGAATGGATTACGGTCACACTCATTTCAGCTGTGTCCAATCCTGTTGAATTCACTCATGAATGAGATTGCATTTTCTAGGCCACAACTCTCACCAGCTCATTTTGTAATGAGTCTATTCAGGGACAGAAAAAATTGTTTTTTATTTTTTCAGTTAAAAAAAAAATTTTGAGACCCGCAATAATGGGGGAAAACGGGCGGATCCAACTGCAAGTGTACCGCACACTTTTCCGATCGCTATTTTTTGTTTCAATTAAATTGACTCCGCCCATTTTTCCCGTATATTTTTGGTATTTTTTCCGTATTTTCCTTGTAAATAAGCGCTGATTTACAGGCTATTCAAAACGCAAAAAATCCAGCTAAAAATCTGCGAAAATATGCAAAAATTGCCAAAAAAAAAAGAAATGTGGGCGGGGCTTGTGTAAACCCAAGTCCGCAAACACTAGGCGGCAAAAAGGAGCCATTAATTTGGAAAAATTTTTGCAAAAATTGTGCAGTAAAATTGCAATGATACAGAAAAATGTAGGCACTGATGCTCAAAAAGTCGCTGGGTCATTACGACAACGCAAACGCGCCATGTCGCATTTCTCTGCGTCTCCTCAGTGGCATTCTGCCAAGTTTGGCTAAACGAGTACAATAATAACATTTGCGAAAATTTCTCATGAAATTGAGTTCAAAATATGACAAAGAAGACCAAAAAGGACACGTCAACTTCAGCTTCTGCTCACACAGTCACTCCTAGTGATAAATATTTGATGCGCGCTGATCGTTATTAACCGGATGGAGGAATGCGAAGCGAGCAAGTCGAAATGTGGTAACTTTACTTGTTTTGGAGGCGGGGCGAGGGAAGGAGGAAGGAGAATGGAATTTTGTTTTCGATAACAGGTCATATATAGAAATGGAGGGGGCGAAAAGTTGGATTGTTTGCTTTTCTTTTTTTTTTCTTTTTCGTATTTCTTCCGTAGATTAGATGGATGGATGAAAAATGACGGCGAAATTGTGTGTACTTTGTTTTTTTTCATGTCATTTCTTGCAAGAATTCTGGAATTGAATTGGCGAAAAGTTCGTATGTACATAATTGCTAAATTGTGTCTTCAACGACGCTCCACAATAACGCATGCGAACGGACGATTTTTTTTCGCGGGGGTATTTCTCGCGTCTCTGCGTCTCTATTTTTGTACACACCACTATAGAGACGCAGAGAAAAACAACAGGGCGCGTTTGCATGTTACCGCAAAATTAAACTGGGTAAATAGAAACATTTACAGTTTAGCACCACCTTTTTTCGATTTTCCCCGTTTTTTTAAAACCTGTGCTGTATTTATCTAATTTTAAGACAAGCCCTAGAAAAAGAAAACAAGAAAGAAAGACGGAAAGAAAAGCCTAAATGTGGCGCGAAATGAGTGTTTACGGTCGATTAGGCCGAAGAGGATTAGATTAGGCGTGATGGACAGACAACCGGAAAGTGTTAATTTTGATAATAATCGAAAGGTTGCTTTGCTTTTGCATCGAAAACAAACAGTCACTATCACGTATTCACCAAGAGTGACAATTTACAGTAAAATCTGCTTATTTCTTCTGGAGCAGTTTCTATACCATTGCAAAAACGTGTAAATACTTATGACAAAGTTTTCCATGTAAAAAAAATTAATAATTTTAACCTCTTTTTTCAAAAATTTTTAATTTTGATAAAACTGCTTTTGGCTAAACAACGTGCAGTTGTTATGGAGCGTTAATTTGGAGCGTCGTTTATAGTTGTGTTTTCAATCGACTTTCGGCATGAGAACGCGAATCGAAACTCCGCCCACTTATTTGTGCGCGACCACGCAAACATAGTGATGTTTGAAGAGACGCAGACAGAACGGTGAATGCAGACTTGAATTGAATTGAATTGCGTTTTCATGTCGCAAGTCGATTGAAAACACAATAAGCATGTTTCATGACCAAACACTTGTGAGTAAGCGATTAAATTCAACCAAAAATTCGACTTTAAATACATACAAAACAATGAGTCACCCATCGAAACAGGAGCCCACGAGAGAATGGTGTAATTGTTCAAACACTGATAAATAACTTACGTTCGATGTGATTTTTGCCAATCGCTTTGTGAACGTGGGTGAGAATTCGTTGATGGGCACTGAAAAAGTGGGAAAACTTTAATGTGGATAAATGCATAAATAACGAGGCAGCCTGAGCTGATGCGATGCGCGAACGAAGAGCAGAGCCGCGGAACGCAACTCAACAGTTGTTGTGTACTACTACTACCACCCCTGCTGATAACACTTCTCACATTTAAATATTATACGATGATAACTCTTTTTGTCGTCAAGAAGTTTGACAAGGCGGAGAAAAAGAGCAACAAGTGTGTAGGAGCAGGAAATGGTGTGGTGTGGTGCACTTGACACGAATGACACATATCTGATCGACTACTCACAATTGCTCTCTTTTTCTGTGTTTTGTCGTGTTTTTTGATTTTTGAAAGCAGTTGAATGTTGCATCGAAAACCCGATTGTCGGCCTTGTCATTTCAAAAATGAGCGTAGAAGATTTTTGCTGCTCAAGGCCGTTTGCTGATAGCGGCATCGCATAAAGAATGAGGGAATTTGAATTTTAAAAAAATTACAGTCCTCATCATAAAAAAAAGAGTCTGCTATCCCTTTTTTGTGTGCGTGTCTTCAAATAGCATTGTCTTTGTGTGAACGCTAGCAAATAAGTGGGCGGGGTTTCGTGTTTTCATGTTGCAACTCGATTGAAAACACACTATTTTTAACAAACACCGTATTTGACAGGCAACGGCAGAAAGTTACTTACAGGCCCCCACTTCTCGGTAAAAAAAAAAATCCGAACAGTCCCAAAATTATTGAAATTTTCAAAATTTACAGTTTTGTAAACATTCTCAGGTTCTCAGGTCCTCAGACGGCACTTCCAAAGTCTGCAAACACTGTATTTGACGCGCAAATACAGAAATTTAGTTAAAGATCATAAAAAACCAAGGAAAAACGTGAAATTGGTAGTTATACATAAATGAGGAAATTCGTGTTGAAAAAACCAGGAACAGGCTCCGCCCCTTTTGGAAGTTGTCGACACTGTTTTTCTAGCACTTCCTTTAAAAAAATCGTGCTGCAAATTTGAAAAAGGGGCGGGCTTGTTTCTAGGTTTTTTATTCCATTTTTTCTCAAAAAATTTTAATTTAAAAAATCCAAAATTTTAGGCCATATTTTACACCATATTTTACACTTTTCATAATGTTTTTCCAAATATTTTTCAAAAATTCATAATTCTGTAGGCTGGCGGTGTTTGCGGACTTTCTGGTCTACCGTAACCCAGCAGTGAAAGCTCGGCTAAATGTTGATATTTTTACAAACTTTTTTGCTCAGAAATTCTGGTGATTTTTGGTTTTTAATAGCAGCCAAATAATAAAAATAAATTGGTAAAATACCTCATCATAAAATAAACGGGCTTGGATTGGGTGCCTAGGTTGAAGATTACGGTAGTTTGAAGAGTTAGTTTTTAAAAGGCCCATTTTTAACAAAAACTAGTAGATATTAAAAGCATTTCGGATACTGGTATTCTCAGTACGGAGCCCTGTGGAGGACGCGACCACGTTGGCGACGAGAGAGTGCAGAAAATTAAGAGACCGTAGCCGATGTTTCGCTTTGATTTCTCTAAACCTTATTCCAAATACATGCGAAATTCATTGTTCGATTGGAGCGAGTTTGCAGCGTTTTATACCGAGTATAGAATGTGGAAAATGGACTACTGTAAGCCGAAGCATTTGAGTATTTTTCCTAACTTTTCTACGCGGCCTAGCCTCTACAAAATCATAAAATACGAGAAAAGACTACGATACTCAAACGAATGAGAGCTTCGAGCATGACGGCATGCTCCCAGAAAAACGCCATTTGAAACTGAAATCCATCCAAAACTTTTTGTAATCTAATCACCCGCCGGAATGTTTCATGCTCGTTTCACGAACATTTTCGAGTCGTAAAGTGATTTAAAAACGAGAATTCGAATCGCGTTACATTACATTACATTACGTTTCATACATGTGGAGGAACATGACTATCCCCCTATCTTTCTCTTTTTTGTGGGGGGGGGGGGCCTCAACAACACTAACTGAGCAGATTGATGGGATGAGGTAGCGTAATACTCGATAAATCACCAATTAAGAGAAACGAACGAAACGAGCGAATTGCGAAACGAAAAGAACAAAAGGGGATCGGTTTCTCTGTCTTCTCTCAACTTCTTTCAATTCTTTTTCTTCCAATTCCTATTCGTTTCGCGCCCCACAACTAACTAACTAACTCATTTATCAATTTGTCGACACTACTACTTCTGGCTGGTTGTCAGTAAAAAAAAAGGGGGGAGCGTACACGAGTTTCGAAACTGGATAGAGAGAGAGAGAGAGAGAGAGAGATGCGGTAAGAAGCTCATCATCATCTTCAACTTCCGCGCGTCTTTATCGTCTCTTTTCTCGGTTTTGGTTTTCGATTTCATTCACAAGTGGGGCAATGATGAAATGGGCCCAAAAAGTATATATACATACAATCAAGTCATTTGGAAAGGGTGCATTAAAATAGAATTTGAATAATCTTGGGAGCAAAAAATAAGTTCGGCAAATGCTGATTTTGGAATGAATGATGGGGTTGCAAAGCTCAGAGAAACCGGAGAATCCATTTTACCGGAAAATGTGTCTTTTTTACGGCCTATCACGCCTCCCCCCGTCGTCCAATGCGCCACCAAGTTCGTCGGATAATGAAATTATTTTTTTTTCACTGGAAAATTTAATTTTTTGAGAAATTCGAATCATGATCTGATTATTCAGGATGACACCATTATTTTAATCCAAAAACGAGAATTTTTGGTCAAAAAATGACCGAGCCTTAGGGTTTTAAAAATGCGCCAGGTAGAAACAATTTCGAAGGCCGATAAAACAAAACTTTTGACCATAAATAAAGGGGACCAACGAATACGAGAATTTTCCAACAGAGGTCAGATCAGATTTCCTAGCTAACGTGTTTCATATTTAATGCAACACTTTTACTGTTTCAAACAAGGTAAAACATTTATTGTGTTTTCAATCGGCTTGCGACATGAGAACGCGAATCGAAACGCCGCCCACTTGTTTGTGCGCCAACACGCGAACATAGTGATATTTGAAGAGACGCAGACAGAACGGTGAATGCATACTTGAATTGAATTGAATTGAATTGCGTTTTCATGTCGCAAGTCAATTGAAAACACAATAACTCGCATACGGTTGTCGGGGGCTCTTTTGAATTGGAAATTCGACAAAATTGAAATGTCACGTTTTGGAAATTGCGTGAAAATAGAAATCCACGAAATAGTAATGTAATAAATCAGAAACGTGACTAAATAGAAACGCGTGAAAACAGAAACATAGCAGAGCAGAAATGTGTCGAATTTGAAGTGGAAGTTAAATGGAAATGGAGCGAGCGCGTTTGCGAGATTTATTTTTCAGAACGACTTTTTCGATATTTTTCACGTTTTTTTCGGTTTTTTTCCACGTTTTTTTGTCGATTTAAACAACAAAAAAAATTTCCACGTATCGAAATCGAAAAAAACGTGAAAAAAAAATCGAAAAAACGTGAAAAAATCCAAAAATACGTGGAAGACAAAAAATAAATAAATCTCGCAAACGCGCTCCATTGCCATTTTACTTCAAAATCGACACATTTCTGCTCTGCTACGTTTCTAATTTATTACATTTCTATTTCGTGGATTTCTATTTTTACGCAATTTCCAAAACAAAACATTTCAATTTTGTCGAATTTCCAATCCGAAAGAGCCCCACGGGAGTCACTAAACTACGAAATGAGGCTTCAAAATTAATAATAAACGTGCTAACACCCTTCTTAAAAACCACGATGCGCGAAAACATGACCCCAGCTGGTCAAATTACTACTGTACATATTTATCTTTCAGTAAGCGACCCTTGTTTTTTTTTTTGCTACAAAACTAAAAGTACGTGCTAGCTAGCTCTCTGACCAGCTGCACTTGTTGCAAACTAACGAACTAACACCTGTTACTTTTTTTTCATCTTTCAATGAAATTGGACACTATGATAGTAAGAAGTTTCCTGAAAAACAAGAGATCTAGTTACTAGGGTTTTATCAAATGTTGAAGAAGCCAAAAGATAAGAGGGAAGAAAAAAAGTTTGTTGGGGCCAGGGATTGGATCGGATTGGTCGTGCGAAATGAGCTACAAAGTGACCAATTATTACATTTGGCCCCCCGGGCTCGTTTTCTCTTCTTTCTCGTTTATCTGAAGAGTCATATATTTCGAGGAGGAGGAGGCCGTTAAACTCTTCTCTTCTCGCTCTCGGCGCCTTCTTTTAGCTCCCGTTCCGATAAAGAGAAAGAATAGAGACAATGTCATCTCTTCCTTCCTTCCTTCCTCCTCAATTTATGTTCGTTTTATCTACCGCTCTTCCTTCCTCTTCATTAATTTTTCAGCAGCTCGCCAACCGACTCACCTATCACATTGATGAGCTGCGAGACCAGTCGATAGTCGCGAAACTCATTTGAAATGTCCCGAATCGGCCGTGAAAGTGAGCCCTTTGAGGAGAGGTGTCGATTCGCCCAATCCGTGTAGATCTGAAATGTGTTCATTGTTTTTGGCCAAGTGTTGGTTGGTCTAATCAAGAGACACTCTCGAAAGCTCACAAATGTAACAATATAATTTTGTTTCTCTCTGTTTTAGAAGAGACCTCTTCATAATGCGCCAATACACGACGTGTCCAGCTGTGCGCAAAAACTCGACTTGTTTTCTCTACTCGGGAGAACGCGAAGGGAAGGGAAGGGAGGCAGCTGCCGATGCGATACGTTGCGAACAATTGGATCGTCAGAGAGTGCTAATGAGGAAAATAACGTAATGGGCGCTAATAGTTATGAAATCATAATGAACGCAGAGGTTTAGGAATTAACCCGTAAAGTCAAGAAAAGTCACCGGCTGGTACCTTTGCTCTAGGTTAGAGTAACCAAGTGGTTAGGTTTCATTTGCGCGCCTAGGTTTTTGTACACGGCGTGCTAGACTCTACGTAAAGGAAAACGCGCCCTATCGCTCGCGTTCTCTGCGTCTCTACAGTTGCGAGCGCTGTAAATTTGCTTCATTCGCAAAGTGGAGGACGCGGCCACGCTGGCGACGAGAGAGTACAGAAAAGTTGAGAAAGCGTGGCCGATGTTTCGCTTGGGTTTCTCTAAATCTCACTCCAAATGCATTTGCAGATCTTTATACCGAGTATAGCTAAACGCGTGCAAAGATGGAGACGCAGAGACGCGAGAAAAATTTCGCTTTCCCAAATGTAGTCCCGGGGTCAAACATTTTTGAGGTCAAAAAATCCTTGTTTTGTGTTACTGGCCCAGTGTCCGAAACTCAAAAAAACGTTTCGCGCACCACCGATAACTTCACTCGAATCGCGACAATTTTCTCTCTCCCTCCCTCTGCGTATCTCCCTTTGCCCCCCCCCCCAATCTCTCGTTTTGTCTAACTGCCTAACTTCTCGTTATTTCGCAAACTGCTAAAAATTGTGACAACGACGTTTGCGTACTAGCTAGCTTTTTAAAATTGTGAATATGGCAACTTTATTGCGTTTTTAAACGAGTTGAATCATGAAAACAAGAGTCTGCAATAACCGTTCTGTCTGCGTCTCTTCAAATAGCGCTGTGATTGCGTGGTCGCGCGCAAATAAGTGGGCGGGGTTTCATTTTTGTTTTGTTGATGATGCAACTCGATTGAAAACACAATATTCTAGTTTTTTGTTTTTTATATTTCTGTCAATTTCTATTTTTACCGCTTCTTTTCCAGTTTTACACTAAAAAATGGGCAAAATCTTCATTTTGCACTCGATTTTGGTGGTTTTTCGGTGATCAAAAACATCAAGGTTAACATTTTTAATCCGCCGAACAGTAAGCATAGGAAGAAGAACGTAGCAAAACCAGGAAGACTCAGCAATTCGAACAAAAAATTGTCAACAATTCAGAAAATCCAGTCATGTCTGCAGACACGCTCACGCGATATTGCGGACATCGCAAATTTGCGGCGTTTCGAATTTTTTACATTTGTATTCGTTTTGGTGTATTTTTTGGCTCGTGGGGCTCCAAAAAGAAAAAAATACGAATATGGAAGCCAATAAATCTACTAAAAACTCAAAAACCTCGATGAAATACTGAAGAACCAAAAATTCAAAAGTCCGCAAAATAGCGTGGTACGCAAATGCGCGTGTGTGTGTGTGTCTATGGTGTTTTTTTTTTTAATGTTTCGTTATTTTGAATAAATTAAAAGGAAAAAAATCAATATTTCCTTTAAAAAAAACATAGAAAATCTTGGAAAATTGCATTTTTTTTTTTTGATTTTGAGAACATTCTGCTAAATAGCAGCTTTCAAAACTTTTTTGGGGTTCTTCACGAAATAGCAAAAACCTGCAAAACAAATCAAGCAAAAATTTGGGAAATGTGGGCAAAAATGCTCCGGAAATTCCCAGAAATTATCAGACCAAAATATCGATTTTAAAATTTTTCGGAAAAAATCGATATTTTGATCCAAAATTTTGTGGGCACGCCCGGGATCAGCTACACAAACATTGTTTGCTTTTTTACCATAATTTTTGGTTTAATTTGAAGCAAATCACGGGGTACTGGCGACTGCATTTTTTATAAACGCATTTTTTGCCGCCGACGCCACGCGTTGCGGTTGCGTCGCGTGGCAACGCTGCGTCTCATCGCTTAAACGCTTTCTGCCTGGAAAATTTGGCACACTGACAAGACGGCACCCCGTGGAAAAAATTTAATAAATAACTTTTTTTAAAGAAAAACCTGCAAGAAAATCACAACAGACTGTGCGTTCGGGCGCATTTGCTGACCCCTCGTCTTTGGGCATTGCAAGCTTTTTAGACACCATTTTCCCTATCAAGCTCGGAACACTTGAGTCCCCAAAAAGGGGGACTAAACGGAGGAACTAAAAGGAAAAAAAGAATCGAAAATAAATGGAATCTAATTAGTCAAAAAACCGCGGACGGACCAGTTTGGGAGCAACTGAAAAAAAGAGGGGCACGCTTCTCTCTTCTTTTCTTTTCTTTTTTGGGCCACTAGTGTCCGAATTGCGAGAATACACAAAAGAGGTTTGTTAGTGGTGATGGTCCTGACATGTTTGCAAGGAAATCCGAAGCAGGCGAACATATGCTCAAACAGAGGGTGAGCATGGACTGAAATGAAATGCAACACCTTGCACTTGTGCGAATAAACATGCGATTCACTTCCGTGCGAATTCGCAGGGGGAATAATGAGAATAATGCATAATAATAATATTATTAGGAACACGTCTGACAGAAGTTTGTACTCTTGAAAGGAAGGAAGGAAGGAAGAAAGGAAGGAAGGAAGAAAATAGCGAACGAAAATTGGGATAAATGGAATAAATGGAAGGACGTGACGCTCTTCTGGAAGGTGAATTCCCCTGTGTCGACTAGAGAGCGTGTGAGGGAAAGAGACGCAGACAGAGTAGAGATAAGAATGAACTCCCCTTACGAACTAGGAATCAATTGGTTTGATGGAAGACGACAGCTCCCACTCTCTTCTTTTATTTTATTTTCTTTCTTTTAGCCTAACTTCCAATGCCAACATACATACCTGAACAGAATCCTTCCCGGACGACGTCGGAAGAAGCGTGGCGATGTCCATCCATGCGACACAAAAGAATGAAACCTAGGGCTCTTCGCCCAGCCCCGCCCCTTTTCTACCACCCAGCTGCGCAACGGAATCAGTGAGAGAGGAGGACCAGCACCGAATGAGCTAATTATACACTGCCTTTTGCACCAATGTGTTCACACCGTCAGTGCGTTGCGTTGCGTCGCCCAACGACTCTTTCCGTTTTGAGCCGCGAACCGAGCCGAGCCGAGCCGAGCCGTAAACACGCGGATTTTCAAGGAGTAAATGCGGAAGGATGGAAAGATTGGCACTGATTTGAATTAACCGCGGCTCGGCTCACCGAGAGAGACAAGAAAATAGAATAGAATAGCAATTAAGGGCGAACGGGTGTGAATTTATCGGCTCAAAGAATCGCACTCAAGTGAGTCAGTGCATAATTCATTATTCAGAGTTGATCTGATGATGGATCGGTTTTTTCTGATAACAAAAAATATGGAGAAGAGCCAGACACAAGTGCTTAAGTGAAGTGAATTCTGTTTGCTTTAATGTTAAACTCATGTCTCTTTTCTTTTTTTTTTTTACTTTTTTGATAGCAAGATACTATCAGTATTTGTTCATCTTTGACTTGGGATCAAAAAGATTCATTGAAGCGTTGGTAACGCACTGTTTCGTTGAGCCATGAGCCAGGTGCCTGCCGGAAAATCACAAATGTGCATCCGAGCGCGTTTGCTGACTCCCATTTCATTCCTCTTTGGCGGTTTCTCACAATCAGCTACTTGAGCGATGCACGCTGCTTTATCATTTTCTTTGCGGGCTTCTGGAATTGAGTTGCGATCACAGGTGAAGGGCTTCAAATCCATATCGGATCCGAAAAGGATGGGACGTGGAATTTATAGGAATTTTATATGTATCCGATTTTGATCCTATTAGGATCCACGCTCCCACGGATAGGATGCGGACGTGGGAGCGTGGACTGAAAACGGATCAAAAACGGATGGGACGTGGGTGGGACGTGGATATTTTCTAGACTTCCTGAATTTTCCATTTTTTGATTTCACTCAAGATGCTCAATGAGCACATGTATCCAGACAACCAAAAATAGCCGGTGAGCTCTGTGGCACCGTGCCACGGAGCCTTCATCCAGAGCTCGCCACCAACCGTTCAGAATTCTCTAACCCAATCCCTTGCAACACCTGCGCAGGCGGCGGGTATACCTTCCCATGTGGACCGACACCTCACGGGTTTCGACGGCCCTTATGTTTTGCAAGGGAAAGGGGCGGGGCGTAGCGTGGTGACACCAGTTTTTCGTGGATTTTATTATTTTAAGACGTAATTTCACGAAAACTTTTTTCATATGCCTGCCGTGGGATATAAGCCCCCACCCCAGCATATATAAGTATAGTCCCTCACCATCGTAGTCCCCCCGACTATCTCGAATCAAAACGTTTCCAAATTAGAACTATGGTAAAGGTGAAATCAGTAACGTAATTGGAAAAGAAAAAAAAAGATTTTATGAGCCACAAATGTGGAAAATGAATTATGTGGTATTCACTCTAACTGGCCGGCATTCAAGCAGTAGGTTCAAACAATAAGCCGGCATGCCGGACAAATAGAGTAAATACGGTATTACAAATACTTGTTCTGTACTGGAGAATTTGATTTAGCTTATTATTATACAACACTTTTGACACTTATCCATTTGGAAAGAAAACGGTTCTGATTCGGGACAGTTCTGTTTTGATAAAGTTCTGATTCGAAGCTTTTCCTTATTTCGAAAGCGACAAAAATGGTAGAAAGAGCTATGAATGGTGCACTTCTATTAGATGCTTCAATTAATTGGGATTGCTTTTCGATGTCGGTCGATTTTCGCTTCTATCTGACAAATAGGCGCTACCTCGAAATAGAACCTTTTCAAAATAGAACCGTGTGAAATAGAACTTGACGCGAAATAGAACCGTGTGAAATAGAACTGTACATAGTTTTAGCGCGTTTTAGCACAATTGGGTGAAGACTATTGAATAAATAGCCAAACAGAAAAAGTTCCACTCACAATCAGTGGCGTGACCTGTTTTCGATTTATTGACTGGGTTATATTTCACGCGGTTCTATTTCGGAACAGTTCTATTTCCGAACAGTTCTATTTCACGCGGTTCTATTTCGGAACAGTTTCATTTCCGAACAGTTCTATTCCACGCGGTTCTGTTTCGCGTCAAGTTCCATTTCGACACAATTCTATACTAGTTATTATACTAGTTCACTCATATACCAGGATAACTGCCAGGTTTTTTTACAAACCACTGAGTAAATCGGACCAAAGTCAGCCTGTGCTAAGCCGATCCTTGGTGGTCGATATCAGCTAGGGGGGCTACAATGGTCAATTACCAAGTTGCGTGCTCTTCTAATAGAGCCTGACATCCACGCGCCCTGCTTCAGATGAACGCGGATCCATTCTCCATAACGTCAAAAAATTCCACGCGCCCTCCACGAGGGACACGTGGATCCATATAAGATCCGATATGTTTCCATTCTCCCACGGATCCACGCGCCCTCCATATATATTCCACGCTCCCCCACGCCGGCGTGGATCCACGGCGACCCACGCCAAAACAATCCACGCTCCCTCCACGGGGGCGCGTGGATCTATATCGGATCATATATGGATCCAATCCACGTCCCATCCGTTTCGGATCCGTTTTGGCATTATCTCCCACCACCTGTGATGGCCGAGTGGTTAACACCTTTGCCCACCGCGCAGAAGATCAGGGTTCGAGTTTTGCAGTGGCCGAAAATTTTTTGCATATTGGAAAAACAAAAAATTACGACACGGTGTTTGCGTACTTTTGAATTTCTAACGAAAATGAAGACAATTCTAATTTTTTGCTATGCTATTTCTTTCATTTTCATTAGAATTTTCAAGTACTCTCTGTGTAGCAATTTTTGTTTTCCCAATATCACCGAACCACGAAAAAACGTGGGTTTTTCTCCTAATACATTTTAGAAAACATTGTTCAGAAACCCGGAATCGTTTATTTTTTCTTGCAAAACGTCTCAAAAAATGTGAAAAATATGGAATTTTATGAAAATTTTTGCCAAAAAAAAAAATTTAATTTTTCGCATTTTTGTTGTCTAAATAATTCTTTTTCAACACCTAATATCACTTTTTTAATGAAAAAATCTATAAAAATCACTAAAAAAAAGCCGTGGAAAAACTATAGGAAACTCAGAGTAGCGAACTTGCAAAACCCCTGCGCGCTCATTGCAAAAAAAGGCAATTTTAAGTCACTTTTTGATGAAAAATACATGTTTTTGTGATTTATTTGACTGAAAAACTCGAGAACAAATAATTAAAAAATTTAAAAAATAAAAAATAACCTTTTTTTTCCAAAAAAAATCCTCAAACCCCTATTTTTCCATTTATTAGCTAGCTCATTGGCATGACTTTCGCGAAATTCTGGCAATTACTCGGCAAACAGAAAAAGCAATATTTTCGGAAAAATTCAAATTCCGTTGCTCTTCAAACTTTAATCGAAAGCGCATGCATACTCTTCTACCCTATTCTTCTTCCACAACTTTTTACTATTTGCATGTTTCGGAACGAAGTCGAATGCATACGGAATTGAGACATCTTATGGGCATGAATACCATTCAAAGTTTTGCCCTCCGGGGCTCCCCTCTTCCGTCTATAATTAGTTTTCTCTCCCTCTCTGCTCTTTCCGTTCCATTCCGTCCCATTTTAATTGGTATTCAGAAGAGGCGTCGTTGCCGTCGGTGAGCTGAATTTAGAATTGCTTCTCTCATAATCAGGACGAGCATGAAGATGTGCGCACATCTTCTGTCACTTCTTCTCAATAATTGAATCATCACACTTTCGTCGCCCTCCCTCCGTTCGTTGGCAGACAATTGAGAGAAAGATCCTTTCACCTTCAGGCGACGTCCGACCAGAATCATATTTCGAGAAGAGGAAGAGGGGACGGAAATGGGATTGAAACGGGCAGAAGAAGAAGTGAGTGGAACGAAGCGATTATTCAAATGAATCGGATTGAGAGGAAATTCAAAGATTTTTCTGCGTTCAAGAGCTCTAGGATAGATTGCTTGGGAGCACAAGTGTTGAAAAACGAGAGCCTCGGATTTTGAGCATTTGGATCTGAGAACGAGTTTGAGAATTGAAAGAAAAAAAACGGGGGAAATGAAACAAGAAAACGGCATTTTTCGGGAAATGGCTTTGCCTCTGTCTCCTACCACCCATCATACAAAATTCATCAATTTCCAAATTGCATTTTCCGGAAAACGGTTTTCCTCTCGTTTTCCAATTTCATGGATTCGACAGGAAACCCGTTTCCAAAGAAATTAGCAAAATTGTTTTTCCTGTCGATTTCCAGTTTCTTGCCTCTGAATTATTTTCAGATTCCAGGTTTCCAGATTTATTCTATAAATTCTCTCTAGTGTTGGAAGTGAAATAAGAATTTTCAGATGAATTTTTGAGCCCCACAGTATTCGGGGATAGAGCACGGCATGCTGGACCCTACGAAAGTACAAACGCGCCCTGGCGCACTTTTGCGTTTTTCTCTGCGCCTCCATATATTTATCTTGGAGTTTTGCCAAAAATCTTTGGCGCCTTGCCACATATGTTTTTTTTTGGCAAAATATAACGTTGTTCGCATTTTTAGTCCCAATTTTCGTATTTTGTTTTTCAGAACTTAAATTAAAATAAAATTAACTGTTTTATTTACGAAAAAAAACCGACTTAAAATCAATATTCCAACAAAAAAATTGATCACATTACTCTCAAAAACAACCATTTTAAAAACATAATTTTTTTTAATGAGAAACAAACAAAAAAATAATAAATGAGCAAAAAAAATAACAAAGAAAAGTAAGAAAGAAACAATAAAATCTCGTAAATCGACACAAGTCTCTGCGGAGGAGACGCAGGGAGGCGAGAGTAGAATAGCGCGCGAAAATTCGCTTTTGAAAAATAATTCAAAAACGTAGCCTCCAACACGCCGTGTAGAGTGGCACCGCCAAGTTAGATCTAGGATGAAAAAAGTACACAGCTAAATAAGGGTATTGAAAGTTCAATGATTCTACGATATTTCAAGATCATATGAAAATAAAGTACCTATTTCTTTGAGCTGGATGGAAAATGAATAGTCCGATCCAGAGGATCCATAAATTTAAAGTTCCAAAAACTCTAAAACACTGCCACCAAAACGAGAAACGTTTATTTTTTACGGGTTCCATAAAACGGAAAAAATTACGGATTAACCATTAAAAATCCGTGAAAACCGTAAAATGTTTAATTCTGTACAGCGTAATTTATCCAAGATGATTTCTGATAAAGCTCACCCTATTTCTCGATGTGAAATATGAAAACTAAACCAAAAATCGCAATTTTTATTTTCTTTTTTATTTCAGCAATTATTGTGTTTTCAATCTACTTGCGACATGAGAACGTAACGCGAAACTCCGCCCACTTATTTGTGCGCGACCAGGCGAACACAGCGATATTTGAAGAGACGCAGACAGAACGGTGAATGCAGACTTGAATTGAATTGAATTGAATTGCGTTTTCATGTCGACTCGCAAGTCGATTGAAAACACAATAATTGTCTTTACTAAACAGTGCGATTCGAAACTTTATGGATTTTTAGTCCGTAAATTTTACGTTTTATGGAATCTTTAAAAAATAAATTTTACGCCCAGTACTGCCGCGGAGACGCAAAAAAAAGCCTGGCAGAAATACGCTTTTTTTGGATTTGTTTTTGTTGGTTTGGTAAATTTTTTTAGGACAAAAACAATTTGTTTTGGTCCCAGATTTGTTTCCAACTCATTTCATGCATTTTGCATTTTTTTTTGTCAATTTTTCCTTATTCATTTCATGCAGAAAACGACATTTTCTGCAGCAGAAAACCGCATTTCGTCGAACTGCAAAATGCACGTTTTGTCATTTCCTGCAAGAAATGAATAACACCACACGGTGTCCAGGATTTGAAATGTGGGCGGAGCCTAATTTGCTGGCGCGCCAGCAAACTTCCATGGCGCACTTTCGGTGCTTGCGCATTTTTCGACTCTCGCATTTTTTTTTATTGATTTTATTGTTTTTTCTTTAAGTAAAACCTGTTTTTCTTTGTAAAATGTATGTATTTATAGTATCTTTTAATACCATAAAATTGCCCAAACTTCGCTTTTCGTAAAGATTTATCCTGCAAAAACACCAAAAAACTCAAAACGAATATTTCGAAATGGTGGCTGAACCAAATTCGACGTTCTTAGGCTTAAAAAATTTCTAAAGACCTCAGCTATAATTCCATTGGAGCACATGTGGGAAAAAATTAAGAATTTATGCTTTTTTTCCCGAAAAACATAAAAAATGCCTCAAATTTTGAATTTCGCGCGAAAAAATCCAGTGGGGCGCGTTTGCTCGGCTCCGCCCACATTTCAAATCCTGGACACCGTGCACCACCATTTTTATTGCATTTTCGCGTGTTTTTCATGACAAAAAGTGAATTTTGCAGTTCGACGAAATGCAGTTTTCTGCTGCAGAAAATGTCGTGGGGTCGGGTCGGCCGGAAAAGTTGAAAAATAGCTGAGAATTTGGAATTTTAAAAAGTTCAGGACTAAATGTATCAGTACAGATCCATTTCTGGCAGCTCTACCTATTTTTCTGTATTTAGCGGCGAACACAGTTTTTTTTCCGGCAAACTTAAAAAACTACAAAAAGTTCACCACAACACTTCCAAAAAATTAAATACCGTTATCCGTCCTCTTTCTACACATGCCCATTCCATTCACACTTTTCTTTCCCTGTCGAAGTATCCATGTACCCTCCGAAAAAATAAAAATAGCCCGCATCCATCAACTCTCAAGTTTTTGCTTCTCTTAGAAGCCGCAAGAACAAAAAACGGGTGCTCACAATCTGTAAGCTCCCAAGAGATTGCTCTTCTAGCTTCTACTGGTACTCATAAAACGGGCGGTATAGTCGATTTGCATAATCTAAGTACTTGAGAGTCTCACTCACTGGGATCAATTCCGAATTCGACGTCGTCATGAGCTCTGCATTTTTATCTCTCGTCGTTCGAAACGCCTGGTCGTTCGTCGTTTTCTGAGGGAAAAGATGTTGTTAGGAAAGAAAAGAGAAGATAAATAATAATAATAATAATATTATCAACAAATGGGCGAAAAAAGGGAGAAAGAAATGGCTGGCAGTGTGCCCGGGAGGTGCTAATTCCATTATACAAAACGAGGGGATTAAACAAACATGGAAAAGGGAGGAAAACGAGACAAAAAAGTGGGCAGAAAGGGGAGACGATTATTATGCACTCTCTATGTGTTCGGCAATCGTGGAAAACTTTTTTTGATTGGGAAATTGATCGAATATGGAAATCGGAAATCGACGAAATGAAGATGAAGATACTGGAGAATCACCCGACCCGAAAAAAGGAGTGACAGGTGCCAGAAAGTGCAAAGAAAAAATTCAGAGTTCGTACTAATTTTTTTGCTCCGTTGCACCAAAATTTAACATGTTAAATAACACTGTCTTTGCAGCTGTTATTCTACGAGTAAGTTCAGCACCAGAGGGCACAGTTGAAATGAGTGTTACCTTATCTGTTTTTAGGTTCGGTTTGCCAAAAAGAGGTTGGTTAGCATTTTTTGGCCACGCCACAAAACTGAGTGACACACTCCGCCCCTTTTTGCAACTCTGCGGCACAGTCTTTCGGCACTTTAAAGCGCTTCCTCTACAGAGAATGTGCCGCAGCAGACTAGGTTTGCAAAGGGGGCGGAGCTTGTACTTCAATTTTCGAACATTTTTCCCCGGTTTTGTCATGGTCTCAAAGGAAATGGTGAACACCTTTAGGGGGCTCTTTCGGATTGGAAATTCGACAAAATTGAAATGTCACGTTTTGGAAATTGCGTGAAAATAGAAACCCACGAAATAGAAATGTTATAAATCAGAAACGAAACAAAATGGAAACGCGTGAAAACAGAAACGTAGCAGAGCAAAAATTTTTCGAATTTGAAGTAAAATGGCAATGGAGCGCGTTTGCGAGATATTTTTCGTTTTTTTTAAATGTTTTCCACGTATTTTTTAATTTTTTTTTCACGTTTTTTCGATTTTCTTTCACTTTTTTGTCAATTCTTTTCGATTTTGATACGTGGCACGGTGTCCAGGATTTGAAATGTGGGCGGAGCCTAATTTGCTGGCGCGTCAGCAAACTTCCATGGCGCACTTTCGGTGCTTGCGCATTTTTCGACTCTCGAATTTTTTTTATTGATTTTATTGTTTTTCTTTCAGTAAAACCTGTTTTTCTTTGTAAAATGTATGTATTGTATATTTTAATACGATAAAATTGCCCAAACTTCGCTTTTCGTAAAGATTTATCCTGCAAAAACACGAAAAAACTCAATACGAATATTTCGAAATGGTGGCTGAACCAAATTCGACGTTCTTAGGCTTTAAAAATTTCTAAAGACCTCAGCTATAATTCCGTTGGAGCACATGTGGGAAAAATTAAGAATTTATGCTTTTTTCCCGAAAAACATAAAAAATGCTTCAAAATTTGACATTCGCGCGAAAAAATCCAGTGGGGCGCGTTTGCTCGGCTCCGCCCACATTTCAAATCCTGGACACCGTGCGTGGGAATTTTTTTTAATCGAAAAACGTGAAAAAGAACCGAAAAAACGTGAAAAAAATCAAAAAAATGCGTGGAATATATTGAGAAAAACGTGAAAAATATCGAAAAAGTCGTTTTGAAAAATGAATCATGCAAACGCGCTCCATTGCCATTTTACTTCAAATGCGACACATTTCTTCTCTGCTACATTTCTGTTTTCACGCGCTTTCATTTTGTTAAATACGTTTCTGATTTTTTACATTTCTATTCCGTGGATTTCTATTTTCACGTAATTTCCAAAACGTGACATTTCAATTTTGTAGAATTTCCAATCCAAAAGAGCCCCCTAAAGGTGTTCACCATTTCCTTTGAGACCATGACAAAACCGGGGAAAAATGTTCGAAAATTGAAGTACAAGCTCCGCCCCCTTTGCAAACCTAGTCTGCCGCACAATCTTTTTAGAGGAAGCGCTTTAAAGTGCCGAAAGACTGTGCCGCAGAGTTGCAATTAGACCAAATGGACATATTTTGGAAAGAAAAAACCCATCGCGTCGAGATCCGACGTTAAAATGTAATTCGCCTTTAATTTTCAATAAGAAATTCGCCTTAAACTAAAAGGCGCATCGAATTATTTCTGTCTACTGTAGATTTTGTCGTTTTTAGTCAATTCTGCATAGGGAAAAAACCACGAAAAACAGTATTTTTCCTGTTAAATAGGTTCATAAAATATACCTTTTGGTCTAGAAATTACAGAACCTTCGGGTACAGAAAATGAACTAAAAAGGTCGACTTTTTTTCTATCAAAAGGCAATTTACCAACGAAAAAAACTATTGCTCTATTGTGTTTTCAATCGACTTGCGACATGAGAACTCGAAACTCCGCCCACTTTTTTGTGCGCGACCACGCGAACACAGTGATGTTTGAAGAGACGCAGACAGAACGGTGAATGCAGACTTGAATTGAATTGCGTTTTCATGTCGCAAGTCGATTGAAAGCACAATAGTTCAAACCTTTTAGTTTATGAAATTCAGCCTACAAACCAAGAAATAATGAAAGCCAGATGACACTAATCTCGTACTAAAAAATCATAACTTTTTTCCAAATCCGACCCAAGAACATAAAGAACAATCTCGCGCGAAGCCGACCGACCCGCGAAACGACCGAAAATTGATGAGCCACAACAAATAGGCTTGTGCTCAGAAAGGCGGAGCAGCCGCCGCCGCCGACGATGCCCCGGAACGTCCAAATCGAGTTAGCTTTCTTTTCTTTTCTTTTTTAAAGACACACGGAGCGAAGTGAAACGGAAATGACTGAAGAAAAAAAAAAGGAAAAACCCAAAAAGAAGAAGTGCTGAAAAGACTAGATGGAAGGCTCTCTGGAGGGAATTCAAATTGTCCACTAGCTCTGTTATTTATATCATTAGTAGTAGTAGGAAACAAGTGGAAAGGAAGGGATAGATTTATTTAGTAGTCGGACGTCATAAAAATGTGTGTAAAATAGGCGGTAAAAAAGGAAAGAAAACGACAAAATAACACCTGAAAGAAAAGGAAAGGAAAGAAAGACAAGAGATGAAATATTCAACGAGGCGGATCTGTTTACAAATTGGTTTACTTTTAGGTGAATAGGTAAGTAAAAAAACGTGGCTAGACAATTTCTAGGTAGGGCTCTACTGAAAAGAAAAATGAGATGAGCGGAATACAAAACTTTTTTTGAGGAAGGAGGAGGTTTTGCGAAAAAAAATTACAAACAATGGCTTTTAGCCTGATATCACGTATTCGCCACGAGTGACACTTCACGGTAGATGAGACAGTCAGACAAAACATTTCTTCATTACTTCTGTCATTTCTACACTCTTTTTTAAATAAAAAAAGGTGATTCATTGCTAGCTAGACCCTACGTAAAGAAATTCGCGCCTTTTCGTATCTGTCTGTGTCTCGACAGTGGCATTCTGCCAAGTCTAGCAAAAAGTGTGCAAAAATGGAGACACAGAAACACGAGAATTGGCGCTCGAAAATTTGACCTCAAAAAAGTTTTCGGAAACGTAGTCCCCAACACGCCGTGTCCCGTTTTGCGAATTCGTCATATATTTTTCGTTAACTTTTAAGAAAATAAAGCAAATTTGTTAAAATTAACATTTTTTACTGAAAATTTAATTTTTTTTTTAAATTTCCGTCTAATTTCCCAGAAATAAACACATTTTTTCTTTGACATTTTCCTATGACTCACTAAAAGACTAACCGAGAGTGTGACAAAACCGGGGAAGTTCAACAATGTCACGTAAAATTGCAGTTTTCCGCGCAAATTGGGGAAAATTTCCAGATTTTTTTAATATCATATCAATTATATTATGGAAAAAATTTTGTTGGCATTTCAGTAAATATATGGATAAAAAATTCAAAAAAAAAAATCTTCGGAACTCTGAAAAAAATTATGCCGAATTTTGAAATTCAGCGTTGTCCGCAATTTTACGTGACAGTGTTGAACTTCCCCGGTTTTTTTTTGGGTGGGGGGGGGGGTGCTACGATATAGAACTCGCACGGAATAGAACCGGCTGAAATGAAACTGTACTAAAAAAGCCACTGCACGAAATAAAATTCAGGGCCTCACAATGTACAACGAAATAATTCTTCGAGTTGTTCGAGCGGTTCTGGGTCGGTACAGATCAATTTCAGGCGGTTCTATTCCGTGCAGTTCTATTCCGTAGCACCCCCGGTTTTGTCACGCTCCCAACTATGTCGTCTTCGACTTCAACTCGAGCTCCAGAAGCTCCCACGTAGCGATGATCGCATCCTTGAGCTCTCCGATAGTTTCATACTTCTTGCCGTGTCGGTAAATACGTCGGACAAGATCTCCCCAGACGTCTTCCATAAGATTGATGTCCGGATGAAAAATTTAATGTTCGCGTGAAAAAAAAGTGGGCGGAGTTTCACGTGTTGTTATCGCAACTCGATTGAAAACACAATACGTAACTTTTTGTCCTGAATCCGATTTTAAAGACCGTGTCAAAATCTTGATTAGTTACCACATGGCACTTCAAAACAGGGCTGGCCGTATAAATGTGTAACACACTGTATATTTTCTATAACTTTTTCCAATTTTTTTGAAACCAGAATTCGGCTTAATCATTTGACATCGGTTCAAAAAAAAAAAACAGAACCAAATTCGGAGCTTTTTATTATTTTTTTTATTTTACGAAGAATTTGAGTGGAATTTTTTTAATAGTTTGGATAAATTAAATGAAACTTTGGCTTTTCTAGTCTATTGTTTTAATTAAATTTAAAAAAAAGATAATTTGAGAACTTTGAGTTAGAAAAACAGGGGTTTGACATCTTGTCTTACTGTACAAAAATAAAACAAACCTTTTTCGCGTTCATTTAGCAGATGAGGCTTGATTGAAGCTATCCAGGACCAGGAATGAGAAAAGACAAAAAGACCGTGGAGCCACCACTTTTTGATAGATGACTCGTGTCCGGCTCTTTTGTCGTACGTCTTTTGGCTCGCTCTCACTGTAATTGCTTGCTATTTTAGAGTGGGGAAACATGCAAAAGAAACGAATGCAGTTTATATATTCACACTTTAAAAATAAAGTTGTGGCCGGGTTTCAAAACTATAGTACAGTAGGAAGGCGCCTGGAAAAGAAAAATTAAGTTCCAAAAAGAGTGCAAATATATTTGAATATTTAGGTTATCAGTGAATTCTGCGCGCATCGACAAGACTTATAGTCGTGTGACTCGTGGTTGTCATGTTGCTATACATCGACACAGCCGATGTTCGTCCGTCTTGCTGATTTTTCGGCTTAAATCTCTTGAAATTCGGAATGTTCGGATCGATCATTGTTGTCGTATGACTTTTGTTTAAATCTGGTTGGTGGAAAATGAGATTCACGTATTTGATTGTTTCATTCGGAGCAGCCGGTCCACGATCCAAATGCATTTCAATTTCCAAATCCATAGCCAGTTCTTCCTTCTTTTTCGAAGAAGTTGCACTCATAGAAGGCATCGCGGCAACTTGATCGACGATCGCGCAGATTTCGGCGTCCGCATCGGGAGACGTTGTGTTTTCTTTTCTGAAAAAACTGCACGAACTTTGTTAAAAATTTAAATCCATTAATTTCATCACCAACTTTGTTATTGAACGTTGAGACTGTGACGGGACAGGTTCCCAAGCGGGTTTCATCTTTTTAGGGGGATTTTCATTGTTGACAATCTCGATGTCTTCAGCACGTCTTGCTCGTGGTCCTTTCTTCACGCAGTTTTCCACTTCCTCGTCAAAATTAACCGTAACTGATTTTTTGGCGATCGGTCCTCTTTTCCTTCGTGGTTGAGATTCCTCTTCAAATAAACTCACCTCAGATTTTCGTTTTCCTGAAATCAAGTGTGATTAAAATAGTAATTATTGTGAAAACAAAAAAATTGCAACGCGGTGTTTGCGTACTTTTGAAATTCAAATGAAAATGGGAACAAATCTCTTCATTTCCCATGCTATTTCTCTCATTGGCGTTTGAATTTCAAAAGTACGCAAACACCGCGTTGCAACTTTTTTGTTTTCACAATAAGTGATGTACATTTTAAAAAAAACTAACGATCATATCTTTCACGGGTGAATCCTAGCGTATATACCGATGCGACCTCGTCCGGTCTAAAAAATAATAATTTTCATCCAAATGTTTAATAAAGTGTTGACGTTCTTACTCTTCTCTTACGGTCGATTGAATGTTTTCAGTGACATCGTTTTCCGGAATCGGAGCTTCTTGTATCGAAGAGGGAGAATCTGGAACAGTCTCATCGAGTTCCTGTAACTATAACTTCAGATGATAACAATGAAGGAACCGAACTGACTTCTCCTTCAATTTCGACAGTAACCGGAATTCCGCCGATTTGAATATTGTGCAATCCAATTTCGAGAACCTTCGAAGACTGTTTCACTTTTTCCTGACCAATTACCGTTCCTTCCTTACTTTTATCAGTAAAAACAATACCCTAAAACCAACGATTCTACTCTAACTTAAAACTTGAAATCAACCTCATCCGTCCGTTCAATACTTGCGTGAACCCGAGAAACTCTAGCTGCTTGTGGATCGAAGGCTACATGACAAGACCTTTTATCGCGCCCGAAGTTTACAACCACAAACTTTTCTTTGAGAACGAATACTTCTTCACCAGACGAATTCCTGATCCTCACCAAACCTTCCGTCATATGGATACTGCGTAAATCTCGTTAAAACTTAATACGACCATTATGAATATAGTCAGTCTGAACTCGACAAATGCGCGGATTAAAAATATCACAGGGAAACCCAAAAACGTTTATTTTTGGAATAAAACAACAACATTAACAGCTTAGAACTGGATGACCTGTCCGCGGGACTTCTTCTGTCCTCCGAGCTCGAAGTGCTTGCATCTGAAAAATAAAGTTTGATATTAAAATGCCTAATCACCCCGATTTTTACATAAAACATTTTTTGACAATCTCAAAACACTATTACTGCGTCGCGAAAACCTGTCAGAGCAGAGCGCGCGACGCTGCTGTGACCACCACTTTTCGCGGCGAGACCACAGCCGAGTTGCGCGCTCCGCTCTGACTGGTTTTCGCGACGCAGTAATATTAAGCAGCTCAAAAAGATTATTAATTTTATTTCTATTGAAATTCTCAAGCCTCTGAAGATTAAAAGTTTACCAGAGTCCATTCGAAATTCCGAACGGGTTCGGGAAAGTCTATTCACAACGAAAAAATAGCTTTTCCGAATGATTTCATGAATACGGCCTCAGAAGTAACTGAATAATATTTTCTTCAGTTTCAAAAGCTTTCCAAACACAATTTTTAGGCCACAAAATACAAAATTAAAAAATGCGAATAAAATTACCTCTTGATTGGGAGCTGCTTCTTGTGCTTGCACTCGGTGCACTCCATTCTCAAGACAATCTTCTTCGTAGTCTTGGCCTTCTTTCTGAAGATAGGCTTGGTCTGTCCTCCGAATCCAGATTGTTTTCTGTCGTAACGACGACGTCCTAGAGGATAAAAATTAATTTAAAGCATTGTAAGGAAAACCCTTACCTTGAGCGAACTTGGATTCCTTTCCCTTCTTGTATTGGGTTACCTTGTGGTTGGTATGCTTGCGGCATTTGCCGTCGCAGAAGGTTCTTCTGGCCTTTGGCACGTTGACCATTTTACCTGAAATTCGACAACTAAAACAAAGTTCAAAAAATTACGGTTAAAAAACGGAACAGAGGTGGTAAAAGAAAATTTTCATGTATTTTTAAATAACTTAATGGGTCTTTCTGGAATCAAAAAATGCTTTTTTTCTACATTCCCTTAACACGACAAGGAAAAAAAATTAAACAGCAATTTTAAAAATGGAGAAAAATTTTTTTCAAGAATTTTGCTTGTAAATTTGGTTCAAAAAGCAGCAGGAATAATGGTGATACTTTCCTTTTAAATTTTTACTATCGATTGATTAAAATTTCAGCATAAATTCACGAAAAAATAGAAAAAAACCATGGGATAACAGATAATTTTCACAAAAAATCAGAACAATCCTATGGTGGCAGTTGTTGGGCTGTGTGCTTGTCGCGTCGAGACATAAGCGTAAATAATCGCGTGCGCCTTTAAACTTTCACAACGACACTCCAGAATTCCGGCCGGTCGTGCTTGATTTTTGTCGACTTTTTTTGTGTTTTTCCAGCCCAATTTTCATCAAATTTCTCACGACTTGTCTTAAAAATAATGAGAAAAACACTTTCAAATAATTAATAATTACCGCTTCCACGTAAAAATTCACATTTTTGTTTCAGAGATGGCTTCGTCGGCAGTCTCTCTTGGAGCTCGGCTAATTGGACAAAAAAGTTAGTTTTTTTTTTCAAAACTATTCAAAAAGAAAGCGAAGCAGCAAGATTTGACTTTTTAGTACCAAAAGTTGCCGTCCGTGGAGTCGTAACATCGGCTCAAAATGCCAACGCTCAAGTGAAACAGGAAAAGACTTCGTTCGGAAATCTCAAAGATAGCGATCGAATTTTCACCAATTTGTACGGTCGCCATGATTATCGTTTGAAGGGTGCTCTTTCTCGGGTATGCTTCGATTATATACTTCTAGTAACTAGTCCTGGTAGAGATAAATCACATTTATAGGGAGATTGGCATAAAACCAAGGAGATTATTCTCAAAGGATCCGACTGGATTCTCGGCGAACTCAAAACTTCTGGTCTTCGCGGAAGAGGTGGAGCCGGTTTCCCATCGGGTATGAAGTGGGGATTCATGAACAAGCCGTTCGACGGACGACCAAAGTATCTTGTGGTGAATGCCGACGAAGGAGAGCCGGGAACTTGCAAAGATCGTGAAATTATGCGACATGATCCGCATAAGGTGGAATTTAATTTTGAAAAAAAAAACGAAATACCTGAAAACAAAATATTACAGCTTATCGAGGGTTGCTTGATCGGAGGAGTCGCGATGGGAGCCCGTGCCGCTTACATCTACATTCGCGGAGAGTTTTACAACGAGGCCTGCATCCTCCAGGAGGCTATCAATGAGGCTTACAAGGCCGGATACCTCGGAAAAGATTGCCTTGGCACCGGATACAACTTTGACGTCTTCGTTCATCGTGGAGCCGGAGCTTACATTTGCGGAGAGGAGACTGCTTTGATCGAGTCGCTCGAGGGAAAGCAAGGAAAGCCACGTCTGAAGCCGCCATTCCCGGCTGACATTGGACTTTTCGGATGTCCAACCACTGTGACCAACGTTGAGACCGTCGCCGTGGCGCCAACCATCTGCCGTCGTGGTGGAGACTGGTTCGCTTCGTTCGGACGTGAGAGAAATCGTGGAACCAAGGTATGTTTCTAATTTATTTTTATGCCATAAAAATGTACGTTTTTTCAGTTGTTCTGCATCTCCGGCCAGGTAAATAACCCGTGCACCGTCGAGGAAGAAATGTCCGTTCCACTCAAGGATCTCATCGAGCGTCATTGCGGTGGAGTCATCGGAGGATGGGATAACCTTCTTGCCATCATCCCCGGAGGATCTTCCGTTCCACTCATGCCAAAGTATGTTTTTTTTTAAAGTTCCTATAAATTGTTCTTTTCTCATCACCAGGAACGTCTGCGACACCGTTCTCATGGACTTTGACGCGCTCGTCGCTGCTCAGTCTGGTCTCGGAACCGCTGCCGTCATTGTGATGAACAAGCAGACTGACATTGTCAAGTGCATCGCTAGACTCTCGCTCTTCTACAAGCACGAGTCGTGTGGACAGTGCACTCCGTGCCGTGAGGGATGCAACTGGCTGAACAAGATGATGTGGCGCTTTGTTGATGGAAAGGCAAAGCCTTCGGAGATTGACATGATGTGGGAGTTGAGTAAACAGATTGAGGGACACACTATCTGCGCTCTTGGAGACGCTGCTGCGTGGCCAGTTCAGGTGAGAAGTTTTGGATGCATTGTGTCACACTCAAAGTAGCAAAAAAACCATGGAATCAGAAATTGTTTCATTTTGTTTAAAGTTCCACAAAAATTCACAGAAAGAAGCTGAAAACGACTGATTTTAATGAGGAAAAAACATTATTTCCGGAGGAAGAAAAATGCATTTTGTCAAACTGCAAAATTCACTCACTTTTTGTCATTTTTTGCGTATTTTTCTTGGTAAAAAGTGCATATTGCATTTCGACGAAATGCATTTTTCTGCTGCAAAAAATGCCGTTTTCTGCATGAAATGAATAATGGAGTTATTCGGCTCCCCGACGATTCGCAACCCGACGCTTAGAAACCGCGTCATTCCGCCACTTACGTAAATTTGAAACCGCGAACTTTCGAAACCCAGCAGTTCCAAACCGCGACAAACAGAACCCGCGCGCTCTCGCTACCCGTCAATTCAAAAAATTCGCGGTATCAATATCGACATGAGTGGCGAAATGACGCGGTTTCGAAGCGTCGGGAAGCCAGTTATTCACAGAACCAGCAAAAAATTCAGCGAAAATTCGGAGATCGATTTGAAACTTTGCGAAATCATTAAAAAAAATACTTGCAGTCATTCCCTTTCAGACCAAAATATCGATTTTGAAAATTTTCAGAAAAAAAAAATCGATAATTTTAAAAATCAATATTTCGGTCTGAAATTTTATGGGAATGCCCGAGAGTATTTTTAAATGATTTTTCCTAAATTCGTCAATTTCCAAATTTCGTTTTCCGGAAAACAGTTTTTCTGTCGTTTTCCGGAAAATCAAATTCGAAAAACGCCAATTTTTGTGTGATGAGGGTGAGAGACGCAAAGGAACAATTCTGGAAAATGACACCGGAAAACGAAATTTGGAAATTTATCTAGGAATTTTTTGAGCAAAATTGTTTTTGTTAATTTTTGGTTCGTTTACATAAAATATGACAACAATGAAATCCTAGAATTATGATCCGTGTTTTTTTTTTGCCCTCGGACGTTCTGAAACTTTTTCTGCATTTTTGAGTAGCGGCTCTGGGACGTTTCGAAACTTTTGTGTCATTTTTCAACATGCAGGTGGATTTAAATTACCAAAAAATAAGAAAAAATCAATGAAAATGACAAATAAAAACTAAATGCGCGTGTAATGAGTGGTCACTTGGCGAATACAGCTACGCGAAAATGCCAAAAAGTTTCGAAATGACAGGTTTCGAAACGTCCCAGAGCCGCGCTTTTGCCAATCGAAACTAAAACACACGCGCATTTGGTTTTTATTTTTCCACTAGTATGCTGCAAAAATGCATAAAAGTTTTGAAACGTCCAGAGCCCTTTTTAAGCCATTTTTCGATAAATGTGTTTATGGGGTTATTCATTTTGTGAAACTTGCATTTTTGACTTAAATATTAATTTCATGCAGAAAAAATGCATAAAATGTCGTTTTCTGCATGAAATGAACAAGGAAAATTTGACAAAAAATGAAAAATGCGTAAAATAATACCCATATTGGCAAATTAGAACTCCAAACATTTAAAAAATGTCATACAAATGCTTTTTACGCCTTGCTCATTTCCATCTTTTCAGGGTCTTATCCGTCACTTCCGTCCAGAACTCGAGCGCCGAATGGCCGAATTCCACAAGCAAGTGCTCGCCGAGCAGGGAGCCAAGCAAATCAGTCAATAAGTAGATTTCATAGAAGTACCTTCCGCTCCTTCCTCCCACCTTTATTTCGTTTCGACTGTTTTCATTTGTATTTTTTCGTCTGGATGTCGCCCTTCCCTTCTTCTTTTTTTTTTGTTTGGTTTAGATGTTTCTATAGTAAACGAATAACGAATAAATATTCTTTATGTTGCCAGGCAAATCGCTCGCCGAGTCTCCGCGCACGCACGCACGCGTTTTCATTTATTTCGACTTTCGATATTTTGTGTGTATACACTAATGGTGAGTCTTTTTTTTTGTTGAACATTTTTGATTAGTCATATTAGACCATTTTCAGATCCCATTCACGGCTTCCCTATTCGCTCTCCGATGTCACATCTTCGACATGCTTCCAGCCGGTCTCATTTTCTTGGCCATCTCGTACGCACTCGTCATCCGATCAATTTTCAATCCAAATGACGGATCGACTGGAAACTCGACGTCTCCGGAAGACGCGGATCTCGTCTACAGATTTTTCTAAACATTGATGGAAATAAATGTTTATGATTGAATGTATTCAGAATACAACGAGGAGGTATTTAATGAAGATTAGGAATTTGTGACCGCGTAAGTGAAAAGGAAGTTAGAATTCGAAGAAATATTGGGGAGGAAAAATACACGAAAAGGCGAGCGCCGCTACAGGTAATCGAGTCTCACAATTTTGAATTGGTGAAAGGGCACTATGGGTGAAAAACGGGGGTACGACAGAATAGAAATAGGCAAAATAGAAATGTTACGAAATAGAACTCGTTGGGCGATGGAGCACGTTTGCATTATTTTTTCAATTTCTCAGTTTTTCTTCATTTTCGCTGTTGTTAAGTGCGTAAAATATCTGAAAATTACTGAAAAACCTATAATAATCGGGAAATTCGAAGCATAATACAAACGCGCTCCATCGCACCCCGATTTCTATTTTGTAGCAATTCTATTATGTCGCACCCTCTGAAAAATGGGTTGGGTTGGAACAAAAAAAAATTACATTCGGTTCGGCAAGAGTTTGCTTTCTATAAATTCAATCCGGTCCACTGATTTCGAGTCATCATATCGTACATGTAGTTGTCGAACAGCGTGTCGGAGGTGATCGCATCGTGAGCATCGCGAATCTGTTTGTCGTTTTTGATTGTGCAGTTTGTCATGAATGAGTGACCGAGGTGGTGGAAGTAGGCGTCAACGGTTTCACGATCAGAGTTGGATGGTTCGAGGCTGAAAAGGGTTGGAGATTAGCTGCGAATCGAGGGAATATAAAGTCCAACTCTCTCACAACTTCCACTTAAACGCTTGGTAAAATTACAGAAGTGCACCCCCAACATTACAGTTCAGGACCCCACGGGAAACCCCCAGAAGAGCCCCCCTCACGATTAAAATAAAATTTCACGTAAAAATATTTTAAAAGAGAAAAATATCATATAAGCGTGACATTTAAATGCGTGGCAAGACATACACGTATTTTCATATTCCTTTTTTCTAATTTATTTCTCATTTTACCATCGTACGTGGCAGAACGATGCTTCTCAAGTTTATGTGCGGTTCTATAAAGATCCATCTATATCTATATAATATCTATACCAATTGATCTTTAAATGTGAGCTGAACGCCAGGGAAACATGTAAGTTACTTTTAAAATAAAAAAACCCAGCAGCACGGCATCCCAGCCTTCCAAAATTTTTTATGGTTGGCGCATTTCGCGTGCACTGGAACGCCATGGTCGTACGGCCGTGTACTCCACGTGGACAATGTGATTTGCGCAATAGCAGAATTTTTTTCCATTTTTATTTGATTTTTAAATTTATTTCACAAATTTTTAGGCATAACTATTCTGAAAATGAATAAAAATTGATAATTTATTAATTTCTATCTTTTTATTATGTGATTGCTCAATATTTTATCGTAGAAATCGTAGATGTTTTTCAAACCCCTAAGGCTCGGCCATTTCTGAATTTTTGTTGACGTCCAAGTGCTCGAAATGTTCGGAAGAAACTCCTCTATCGGCAAATGATATTCATTTTTCAAAAATATAATTATTCGAGTGAAATAATGCAAAAAACTGATTTATCAGTACAAAATTACATTCGCCGCTGGCGAATGATGCAAGCGCGCACCACTGCGAAATTGCTGGCGCATTGGAAGGGGGGGGGGGGGGGGGAGCCGTGAGCAGGTTTATCAAATTTGGATGAAATCCGTGGTGGGGGCTTCTTCTGTAATTTTCCTGGGGGGGCGGAAATGAAATGTTGTGGGGGCGCTTCTGAAAGATTACCTATGCTTACAGAATCGACCCCCCTCTCAGTTATGGGGGGATACTTCTGTAATGATGACATTTCACAAGAACCCCCCTCACACAAGTGCCCCCCCCCCACCCTGAGTCGGGACTAAAAATGAACTGATGGGGGGCCTATTCCAGTTGTGGGGGGAGAGTAGTGGTGTGGGGGGCGCTTCTGTAAAATTACCAAACGCTTCTATTTATTTACGACTCATTATCATGGTGAAACTACAAAGAATTACCATGAAAATACTGTTAAAATACGAAAACAACGAGAACTCATATTTGAATTACCGCGCAATGCGACTACAGTACTCTCCATCGCGCCGGGACCACACGCGACCACACGATTGCCGACGAAACCAATTTGGGCCTACTTTTGCCAGTGTGTTTTGATCACTTGCTCGCTGGACTTTATCTTCGTTTTTCATACTTTTTTCTCCTTATTATTCCGTATTTATATTGTTGATTGTTCCGTTTAGCGTGAGTATGAACTAGCTCAAGGACATCTCAGTCCCTCTGAGCACGAGTCCCTCTTTTCCTGATAAAGGTTTTTGATTGGACCGAATAAATGATATTTCGAAAAGCATTCTACCACAATCTTTTGAACACCATTCGCGACAATCGGGAAAGTGCTGTGCTTGTAGGTACCGCTTTTAAGTACCAAGAACTACTGAATTATTTGTTGATTTTCGTATTTTCCTAACAACTCTTATTAAAAATGCAATCCCTTCCGGCAATATAGTCGGCGAATGCATCATCAGCCTCGCTCTACCGCACTTTTCAATTTTCAACAGTGTAGTGCGCCTTTTTTGAAGCGAAAAATCAAATTTTAACTGTAACTCATCGTGGATACGTTATTTTCCGTCGAAAAGAAGTATACAACTAGAATTCGAGTTAATCTTGCAAGTACAACACTGTTTTACAGGAGTTTTGGCAGTAGAGCGAGGTTGATGATGTATTCGCCGACTATACAAACACGGCGTGCTGGAGACTACGTTTTTAAAAGTATTTTTGGAAATGAAATTTCGGAGGTCATCTCTCTCAAGTCTCTGCGTCTCTGGTTTTGCACGCACTTAGCGAAACTTGGCAGAATGTGACTATCGAGACGCAGATAAAATCCGATAGAGCGCGTTTGCCTTTACGTAGGTTCTAACACACCGTGTACAAAATTCGAAAAAAAAATCTCGATTTTCCGAAAAACAAGTGTTTTTCGTGGTTTTTTTTTTGGGTGAAACAAAAATGTATTTATTTTTTTGTAGAGCCGCGGAGGCGAAGAAAATTCCGGGCGCTATGCGGGTTGGGGGGGGGGGGGGGGCTGGGCGGAAGGATTTTTTGTGATTAAAAGTCTAAAGGTGAGCCTAAAAAGATAAGAAAAGGTTACTGGGAGCCGATTAAACACTCAAAAGGATCAAAGCAAGATTCCGCCCAGCTCCCTCATGCTTCCGGCGCGTTGCCGCTGAACTTTCCGGACAAAAAATCAACGAAGAATGAGATTTTTTTGAAAAAATCAAAAGCAAAGCGAAACCGCACAAAAAAAACGAAAAAAAAATTTTTTTTTGGGTGCCCCCCCCCCCCAAACCCGCATAGCTCCAAATTCCGATTTTTGGACAAACAGTCTAATTTTTAACTAGCAGAAAAACACTTTTTTTTGTCCCAAAATTAAATTTGCAATACTTCAAATAATTAATGAATTATTTTCTATTTTTTGGGAATTTTTAAGCGTAAGCTCACGAGAAGAGCTGGGATTTTACGTTTACGTATTTTACAGGGTTTGAAGCACCGTAATGGGGTTATTCACTCCCGGAAATTCTCAGAAAATTTCAGACCAAAATATCGAGTTTAACAATTATTCAGAAAAATCGTTATTTTGGTCCAAAATTTTCCGAGTATTTTTGACTTTATTTCCCAAAGTTTCAGGACAATCGAAAAATTTTCCTATTTTTCGCTGAATTTTTAGCCACGAGCTCATAATTTTACTACAAATTAAGAAAAAAAAACTCACAAATCTTTGACGGCATCCATAAATTCCACATTCTCCCATGTGATGTACTTGTTGAGAAACTCTGTTGTGCTCATCTCTGTCAGACAAAACTGGCTCATGTAGGCGAGGAATTCGGCTCGCGACTCGCTCGAGATCTCCATTTTGAGAAGGCTATTCTGCGCCAGCACTTTCTGCTTCTGAAATATCTTCTTTATTGCGTTCGCATTCCCCTTTTTTCCCTACAAATTTCATAGTACTCTGAATATTTTTTTTTCAGCACCCGTTATTACTCAGAATTCATATTCGTATTCTATGAATTGAATGAATGAATATACGACACTTTAGCTAATTGTTATTGTCGGAGCTGGCTGCTGGAGAGTAGAAGAAAGGGAAAAATAAAAAAAACACGTGAAATTTTCGAGGCGATTCGATTCTATTCGTCGAAAACAAGAATGCAGGAAACGTCTCCAATTATTTATTCATTATTTTCAGACACGGCTCTAATTAAAAACGAGGGGAATACATAGAAAACAACCAACACAAAAGAATGAAGGAAAAAAAAAAGATTCTCAGCAGAATTTATGACATTTTTAACAAATTTAGGTTTTTAAAAAATAGCAATTCATTAAGAGTTTGCGCACGCATTAAAATTGCCCGAATAAACTTCTCTGGCTGATCCGCCGCTCTAATCCGAGGAATGAGCGCAAAAAAAAAAGAAGAGAGAACAAAGTGCAAAAATAGACATCGCCGTGTCTATTTTTTTTCCTTGAATCTAATTTATATAAATGTCTCACCTCTTTCTCATCGTGCATATTGGTTGTCACTTCGGGAAGAAAAAATACCAGGATCAAAATGGTGGCCGGCAATCGCATAACTCGAGCATCGACTGAAATAAATAAAAAGTGTTTTTTTTTTTGCTTTTAAATCCACGAAATCGAATCGATGATGAAAAGAAGCAGAAAGAACAGAACGGAATTCGTGGTTGGAAGAAAACGAAAACGAAGAAGAAGAAGGCGTAGACGTGCTTTCTGTCTTCCCTCACTTCTCTTCTTTTTTTTCGTAGCTGCTCCGACCAAAACAACTCGAAAATAACAGCTGATTTGGCCATGGAGCGCACTCTCTCGTCGCTTTCCTTCTCTGCGTCTCTCTCTGTTTCTCTCGTCATGCCTTCGTTTCATCGCGGCCGCCGCGCGGAAAATGCGGGTGGTCTCATATTTGTAATGGACCTATTGCATTTTCATTATTCATTAATCCACTGGTTTGCATTTTAATAGGTTCACGGACAAAGCAAGCATGTATTGGAACATTAATTTTCGAGAATTCCAGAATAAATGCAATCTAGTGTCTGAAAATTGCATCATCGAATAAAAATTGTTTAAAACGTTCAATCGAACAACAGGCAAATATCGATTTTTCGATTTTCATGACCAAACTGCATTTTTGCGATTATCTAAAAATTTTAACGAGCATGAATTATCGGAGATTATGATTAAAATTGGAGGGTACGACAGAATAGAAATAGGCGAAATAGAAATGCGACACTATAGAATTGCTACAAAATAGAAATGAGCGGAATAGAACTCGTAATGCGATGGAGCGTGTTTGCATTATTCTTCGAATTTTCCGTTTATTATAGGTTTTTCAGCGATTTTCAGTTTAGAAGATGATGCTCAGTGAAGAAAATTATAAAATCGATTCAGCTTTAGAAAAAAAATAGCATAATCGGCGAAAAATTGATAAATTGAAAAAATAATGCAAACGCGCTCCATCGCACCACGATTTCTATTTTGTAGCATTTCTATTTCACCTATTTCTATTCTGTCGTACCCTCTTAAAATGGGGATATTTGCAGGAAAAAAGAATATTTCTGGTGAAAATGGAACTTTCTAGAATCCGCGGCCGCGTGTTTCCTAGTCCACGGCCACGATTTTCGTGTACTCCCCGTGGTTTTCTATTTTTTTTGTTTGAAAAATCAGAGAAATTTTGTTGTGCGATTTGAATGTGCATTTTAAAGCAGATTCCCCAAAAATTTGCAGCTCTTTTAATTTTCAATTCATGAATAATTCTGATTTTCAAATTTTTCGAAAAATATGACATATTTTTGGATTCATTGAACTGTACATGTACAGTGAAAGATTAACGCCCAATAAAAGAAAATAATCGAATTAGCTCCCTATATCTACAGTATGCACTGCGAAATAATACTATTCATTTTGTATTCAATCGATTTGCGACATGAGAACGCGAAACGAAACGAAACGAAACTCCGCCCACTTATTTGTGCGCGACCATGCGAACAGTGCTATTCGAAGAGACGCAGACAGAACGGTGAATGCAGACTTGACTTGAATTGAATTGCGTTTTCATGTCGCAAGGCGATTGAAAATACAATAGCTCTGCAAGCCCAGCGAAAAATAAACAAATCACCTGACTTTGAGAAATGTACGAAAACGAAAAAGAGAATTCAGAAGGCGTGTGAAATAAAAGTAATGGAAGAAAGAGAGAGTGAGAGAGAGAGCAGTCGGCTAATTACCCAAGAGAAAACTCATAAACAAGAAATTCGAATGAAACGGTTCATTAAACCAAGTTTTAAAGAATGGGAGATCGGAAAAAATGAACGGGGGCAAAAAAAAAAGGTTTGTGAATGGAGTGGATAAAAAGGGATATTTAGAGACTGGGGATTTTGCAAATCTTGCAATGGGCGGGCCCGGTTCCCCGATTTTTTCAGCGTCTCGTTATTAAAAACAATATATAACAAAAATGAACAATGAATAATCATAATTCTAATCGAGAATCACAACATCATCATCATCGTTTACGTTCTCCGAAAGTTTATCTCTCGGAGCTTCATTTTCAGGCTCCGCAGCCGGTTTGACAAGTTCTTGTTCAATCAATTGGGTGAGATAAGTGAGACGCTTCTTAACGACACCGGATCCAGCCTTCTGGCACGGCCACAGATGATTTCTTGCCTGCGTCTTGATCGCTTGCATGAGGGGGCCGAGACTGGTGGTGTCGTAGCCAGATTGGAACATGAACATTACGATGAATCTGAAAATGTTAATAAAAAATTTATTTTGTACGGATTGAATATCCATATTACGTATTCCTGATCTGGTGATACCGCGCCAAATGGTGTACATTGTGATCTCGCCACGAACGGTGTTTGCAGACTTGTGGATTCGTGCGTTGATACAAATTTGAATTTTTCCGTTTCGAAAATTTATAATGGGGTTATTCAGGGTCGGAAAAAAAATAGTTTTTTTTCCTTATTCAAACGACGGAAAAAAAATAAAAAAATCCGTGGCCGCGAGAGTTTTTTTCCGTTGCTTTTCTAGGCCATCGCAAAAATTTTTTAGGCCCTCCGCTGTGAGACCTGTGAAATATCGATTTACGGGCGAATAAATTTTGAAATTTTTTTTGGAGAATGAATTTCTGTATTTTTTCAAAAATTATTCGCCCGTAAATCGATATTTCGCAGGTCTCACAGCGGGGCTACTACGGTATAGAACTCGCACGGAGTAGAACCGCTATGGAATAGAACTGGATATGCAATAGAACTGCGCGGAATAGAACTGTGCGGGATAGAACTGCTACGGAATAGAACTGCACGGGATAGAACTGCTACGGAATAGAACTGCGCGGAATAGAACTGCTACGAAATAGAACTGCTATGGAATAGAACTGCACGGAATAGAACTGTGCGGAATAGAACTGCTACGGAATAGAACTGCACGGAATAGAACTGCTACGAAATAGAACTGCTACGGAATAGAACTGCTACGGAATAGAACTCGTACGGAATAGAACTCGTACGGAATAGAACTCGTACGAAATAGAACTCGTACGAAATAGAACTCGTACGAAATAGAACTCGTACGGAATAGAACTCGTTCGAAATAGAACTCGTACGAAATAGAACTGGTATGAAATAGAACTCGTTCGAAATAGAACTCGTACGAAATAGAACTCGTACGAAATAGAACTGGTATGAAATAGAACCAGATAGCTGCCAAATAGCCGCCAGGTAGCTGCCAAATAGCCGCCAGGTAGCTGCCAAATAGCCGCCAGGTAGCTGCCAAATAGCCGCCAGGAAGCTGCCAAATAGCCGCCAAATAGCCGCCAGGTAGCTGCCAGGTAGCCGCCAGGTAGCTGCCAAATAGCTGCCAAATAGCTGCCAAATAGCTGCCAAATAGCTGCCAAATAGCTGCCAAATAGCCGCCAAATAGCTGCCAAATAGCTGCCAAATAGCTGCCAAATAGCCGCCAAATAGCTGCCAAATAGCTGCCAAATAGCTGCCAAATAGCTGCCAAATAGCTGCCAAATAGCCGCCAAATAGCTGTCTGGTAGCTGCCCTCTTGGAGAACGCGACCGGCTATACATAGTTTCTTGTACCGACAAATGACGGGTCCGCGATCGCTATCATTTGAATTCTTCAATTTGAAAAAACCATATCGACGAACTGCTACGGAATAGAACTGCACGGAATAGAACTGCTACGAAATAGAACTTCTACGGAATAGAACTCGTACGAAATAGAACTCGTACGAAATAGAACTGGTACTGAATAGAACTCGTACGAAATAGAACTGCTACGGAATAGAACTCGTACGAAATAGAAGAAACAACACACGGTTCGTAATTTCGGAGCGTCGATATGGTTTTTTCAAATTGAAGAATTCAAATGATAGCGATCGCGGACCCGTCATTTGTCGGTACAAGAAACTATGTATAGCCGGTCGCGTTCTCCAAGAGGGCAGCTACCAGACAGCTATTTGGCGGCTATTTGGCAGCTATTTGGCAGCTATTTGGCAGCTATTTGGCAGCTATTTGGCAGCTATTTGGCGGCTATTTGGCAGCTATTTGGCAGCTACCTGGCGGCTACCTGGCGGCTATTTGGCAGCTACCTGGCGGCTATTTGGCGGCTACCTGGCGGCTATTTGGCGGCTATTTGGCAGCTACCTGGCGGCTATTTGGCGGCTACCTGGCGGCTATTTGGCGGCTATTTGGCAGCTTCCTGGCGGCTATTTGGCAGCTACCTGGCGGCTATTTGGCAGCTACCTGGCGGCTATTTGGCAGCTATCTGGTTCTATTTCATACCAGTTCTATTTCGTACGAGTTCTATTTCGTACGAGTTCTATTTCGTACGAGTTCTATTTCGAACGAGTTCTATTTCATACCAGTTCTATTTCGTACGAGTTCTATTTCGAACGAGTTCTATTCCGTACGAGTTCTATTTCGTACGAGTTCTATTTCGTACGAGTTCTATTTCGTACGAGTTCTATTCCGTACGAGTTCTATTCCGTACGAGTTCTATTCCGTAGCAGTTCTATTCCGTAGCAGTTCTATTCCGTGCAGTTCTATTCCGTGCAGTTCTATTCCGTAGCAGTTCTATTCCGTGCAGTTCTATTCCGTATCAGTTCTATTCCGTATCAGTTCTATTCCGTGCAGTTCTATTCCGCGCAGTTCTATTCCGTAGCAGTTCTATTCCGTGCAGTTCTATTCCGTAGCAGTTCTATTCCGTGCAGTTCTATTCCGTAGCAGTTCTATTCCGTGCGAGTTCTATTGCATATCCAGTTCTATTCCATAGCGGTTCTACTCCGTGCGGGTTCTATACCGTAGTACCCCCCTCACAGCGGAGGGCCTAAAAAACTTTTGCGATAACCTAAATAGAAAAGCAACGGAAAAAAAAAACTCTCGCGGCCACGGATTTTTTTTTCTTTTTTTTTTTGTCATTTGAATAAGGAAAAAAGGAAAAAAAAACTTTTTTTTTTCCGACCCTGAATAACCCCATAAATTCCTTTTTTTGTTGTTATTATTTGTGCAGTTCTTAATTTTTTTAAACTATTTTTATCGCCTATTGAAATAAAATGGTTAAACACTAGCCCGTAAAAAAATACTTTAAAATTCCATAGAGTTAAAAAAAATAAAACTGCACAAAAATAACACAAAAAACAGAAAAATTTCGAAACGGAAAAAATCCAATTGTAAATATCAACGCGTAAATCATCCACAAGTCTGCAAACACCGTCCGTGGCGAGACCACAATGTACACCATTTGACGCAGTATCACCCGTAAAATCGCAAAATTTGAAGACCAGCAACAATGCCAAAATTAAAAAAAAAAAAAAAGCAAAATTGCGTTTTTTCGGAGATTATCTTGGATGACTTGAAGAAAATATATTTTAAATTTCTACGGATTTTAGGGGATCCGCAAAATTTTAAAATTTTTACGGTGCTCCAAAACTCAGCCCTGATGATAAAACCAAATGCTTGCCTGTCTTCGGCAGGGTAGTATTCGAACGGCTCGTCCCAATCCAATAGAGAATAGTCAAAAGTCATCTCAGTGGCAGGAAATTCAAAACGAGCAATCTTCTTGCCAATCATTTCAGTTATTCTCTTGTTGTTTTCACGCTCAATTTCATACTGCAAATAAAATAAAATGTTTCCTACTGTATTTAAATAAATAATTCAAACCGAACCTCTTCAACTTTCTTGAGAATGTCCAACTTGTTCGGCAACTCGTCGATTCGTTCCCACAAGACGTTTGAGAACTTGACAACTTCATCTTCTTCACACGTGATACTTCTCGCCAGTTTAACATGATCAAATCGATCGGTAGACGCCAGATTTTTGATATAAACGGAGAAACGAGAGAAGCTCCACGATGAGGCTCGCTCGACGACCAAATCATGCAACTCCTGCGTCTCTTCGGCTGTTAGCGGTGGACTGTTCTTGTCACTGCTTACAATTCTGTCCGAGGTTCTCAAATACAGAATCTGGTTATTCCCGTTTAGATAATCGAATTTCTTTTGGCACAACTCTACGTATCGTTGTGGGTAGAAGCGGAAGTTCCAAATGGTATCACTGTGGTCAACATGGAGCCCGTGTTTGCTCCAAAACTCTTCGCGAGTCACTGCCATTTCATCCAATGAGGTTTTCTTCGGGTTTTTGCGCATGCGCTCTTCGACAGTGTGGTCTTCGAATCGCTTGTTGCTATCCATCCAATGATTTCGTCCAGAATACTGCCAGATCTGGAACAAAGCAATTAATCATGTTTATTTAAAGAATCATTATTCTAGTCACCTCATGAACGCCTTTCTCATGTACCAGATATCGACTATCTTCTTCCAACGTCTGCTTCTTCGCATTCGCTTCCTTTTCAGCCAACTCTTCGGCGTCTTTCAGCATCTTGTCCAGGTCGATTTCTCCGATCGACTCCAAATTTCCAGTGCTCACACGACTCTCCGCTTCATTCAACATTTCCAACAGTTGACCCTTCGTCTTCACCTCCTCCATCAAATATTGTTTATCCTGAATAATGACTCCACCGAGACGAATTTTGTGTTCATTGGTGCGCACAAGATAGTCGTCCACAGTTCCTTCAGAGATCAATCTGAACACCCGCACCTGCTTCTTTTGACCGATTCTGTGAGCGCGTGCAATTGCTTGGAGGTCCATCTGTGGGTTCCAGTCAGAATCGAAAATGATGACGACGTCTGCGGAAGCGAGATTGATTCCGAGCCCGCCAGAACGAGTGGACATCAGAAATAGAAAGGTTTCAGAGCCTTCCGAGTTGAATTCGCGGATTTTTTCAAAACGCTCGTCATTCCGGGATGTGCCATCAAAGCGACTGTACTTTAGACTAAAATTATTGTAGGATACTGTAAAGTTGTCGCATGTTTTCTATAATGGATTCGTGGCGGAGTGACAATTTTTTTCACGTTTTTATTCGAAAAAATGAAGAAATAACTGAAGAAATTAAGAGATTTTTCGTCTCCCATTTCACGTGAAATGTCACTCCGCCACGAATCCATTATGGGGTTATTCACGAAATGGCAAAAAATGGCAAAAAACGGCAAAAAACTGCGCGAATACTCGGAAAATGCTCCAATTGATCTGAAATTTCGGGAAATAAGGGAAAAAATCCTGCCGGACATTATCCCAAAATTTCAGACAAAAATATCGATTTTAAGAATTTTCAGAAAAAAAAATCAATATTTCTTAAAAATTTATATTTTGGTCTGAAATTTTGTGGGAATGTCCGGGAGAGTTTTTTCAATCATTTCAGACCAATCGGAGCATTTTTAGAGTTTTCGCGCAGTTTTTTGCCATTTCGTGAATAACCCCATTATATTTAGCCCTAATAAATGTAGCTTTCTTTTTTTTTTTTTTTTTTTTTTTTTTTTTTTCATTTTTTTTTGTTGAATAATTCGATAATGGAGCGGAGTCAGCTCTGGTACGTTTCGAAACTTTTTTGCATATTTAGTTGCGTAGCATTTGATTTTTATGTTTCGTTGTTATCAATTATTTTTATTTTTTGGGATTTTAAATCCACTGTGGTATGCCGGAAAAATACTAAAATGATTTTAATCGTCCCAGTTTCGAATTTTTTGTTTGCATTTTTGCGTAGTATTACCGCCAATTGACACCACAAAACGGCTCTGGGACGTTTCGAAACTTTAGCGCATTTTAGGGGTAAATTTGCCGATAAATTTTGAAAAATTCTCCGAATTTATCGATAAAAGATTCGACAATATTTTATCCTTGGCCGAAAATAAAATAGCACTAAAGTTTCGAAACGACCCAGTATCAGTGGCAGGTTTCGAATTGTCCTAGTTTCGCAACGTCCCAGAGCCCAAAACACACTCAAATTTGGTTTTCTTTTTCGTTTTTATCATTTTTTTAATATTTTTGGGCATTTAAATCGGCTCTGTGACGTTTCGAAACTTTAGTACTATTTCTCAGCGCTGTGTTCACTATTGACAAACTTCGGCCAAGGATAAAGTAGTTGTCGAATCTTTTACCTGTATTCGGAGAATTTTTCAAAATTTACCACTAAAAATGGGCTCTGGGATGTTTCGAAACCTGCCACTTCGAAACTGGGACGTTTCGAAACATTTTTCAATTTTTGCGGCATACTAGTGGATTCAAAATCCCAAAAAAATAAAAATAACTGATAAAAACGAAAAATAAATACCAAATGCCCGCGTGTTTTGGTGTCAATTGGCGAAAAAAACAATACGCAAAAATGCAAAAAAGTTTCGAAACGTCCCAGTTTCGAAGTGGCAGGTTTCGAAATGTCCCAGTATCGAAATGCCTTGTTTCGAATCGTCCCAGAGCTTTTAAATCCACTAGTATGCCGCAAAAATACAAAAACGTTTCGAAACGTCCCAGAGCCATAGACCATCCTTATTTGGGTTACTGTAGGTCGCCGCATCACTTTTTTTTATTACAATAACCACCATAACCCCTTACTCTTTCCATATCGCGTAGTCTTCCAGAATATCTAACATCATCGTGAACTGGGAAAATAGAAGAACACGAGAGCCTTCAACTTTAAATCTGTCGAGCAATTTATCGAGGACCATCATTTTTCCAGAAGACGTGACAATTCTCTCGTCAGTGACAAATGGAGGACCCTCTGGTTCGGCGGCTGGAAGCATGTACGGATGATTTGCAACTTCACGAAGAGCCATAAGAATGTGAGAGATCAATTTTTGGGAACGTCTTCCTTCTTTGATAATTTCAATCTCTTTCGACAGCACTTTTGCGTACCATTTCTTCTGCAACTCGGTCAATCCCATGTACATTTTGTATTCCTTTTTCGGCAAAAGACTCTTCTCAACATCGTGCTTGACGCGTCGCAACATGAACGGATTCAAAATTCTGTGAAGACGATTGACGAGATTCACGTCTTCCGACAGATTTTGACTGGAGAAATATTCAGTAAACTCGTCCGCATCATCGAACAACGCCGGGACAAGATAATGAAGAAGGGACCATAATTCGTAAATATTGTTCTGGAATGGAGTTCCGGTAAGGAGAAGACGTCTGTCGGAACGTAATGAGCGAACCGCGACTGCCAAGGAGACATTGGCGTTCTTGATTCTTTGCGCCTCATCGATAACGATATAATTGAAGTGAACTTTTTGAAAGTTGTGTACCAAATTAATTGCCGTTTCGTACGAGGCGATGCAAACATCGTAACTGCGAGCTTTTTCAGCTTCTCCGAACATTTCTCTCTGAAATTCAATAAAAACTCTAAAAACTTCAAGGATATCTAGAAAAAAATCGCTTACTCTTTCCTCCATTGTTCCTTTTAATACAATAACTCGCATTTTCGGGCAGAAACGAGTGACTTCATCGCCCCAATTTAGAATTGTAGGCAGTGGAACGATGACCAGAGAGGGATTCGACGTCTTTTCCACAATTTTATTATGTGCCAACAGAGAAATCGCTTGCAGAGTCTTTCCCAGGCCCATTTCATCAGCGAGCACACCATTCAGACCGGCCTTTTGTAGAGAAATCATCCAGTTGAGTCCCTCGATTTGATAGTCTCTCATCTCTCCATTGATGAATTTTGGAGTCATATCGTAGTAGGTGGCGGTACGATCGTATCCCTGAGCAACCATGTTCAATGCGGCGGTCTTCATCAACTTGCTAGCCATTCGCTTTCCGTTGTTTCCTAAAAAGTTAGCAAGATGCAAGGAATTACTATTTTGGAGGTTCACGGCGCCTTTCAAAACCGTGTTAACCAGGGGTGGGATTTTACGGGTTTTAAAGCTACTTTGTTCAATTCGGTGAGAAAAAACCCACATTTTTGTATTTTTCTTGAAATTTTGTTTTAAAAATTCTGCAGAAGTAAAAATCGTTTTCAAAAAATTATTTCAGAAAAAGCTCGAATTTTATGCCGCGTCCAAAGTTTAAAAATCTCCTGGAATCACGTGTTGTCTGCAGTCCGAAGTTGCACAAAAATCCCAGAAATAACAGGTGTTTAACACTATTATATTTTCACGTGTTTTTATTTACAACTTTCACGCCTGTTATTTCTGGGATTTTTTTGTGAAACTTTGGACTGCAGAAAAAACGTGATTCCAGAAAATTTTATAACTTTGAACGCGGCTTGGGGGCGAATTTCCAATCTGCTGTTTTCCTTTGTTTTTGGCCAATTTCATTTCAATTTTCGTTTTTGTTTCTGATTTTAACAACATGCTTTCTTTACTGAAGAGCGAAATTTGCAGTTTTACCGATTTTACGGTTTTTAAAGCGTAAATTGTACGTTTTACGGAAACCGTGAAAATACCGTAAAACCTGTATTAGAAGCGCCGGCCCTTCTATTTTTCGTATAGTGTCTCGCAGGGCCCTTCTATTTGAGGGGTCCTTCAATTAGAGGGGGATCTTCTATTTTTCGTAAGGTCGCGTGGGGGATCGTTCTATTATGTGGCGCACAAAGTAAAAAAAAGCACGCGTGAATTTGCGAAACACGCGCACAAAGTGACGCGAGATTCGCATGATTTTGAAGCGTCATTTTTACAAAAAGATGTTATGTCCCTTTAAAATTCATACGGTACATGTTATTTTTTCAGTGGATTTTTTACACATTTTGCCGCAAATTGACGTTTTCTGTGGTTTAAAAGATATTTTTGAATAAAGTAAATTAATTTAGCCCTAATTGAAAGGGTTTGCGTTACGTAATCACTGTTTTTTTCTTGACCAAAATATCGGTTTAAAAAATTTTTAGAATTTTTTTATTTTAAACTGATATTTCGGTTCAAAATTTTTTGAGCATTTCATGGCCGGGAGTATTTTTTTTTACTTACTTTTACCAAAATTTCACGCCAATCGGAGCATTTTTCGAATTTTCGCGCAGTTTTTCCATTTCGTGAGAAATCCCATTATGGATTCGTGACGGAATCAGTTTCGAAAAAAACGTGCTCAGGTATCGCTTTTTGTGAATACTTCATAACAAAAATTTTTTTGGGTTTGAAAATTCGAATGTCTTTTTAAAAGTGAAACATTCTCCAGGCAGCCAAACACGGCGTGTTCGTTAATTTTTCAGTCGCTTTTTAACACATGTTGCGGCAAATTGGCGCTTTATGCGGATTGAAAGATATTTCTCGATAAATTAAATGAATTTAACCCTTATCGGTTAAGATTTCAGGTGAATCGGAGCATTTTCCGAGTTTTGCGCAGTTTTAGCCGTTTTTTTGCATTTCGTGCAAAACCCCATAACACAATGCTAGAAAATTATTCAGAAAAATATAAAACAAAATGGACGAAAGTTTGAATTGCAGACATGACGGCAAAAAAATTTAGGTAAGTTTCTAGACAATGGCAATCTAGTTTAAATAAGAAAAATAGTGATTAAATGACGCAAACCCTTTCAAACAGTGCTAAATTAATTTACTTTATCGAAAAATATCTTTAAAACCGCAGAAAACGTCAATTTGCCGCAAAATGTTGAGAAAATCGACTGAAAATATAACAAATACCGTAAGAACTTTAAAGGGACATAACACCTTTTTGTAAAAATGACGCTTCAAAATCATGCAAATCTCGCGTCACTTTGTGCGCGTGTTTCGCAAATTCACGCGTGCTTTTTTTTACTTTGTGCGCAGCATTAGAATGGTCTCTCTTGTTCTTTGTAAAATTTCAGATATATAACAAACAATTTTTTTTTTAAATAATGAACTATGCATCATTCCTCACATCGATTGAAGTGTCGTTGTTGTAATACTCCTGGTCAGAATCCTGAAAATTATCTTTGACTTCCACGTCTTCAAACTAATCCACATCCGCTTTCATATTGCTGGTTTTATTGGCGTATTCCAGCACATTTTTAAACCCCATCTGTAATTCAGTCTTCTTTTCTTGCTGATAACATGCTCTTCAGCAATTTCTCCATATCTTCTGTCGACAAATTACCTTAATTTTAATAGCTTAAGACAGGAACATGCTATAGTCTGAAGTTGAACACAAAACGATAAAAATATTTTAAAAAAATATTGAAATTTGGTCGTAATTCCGCGTCAATCTGCCTTCGGTCACAGTACTTTCGCTAAAAAAAAGGGGTCCTTTAATTAGAGGGTCCCTTCAATTAAAGAGGGCACTTCTAATACAGTTTTGCGGTAAATATTACACCCAGCCCTAGCGGTGACGAAGAAAGTGAACAACGACGAAAAAGTTCAATTCGCGGATAAAATTACCGTACTACCAACTGAGCAACAGAGGACACATTTCTCCGCAGAACAGAGTGCGTATAAATGAATGAGAAAAAAGTGAAACGTGTGTTCATAGAGTGAGGCGACGAAGCCCCAGGACTGCGCAGCAGGCTTGTTATAATAATAAAGATTAAGATTTACGAAAAATTACCATGAACAGCACGAATATCGGCCTGAGTGATTGGAATTGCAAAATTGTTCGTCCTCTCGAGGAGCGCTTCAAATCTTTCCAGCGTGTTCTCGCCTGGAAGATGCACGACATCGTCCAACTCCTCCGCGCTCTCCGAATTCCTTCGTTTTTGTCTCGGTTTGCTCGGTTTCTTGGGCAGTTTCCCGGGGAGTCGAAAGCCACTTCTCGTCGTAATCCTGAAACGAAAACTTTTGCGTGCGTGAACTCTGGAAAAAAACAACAAAAAAAAAGATGAGTCATGGATCCACGTGGAAATACTCGTTCGTCCTCGATGCCAAATCAAATCAAATCAAAAGTTTTGACATTAAATTTATTTTAGCAATTTTCTAACCCTTTCTTGTACCATATCAGTCTTGTAATCTCCCTCAAAAGTATATGAGGCGGCTGAAATCGTCTAGTGACGACGGCCGGTCAGTCACACATGATGATCTTCAGCCGATGACGTTCATTGAAGTGGAGGTAACTTTATATTCGAATAATTCCACTGAAACATTTAAAATTTCCTTTCCAGAACACTCTAGTCTGGCGCTTTCCCATCCACATCTCACAATCTTCTATCGGCGGAAAGACGAATTTGTCGAATGCGTGCACTCTGATAGCGCTTAAAATCGCAGAGCTCATCCACATACACGATGTTGATATGCCGGTTCCAACGTGTTTACGTGAGAAACACCAACACAGAGTTACCGGCGGAGCCGAGATGTCGCAGAACATGAGTGTTTCAGGTTCGAGAATCAGAACAGATAACAAATCAAATCAAATCAAAACTTTTAAATTTAGATGTGCCGTTTTTATTGCGAGGAGTAAATGCGCCGGCTGTTCAGCGTCAACGTACCGAGATCAACTCTAACTTCCAGAGATTTAACCCAAACCTTCAGAAGTGCCCGTCAAAGATTATCAGCTGCCTCATCAATGGAATTATCGATGGTAATGAAGCCTACACAAAAGACGCCGGAAACGAATCGACTAGAGTTTACAACCTGCCTGACGCTATTAGAGCCTGTGAGCTCAATTTTACAGTATGTTTTATATTTTCTATCGATGACGTACATTAAAAAAAAAATTTCAGGAAGTCGACTTCAAATTATCCTCCGGTACGATTCAAAATTCTTTACCTAAGCTCATAAACTTGGCCGTTAAATGGTAAGATCTAGAGACAAAAAGTTGTATTATTTTTCTTCCAATTAAGCCCAATATTCCAAGAAGAAAGGCGCCTCGTTTTCATAATGATCGGATGCATCCGAACCGTCCTGATAGTCTATGATAGAGATTTCGACTCGCTGACCCTGTTCGATACTCACATGCACCTTTGGCATGATGCGAGTCGGAATCAAACGTTAAAGCACGGAGCGCTTGTCAGCACTTGCTCATTTTCTCAGTTGAACTCTTTTGCGCAATGGGTGCAGCACTTTGTATTTCCGGATATTAAGCGGACTGCTGAGGTGAGAAAGTGTTTCGGTAATATTAATTAAAACGATTATCGACTTCAGGAATTCGAGATTTCTCTGGTTCAGCTGTCAACTAGAGGTGAATTGAAGAAATTGCAAAACGAGTGCTCTATCCAGCGGAAATTCAAAAAACCAACTCGTTTTCCCGTTTTTCAGTCAAATAATTCTAAAGAGAACAAAGAAAGTAAGTGGAACCAGTTTAAAATGCAAAGAAAAAAGACATACAAAAAACACAGATTGCAGACCAGAAAGAGCTCGCCTATCCAGTTCTCCGCAGCATTCTCTCGAAACCGCCATTGACAAAAGTGAGGATCGGCACAAAAAGAAGCTTCGACTCAAAAAGTGGTGGAGAAAGTTGCGCGTTTTCAAGAAGGCTGAACGAAAACAGGTGTTCGGCAAAACTGTGCCGGCATTCTTGAAGAATAACATTTTCTGACGTATAAATTGGAATTTTCCCCCTGATTTCTTAACTGCAAATCCGGATTCTTTTGTAAATATGAGAATAGCTGCTCTAGTCCAAATAAATTCTTAATCTTTTTCTCCCCAAAAAATGGCATTGCATTGTTTCACTTACCGGTCTGACATTGTTTAACTGTTCGATTTAATTCCTGAGCCAGTGCTTTGAAATTCTAAAAAGATTTTAAATTAATGTTTTTGACAATTGAAGAAATACAAACTAAAATTTTGAAAAACCGAAAAAAAAAGAAATCCGAAACAAAAACAAAACTTTTAAAGGCGCATATCGTTCCTTCAAAGTATTGGTCTCGTTACGCGTAATGAAGTACGGTAGGCGTATACTTATTAGCGGTAATTTGAATTTTTCCCATTTTATTGATAGTTTCTTTTGTTTTGAATTCTTGACTTTTATTTATTTCATTACGGTGTTTTCTCATGATAATTAAGCAATTGTAGAGTGGGGGCAATTCTGGTGAATTACCAAAAATTGTATTGTCGGCCCGCCAAAATGGTCAAACGCGCTCCGCTAAACTCAACGCTATGCGATTTTCATTTTGGTCTCTAAATTATTTAATTTCACGTATAAATTCAACGTGAAATGAAATAATTTAGAAACTAAAATGAAAATTGCATAGCGTTGAGTTCAGTGGAGCGCGTTTGACCGTTTTGGCGGGCCGACAATATAAAATGTAGTTTTCTGCATGAAATTAATAAGACAAAAATGCAACTTGCACAAAATGAATAACCCCTCAGGTGTTTCATTTTGGGTTTATTTAGAAAAAAACCGGGTTAAAAAGGAGAAATTTTTAGATTGTAAAGTGACCTCTATAAATGACCAAATTTTCTAATCTAACCCCTTTTTTTCCCAAATCAACCCGCGTTTTCTAAACTAACCCGCTTTTTTCCAAAATCAACCCGCAAATTTTCTAGTCTAACCCCCTTTTTTTTCCAAATCTACCCGGGACTTGTCTAATCTAACCCCCTTTTTTCTAAATAAACCCGGAACTTTTCCAATCTAACCCCCTTTTTTTCCATATATATCCGAAATCGTTTGAATCAATACGGAATTTTTTTTATAAATTGAAATGGTTTTTTCAAATTCGGAGGAAAAATGAATTAAAATATTTTTATTCTACTACAAAATTGCGAACATGTACATTTTGAGATAATAATTCTTACAATTAATGAGGTTAATAACAAAAAAAAAGACGTATTTATACTCAGCGAATGCATCATCAGCCTCGCTCTACGGCACTTTTCAATTTTCAACAGTGTCGTGCACCTTTTTTGAAGCGAAAAATCAAATTTTAACTACAATTCTTCGTGGATACGTCATTTTCCGTTGAAAATAAATATAGACACTAGAATTCGAGTTATTCTTGCAAGTGCAACACGGTTTTACAGGAGTTTTGCAGTAGAGCGAGGTTGATGATGTATTCGCCGACTATAGAAAACATGTGAAAAAAATAAAAATATATGAAAACTACATTTAAAATGTATACTCAAAACAGCGGCGATCACAAGTCCCATATTGATGTTTGCGTGATTGCTCCTTTGAACCGAATTCTACGCTTGACTGTTCGTTCCACATGCACATCTGAAAATATAAATGTATAGGGGAATCGTCAATATAAAAGCAGCGGCATTGGCGCGTTCCTACTAACTTTTGATAAGTAAAATCTTTGAATTTTTCTAGCTATAATGGATTCGTGGCGGAGTGAAAATTTTTCACGTTTTGATTCGAAAAGAGTTTTTTCGTTTCCCAGTTACCCGTGAAATGTCACTCCGTCACGAATCCATTATATTGCTGTAATGGACCTATGCAGATAAATTTTCCAGCCATTTTATTCCTATGAAAACCTACATTATAATGCAGGTTAATGCAGGAAAATTAATTAAAATGAAGGTTTACATTGGAATAAAATGGCAGAAAAATTCATCTGCATAGGTCCATAACATTCTTTGATTAGGTACACCTTATTTACTGATATAATCTACAAATTCTTCGCTTTTCATTCGATTTGTATCGGTAAAATAAATAAGAACGTATCAGTGGTGCACCGAATTGAAATTTTCAAACGCCGGAATAGCGGAGCGGGATGGGGTACAGCGGTATAGAACTCATACGAAATAGAACTTCACGTAACATAGCCCCCTGAAATGTTTTGTATTCAGTACAGCTTCAGTTCAGACAGTTCTATTGTGTTGTGGTTCTATTCCGTGTGAGTTTTATACCGTTGTACCCCCGAACGGAATTCCCGTGCATCACTGGGTAGGCAAACGTCAATTTCACTATTTTAATTGCTCGATGTATAGGGGTTTTATATGAAGAAGATCTCACCGAAAAAGATTCCGTGCTCACAAACTGCCCGCCTTTCCACGAATTGATCGAATGTTCCTTTGTCCTTCCGTTTTCGGCAACTTCCGTTTCGAATATCCATTTTAATCTGAAAATGATAGAAATTGAATTATGGGCTGAAGAATAATTTTATCGCAATAAGTATCACGGTAAACTTTAGGAAAAAATCTACGGTATTTCATTTATCAAAAAATGTAGCTTATTGAGAATGCGTTTTTACTTACGAGGAGCTGACAGATTTTCCGACGGGTCTTCGTGAAATATTCCGAAAATTTCGTACCAGCCGAACATTTTGTGCTAGATTTCATCTGAAAATTCATCGAATTCAGATGATTGTTAACGAAAAATCGATAAATGTACCCACCTAATTGCAAAATTAGTATTTAAAAACATAATGGTACGTCCAAAGTAGAAAAAAAGCGCAAAAAAAGACGAAAAGAGGCGTCCAAAGTAACTTTGTTTTTGCGTCTTTTTCTTTGTTGTTCACCGCCAAACAAGCAAAAAATTAATTGTAAACATGTTTACAAGTGCGCGCTTTTTTTTACTTTGGACGTACCATAACAATCAACATAATGTTACATGAAAAGGAAAAAAAACACACATAAAAATAAGAAAATAGAATGAGGAATCATCAAGTTATGCGCAAAAATGTAAGTATTTGCTGACGCGTTTTGCGATACAGGTAAAAAAAGGGGTCTATATAAACCCGGAAATTTTCTAAATTAACCCGTAAATTCAAAACTCGTTGCGGGTTTATATAGACCCCTTTTTAACACCGAAATTTCCCAACCAGATTTGAATTTTCCAATTTAACCATAATTTTCCAAATTAACCCGGAAATTTTCCAGATAGATTTGAGTTTTCTAAATTAACCCAAAATGAAACACCTGAGCCCATAAACAATACGTTTAACTAAATAAATATATCGGAATCCGCCACATATTTATTTCTTTTTTCATTCTTTGATGGAGCAACTCGATTAAAACACTAAATATACTATTGCGAAACTTTTATTTCATGTTTATTCTGCTTCACTTTATTGTGTTTTTAATCGAGTTCATCACCAAAAATTGAAACCTCGGCCACTTTTTTCACGCAAAAAAAAAATCAAAAATGGATTCCTGGCGGAGTGACAATTCACGTGAAACTGGGAGACGAAAATTCTCTTCATGTCTTCAGTTATTTCTTCACTTTTTCGAATAAAAACGTGAAAAAAATTGTCACCCCGCCACGAATCCATTATAATATTTAACATTCGCTTGAAAAACGTGGGCGGGATTTCATGTTTTGATGATGCGACTCAATTAAAAACACAATAGTATGAAACTAAATATTACTATTTCACGGAAAAGTTCCCGATAATGCCATGAAATGTGATTCTCATAATTTAAAATTTAAATTACCTCTCTTTTTTGTGGCCGTGGCCGTGGAATTGCAAGTGGTTTTCTAGGCTTTCTCGCGGAATTTGAAAAAAATTGTTTTTTTTTTTCAAATTTTGAAATTTTTCGCGAATTTTACCCTATTTTTAGACAGGTTTTCCACCAAAATCTAAGAACATTTTCTTTCTTGTATATATTTAGGTTCCCGATAAATTCAATTCATGCCTTCAGATCTTGTCATAAAACACATTGCGGCGTAATGAGTCCGCTAACTGAAACGGAAGCCGAAACTGTCCAGAAAGAAGCCACTCCAGAACTGACCCTAGAGGAAAAGTAAGTATTTAAATAGTATTTTACCGTTTTCACGCATGGTTTCTTCGTTTTTTCAGTGAAACCAAACTCGCCGAATTGATCACCACCGGACGCCGCTTCCTTAAAATTAACGACTTTTCCGCTGCCTCCGAGGTTTTGAGTGAAGCGACAGAGCTTAGCGACGAGATCTACGGGTCTGGCGATGTGAGAGGCTTCGAAGCAATAAAGTTCTATGGAATGGCCACTTTGGAGTTGGCCAAGGCCGAGAATCAGTTGCTGGCTAGTCAGGAGAAAGAGGGCGGCAGCGATGGCGGTGGTAACGGTGCAGAAGATGGAGAAAATGCGGATGCGGAAGGAAAAGAAGAGAATGGCGATGGCGATATGAATAATGGAGATGATGATGAAAATGGATCGAAGAAAGATGATGATGATGAGGATGGAGAACCCGAAGAGGAAGAAGACTCAATGAAACTGGCATGGCAGTTGCTTGAGATTGCCAGATGTCTTGCCTGCCGAAAAGTGGACGAACTGGAAGCGGAGAACGCCGATGCAACAACTGTCGAAAAGTGGAAGTTGGAAAAAGCAGAGGTTTTCGTGCTCACCGGAGAGCATGGAATTGCCGATGGAAGCTACGTGACCGCCCAGGAGGATTTGACAAATGCTCTTCAGATCCAAACCGAGCTGTTACCGCCAACGTCGAGAATTCTCGCACAAACCAATTTACTCATTGGAAACGCGTGCTCACAGGATGCGCGCTACGATGAGGCTGTAAAATTTTACGAACAGGCTAAAGAAACACTCAATTCGAAATTGGATGAGCTGAAAAGCCAGTTGGCCGATGAGAGCATCGATCAGTTGACAAGAGGCGAAATCGAGTCAGAGGTGAAGGAATTGGATGAAATGCTGCCCTTAGTAGAGGCCACCATCGCTGACGCTGTAAATTCGGCGGCTCAGACCGAGGAGGTGAAGAAGGCGTTGAAGGAGCAGTTTGCGGGGCTCACAAAGCTCTTTTCTGCGCTTCCCGAGAAAGATGAGACAACTGTAGAAGCCAACGATATCAGTAAACTGGTAATTTTTACTTTGAATATGTTAGAGATGGGATTACCGTATTTAATATTTTGGCAAGACGCGTGACGCCTTTAATATATTGGTGACATTCAGAAAAATGCCGAATATTTGAAAAATTCGAAGAATGCTCCGATTGGTCTGAAATACCGGGAGATTATGTCAAAAATACTCTCGGACATGCTCTTATTACCTCTGAATAACCCATAAAAATACATTTTGGACTGAAGTTTTAAATTTGAAAATTCACAAAACAGAAAAAAAAAAACTTCGGGAAAAATCGCAGAATGCTCCGATTGACCTGAAATATTGGGAAAAAATTCTCCTGTACACGCTCACAAAATTTTGGACCAAAATATCGATTTGTTTTTCTGAACATTTTTAAAATCGATATTTTGGTCCAAAATTTTTTGAGCGTTAAATCGGAGCATTCTCCGATTTTTCCCGCATTTTTTTTCCGGTTTGGTGAACTCTTACTATTTTGTACAGTTTCTTGTCAATCTGAAATATATTTTTTAAATTTTCTTTGTTTCAGATTCGCCGTCCGAACAAGCGACAAGCTGAATCCGATGGAAACGCCGAAGAAATGGGCAGCAAAAAGGCTAATAATGAGGCAAGTAGCAGTGCTCAAAACTAAATGTTCGTATGAATCTCGTTGATCTTCTCCGTTGAAAAATCTCGACTCTAAACTTTAATCCAACAATTAATCTCATTTCTCATTTGTTATGGGGTTATTCACGAAATGGCAAAATATGGCAAAAAACGGCAAAAAACTGCGCGAAAACTCGGAAAATGCTCCGATTGATCTGAAATTTTGGGAAATAAGGGAAAAAACTCTCCTGAACATTCCCACAAAATTTCAGACCAAAATATCGAATTTTAAGAAATATTGTTTTTTTCTCTGAAAATGCTTAAAATCGATATTTTGGTCTGAAATTTTGTGGGAATGTCCAGGAGAGTTTTTTCCCTTATTTCCCAAAATTTCAGATCAATCGGAGCATTTTCCGAGTTTTCGCGCAGTTTTTTGCCGTTTTTTGCCATATTTTGCCATTTCGTGAATAACCCCATTAAATATTTAAAACGTTTCCTTTTTTAATTTTCCATGATGCTTGTAAAATTTCCAATGAATTTATACCGTAATCTTTTGGTTCGGCTCCAAAACCTTGTTGCTCGTGGCTCAATTCATACTTTTTTTTTTAAGTATTTACTTGAAATCTTAATCCCACAATTTCCCACAGATATTCGAAGCATACTGAACATTTGTATGAGTCAAGAATTTGATGAGCATTCTACTGAAAATATGATTTGCGCTAATCACCAATTCAATATCCAACTGGGGAATTGTATCGGAGCGGTCAGTTCTTCATTTAATCTATTCTAAACATGATATTTTTATTTCAGAAACATTTCACCAAAAACACAGTTTTCTGCGCATTTCAAATCAACGGCGATGTCACGCACTACGCCTTTTCATCAGGTCCGATAATCCTGATTTGCGATGGCACTTCTAAGAAGCGGGTGGTGAAAAAACGGTTTCAAATGGAGTTTGAGATCAAAAAAGTGTTCCGTCACACATTTCACGTGTCGAGAAATGTGGAAAAGGTGCCGGAGAAGAAGAAAGTGAAGGAGAATGAAAGATGGGAGGAGAGTTCGTCAAAAGAAAGAGACTATTTGGTGATTTGCGGAGAGCACAAACTGGTGTTTGTCTCGCTACCGGATTACCATTTTTATCACTATGAAATTCCGTTTAAGGTAGGGAATTTATTGTTGAAGAAAAGTTGTTTTGTACCGAAAAAATTAGCAAAAATGTCTCATTATGGACCTATTCACAAAACCGGAAAAAAATTTCGGGAAAAATCGGATAATGCTCCGATTGACCTGAAAATTTGGGAAATTTTGGAAAAATCCTCATAATCTGTACACGCTCAAAAAATTTTGGACCAAAATATCGATTTTAATAATTATCGATATTTTTGGAGCATGTACAGGAGAATTTTTTCCAATATTCCCCAAAATTTTAGGTCAATCGGAGCATTCTCCGATTTTCCCCTTTTTGTTGAAGAAATGATTTTCCTACAAAAAAAAAGTTGTTTTGTACCCAAAAATGAGCAAAAACGTCTCATTATTCATTAAAATTAGCCGATTTTTCACCAAAAACTCGACAAAAAAAATTTTCCGCTAAATTTTCACAACATTTTTGAGAAAAACATGGTTTTGAGGTTTAGTTTAAGGTTTGATGTCGCGGAAAATGTATAGTTTTCTGACAATTTCTGTGGAATTTCTGGGATAATTACAGAATAGCCACCCATATATTTCAAAATAGGTACCCATTTGACTCGCTATAGTATAGCCACCCACAGTCGGCGCCGCGTGGGTGGCTATTCTGGAATTATGGGTGGCTATTCTGAAATGATGGGTGGCTATTCTATAGCCCGTTGATGTGGGTACCTATTTTGAAATATATGGGTGGCTATTCTGAAAGATGCTATACTGGAATTTTCCCGAATTTCTAGACAGTAAAAATATATTTAGAAAAAAAAATTTTTTTTTGTTCAAAAACAGGATTTTTTGCGCCTCCGCCTCCGTGGCTCTAAAAAAGAAACGAAAAAAATTTTGATTCACCCAAAAAATCAATCAGATAAAATCACGAAAAAAAAAAACCAAAAAATGCTATTGTCGACCCGCCAAAATGGTCAAACGCGCTCCGCTGAACTCAACGCTATTTGATTTTCATTTTAGTTTCCAAATTATTTAATTTCACGTATAAATTCAACGTGAAATTGAATGATTTGGAGACCAAAATGAAACTGGCATAGCGTTGAGTTCAGCGGAGCGCGTTTGACCATTTCGGCGGGCCGACAACAAAGTACTCGATTTCCCTTTCCTTTCAGCTCCGAAACGTGTTCTCCTGCTCGACAAGTATCCTCGTCGAACGCTTTTACGACGGATCCACCGAGCAGAGCTTCCACTACCACGACACTTTTCACCTCTATTCCCTGTCCGGGCCTTTCGGAGAACTTCTTCCCGTCATCTACAAAACTGACGGCTTCCACCCACAATGGAAATTCTGCTGGCAGTCGCATCAAGATGACGCCGGAATGGTGGACGCGGCGAGAAACTTTGTAGTCGTCTATGATCAAAAGGAGAAGAATCATCGAATCTATATGGCCAGAGAAACAGAGGAACAAGAAGTGCACGCGGCGATTCGCCACGTGGAAACTCTTCGGAAACATCACGATTTTACAATTTTCGGATCGAGTATGAGACCGCAGTCGGCACCACGCACCACCTACGAGATGACTCTGCGATCGCCAGCTAGTCAGTTTTTGTTTGTTTTTCAATGATTGAAACACGTTTTTTTTTTTCAGTGGTGGCACTCTCTGAAGTGATAAACTCGGATATCGAGGGACGATCACCTATGACGTCACAGATTCGGTCAGGATTCGGCCACTCTACACCCAATAATCCAACCGTCGCCGCATTTCAGGGAAATTTACCAACTCCGATTTTTGAAGGTACATAGAAATTGTTTTTTTTTTTCTGTTTTTTAATCCAATTCAGAATTGCGGAAAGCCTCAAAAACTACGGTACCCAAATGTTTTTGCGCCTTTAAATTTTGCCCCACGTTGTCCAGGATTTCAAATGTGGGCGGAGCCTATTTTTCTCTCATTAATACCTGTTTTTCTTTGTAAAATTTATGTTTTTTATTTTTTAATAACTTAAATATTTCAATTTGAAACATAAAAAACCTTCTTGCAGGCTGGAAAATTCGAGCGATATTCGTAAAACGCACAATACTGACTAACAATCGTTGAAAATCTAATAAATTGCTTTAATTTTCCATGATATTTGTTTTATTTACATGGCGAAATAAAATCTGAGAGATTTCACTGCATTTAATGTTTTCCCGAGTTTTTTAACAAGCAGAAGACTAGAATTTTTAGAGGTCAAAACAATGCATACGATGTTAGAACTCAAAAAAAAAACACCGAATAAGACGTTCTTAGGCTAAAATTTTTTTAAAAAAATACATCGGCTATTGTGTTTTCAATCGACTTGCGACATGAAAGCGCGAGACTCCGCCCACTTTTTTGTGCCGTTCTGTCTGCGTCTCTTCAAATATCACTGTGGTCGCGCACAAATAAGTGGGCGGAGTCTCGCGTTCTCATGTCGCAAGTCGATTGAAAACACAATATAATTCAGTCGGAGCAAATTTGGGAAAAAATAAAGATTTTATGCCTTTTTTCTCGAAAAGCATGAAAAAAAAACATTTAAAAATTTGAATTTCGCGTAAAATCGAGTGGAGCGCATTTGCCTTGGCTCCGCCTACTCTTCAATTCCTGGACACCGTTTTTACGGTGCTACCTCGGGATAGAACTGAAGTGTAATAGATCTGCAGCGATATAAAAATTGCTTCGCAATAGAACCGTTCGGAATAGAACTGTTCGCTAAAGAACTGTAGCAAAATAAAACTGTTTTGGAATAAAACTGTTCGGAATAAAACTGTAGCGTTTTGGAACTAAATTAGCAATGGAGCGCGATTGCATTGCTTGGCCGTCAAGGCGGGCCGAGAAAAAAAATGATAAAAGTTTATTCAAAAAAACAACAAAACAAACAATTTTTGATGAATAGCTCAAATATAGAACTGTTGAAAAAAGCACGCGCATGAGAAATTCCAATATTTGAATGAGCAAGCAATGCAATCGCGCTCCATTGCTAATTTAGTTCCAAAACGCTACAGTTCAATTTCACTAGTTATATTCCAAAGCGAGTTCAATTTCGCTACAGTTCTATTACGCGTCAGTTCTATTCCGAGGTAGCACCGTTTTTACCATTGAAATACTAAAGGCGCATTACATTATTTGAACATCGGTCTGAAAACACAAAACACGCTGCAAAAAAAAACAAGATTTATCAAAATATCATGAAGTGGGAGATCGAGAGCGATTATGATGATCAAAATTGAGTAAAGTGATACTTCTCCGCTGCTGATGTGCTCTTCCCGGCAGACGATTCTTGTTTGGCGACGTTGCTTCCATCGGGCTAAGCTGAGACGTCAGTTTGAGAAGTTGAATGTCACAGTTGTTGAGAAGAATAGAGGGATTATTGGGAGAAGACATGCGACGGTCTCTGTAGGAAAACGAGGAAACGTTGGGGATAGCTCTGATTGACAGGTTACCGAAGAGCCGAAAAGTCTTGACTGTTTCTCTGAAGTTGCCCATTCACTCGGAACATGCTTCTTCTCCTGTACGGTGTCACCGGGGAAGATGGCTGAGTAGTAGTCGTCGTTGAGTTGCTCTCTGTGGATCCGAGAAGTGCGCACATTGGAGCTGAAGGTGAAGAAAACAAATTTGAGAAGGGATAGAAAGAAACACACTGCACACAAGCTAATCGTTTGATACGGTACGGCAAAAGAATGTGAGATAGAGAAGGAAAGAAGCGAACAAAATGAACGAATAAAGTGTTAGTGTGAGCTATCTAAGTGATCTACGTGGTGGTGGTGGGCGGTGGTTAGATGACGGTGAGTTACGACACGAATGGGAATGTTGCACCGGGGACGCACCGATTGCCGGCGAAAGATTGGGTTCAAGGAAGTGAGACGCGGATCGGGATCGAGTCGAACGCATTGACGCCATTGAGATTATGGAGCTGAAATGTTCACGATCTTTAATATTTTATCTCTGAGCATGTTCGCCTACTTTGTAATGCTCAACCGTAGAGGAGTTTTTTCGCTAGCACATCCTTCATATCCCCGTTTCATAGACTCGATTAGCATGCAAGAAAACTGCCTCCATGATTCACAAACTTCCTCTTCTTCGCTCTTCTCGGCTGCTCGGGAACGGATCCTCAACATTTTTCGGATTCTGAAGTTCATGTTTCTGTCCCTGCCATGAGCACTGGCTTACTTGCTATCCTCTGTCACAACCCTCATGTACATTTTGCTCATGGCGATCGGAAGTTGTTGAGCAAATGGCGCCCAGTAGCAGTTGTCGTTGCCCTCATTCATGTAATGTCTGTAAACTCGATTTTGTTTTGATAATCGGACGAAAATTAGAAACCTATGCCGAGCTCCCAGGCGGAAGGATAGGGTTTTTATCATTTCTGGATCGCACTTGTGCACTTTGATTAGGATATTGAGGAAGTCGCGAACCTGGAATACGTGGATAAGGGTTAGAAAGGGATCTGAGACCGTATGAAAGAATTTTCTTACGGTATAGAACTCGCACGGAGTAGAACTGCGCGGAATAGAACCGCCTGAAATTGAGCTGTACCGACCTAGAACAACTCGAAGGAATTATTTCGTTGTACATTGTGAGGCCCTGAATTCTATTTCGTGCACTTGTTTTTTTTAGTACAGTTTCATTTCAGCCGGTCCTATTCCGCGCGAGTTCTATACCCTAGCAACCCCGCGTCAGAGGCTCATAGGGCTTTGACTGTAGGTCATCTAGCTTGGGAAAGGCGCCTGAAGGTGTTTGTCAAATACTGGCCACCAGACAAAGACCGGCAAACGACTCCATGCGTACGGCCTCTTGATAAATAGATACCAACCTGATTTATGATGTTAAGAAACTGAGCGTTCTCTTTGTAAGTGGCATGCATTGTCTCGGGAAGATCCACCAACGCCCACACCCAAGTAGGAGTCATTTCCGCGGATTTGAGCCATGCTTCGCTGAAATTTTCAAAATCATTATTCTCGGTTCTTTCTCCCTTTCTCACCTACCTGATAGCGTCATTCAAAAGTTGCGGATTGTGAGCGTTTATCGTATTCCACGTGTGAACAACGTGCTTCCGATGCGACGATAATTGGCGAGCCGACTGATTGCCCATCTTCAGATGTACGCATAGTCTGACAGATCTGTGATGCGGTGGAAATTAGAAAATGGGCCTAATCGTAAGCGTAAACGGAATGAATCAAAGAGACAGACACAGCTTCTGTTTATAGGCGCAAGTCGAGTCGAGTCGGAAGCAGCTATTTCACTATGCAAAATGGCTAGAAAAAGTGGAAAGTAAATGAGACAAGAATACGTGAGGTCTCATGCTAGAGAGTTGTGCATAATGATAAGTAATTAAATATGTATTTAGCTCTTTGGCGATTCATTTAATTTAACGATGGGCACTTTTTGACAAACGTCACATTTTTAAGACTTGATATAAAGAAGATTTGTTGTTATTTTCTCAAAGAAGAAAAGGGCATTGAAAATAACTTGTTTCCGTAGCATTTGAATATGGTGGCTCTAGGAGTAAACATTATTTTAAGCTGGTCCGGATGCGTTTATTATGTCGAAAAGGCGGTTTTCCATTATGGGAATGTGTTCCGCTTAATAGAGGGAGGGGAATGATTTAACTAAGTGGCGCTGCAGGATGATAAATAGAGGGATGTCTTGGCTCTTGTCACCAAACGAAGCGTGGGCTAGAGAAACGCCGCCCATCAAAAATGAGAAATATGATTGACGTAGTCGCCCAACGCATTTCTTCCGTTCTGGCAGCGTCTATCGTCTCGAAAGACGCGAAGGCGGTCTTTTGAATTGAAGCGGTCGGCTGTTCTACTTATTCGAAAGAAAAACAATTGTTGTCACATGTAACGAAAAAGAATGAAAACACGACAGCTCTTCTATTACCGAAGTCACGCATTATAGATGAGCGGCGAGTAGGAAGAGGTGATCTTTCCATTTCGGAAAAGGGAGAGGGGGCGCATTGTGTCTCTCAATGAAATGGGAAATCGAAACAGCCAATTCGATTATCTACGTCAAAAAAAAAAGAAGAGACAAGAATAAAATGAATACGCGTGGGAATGAAATACTTGCTCCAGAAAGCACTATCTTGCAAAAGCGATTATATTGAATGGAGGAAAAGAAAGATCGGATTGCGTTATTGTCTGCAAGAATGAAAGCAATTTACAAGGAAATACCCTTTCGTCAAAGTTCGTGATGAGTCAAGAGACACATTTGAAAAGGCAAATTTGTTGTGTCTACGTAGGGCTGGCTGTGGGAGCCTCGCGACCCGACGAAGAGTGTGCTCGTCGAGAAAAGAGACTTTGGGATGGATGTACGCGAGGCTGTAGATATGTATAGCCCTGAGGGCGTAAATCACATTTGCATTCCATTCCCTTCCATTCCATTCATTTCGTGCTCTTCTTTGTCGTCGCTCGCCGTTGTTTTAGGAAAGCACCGAGTGTCGCAAAGAACAAGACGTACAGGAAATGCAGTAGATTAACAAGAACCGCCCATTGAAAATGTGTGTGTGTTTTTGTGTGAGAATGTCTGTCCGTGTGCTCTTCATTTTTGGGATAGAAGAATGAGAGAAGGAATTGACCAGATGAACCAGAATAGGTTATGAGGCAAATTGGTGAAAAGAAGAAAAGTGTAACGAGAAAAAGCAATTGCAATTAGATTAGCGGATCGCATTTTTTTTTTCTGGTTTCAGGAAACAATGACTCGCAATTATGGGCATCCACTCCGAATACGCCAAGAGTTAACATGAGAGGAGGTCTCGAACGGAACATTCACACCAGGTATTAGAGTTTGGCAAATTCTGTTTTTAAACTCGATTCACAACTACCGTAGTCGAACAGACGGGCATGCTGGCATCTAAACGACTCTGGGACGTTTCGAAACTATTGCATTTTTAGTGGCAAATGTTCGGTAAATTTCGAAAAATTTTTCGTCACTATTGCGAACACGGCGACGAAAAATAGCACCACAGTTTCGTAACGTCTCGGTTTCGAACCGTCTTAGTTTCGAAACTTCCCAGTTTTGAAACGTCTTGTTTTGAAATGTCCCACAGTGTTAGTGAAGTGAAATTTTTGGCTCTGGAACGTGTCGAAACGTCTCAAAGCCGAAAAATAGGGGTACTCGCTTTTGTATCAGAATCGAACGCTTTTTTAAGCCTGTTAGTTGTTTCCTGTAGACGTCTTAATAGTCATTTTTCATCTCTTGCTAATCATATTTGAAAAGATTGGTAATGGGGTTATTCTCGAAATGGCAAAAAAACGGCAAAAAAACTGCGCAAAACTCGGAAATTGCTCCAATTTATCTGCAATTTTGGGAAATGAGGGGGAAAACTCTCCATTCCCACAAAATTTCAGACCAAAATATCGATTTTTAAGAAATATTGCTTTTTTTTCTGAAAATTCTTAAAATCGATATTTTTGTCTGAAATTATGGGGTAATGTCCGGGGGAATTTTTTCCAATATTTCTTAAAATTTCGGGTCAATCGGAGCAGTTTTCCCACAGTTTTTTCCGTTTTTTTTGCCATTTTACAATTTCTTGAATAACCCCATAAGACGGGAAAAATAACAGGTTCAAGAGAAATTCACAGGGTAGCAAAAAAAGGCTCCGCGACATCTTGAAAGCGGACGTTTCGAAACTTTTTTGCATTTTTGCGTAGCGAGTAAACATAGAAATACATGCCATTCTCAACTGAAAAATCGAAAATGAACGGTTTTTCGAGTGAATTCTTGCTGTCTACTGAATACACTTTCAGAGGTCTCGCTCGTATGGCCAATGACGAAGGTCCGGGCACAAGCAACTCTCCAACACAATCATACGGACGACTCCAGACCACTTCCTCTCCCTACCGTACTCATTTAACACATCGGTTTCGACGTGGCTACAGCAATGCAGAATTGCTTCGCGATTTCACCAGAATGATTCGCGATACACCGCGAAATCTGACACGAAACAATACACAGGGAAACGGTGAGCATGTCGATTTCGGAGATCTCGAACGGGATCCTGACGTGGATTTACTTCTCTCGAAAGTCTGTTTTGAATGTGTTTACGTGGAACCGAAACATTCAGCGATGCCGAAAGCGAACAAAGTGTTCATCTCCACGTTTGTAGGCGAAATGTATCTGAATTTGGTGTCGACTTCTGGAGAAGTTATGAAGATTATTCCGATATATAAAAATGCAGAAAAGACGAGAAGAAATCTTGTGGAAGGCGCAAAGCACGAACCGATTACTATAGAGTGCTTGGATGCCGCATTCGTCATGAAAAGTGGAATTACGATTGTGATTGGTGCTGACCACACAACTCAAATGTATGGAGGAAATAAGAAGATCGCACCGATTTTTATACCCGAAATCAGCAACAAGCGACAGAGCAGAAATTATCGATTGTTTCAATTTGCAAACAATCGAGTTGCGGCAATCAACGAGATGCACATGATTGTGTTGGAAATCCCCAAAACTGTCATCTGTGAATCAACGAATCAAATAATGAAAACGTGTTTCCTAAATTTTGAACGTGAATTTGCTCGTAAGTTGCTCATCAAATGGAGATCAGTGAAACGAGATGTCGACTTGGATCGGTTGGACTTGGAGCAAAGAGAACTCGCCGACGTTGTCATGTTTATGCTCGAAAATGTCGGTGTTCGCTTGATCAATGTATCGGAGCCGGAAAGAGCGCCAACTCCGGAAGAACGCGGAGGAAAGCAGATGAGACCCCGCGTTTCTGAAGCAGAGGTGACGGAGATGATGAAGGATTTCTTCCAGGAAATGGCGTTCAGACAAAAAGCCGATTTTCCGCTCGTTCATGAGGATCGACGTCAGACGTTAGTTGAATATCACATCGAATTCGAACAAAACAATTTCTCGGATTTTTTAAATGATTTTTACAACAAAAAGATAGAAGACCACGAGCAGGGGTGGGACAAAAAAAAAGTTACCAAAAAAAAAACTTTTTTTTGTCCTCAAAAAAATTACCAAAAAAAAAAAAATTTTTTTGTCTCCAAAAAAAGTTACCAAAAAAAAAAACTTTTTTTGTCCCCCAAAAAAATTACCAAAAAAAAAATTTTTTTATTGCTCTCAAAAAAATTAACAAAAAAACAAAAAAAAATTTTTGTCTTCAAAAAATTTACCAAAAAAACAAAAAAAAATTCCAAAAAAAAAGTACGTATTTCTGCCATTTAAAAAGAAATTTTCCAAGTTTTTGTTGAAAATTAGAGGTTTTTGTCAATTCGGAGCATATACTGAATAAGTTTTTGCCCAAAAACCGGAACTTTTTTTCGCCTCCGTGGCTCTAAAAAAAATTTTTTTTCCTGCGGCGCATCATCAAAAAAAAAAAAAATTTTTTTGGTCTGACTCTTACCATCGAAAAAAAAAGCAAAAATTTTTTTGTCTCATCCACATCCTCAAAAAAAAACAAAAAATTTTTTGTCTCATCCAAAAAAAACCCGAAAAAACAAAAAAAAATCGAAAAAAAATTTTTTTTTTTTGGTCTTATCCCTGATCACGGGGAGTACACGAAAATCGTGGCCGTGTCCTAGGAAACCGGCGGCCAGACTTTTTTTTTGTTGTTGTAAAATTTGGCAAAAATCAGGGAAATTGTTTTTTGTATGCTTATGGACCTATTCACAAAAACGGAAAAAAAAGAAAGAAAAAACGGAAAAAAAATTGCTGGAAAATCGGAGAATGCTCCGATTGACCTGAAATTTTGGGAAATATTGGAAAAATTATCCTGTACACGCTCAAAAAATTTTGGACATGTCGATTTTAAAAATTATCGATTTTTTTCTGAAAACTGAGCGTGTACAGGAAAATTTTTCCCAATATTTCCGAAAATTTCAGGTCAATCGGAGCATTCTCTGATTTTTCCCGAAATTTTTTTCCGGTTTTGTGAATAGGTCCATTACTTTTGAAAATGTAGACAAAAAAAAGAAAAAAATTCGCAATTTTTCCCTCTCTTTTTAGTGTGTTCACCGTGGATTTTGATTCGACTGGTGAAGGATCTCAACACGCGCGTGATCTCTTCAATGCATTACATTCACAGTGCGAAGAATGGACGGGAAACACATTGGTCCGCATTTTGCTCATGAAGCTTGTACCGTACACCTACATTTTGGCTAAAATCCTAAACTATCGCGATTACGAGAAATACTATTTGGATATGTTCGGTTCATTCCTCGAACAGGTTACTATCGAGTTTAAATGCACCGAAGAGGGGTATAACAAGTATCTGGAAACCGTGCCTCCTCCTACCACTTTCTGGAGTTTCTACGACATTATTGCACACTTGATTGACGAGAGAACAACTTCTGGAGATATTCAAAAAATGCCGACAGAGGTGACGAAGAACTGTGCCCAGCTGCTCACCATTTTGGCGTCGGGACGTGACCTCCTTCATAACGACATGGATTTGCAAATGTGGATTGGAAAAGACTGGGCACAACGACTCGGACTCTCCAGAGAATCATTAAAATCGTTCCGAACTATTCTCCGAGACACTCGATCTAATGCGCCGTGTCGAGCCGCCAATCTGATGAAGCTGTTCAAAATCGAGGTTGATCAGAGTGACTACTTGATTATCGCGCCAAAGATTCTCTGCATGAAGTACCAGACTGACGCGTTTGCCGGCATGACGTCAATTGTTCCGACGAGGTGTGTGCATCCGAATATGGAAGAAATGAGGAGCATCACTGGGATGAGATGGAAACATGATATTCGGAAAAGAAACGTGCAGATGATGCTGGATTCGTCTCGCCCTATTCTTATTGCTACAAATATTTTGTAAGTTTCAAATTATAATTTTTTGTGGCTCCGCGACGTTTCAAAACCGAGTATTTTCGAAAAATTCCTCCATAATTTTTGGGCAGTTCTATTCCGGCTCGCCAATTTTCAGATACCCTAAACCAGGGGTGGGACAAAAAAAAAATTTCCACAAAAAAAAAAAACTTTTTTTGTCCTCAAAAAATACCAAAAAAAGTTACCAAAAAAAAACTTTTTTTGTCCCCCAAAAAAGTTACAAAAAAAATTAACAAAAAAACAAAAAAAAAATTTTTTGTCCTCAAAAAATTAACCAAAAAAACAAAAAAAAAATTCCGAAAAAAGTACATATTTCTGCCATTTAAAAAGAAATTTTCCAAGTTTTTGTCTAAAATTAGAGGTTTTCATCAATTCGGAGCATATACTGAATAAGTTTTTGCCCAAAAACCGGAACTTTCTTTCGCCACCGTGGCTCTAAAAAAATTTTTTTTGCCTGCGGCGCATCATCAAAAAAAAAATTGTTTGGTCTCACTCTTACCATCGAAAAAAAAATCAAAAATTTTTTGTCTCATCCAAAAAAACCCGAAAAAACAAAAAAAATCGAAAAAAAATTTTTTTCTGCCCTAAACTCGTGTAGATAGGTCCGATTTCATTTCTGCGAGGAACACACTATCTCATTTTGTCTGGTTTCTCTGACGTGTTGTGTTTTCATGTCCTCTCACTTCTCTCTCAGCGGTCGGCCACACTATTGGTACACAAGTTATTGGTATACTCGGTATAAAACGCTGAAAACTCGCTCCAATCGAACAAAAAATTTCGCATGCATTTGGAGTGAGACTCTGAGAAAATAGAGCGAAACCTCGGTCACGGTCTCTCAATTTTCTGCACTCTCTCGTCGCCCACGTGGCCGCGTCCACCACTGTGCGAAGGGAGCGCGTTTGCAGCGCTCCGTGCTGAGAATAAACAAGCGTGGTCAGAGAAAAAGAGAGAGTGTGTCTTTCTTGGAGAAACGGGCGGCCAAAGAAACGAGAGAGTGCGTCTAATGGACCTATTCATTTGAATTAAAATGAATTTTTATGTCATTTTAATTCAATTCATTACAACATATTAATTAATTAACCTGAATTTTCCTGAACCATTGAGTTTGAGCCTTTCTGCAAATCGTGTCGAGACATCCTTGCCAAATAAATACATGCGCCTTTAATTTGTACTCCGAGTGGACAAGATGACGAAAAAATATGGCATAAAGTGCAGATCGGACCCTAGTTATTAAAGGCGCATGCATTTATTTGGCCAGGGGGTCTCGACACGATTTGCAGAAAGGCTCAAACTCAATGGTTCAGGAAAATTCAGGTTAATTAATTAATATGTTGTAATGCATTGAATTAAAATGACATAAAAATTCATTTTAATTCAAATGAATAGGTCCATAACTGGAGACGGATCTATCCATTGGCAGACCTATCTACACGAGTTTAGGGTACTTGAAATAGCAGCCAAATAGCGACCAAATGGCGGCCAGATAGCCGCCAAATAACAGCCAAATAGCCGCCAGGCAGATGACAAGCACCTGCCAATTATGGAAGAATGAGCTATGTCTGGCGGCTATACATACTTTCTATAGCCGACAACTCACGGGTTCTGACGTTTGCTATGCTTTGCAGAAAAGGGGCGGGGCCATCGACCTGTGTCGACTTTGTTTACCCATAATTGTCAAAAACCCCAATTTTTTTTCAATCGAGTAATGAAAACATGAGTTTTGTTTGCAATGACTGGTTTTGAAACGTCGCGGAGCCTTTTTTGTAAATAGGAGCAATAATTGTTTTGGTGGCTCTGGGACGTTTCAAAACTTTTTTGCATTTTTTCGTAGCGTTTTGTTTGCGTTTTTTTTTTTTTGCTTTTATCAATTATTTGTATTTTTATGGAAATTTAAATACACTAGTACGCCGCAAAAATGCAAAAAAGTATTGAAACGTCCCAGTTTTGAAACGTCTTGTTTTGAAACGTCCCAGAGCCGTTTTGGTTCATTTCAATTTCAGACGAAAAAGCGAAGAAGAGAACATGAAAGAACTACAGGATCGTTTCCTAACGCAAACTTCGTTCCGAACCTTCAGCCAGCCATTCGGTCGTGGATTCTTTGAATTCCGAACAGCTCTTCCCTCTCTCCTCACCAGTCTTCACATTCCACGTCTTTGTGTCGGTGGAATGGTCTATCCAGCTCGAGTGACATGCGATCCGCCCACAACAGACCTCTTCAAACTTTGCACCGAATGGGGCAACTTTTACAACGCAGTTGCGGCCGCTCTCCGATTGGGATCAAGTGATACGGTTCTAATTGACAACGAATGGATTGTGATGGCGTCGAAGAACATCAAATCGACGGCTGTCGTTGGAGGAATGACGCTCGGATTGGGTCTGAACGGACATCTCGCCAACTTCAACATGTATCATGCTCATCAAATGCTCTCCACTTTTGATAAATTCAATTCAGTTGCACTGCTGATCGGACTGTCGGCCTCCAAGTTCAAAACGTGCGATAATCAAATCCACAAGATTCTCGCCACATATTTGAGTTTTCTAATGGGACCAACTCCGCTGGAAATAAAGTTGGACTTTACGATTCAAACTGCCGCAGTTTGCGGACTAGGATTGCTATTCGCCGATTCGGGTAACATGAATATTGCGAAGAAACTTGTGAATGAAATTGGAAAAGCTCCCAATAAAGAGGATGAGCCTGTAACGGACAGAGCAGCGTACAAATTGTGCGCCGGATTTGCATTAGGCCTCATCATGCTCGGAAAGGGAAATGGCGCAGCTTCGGCTGTTATTCCGTTCAAACAGAACATCCCACCGCTCTCAAAACGTTTGATTTACATGATGAAGGGAATGAGAAGAGATCAGTGCGTCTTCCTACCCCAACCAGCTGCTCCAATCGTCAACGAAGTCACGAATCTGCCATTCTCGAACGGAGGATTGATGTCATCGAATCAAGTGGCGAATCATGTGAAAGAAGGCGACAATGTCAACATTCATCAGTCCGCCGAGCCGGCCACCATTGCTCTTGGCTTAATGTTTATGAAAACGCACAACAAGTTCATCGCAGAGTCACTTTCTCTCCCGTCCACTATCACTGAATTGGAGAGACTCAGACCCGATACGATCTACTCTCGAGTGCTCGGACAGTGTCTTGTCATGTGGAATGATATCAAACCAACGCAGGAATTCGTTAAAAATCTGATTCCCCAAGTGATTCAAGATTACGCAACTGCAGCTCTTCATTTTGGAATTCCGGTCAGAAGAGACGAAGATGGAGAGGAAATTCACGAGGCGCTCGATGATAATGAAGAAAAGTATTGGGCTGATATTGTGGATCGAGTCACAATTTCTCAGACATTTCTCTATACAATCTCTGCCGCTTGTATGGCTATTGCTTTGAAGTACTCGTCGTGTGGAGGACCAAAAGAGCATAATGTGGTGAATGCGGCTTTTCGGGTTATTGTAAGTGAATTGTAATTGTGGGAAAAAAAAATTAAGGCTTCCATTCGGACGAAAAAGAAGCGGACGAATTTCGTCCGCTGTTCGTCCGCGGTTCGTCCGGTTCGTCCGGTTCGTCCGAGGTCGGTCCGCTTCGTCCGTTTTTTCTTCTTGTTAGTTTTTCTTTTTGTTTCTGTTATATTTTGTTTTCAAAAGCTGTTTTTGTTCTTTTTTCTTTAAAATATCAACAGAAATGTCTTGTTTCTGCTATCAAAAATTCGGAAAAAAATTAAAAAATTTGTTTTTGCAAAGCTAATTCTACATAAATTTGCAACCGCTTACATTTTCAATGTCAGAATTTTTAAAGAGAGTGCCATAAATTAAAATTCCCAGCCAAATAGAGCGTGGCGGACGAACCGGACGAAACGGACGAACCGGACCGTCCGCGGACGAACCGGACGGACGGCGGGCGGACGGACGGACGAACGGATGGACCGGACGGATGAAAATTGGTCCGAATGGAAGCCTTAAAAAGAATAGAACGGTGACCTACAGTAAACCAAAAAAAAGGGGAAAATTTTCAAAAAAAAATTCCAGTTACATGGAAAAGTTCCAAGTTTTCCTCAAAAATTTTAGTTTTTTGTCAATTCTGAGTCCGTGAAACTGGTAGAAAAACAATTTATGGAACTGGTAGGCAAAAGTCGGTGGAACTGGTAGAAAAAACCCGTAGAACTGGTAGGCAAGCAATCCGTGGAACTGGTAGAAAAAAATTATGGAACTGGTAGACAAAAGTCGGTGGAACTTGTAGGCGAAAATCCCGTGGAACTGGTAGGAAAAACTCCGCGAAACAGGTAGAAAAAAACCCCATAGAACTGGTGAACAAAATCTGTAGAACGGGTAGAAAAAAACGACATGGAACTGGTAGACAAAATTTATTAACTGGTAGGCAAAGTTCCGTGGAACTGGTAGGCAAAGTTCCGTGGAACTGGTAGGCAAAAGTCCGTGGAACTGGTAGAAAAACAATTTATAGAACTGTTAGGCAGAAGTCCGTGGAACTTGTAGGCAAAAATCCCTCGGAACTGGTAGAAAAAGTCTGTGGAACTGGTAGGAAAAACCCCGTGGAACTGGTAGAAAAACAATTTATAGAACTGTTAGGAAAAGTTCCGTGGAACTGGTAGGAAAAATACTGTGGAACTTGCAGAAAAAAAGTCATGGAACTGGTACACAAAACCCCGTGGAACTGTTAGGAAAGAAATCCATGGAACTGGTAGAAAAAACCCCGTAGAACTGTTAGGAAAGAAATCCGTGGAACTGGTAGACAAAAGTCCATGAAACAGGCATAAAAACCCCGTAGAACTGGTAGGCAAAAGTCGGTGGAACTGGTAGAAAAAAAACCCGTAGAACTGGCAGGAAAGAAGTCCGTGGAACTGGTAGAAAAACAATTTATAGAACTGTTAGGCAGAAGTCCGTGGAACTTGTAGGCAAAAATCCCTCGGAACTGGTAGAAAAAACCCCGTAGAACTGTTAGGAAAGAAATCCGTGGAACTGGTAGACAAAAGTCCATGAAACAGGCATAAAAACCCCGTAGAACTGGTAGGCAAAAGTCGGTGGAACTGGTAGAAAAAAAACCCGTAGAACTGGCAGGAAAGAAGTCCGTGGAACTGGTAGAAAAAAGACTGTGGAACTGGTAGAAAAAAGACTGTGGAACTGGTAGACAAAAGTCCGTGGATCTAATAGAAAAAATTCCACCAAAAAACCCAAAAAACCGAAAAAAAAACAAAAAAATGCCCGAAAAAGTATGTTACCATTCACGGAGTGATTTAGGCCACGCCCCTAAAAATGTTTATCTCGTTTCCTTTTTTTTTTTGGAAAAGCCGGCGGAGCAGATTCATCGCGCTTTCTTATTTGGGTTACTGTAGGTCGCCGCTTTATTTTTTTTTTCGACATAACGTTTTGAGAGGGTATCACATTTCTAGGAATACTACACAAAGATTGTCCTGCCCGACGGAAAATCCACCAAAGATATGGGAAGTGTCCGAATGTGCTTCCACGCGGGTGCCTACACTCGATCAAGCTGCCTGTCAATGCTCATCACAGCTATGTCTATTGTTCGTTATTTTTTTTTTCTTTCCTTTTTTTGTCTTCTAACACGTACCCTTTCAGCTGCGCGTCGGCACTGCAGATCTGGAAGTAATGCGGTACGCCAGACTGTTGAGGCTTTGTGATAAACCGGAAAGCGATTGGATTGCGATGGGCAAGAAGCACTTTGAGCAGATGGTTTCGCATCAGGCTCTCGGTATTCTATTGATGGGCGAGGGACGATATGCGTTCAAAAAAGACGACATCTCGATTGCGCTCACAATCATTTCCACGTTCCCCACCATTCCGCAAAGTGTTTCTGACAATTCGTGAGTTTATTTTTTGAATGTTTTGTCGAAAAAAGAGGGAGAATAGAACTGCCTAGAAGGGAGCTTTCGTCCAAAATGTTGGATTTTTTTTAAAGTTTTATCCATTTTGTTTGGCTTGATAAATATTATTGTCAAAAATATAAAACGGTTACCTACAGAAATGAAAACAATACTTTGGGAACCTCACCCGCCGATTTGAAGTTGGTGTGAAAAGTTGTTTGGCTCTGAGAAGAGGAATTTTAACAATGTGTTTGTGAAATTTGACAGATATGATGGATGAGGATGAGCCACGCCCCCTTCGTCTAAAGCAAAAAAAAAACAAGGAAAAAACGAAGATGAAAAAAATGTTTTTTCTTCTCCATAAAAATTGTGTTTTTCGGGTTACTGTAGATCACCGTTCGCCAGTCTTTTTTGATGGATGCGTTCATTTCGTATCACATTTTTGAGAAATAGCTTATCACTTTTTAGATTCAAAATACTACTAAAGAAAGAACAGAAAGGTACTTTTATTTAAAGGGGGTGCCAACTTTCTGGGGAAAGTGGCTTAAAATATACTCCTGGATGGGGGATTTACGAATATCAAATCGAAATCGAACGAAAAAAATTTTCTGATTTTTGGCGAATTTTACAAAAAAAAATAGAAGACCACGGGGAGTACACGATTTGGCGCGAAATTCAAACGCCATTTTTCTTTTTCATCATTTTTCTCCCGTCATTTTCCAATATTTTTTTTGGGAAATATATTACAAACATCATTTCGTGATTTCAGATAGCAAACTAATGCGTGTTGATCACAAAATTAATGATAAAACAAATTCGAAACAAAATTCTCATACCTTTAATTTTTTCCCGTTTTCCTGCTCACTTCCGCATTAAAATCACTCTTTTATCTGCAACTTTTATATTCGAGGAAAAATTTTCACCGGAATATATTCAGAACGTTGAATCGAACAACAGGCAAATACCGATTTTTCGATATTCATGACTAAAATGTGTTTTCGCGATTATCTAAAATTTTAATAAGCGATTAGAGCATGATTTATCGAAAATCGATGATAAAAACGAGGAAAATTATGGACCTATTCAGTACAGGAAAAAAACCGATTTTCGTGGTTTTTTCCCTATGCAAAATTGAGGAAAAAAGACAAAAAACTACAGTAGTCGGAGGTTTTTTGACGTAAACAACTTATCGTGTCGAGACCGGCCGATGAAATAACTCTATGCGCCTTTAAATTTCAACCAAATTGCCATTGAAAATTAAAGGCGCATTGCATTTTTCACTGCCGGGTCTTGACGCGATGGGTTTTTTTCCTGGAAAACAACTTGCATAGGGAAAAAAACAGCGAAAATCGGTTTTTTTCCTGCGCTGAATAGGTCCATTACAAGAAAAATAAATATTTCTCGTGAAAATGGAATTTTCTAGAAGCCGCGGCCGCGGGTTTCCTAGGCCACGGCCACCATTTTTTCGTGTACTCCTCGTGGTCTTCTATTTTTTTTTGTAAAAATCATAAAAAATCAGAGAAATTTTTTTGTGCGATTTCAAAGTGATATTCGTAAATCCCCCACCCAAGAGTATATTTTAAGCAACTTTCCCCAAAAAGTTGGCACCCCCTTTAAATATTTAGTTTTTTTCACTATTATCGGTTCAATATTCTTACCAAGAATCTTAAATTAACACTTTTAAAATCGTTGCAGACACTACCATCAACCACTACGATTCTTGTGGAGTTTGGCAGTCGAACCGAGACTGCTTGTCCCTTACGACTGCGGTGAGAGTTGTGTCGTCGAGGTCGACGTGACGATTACATTGAAAAAGAAGGACAAGAATAAGCAGCAAATTGTGTACAAACAGACGGCTCCGTCACTTCTTCCACCCCTCGAAGATCTTCATTCGATCTCTGTTGGAGGTGGAAAATACGAGATGGTCCATATCAAGTTGCAGACTGAAGAAGAGCTGAAAGTGATGAAAGATGTGATGTCGGTTGGTCATGGACGCATTATGATCAAGAAGTTTAAGGTGAACACGTAAGTCTTGCGTCGTTATTATTTATGTTTTCAATTTTCTTGCAAGCTACAGTAATCGAATATACGGAGAAACCGGGGCCAAGCCCACTTCTCACTTTTGTTTTGCGGGCGGTAGAGCTGTTTTCACGCAAGAAAATTTAAAAGACAATCTATAAAAATGATGGATTCGTGGCGGAGTGACAATTTTTTGCACGTTTTTATTCGAAAAATGAAGAAATATTATGTATTCGTGAATGAGCGACAAACCGCGGTGAATTGTGGGGCAAAAGTTGGCTGGTCTCGCCACGATTTTGACAGACTACGGTTAGCGCGAAAAATATGTTTTCTTCGTTTGTTTTTAATAAAAACGCGATTTGTCGCCTTTTGACTAGCATTTTTTCACTATTAAAATTTTTTGTGTAACCTGGAATGAGTAATTTCGATTCAAAGACTTATTTTGTTGAGAAAAAACTATGAAAATGCGTTTTAATTAAAAAAAATAATAATATATTTATTTTCGCGCTAACCGTAGTCTGTCAAAATCGTGGCGATACCAGCCAGCTTTTGCCCCACAATTCACCGCGTTTTTTCGCTCATTCTCGAATCCATAATAACTGAAGATATGAAAAGATCTCCCATTTTCACGTGAAATGTCACTCCGTCACGAATCCAGCATATCAATTCAGTATTCTTGCCGGCTACAGTAAGCAGTGGCGCGAACCATCGAAGCTCCGTCCGTCCCCTCAGGTTTTTTGAACTGAATTCAGCTGAACGCAGTGCAAACATGTGAGCGGGTGTGTCACCGAGTCACCGAGACCCTGGCAAAACCGGGGAAAAGTTGCAAGTCTGCGGCCCACTTTTTACTGTTTTTTCAACACTTCCAGTACAAAACGTCGTGCAGCAGTTGCAAAAGGGGGCGGGGCCTTTTCCGGCGATAATACTTTAAATAAACATTTGTTGTTCTTTCAGAGCAAATGAAAAGCTGGCGCAGGCGACGTCACTCTACGAACGTCCGTTGAATCTTATGGAAATGTTACAAAATCCTAGAACTTCCTATGGAATCGATGAAGTTGAAGTTAAGGAAATGATTGAAAAATTGGACGAACAGATCAACCTGAACAGTTCTGATCAGTACCCGAATGTTCAAGTTCAATTGAGCACAGTCAGAGACACAACCGAACGGACACTGATCGATCTGGCTCAGCTTGAAAGGAAATCGTTGCGATTGCTCGGGGATAGTCTTGATCTGTAAGCTTTTCAGTGAGAATTTGTTAATGAAAGTTATATTTTTCAGCTGGACAGATGAGGTGAACGCGGCAAATGGTATTCACGCGTTGGCCGACAATCTTCAGTCTATTCGTATTTGACCGGTGTTTTTGCAACCTAATGTTTTTCGCATTAAAAATTTCGTGTATTCTGAACATTGAGACGTTTATATTTATTTTCCTGCAAATGAACTATTTTCCGTTTTTTTTTTTGTGAAATGTCGAATGTACCTTCCCATTCAAGAAAACTGATCCTGGAAACGTGGCGAAATTAGACTGCGCAAGAAACTGGGAAAGTTTTCTTGCATATCGACTCAGTTTTCGACTCACAATCTACCACGTGTGAGGTTCGACCTGTTTCTATCTTGGATACTGCGAACCAAGTTGCACGATCCCTTCCGATAGTGGACCATGCTCGTTTTGCCTCGAGTATGCCAATTCTTTGTTGTAATTTTATGGACTTCTTCAAGGGAAAAAAACAAGTTGTTTTTCCCTATTCATAAATAGAATCTATTATCAATTCAATATTCTTGCCGGCTACAGTAAGCAGTGGCGCGAAACATCGAGGCTCCGCCCCATAAGGTCTTTTGAACTGAATTCAACTGAATTCAACTGAACGTAGATCAAAAAATGTGAGCGGGTGTGTCGCCGCAGACATGTGTCGTTATGTCTGCGTCTATTATAAAACTTTCGCGGGCGCCTATGGTAGCCGGCAGGAATATTGAATTGATAATAAAACGGCCGATTCGAATAATTATCGTGGCTGGATGAGATTCATTTCATTTCACGTATAGATTCAACGTGAACTGAAATAATTTGCAAACCAAAATGAAAATCGCATAGCGTTGAGTTCAGCGGAACGTGTTTGATCATTTTGGCGGGCCGACAATAAACGATTTTCCAGTTTCATGACTCCGTCCTCACGCAGTTTACGAATCCCATCCAGACACAATCGGTCGAACTTCCTATTTCAATGCATGAAATTTCGAGCTCCCATCGACGAAGGAAAAAGCTAGCATAATTCTTCGAACGAAAAAAAAACTTAACGACCCAGAAGACAGTTCAGCTTATGTCCAACAATTTTATTTGTAGCAAAAACAAATTTATTCCTCGTCGTCATTAGCTCCGGCTCCGTCTCCCTTTCTGAGAGTGCGTCGCTTGACACGTCCTGGGCGGCCACCTCCGTATGGGGATTGGAGGGAGAAGTCGATGTGCTTCTGGGAGTCCAAACGGACAATGAAAGATGGGACATCGACGACTTGTCTACGAACACTGAAAAGAAACAATTCTTCAGATGTTACTAGCAAGTAATAATTTCAAATAAGCCAAAAACTTACCGGATATGGTGCTGCTTGATCAAGATACGGGCGTGGTGGATAGACTTGGCAAGTCCAAGCTTGAAAACCTGGGTTTGGAGTCTGCGCTCAAGGAAATCCTCGACCTTAAGTCCGAGCACGTAATCGAGCTTCATCTTGGTCTCATCCAACACACCGATCTTGACGAGACGGCGGAGGAGGGCATTTCCCTCGAAAAGACGCTTCGGGTCCTTGTCCTCGAGAGTGAGAAGCTCACGAGCGGCCTTACGGACCTTAGCCAAAGTGTACTTGACACGCCACACCTCACGCTTGTTCTTGAGTCCGAAGGTACCGATGAGCTTGAGCTCCTAAAACAATTAAACTTGCATATGCATTAAATTTAAAGTTCAAACCTGGTCGAGACGCTCCTTCTCAAACGGACGGCGTGGCGACTTGGTAACCTTCGATTGCACTGTCCTCAGACGTGGCATAGTTGAACCCTGAAGCAAAATTAAAACTAATAATCTTTTTTTTTTTTTTGAAAAATAAAAAAAAACGAAGATGCGGTCAAAAATCAAAAATATCAAGTTTAACAGGTTCAAGCGAATAGAAATTAGTAAATTCAATATCGAATATCATTATTTTCCAATAAAAATTTTCAAAAATTCAGTGAGAAAATAAAAGAAAAAGAAAAAATAGAACTCCGGCCCAAAATCGCAATCGCATTTCATTGGGTAGTACGGTGAAAGCGCTGCGAGACCCAACAGAGAAAATAGCTGCGCCTTTAACATTCTCGTCGTCTCTCGCCTCCTCACTACACATTTTCTCTAGCTCATTTCTCCGATTTCTGTTTTTTTTCTCGGGATTTTAAACCGTTTTTTGGTTTATTTTCACGTAAATTAATTCAATTAATTAGGAAATTTATTCTATTAGACCGGCATATTCGTGTATTTTTTAAACCCTCGTTTTCCAATCTTGCCAATTTCACGTTTTTTGTATTTTTTTCCGCATCAAAAAATGAATAATTTGTCAAATTGCTTCGAGATGTTTTCTCGTAAAGGGTTTGAATACTGGACTCCCTTTACGCGAAAATTCTGAAAACTCAATATCACTGCTGATTTTCTAAGGTCTTTATTTCTGAAACTTGTAACGGGAACGTATTCAAATTTTCAATGCGAGTATTTCAGAAAATGGATTTGCCTGATCCATATCTTCCGGGAGCAATAAGTTTGTTCGAGCAGCTCGACAAAAAGCTTTTAGTAGTTCTGCGTGACGGACGGAAACTGATAGGATTCCTTCGATCAATTGATCAATTTGCCAATTTGATATTGGAAGATGTCGTCGAGAGGACATTTGTGGACAAGTTTTTCTGCGAAACGAGTCAAGGATTCATGTTGATTCGAGGAGAAAATGTAGAGCTGGCTGGAGAAATCGACGACAATATTCCGACGAACTTAACCCAGGTAGAAAATTTGTAAATTTATGTAGAATAAAGTTAAGTGTTTTTTCAGGTATCCCCAGAAGAGTTTCGCATGATCGAAGATGATTTTCTGGCTCGTAATCCTCCAAAAAGTTTGAAACGACCAACAGCGGCGGAGGAACACGAAGCCTGAAATGTTTGATCGCATTTTACCGGCTTCTTTGGTATGATTAATGAAAACTAAAGTATCGAGTTTTATTAAAAATCCGAAATGTATGATTATTTTCTAGAAACTAGCCATAAAATATTTTTCTCTGGTCGAAATGCGGTACTTTAATTTTCATTTTTTTCATATTCCATCATCCCTGTGCTGGAAAAACCAATTCACGGGTTTTGTTAATTCATTTATTTATTTTTCTCTGCCCTGGGATAACCAATCTGTTCCTACATTTCCCATTCTTGTGCTAATGTATCTATCTCACAGTAATTCCCATTTTCACCTAACTTCTCACAGTAATCTTGAAAAATAAAAAATTGAATCCTAAATTCCGTGTTTTTTTCTGTTCAGCCAGTCGAGTTCTGAAATTATATCCGGACTATTTGTTTTCACTATTCTCAATTCTTTTATTTTCTTTTCCAGTACAAAAGCCATCCTGGTAGGTGAAGAAACACATTTTTGTATATAAATTGTTAAATATATGTGTGAGTCTTTGTTTTGATATTCTTTAAAGTTAAAAAAAAATATTTTTTTGATGTGCGCCCAGCCGCGCTCGCCAAATTGTATTTTTGTTGGTTTTCACCTAATGCATATATTGTGTTTTTAATCGAGTTGCGACATTAAATAAGACATGAAACTCCGCCCACTTTTTTCACGCGAACATTAAATTTTAGTGAATTTTTAATTTTTACGACAAATAAAGTGGGCGGAGTTTCACGTTTTGATTTCGCAACTCGATTGAAAACACAATAAGATCTTTGTTTTTTTTTCACAAAAATCGTTTAACTGAATAAAAAGTGTATTGTTTTTCAATCGATTCGCGACGCCAAGAGGTCAAACTCCGCCCACTTTTTTACGTAAAAATTCAAAATTCACTAAAATTTAATGTTCGCGTGAAAAAAAGTGGGCGGAGTTTGACCTCTTGTCGTCGCAACTCGATTGAAAACACAATATTTTGGACCAAAAACTGGATTTTTTAATTAGTCGCACATCGTCTGTTCGTAATTTAATTATACGCTTCATTTTTTCCGTCATTTTAACATAGAAATGCAAGCAGTTTCTCCTAATTTTAAATACTTAAAAAATGAAGTTTTTTATAATGGGGCTATTCTCGAAACCAGCAAAAAATTCAGCGAAAATTCGGAGAATGCTTCGATCGATCTGAAACTTTGGGAAATCATTTAAATATTACATCCGGTCATTCCCTAAAAATTTCAGACCAAAATATCGATTTTGAAAATTTACAAAAATGAAAATCAATATTTCGGTCTGAAATTTTCAGGGAATGTCCGAGAGTATTTTTTAAATGATCTCTCACAATTTCAGACCGATCGGAGCATTCTCCGCATTTTCGCTGAATTTTTTTTGCTTGTTTTTTTTTCCATTTTTTGCTTTTTTGCTGGTTCCGAGAATAACCCCATTAATTTCTCGCCGGTTTTGCATAATTTTTGCTCGATATTATCCCTACTGTGTGAAAAAGTGAAGAAATAAAGGTTTTAGGTGAAAAAAATTTAGCGACGAAAATAAAAATTTTGAAGTACTGAGTGCGGCGGAGCGCATTTGCTTCGCTCAGGGAATATTTGGCTATTAGCCGTCGAACGCGGCGACTTTCAATTTGAAAAAAAAAGACACAGAAAGAATGGCTCCGCCCCCTAAATATTTCATAAACGTGTCACAAATTTGCATTCACTTGTGTCAAACGGATAAATATCGCACTTTGCAGTCGTGTCCGTCCTTCCCGCACTTGTCCGTTGCCCTCATCGTCTGCGTCTTGACACTCTCATTTCTTTGCAAAGCCGCCTTTTTGACACGTTTTCTCGAACCCAAAAAATGCACAACGTGGTTTTTGTCCTCGGCCCTCCAGGCTCTGGAAAAGGAACAATCTGCGCCAAAATTCAAGAGGTAAATTCATAAATATATAGCTTATCTTGTGTACAGGACCGGTTGTACTTCGCCAACACTGATCTTATACAAAAACGGACCTTTACACAAGATATTAGGGTATGTCAAAGTTTGCTTCTTTCTTGTTTTCATCATTTCCTTTTACGGATTCCCTATTGTGTTTTCAATCGAGTTGCAATATGAAAACATAAAACCCCGCCCACTTTTGTGCGCGCGACCACGCATACACAGTGCTTTTTGAAGAGACGCAGACAGAAAAAGCTAGCTCGATTGAAAACACAATAATGGACTTATTCATTTGAATTAAAATTAATTTTTATGTCACCTTTATTCAATGCATTACAACATATTAATGAATTAATCTGAATTTTCCTGAACCATTGAGTTTGAATTTTTCTGAAAATCGCGCCTAGCCATCCTGGTCAAATAAGTAAACTTATTAATGGACCTATTCAAAGTACTGTAGAAAAACGGAAAAAATGACAAAAAACTGGGAGAAAACTCGGAAAATGCTCCGATTGGTCTGAAATTTTGGTAGAAACTGTCAAAAATGCTTCCGGACTTTTTCAGAAAATTTTGGACCAAAATATCGATTAAAAAAATATTGATTTTTTTTTCTGAAAATTTTCTAAAATCGATATTTCGGTCCAAAATTTTCTGAGAAAGTCCGGAAGAATTTTTGACAGTTTCTCCCAAAATTTCAGACCAATCGGAGCATTTTCCGAGTTTTCTCCCAGTTTCTTGTCATTTTTTCCGTTTTTCTACAGTACTTTGAATATTGTCCATTCGCGAAAAAAGCAAGTGCGCTCCACGAAACGTAGTACTACGTGGATTTCATTTTCGTCCCCAAATTATTTCATTTTACGTTGAATTTACACGTGAAATGAAATAATTTGGCGACGAAAATGAAATCCACGTAGTACTACGATTCGTGGAGCGCACTTTCTTTTTTCGCGAATGAACAATAGGTCCATAACAAACAAATACATGCGCCTTTAAACAATGTACAAGTTCACACAAAAATGATGACAATTGATGCATTTTTGACCAGGATGGATAGGCGCGATTTTCAGAAAATCTCAAACTCAATGGTTCAGAAAAATTCAGATTAATTCATTAATATGTAGTAATGCATTGAATAAATGTGACACAAAAATTCATTTTAATTCAAATGAATATTGTCGAACCGCCCAAATGGTCAAACGCGCTCCGCTGAACTCAACGCTATGCGATTTTCATTTTGGTCTCCAAATTATACTCGGCGAATGCATCATCAGCCTCGCTCTACCGCACTTTTCAATTTTCAACAGTGTAGTGCGCCTTTTTTGAAGCGAAAAATCAAATTTTAACTGCAACTCGTTGCGGATACGTCATTTTCCGTTGAAAAAAAGTAATAAAACTAGAATTCGAGTTAATCTTGCAAGTGCAACACTGTTTTACATGAATTTTGGCAGTAGAGCGAGGTTGATGATGTATTCGCCGACTATACGTCATTTCACGTAAAAATTTCACAATGAAAATCGCATAGCGTTGAGTTCAGCGGAGCGCGTTTGACCATTTTGGCGGTTCGATAATAGGTCCATAAAACATCTGCTAAACTTTGACAAATTCTCCGAATTTACCAGTAAAATTGACCGAATTTTGTCAACAGTGCGAACACGGCTGCGAAAAATATCACTAAAGTTTCGAAACGTCCCAGAGCCTAAATTCGCAGCCTTGCTCCAAAACTGACCGAACACAACAATACAAAGTCTTCAGAATCTAAACTATGTACACTTGTCCGCCGGAGATCTTCTGCGAGCCGAACGTCAACGAGAGGGCAGCGAATTCGGCGCCCTGATCGAGGGTCATATCCGCAACGGATCTATCGTCCCCGTCGAGATCACCTGTTCACTTTTGGAGAATGCGATGAGAGCGAGCGGAGATGCCAAAGGATTCCTGGTCGATGGATTTCCACGAAACGAGAACAATTTGCAGGGATGGAATAAGCAGATGGACGGAAAAGCCGACGTGCAATTCGTGCTCTTCCTCTCGTGTCCTGTGTCGATTTGCCTCGATCGCTGTCTCAATCGCGGGCAGGGACGAACCGATGACAACGAAGATTCGTTGAAGAAGCGAATCGAGACGTACAATCATCAGACGTTCCCAATTATTGAGCACTTTGAGAAGAGCGGATTGGTGCGTGAGGTGAAGAGCGAGCGGCCAGTGGACGAGGTTTACGCTGATGTCGTTAAGGTTTTTGATTTGGCGAACGGAAACTGATAAATTCATGATGTTCTTTAATATTTAAATATTTACAATTACATATATATTTAGATCAGTTCGTTTTTGACGGTTTCAAACAAAAAACACTCATAATAAAATTCAATTTCGACACAAAATACTTATTGCGTTGATTTTTTTTTGTTTTAAATATTATGTTAAAATGGGCTCTAACGTAAAAATATCTTGAAAAATATAAATACTAATGAGCCTAAATATTAAGATGATTTTTCCTGCCATTTAAATAGTCCTAAATATCACGAAATGTCTCTCGGAGACTCGCAATTTTTTTTTGAACTTTTTAACATTTTTTTTTATTGGGTTACGGTCGCACTCATTTCAACTGTGTCAAAATGCGTTCCGAGATATTTCGTGGGAAAATTGGCTATAGGAATAAAATAAACGATGAGATTCTCAGAAAAATGAACACCAGTTCGGTATTGGCGGCAATCGCAGGAATGTGCGGATCGTTGGGCGCGGTGTCTGGTAAATTGGCATTCGATTCAGACTTGAATAATTATGCGGTTTGATGGATGGCAACTTTAATGGACCTGTTCAGCAGAGGGAAAAACCGTTTGCAGAATTGAGGAAACAATTGACGGCCTATAAGTTTCAGCGGAAAACCTATGAAAGGCTCAATGCACTTTTTAACGGCGGGTCTCGATGGGTTTTTTTCCTGCGCTGAATAGGTCCATAACAAAAAAATCGAAAAGATCTTAAAACGTTTCCAGAGATACTCATCCGTCGCCGTTTTCATCGCAGCGAACATTGTGATGTGGGCAACTTATACTCGAGCACTTGCCCTTTCGGATTGCACCAGCACACCAATGATTATCAATATGGCGTGTAATTTTGCGCTGACGGTGCGTTTTTTTTCTTCAAAACACAGAAATAGAGCTGAATTCTATTTCGCACAGTTTTATTTCAATACAGTTCTGTCCCGCAATAGAATCATTCCAGGGCGTTCTCGGCAATCTAATCTTCGCTGAATCGCACTCCACCCTCTGGTGGTTCTTTCTTTTCGTGCTCATCTCCGGGCTCACAATGATGCTGACTCCCGATTCGAAAGAAAATGAGAAAGAGGAATAAAAAGTGCTCACCGCTTCCATGGTTTCCCGTCCACGTCTTCATGGCTCTTCTCTTTTTGCTTTTGCTGACATTCGTCTTTCGATACGACACAAAAATGTACATCTCTTCTTTTATTTTCCTCTTCATTTTTAGTAAGTCTTTCTTTCTTTTTTCTTTTTAGTTATTTAACAAACCTGTGATTTTTGTTATCTACAGTCATCTTCTCTACCTGTGATACTCAATCCACGTCATCCGTCTCTTCCACTGCCGCCTCCTCGACGTCATCTAAAACATCTTACTCGCCGACCACTTCTTCCGATTCGTTGAACCTCGACAACAGCTCGGAGAAGCTCGTGACGTATAGCACAAAGCAAAAGACCATCTTCATCGCTTGCTGCGGTATTAATTGAGACCCTGACAAAACCGGGGAAGACAAAACCAGGGAAGACGAAACCGGGGAAAAAATCGGACAAAACCTGGGAAGAAGCTCCGCCCCCTTTTGCAGCTGCTGCACGATGTTTTGTACTGGAAGTGTTGAAAAAGTGCGCCGCAGACTTGCAACTGGACAAACCGGGGAAAAGTTGCAAGTCTGCGGCGCACTTTTTCAACACTTCCAGTACAAAACATCGTGCAGCAGCTGCAAAAGGGGGCGGAGCTTCTTCCCAGGTTTTGTCCGATTTTTTCCCCGGTTTTGTCTTCCCTGGTTTTGTCTTCCCCGGTTTCGTGGTTTTCCCTGGTTTTGTCAGGGTCTCTATTACGTATTCGCCACGAAGTGCCTTTTTTTTTTTGACAGGCGGCACATTCGTACTTCTCATCGCTCTCGCCATTCTCTCCGGACTCTCGGATACGGTGGCCCGCTCGAAGCAAAAGTCAAAGAGAACTCATGCTTAACGGAATTATTATTTATCTCAATAAAAGTGTTTCATTAAAAAAACATATATGGGCCTAACAATGAGAACGGTTTAAAACTGAGAGATCCGGATAATCCATAGGGCGCGGTGTCTCCGACGGGGAAAAATAATGGAAAAAAAATAGAGAATTCGATTCTTGGGGGTACGACAGAATAGAAATAGGCGAAATAGAAATGCTACAAAAAAGAACTGGAAAAAATAGAACGGCTACAAAATAGAAATGAGCGGAATAGAACAGCGCGAAATAGAAATGTGACAAAATAGAAATGGGCGAAATAGAAATCGGTGCGATGGAGCGCGTTTGCATTATTTATTCTTCGAATTTTCTGATTATTATAGGATTTTTAAGTAATTTTCAGATATTTTACGCACTTAACAACATCGAAAATGAAGAAAGGTATAAAATCAATGCAGTTTCAGAAAAAGAAAAGGAAAATCGGCGAAAAACTGAGCAATTGAAAAAATGATGCAAACGCGCTCCATCGCCCAAAAATTTCTATTTTGTAGCATTTCTATTTCGCTCAGTTCTTTTTTGTAGCAATTCTATTTTGTAGCATTTCTATTTCGCCTATTTCTATTCTGTCGTACCCTCCGATTCTTAGACATTTTCTGCAAAACGAAATGCTTTTGAATTTATACTTTTGAGAAAAACGAATAAATTTTTATTTAAAAATTCCAACTTGAGATAAACGAGCAGCAAAAATCTGTGTAATGGACCTATTCAGCAGAGGAAAAAACCCATTTTCGTATGCAAAATTGAGGAAAAAAGACAAAAAACTACAGTAGTCGGCAGTTTTTTGACGTAAACAACTTGTCGTGTCGAGACCGGCCGATGAAATAATTGGATGCACAACGGTTTTTTCCTCTGCTGAATAGGTCCATAAGTTTTCCTTTTTTGAATAAAACTGGAAAACGAAAAAAAAAAACAAAAATTGTAACGCGGCGCCAGGGAAATTTACATTTTCCCCTATCGGAGACACCGTATGGTGATGAAATGGACGGAAGGAATCGTATTAGAAGGTGCCGGCGGTCGGTTTCGCGGCACTAAATGAGAATTTCGTTGATTTTGGCTGCAAAACAAATGGTTCCAAGCTAAACATTCAAACTGAAACATACCTGAGAAGTGTCCATCGGCTCGTCAGATTTGTTTTCAGAACGGAGCAAGTCGTAGATCTTGGTCATATCAACGATTTCGATTTCATTCTTACGAACTTTCTCTCTGATTTGCATCAAAATCACACCGAGTATGTTGCGGCCTTGGGCAAACACTGGACAGTTCTGTACAGTAGTGTCGTTGAGTGGGAATTGGGCCGGCACACGAAGAGTTTGAACTCCAGATTTTCCGAGCTCGTCCAACCACTTTTTGATTTGTATGACTCCACATCCAGTGCCGTATATGCTGTCGCGAGGGAAAGCATGAACGAGGATTTGATCTCCACTTTCCTTCAGCGCTTCACGCAAATGAGCGGATTGAGTTGCCTTGGCATACAATGCCTTCTGAATGGCTTCAAGGCCTTTTGTAAGCCTCCATTCATCCACTTTTTCTTTTTCAATTTTTTCCGATTTGATAATTTCTTTGGCGACGGCACTGAACGCTTTCTTCTCTTTTTCGTCACTTTTCTCCTCGATGAGCAATTTTCCATTCGAATCACGCACAGATTTCTTCATGCTGTCAGTCTCCGAGCCCGTCAGGTCGATGACTTTGCGGATCTGGTAGTAGTGATCGCAGCTAGTGTAGATTCGGTTATCGATCAGTACTGGGAACTGAAAAAAAAAACAATGGCGTTATTCTCGGAACCAGCAAAAAATTCAGCGAAAATTCGGAGAATGCTCCGATCGATCTGAAACATTGGGAAATCATTTAAATATTACATCCGGTCATTCCCTGAAAATTTCAGACCGAAATATTGATTTTAAAAATTTTCAAAATCGATATTTTCGTCCGAAATTTTCAGGGAATGACTGGAAGTATTTTTTAAATGATCTCTCAAAGTTTCAGATCGATCGGTGCATTCTCCGAATTTTCGCTGAATTTTTTGCTGGTTTTTTTTTCTATTTTTCGCTTTTTTTTGCAGGTTCCGAGAATAACCCTATAATATATATTTAACGAAATAACGAGCAGTCACACTTACAGCATGTTGAGTCGTGAAAACACTGTCGAAACCATGGAAAGCGACGATGTTTTCGGAATTGACATTAAGATTGATAGCCGGTGAACTATCCGGAAGCCGAGAATACGGAATATCATCTTTGCTGTTTGTCGGTCTTGGTGGTCTGTAAAATCGTCGACCTCCACCGCCACCTCTTCCTCCGCGGTTTCCACGAGACGCTGGAAATCCACCGCCGCCTCCCCGTTGGAAGCCAGTGTTGTCCCAGCCATGTCCATTCGCCGCGAGTCCGTTATAATTCGGCATTTTTTGAACACCTCTACCTCTTTTCGGTTTATTAGACTTATTATTTCCGCGAGCCACTTTGACTGATGGTTTTGGAGATGCTACTCCGATTTTCGCAACGTTTTCCGGGAGTTTCGTGGTTCCTGTTGGATCTGGGTTCACAGACACCAGATGAATATTCTTCAATTTTGGCACCGCTTGTGTGTTTCCCTTTTTACCGCGAGCCGATTTTTGTGACGAACCGCGTTTTGGACCAGATTTTCTTCCTATGAATTGATTCGTTTCGTAGGATGGCGGTGCGTATCTCTGAAAATATAAATGTTCTGTTTTACAGAAAAATCAAAACGAGCGAGAGAAGACAAGATAAAGTAGCACAAACCCGCTTTTCCTCATCTTCCACCGCTCGTTTAACGAATAAAAACTAAGAAATAACCTGAGAGGAAGATGAGAAATAGCTGGAAGATCCGTAGTTTGACGGAAAAACAGGATTGTGCTGCTGAAAATGAGCAAAATCATTGAAATTCAAATGTTTGGAATGGAATTAAATATGGGAAAACCTGTTGCGCAGCATACGGGTTTTCCCCGGATCTCCAACTACTGGCTTTATCGCTGTTGCCGTAAAAAGAATCGTAATAGCTTGCACCCCAATTATACGACATTGCTGAAAAGGAAGAAAAAGTAGGGAAAACTGAAAATATTCAGAGAAATATTTACGGCGAAACCGTTTCGAATTCAAACGAGCGACGAGCCTTCTCTGACTGTCTGGCGTCTCACGATACACCAAGCTGTCTCGCTACTGTCTCTAACCGTCTGCGTCTCCATCGAGTTACTGTGGTGAAAGAGACCGTTAATTTTTGGTGATTTCACGCCATTTTCTGTCATTTTTTCAACAATGAAGCTTCTAGGATGAATATTTTGTCACGAAAAAAAAAATATTAAAAAAAAAATTCAGTGAAGAAAATTAGGCATATAGACAGGACTGGGATTTTACGGATTTTTTGGTCATAATAAAATTTTGAACGTAAAATTACCAAAAAAATTAGCTTTGGCGGTTTGACAACCGTCGGCGACTTACCAATTCAACAATAATTTATTTCCAGCACGAAAAACCTTAAAAAAACCAACGAAAATCATGAGAAAATGTAGAAATTTAATACGAAAACGTTCGTAAAACACAAGTGCGCGGAGGTTGCGAAAAGGCATGCGGCCATTGCTAATTCTTATTTGGGCTACGGTAGGCCACCGCTTTATTTATTTCGTCGGAAATATTACCTTTTTTCTTGCAGTTTTTGAAAATATATTCGAAATGGCAAAAACTTCTGATTTTTTTCACCTTATTGCGTTAAAATGTTCGTATGCAAATGATGTATTGAATAAGAAATTGAAAAGGCCCATAAAAGGTAAGTTCCGCCGAGAAAGAATTAACGTAAATACTCTAATAGAGTTGCATGCAGCCAGGCTTGGGCAAATCGGATAATCGGAAATCACTACTAAATTGGAGGTGCAATTCTATTGGAGGTGCAATTCTATTGGAGGTTGTATTACTATTTCTCGTCAACCTTTTGAACTGTTATTTGGTTTCATAGGTGTACTTTTTCTGTTTCAAAATGTTTTCGAGTTTGGGGCTTTTCTAAAAGTCAAGTATTGGAAATCACCACTGATACACGGAGTAATGGCGACTGCCTTTTTTTCAAACGACTTTTTTTGGCGCGGGAACACGCGCGACGCTCTCGTCTTCTCCGTCTCGTCTCTTTTTTCGCTCGTCTTCTCCGTCTCGTCTCTTTTCTAAATGTTTGCATTGGCACAGTGCCCAAAATTTTTGCCGTCGAATGCGGCGCGTGCGCGTGCGCGTGTTATCAATGGAGCACGTTTGCACCAGGTCACTGGCCATTACTCCGTGTGATAGCCGTAAATCCTACACTGTGGTCAATAAGTTTAGGACCCCCTCCCCTAAATTTTGGGCGTCTGGCTAAAACTAGAACAGATATGAAAAATTTGTGAATGCAGTTCGATTTCAAATGTGAAATAATACCAGGGGCCAAATTTTGGTGTCCCTATCACTATCTGTTCCCGCGCAACACCAAAAAGTCACTTTTTTGGGCGGTCAATAAGTTTATGACCCCCTCGGAAATTGGGTGGATTTGTGGATTTTTTGATCGGATTTTTGTTTCAAAACTTGAAATTTGTTGTTTTTCTTATGGACCTATTCAGTGCAGGAAAAAAACCGATTTTCGCGGTTTTTTTCCCTATGCAGGTTGTTTTCCAGGAAAAAAACCCGTCGCGTCGAGACCCGGCAGTGAAAAATGCAATGCGCCTTTAATTTTCAATGGGAATTCGGTTAAAATTTAAAGGCGCATAGAGTTATTTCATCGGCCGGTCTCGACACGCTAAGTTGTTTACGACAAAAAACCTCCGACTACTGTAGTTTTTTGTTTTTTTTCCTCAATTTTGCATATGGACCTATTCAAAGTTCTGTAGAAAAACAAAAAAAATGACAAAAAACTGGGAGAAAACTCGGAAAATGCTCCGATTGGTCTGAAATTTTGGGAGAAACTGTCAAAAATGCTTGCGGACTTTCTCAGAAAATTTTGGACCGAAATATCGATTTAAAAAAATATTGATTTTTTTTCTGAAAATTTTCTAAAATCGATATTTCGGTCCAAAATTTTCTGTGAAAGTCCGGAAGCATTTTTGACAATTTCTCCCGAAATTTCAGACCAATCGGAGCATTTTCCGAGTTTTCTCCCAGTTTTTTGTCATTTTTTCCGTTTTTCTACAGTACTTTGAATAGGTCCAATAGGGAAAAACCCACAAAAATCGGTTTTTTTCCTGTAATGATAGGTCCATTATAGTTTTGTTTAGAATTCGTTTTTTTTCGCGTTTTCTTCATTTTTTTTGATAACTTTTTAAACAATATAACTTTATCACTGTTGAGAGCAGTAAATTGCAATACTGTAGTCGGTTTTCGTGGTAAGAGTATGATGTGCAGGGATGAAATTAAAATTAACAACCAGGAGCAATCTCAAATTGATGTGATGACCTAACTGGGATTGTCGCTTCACAAGATGGAATCTACAATTAAGAGGAGCTGGAACGCCATCCGACACTAATTGGAAGATCCACTTAACTATCGTAAAAAACAAAAAGAGCTCACAGGACGCCCCAGAAAAGTCACTCTCCGAGATGAGACGAATATCGTTCGCTCCATCTCTATCCCACAACGCAAGAGTGTCAACGATGTCCGAAGATAACTACATCTCGCTGCCTGCAAGAACACAGTTTGCAAAGTCATCATAAGCTTTGTTTTGTCAGAATATGATGAAAGCGCCACGGATGACAGATGCGCACAAAGCGAAGAAGCTGGAGTTTGTCAAGAAGAACCTCTCCACCAAATGGTATACGGTAAATATTGCGTTGAAAACAATTTTCCATCATAGTTTACAGATCCTTTTCTCTGATGAAAAGAAATGGAATTTGGACGGCCCGGATGGATACAGAAAGTATTGGAGAGATCTACGAAAGGAACCTTAAATATTTTCAAAGAAGAACTTTGGAGGCGGATCCCTAATGACGTGGGCGGGATTCTGTGATGGGAACAAGATGGAGCTTCAATTTATCACCACGAGATAGACCTCTTCTTCGTATGTCCAGACACTCCAGAAGGCCATCGTCCCGTTCTTCCGAAACCGGCGTCGTTCCCACGTCTTTCAGCACGACAATGCCAGTATCCACACGAGAAAAGAGACGATGGGATGATTGACATCAAATAAAATCAATGTCTTGGACTGGCCGACATACAGCCCAGATTTGAACCCAAATTGAGAATCTCTAGGGTATCTTGGCATGTCGTGTCTACAAAAATGGGACACAGTACAACGCCGTACAGGACTTGAAATCCGCTCTTCTTCGGGAAAGGGACGCGATCAGCGTGGCAGAGTTGCAGAAACTCGTCGGGCCCAACCAAATGTTCGAAGTCATCCAAAACCATGGAGGAGAGACCAGTTACTAGATTTGCTTTTTCTTTTTTATTTTTTATTGATTTCTTTTTTTTTTTCTATCGTTTTTAGCATTGCGGACCTAAATTTTTCTAATCGTTTTTAGCATTGCGGAGTGAGTTTTTGGTGTTTTTGCAAGATAAATTTTTACGAAAATCGAAGTTTGGGCAATTTAATGTATTAAAAGATACAATACACGGTGTCCAGGATTTGAAATGTGGGCGGAGCCTAATTTGCTGGTGCGCCAGCAAACCTAGAACTATTTACCGCGCGGTAAAAGTTTATTAATACAGTCTAAATGTTTTATTATCGGTTAAATTTTATTGCCGGCTACCTTATGCGCCCGCGAAAAAATTAAAATAGACGCAGACCCGCTCACATTTTTGAAAAGCCTGAAGGGCGGAGTTTCAATTTTGGCGCCACTGCTTACTGTAACCGGCAAGAATTGATATTGTGTTTTCAATCGACCTGCAACATGAGAACGCGAGACTCCGCCCACTTATTTGTGCCGTTCTGTCTGCATCTCTTCAAATATCATTGTGTTCGCGTGGTCGCGCACAAATAAGTGGGTGGAGTCTCGCGTTCTCATGTCGCAAGTCGATTGAAAACACAATATATAATAGACTTTCCCGTTTTCCTAATTTATGTGTAGTCTTTTACGATCTTTGAAATTATTTTAATTTTTGAATAAGTTAAAACATTTGTATGAAAAATACATGGTTTATTTTTTTTATTATGTTAGTGCACCGAAAAAAATCTCGAAAATTTAGTAGATGTGGTGGCATAAACACGGCTACGTTTCATAATGCATTGTTTTTTGCTCAGAGCTTTCCGTAGCACTGAGAAAGTTTGCTGAGATATTCCGAATACTTCCTGGCGCGAAGTTTTTGAAGAGCGAGAATGTCGTCCTGTTGTTTTCCTTTCGGAAGGTCCTCATTAGGCAGGCAGCTGAAGAATGGGAATTAATATTAGATTACTGGGAATTCATTTAATTACATGTTATCTCTTTCGCAGTGCTTCGAGAACTTGGAGCTCATCGCAGTGAGCTGTTCTTGTCCAGCTGTCGAGCAAACGGTACGACGGGTGCGGGACGCGACGACTGAAAGAAATGAGTTCAGTGGTAAATGTAATTCAATTCAATTCTATAACGTACCATGATGACGACGACGTCTATGATTATGTCCAGTGTGGTCAATGTTAGGGTCATTCGGATCGTGATCTCCAGAACTACGGCGTTTATGATTGTGTCCAGTGTGATCAATGGTAGTATCATTTGGATCATCTTAAATAAAACATCTAAAATGTATCTCATAACTGAATGATATTACCGTCGCTTCTTCTACGTCTGTGGTTGTGTCCAGTGTGATCAATGTTCGGGTCGTTTGGATCGTGATCTCCAGATCTACGGCGTCTGTGATTGTGGCCAGTATGGTCGATAGTTGTGTCATTTGGATCATCTGTTAGACATGAAAAGTTGGTAGAGGAATTTCCGGAATTTCCTTACCATCAGTGCTTCTCTTTACTCTGTGGTTATGCCCAGTGTGGTCGATGGTGGTGTCGTTTGGATCATCTAAAAATCGTTGTCTGTTAAATTAGTACAAAATGGGATAAAGTACCATCATTTCTTCTGCGTCTATGATTGTGTCCAGTGTGGTCGATGTTGGGGTCATCCGGGTCATGATCTCCAGAACGACGGCGTCTGTGGTTGTGTCCAGTATGATCGATGGTGGTGTCATTTGGATCATCTAAAAACTTTAGTTATTTGTTATAATCATCAACTGATTTTATGTACCATCGCTTCTTCTGCGTCTGTGATTGTGCCCAGTGTGATCAATGTTCGGGTCATTTGGATCATGATCTCCAGATCTGCGAAGACGATGATTATGCCCTGTGTGATCAATGGTGGTGTCATTTGGATCATCGTCGCTTCTACGAACTCTTCCGTGTTGATGACCATGTCCAGCTGGGTGTTTTCTGTGATCTTCGTTGTTCTGATGTCTACTGTCTCTGTGCTGATGGCCATGGCCATTCTGATGATCATGATGCCTTCTCATTCTACTGTGATCATTAGTCTCTTGCGCGTCGGTATTAGATTCTCCCATGTCCCCATCGAGAACCGTTCCTGAAAAAGAGCTCTAACTGTATATAAGTTAATTAGACCCATGGAGTCTTACTCTTCGGTCTGCTCTTCTCCTCGACGTATTTCCTGCATTCTGCCACTGCAGTTTTATACTGCTCCGAAACACCTTGAAACTCCTTCCAGCTCTTCTCCAGGTCAGCCTTGGTCGCGCAAACCGGTTGTTCAGTTTTCTGCTCATGACACTCTCGTTCCAGTTGCTTCTCTCGTTTGTTGGTGGCCATGCGGAGAATTGTGTCGGTTGAGCATTCGAATGCCAGCGTGGAAATGACCAGTAAACTGGATAGTAAGGCGATCCGAACGATCATCCTGAAATTGTTGAATACGGGGAGCTGGTAATGTAGAAACAAGTAAGTTAACAGTTGTTATCAAATGGACGATTGGAAGAAAGTTCGAATGAAGAAGAAGAAGAAGAAGAAGAAGAAGAAGAAGAAGAAGAAAAAATTGAAAGAAAACAAGTTTGTTGATGTGATGTGATGTGATTTGAAAGATAAGAGAGCAAGTAACGAGCGAGCGAGCCCGTGATTGATTGGGAGAATGATTGAGGCAATCAGAATTGAAAAGGAAAGGAAAGAAGAGAGGAATAAAACTACTTTTTTTTATAAAGAGGGGAAAGTTGTATTTGGTCGGGAAATGGGACACATGAGTGCGCTTTTATTGCGACCGGAAGAAGAAGAAGAGAAAGAGCCCACCCGCTGAGTACGTCTTCTTCTTCTCCTTCGTCTTACTCTTCTTCTCAATTCCAAGCTGTTTTTTTTCTTCCAATTTCTAGAATTTGTAAAATGTAATTTGGGAGGTAAAAGAAGAAAAACCAACACATCAAGAGTGACAATTAGAGCTGAAAAAAAGAAAGAAAACAAGGAATTCTACGAAAAACAATCAGCTCCGCGTGAACTTTTATACGGCTCTTGGGCGGCCGCCGAATGGCGATTGAATGACAGTTGCCAGGCGTTTCGGTGAATTTCGTTGAATGATGTAATGATTTAACGGCGATTTTTGAATGAGCCAATTCCATTTCCACTTGAGAGCAAAAAGTGGAAGGTTCATCAATCAAAAAAATCTGGTGTCGCGAGCGAGCGATGCGATGCGAAGAGCCGTGGACAAGAAGAGGTACAAAATACGTGTAGAAGGTGTCGTGTCGCATCAAGAATGACACGACAAGCCGGGGAAAAAGAGCTGACAAATTGAGCAAGAGTGGAAAAATAGGAAAAAAAAGGAAAAAGAATAAGAAGAAGAGAGAAAGGAATGTTTTCATTTTTTTTTCGCACAGACGGGGTTCTGGAATTAATTAGACGAGGGAAAAGCGAATGAAGAAAGAGTTCTCTGAATTGGTAATTTTGCGCCACAACGAGAAGACGGTATGTACACTAGCCCTGTTTTTTGATAATGCTAACGCGCTCCAACGAAACATCGTTCTCAGGGAATTCTCGGCGAATCGCCGCCAAAATTGGCGTGACTGCCGATTTTTAACTGTTCAGCTCCAGGGGCGTTGAACACGAAAATGATATTTTTGTCCTGCGCGTATGTTTCAACGCTGACAGACAAACGTATACTTGCTTGTTGTGTGTTTCAATCGAGTTGCATCATGAAACAAAAAACGATTCTGCATTCATCGTTCTGTCTGTGTCTCTTCAAATAGCATTGTGCTTGCGTGGTCGCGCGCAACTAAGTGGGCGGGGTTTCATTTTCTGATGATGAAACTAGATGAAAACACAATACTTTTGAGTAATTTCTGCGTTGGAAAAAAAAGTACTCGACAACACACCGTGAGTAATTTTTAATTCATAATTAATTCATTATAATCCAGGGATGAATAGAAAAAAAATGCAAGAAAATTTTTAATTATTTTTCATTAATATTTAATCTCACAAGGGAACTAAATTTTTACTCAAGAAAATCCGAATTATTGTGAAAACAAAAAAGTTGCAACGCGGTGTTTGCGTACTTCCAAAATTCAAACGAAAAGGAGGACGTCTTTCTTTGCTTGCCGTTTGAATTTTAAAAATACGCAAACACCGCGCTGCAATTTTTTTGTTTTCCCAATAACAAGAAAATTCGAATTAATTGTGAGGTGGCAAAAAAAGAAAAAAAATTTTTTTTTTGCATGTTTTTAATTTTATCAAAGTCATGTTTGACTCGAAAATCAATTATTCGTCGAAAAATGTGAAATTCTCAATATTTATTTCGAGAAAGTAACACGCTGATAAACTCGTCACGTCTCGTGAAATCCCAAAAAAGACAAAAATACGTCTCGAAAAGTGCTCATTCAAAATAACAATAGTTGGCTCTATTTCGGTGGGGCGCACTTACTGATCTCCTGGTCCGTCCTGTCGATTTATGCCGGCGTTTTCGCGCCAGTCTAACCTAAAGTTCCTTGTTTTTCCTGCTCTGGGCTTACAAAACGAACAAAATAACAACAAAAAAAAACTAAATTTCGAAATCGGAATGAATAATGAAACAGAACGCCGGGCAAAGAAAGCCCCGGAAGAAACAAATTTGTCATTTGATTTGCATCCCATTCCATTCTGAAAATCCTGTTTTTTGACATTTACATAAAAACAAACTGAAGGAGTTCGGGGATTGAAAAGTTAGAAGGTTTCTTTCGTGATCACAAAAACACTGCTTTATTTTATTTATAAAAACTTAAAATTAAATAGCTGTAATTTTGAGGGGGAATTTGCTGAAAAGGGGCAGGATGTGTGTATGTATGTAAAAATAATACCGGCTTATTAGTGTGCAACGGTGCAAAACGATTTTCGGGGATTTTGGGAATTTTTAAAAGTACAACGATTTGGACGGAGTGCAGGGTGCTTGCTGATTTCTTTAAAAAAAAGATCATATTGTGTTTTCAATCGACTTACAACATGAGAACGCGAGATTCCGCCCACTTATTTGTGCGCTACATGTCTGCGTCTCTTCAAATATCACTGTGTTCGCGTGGTCGCGCACAAAAAAGTGGGCGGAGTCTCGCGTTCTCATGTCGCAAGTCGATTGAAAACACAATAGCATCGAAGGGAAAAAGGAAAAATTCAATGGGCAATCGTTGTTTTCTCAGTGACTACCAGATATAATTATTTGTACTTTCTCTATAACCGAACTGTCCTAGGAATTTAAAGTGTGCTCTGCCGAATACACACGCAAATACGTGCGGATACAAAATTCTTGGCAGCCTGCCAAATAATGCGAATTCACGCTAAAAACGTGCACCTTCGAGCATATTTGGCATGTAAGTAAGCAGAAAACCACACGGGATGCTGAAAACTGCCCTTGGGAAAGCGCGCAAACGAGGGTTTGAATACCGCCAGCCGCATACGTTTCTTACAAGCTTTCCACGGCAGGCGTTTTTTGCCCGCCCGACCCGTCCGGGTAAAGGGCCGTCCGATGCCCGGGCAAAAAAAAAACGCCCGCGTGAAATGTTTTTCATTTCTTCAAAGTATTAATAAAAATGGTAATTAGAAAAATTTTTATTAGTGAAACAAATTCGGAGTCAACAATTCGATTGAAACTTGTTATCCACTCGATCTTAAAAGGAATCTTGAATTATTTTTATTTTTATTTTCCGCAAACGTCTTTATATTCGTGATCTTCTAATTTTTTTTGAATCCTCGCAACTTTTTTATTCCGCGAAAAGCTGGAAAATGGCGATATTGACTTTCCATTTTTTTTCCCCAATGGTTCCTCAATATTATTATCCTCGCTACTTGACGAACAGCTTCTCTCCATTTTAATTATTTCCGACTTCCTAAAAATATTTTTGATAGTTGAAATTACGAAAAAAAATACAATAAAAATCATGTTTAATACCATTGGGAACTCATTAAAAAAAAATCGAAAATTTAAATACGTGCAATGTACCGTGACGGTGTGTACAAACACCGTCACGTAAAATCGCAGACCGTTGCCCGCCCGGGATGGAAAGCTTAGTTTCTTAATATCCCGGTAATTTGTATAGATTTATAGATAAACCAGCTGACAAGTACAAAAAAAAAAACAATTAATAAACCATGTTAAAATTCTCAATGTTCATGTACTTGTCGGCGTCCTCTATGGAAATCTCCCAGTCTTCCTCTGTCATGGAGTATTTCACAGTGTCCATAACCTGAAATGTTCGTTTTTAATTCAACTGTACACGCCTATGCCAACCAACCTTCTGTCCAAACTCAACGTTAAAGTACTGTCTGAACACTTCATAAATCATCGAACGCGTCTCATCTTCCGTCTTTCCGTTCGAGTTCGCAGTGACTTCCACTCGATCTTTATCCATTGAATCTCCCATGAAATTCTGAACGGCGTCCAACGAATGGAAGAAGATCACTTTGAATTGTTTGAAGCCGCCGAACTTGCGTTGCGCCTTTTGGATCGAGTCCCAGGATTCGGTTTTTTGCTTGTCGGTTAGAGTGGAGAGGATTGTGGGGCTCATAGCTAAAATACAAGCGAGTTGTAAATTGTGAGAGTCTTTTATGTTGATGCGAGTAACAGCTCTAATGGGCAACGAGGCCGCAGATTGCCGAGCAGAATGGATGGCAAATTGCCACGGGATTGGACATATCTGCCAGGGGCAGCTAGTCGGCAATTGCCGAAAATTTTAAGCAATTTAATTGTAAGTCTTTGTGGCTATCTTTACTGTTATTAAGCGTTAATGTTTGTCAGCAGGTGTGTGAGATTTCGTGTCACCAGCGTTCTTTCAGATCCTACTGGGCCGATTTGCACCAAACTTGGGGAATAATTATCAAGCCCAAGGGGCATGAGGCGGTCGAAGTTTGGTGCGAACCGAACAAATTTGAATGGTAGTGAACTGAAGGTACTTATTGTGTTTTCAATCGACTTGCGACATGAAAACGCAATTCAATTCAAATCTGCATTCACCGTTCTGTCTGCTTCTCTTCAAATATCACTGTGTTCGCGTGGCCGCGCACAAATAAGTGGGCGGCGTTTCGATTCGCGTTCTCATGTCGCAAATCAATTGAAAACACAATAGCGTGTTTTAACAGTTGCGACGGCGAATGCCGCCGAGAATCGTCTAGTTTACCTCTAGCAATGTCTTCCAATGTTTCAGCTTTGCAAACTACTTCGGCCAAGTGTTGGAACAACTGTACATACACAAATTAAAACATTTTCAATTAAAAACAACGCAGTTACCGTCTTAATCTGCCCTCTAGTCAAATATGTGGTGATTTCCGGATATATTTGATCTACCAAAAGCTCCAATTGTTCAGAGCTTTTTTTGGAAGCTGGATAGGCATTGGAGAGGGTGAAAATGCACAAGAATAGAGTAAAATATTTCATTTTTGATGAAGTGAATAGGAAAATGGAATAGAAACAACAAAAAAAGCGTACATAGATAGATTGAAAGGAAAGGCTGAAGGAAATCCGCTTATCATGGGATTTGAGTGTTCAAAAAAGTAAAACACGGGGGGGGGGGTTTAATTGAACTAGTAAATATGGGCAATCTGTCATCAAGAATCAAAAAAAAATTATTTATGGTGCGACCAAAAAGCAGAAAAGTCGACTTTTGCTAATTTTCCTCGACGTGATTTTGGTGGTACCGTATAGTCGCCCTGATTTCTGTTGTTTAAAATAGCAAAAAAAGATGAAAAAAAAACGTTTCTTTGGACACGCATTTTCACCATTTTCTGCTTTTTCAAACGCACCATTACTTACCTTGTCTTAACTTGCTCAGTTTCTTACGAACATGCACGGTCTGTTGAAGCGTACATTTTTTCAAAAATAATAAAAAGTACGCAAATTGCCGTCACATGCGATCTTTCTTATATATATTACGCTATTCAAGTATGTCCGTCTGTTCGCTTGGAAGATAGCCCGCCCGTATTCCTCAAAGAGAGAGAGCATTAGGGTTGAGGGATCGTGGTTGATGGGAACCAGGGGTGGGACAAAAAAAAATTTTCCACAAAAAAAAAAAAAACTTTTTTTGTCCTCAAAAAAATTACCAAAAAAAAAAAAAACTTTTTTTGTCCCCAAAAAAAGTTACCAAAAAAAAAAAAAACTTTTTTTGTCCACCAAAAAAATTACCAAAAAAAAAAAATTTTTTTTTGCTCTCAAAAAAATTTACAAAAAAACAAAAAAAAAATTTTTTCCTCAAAAAATTTACCAAAAAAAACAAAAAAAAATTCCATAAAAAGTACGTATTTCTGTCATTTAAAAATAAATTTTCCAAGTTTTGTTGAAAATTAGAGGTTTTTGTCAATTCGGAGCATATACTGAATAAGTTTTTGCCCAAAAACCGGAACTTTCTTTCGCCTCCGTGATTTTTTTTTTAATTTTTTTGCCTGCGGCGCATCATCAAAAAAAAAAAAAAATTTTTTTGGTCTCACTCTTACCATCGAAAAAAAAATCAAAAATTTTTTGGTATCACTTTCACCATCGAAAAAAAAATCAAAAAATTTTTTGTCTTATTCACATCCTCAAAAAAAAAACAAAAAATTTTTTGTCTCATCCAAAAAAAAACCCGAAAAAACAAAAAAAATCGAAAAAAAATTTTTTTTTTGGTCCCACCCCTGATGGGAACTATTGTTAAACACGCCTTTTGATCAACAAAACTCAACAGACCTCAGGAGGAATTGAACCAGGGAGTGCAGATTGCAGTTTGCAACTCACTAGCTACTACACCAAGTGATACCGATTGCAAACGATATGAACTGATAATTAACTGTTCGCGTCAATCGGGAGTTCAATTGGTTTTTACGTTTAACAATTTTTTTTTGTTACTGCTACGACGAAAGTCGTATAAATATTTATTGTCGGCCCGCCAAAATGATCAAACGCGATCTGCTGAAGAGTTTATGAGAAGCGACAAAGCGAGACTCCAGAAGAAAGTGCCATCCGGAAAAAAGAAAGATCGGGAGTCCAGACATCTTCGGAGAGCAGATTCTACCGAGAAGGAGAAGATGATGGGAAGGATCAGCAACTCGCAATCAAAATTAGAGAGAAGACTGTCTGAAACGCAGGAAAGGGCCGACGGAAGAAGAGCAAGTCTTCAAAGCAATTCCAAGGCTAAAAGAGCATCTGAAACCAAGGAGCAACGCACTGAGAGATTCACATACCATTCAACCAGATATCGGAATAAAAAGGATGAGAAGAATGCAACAACGGCCAAAGACGCATTTGGAGGTGGGAGATAGCTCGGATGCTGACAACTTCCAGAGCAACATCCGACAGTTCAATTCGGCATTAGCTCTCGCATCAATGGGTGCACAGGTGGAAGAGTTCAGAGACTACGGACCTTACTCTTACAAGATCCATGAACAGATCTACCTTGCAGCTGGACCTCTCCATCCATCGACTGAAAAGGCCCTTTCCTATGGACAATTATACACCATGGACACGAAGCAGGCGGCTGAAGAGAGGCGCAGTGTTGCTCCGAACAAGAACTTAGCTGATCAGGAACGAGCTGGAAAGGACCTCGAAGGGATCAAGGACTTCAGAAAACTCACCTACATCGAAATGCTAGAGTGTTTCACCTTCGACAAGACAAGAGGAGAGTGGAAAACTAGAAAGAGGCGGAGATTGGACCATCCGAAGGATCTATATAGTCTGTCCATAAGATCCTGAAAGATACGCTCCACGTCTTCTCCTTCTGTACACCAAAAGTGCCACCAGCTTCTCGGATCTGAAGACGACTAAAGACGACAATGGTATTCCAACTGTGCATGATACTTTTGTCGAAGCAGCAAAAGCCCAAGGTCTTCTGAGCGACGATGCCGTCGTCATCAAGTCACTCGAGGAAATGGCTGCTTATCACATGCCAGCTCAGCCGAGAGCAGCCTTCTCTGCTATTCTGGCCTGATCCGAGATTGGCGACACCCAAACTTTGGAATATCTTCACGGAGGACATGTCAGAGGATTTTCTGAATCGGGGACACGATCAGGAGGAATCAGAAGCACGAGAGACTACGACATTGATGAAAGATTGATCCGATTGGGAAAATCAATAGACACGTTCACCACTGCACCTACTATTGTCATCGACAACTCTACTGACGATTTCGTTGATTTGGACTTCCACCTGGGAAGACGTACATATACAACGTGATCCTTCACATGCTCTCATCGATGAACAAGAACGTACAGTGCACCGCCTGGACAGGAATTGCCAGCACATTGCTCTCAAATAGCCGGACTTCTGCGTCACTGTTCAAACTGAAAATCGGAAACGATTCCAAGACGAGCAACCACAGCAAAGGAAGTAACGAGACAAAGAAGCTGAAAGAAATGGATGTGATCATCTGAGACGAGTGCTCCATGATCTCCAAAACTGCATTGGAGACTGCTGATTTCGTGCTTTGAGACTTGCCCGACTCTCCCTTCCCTTTCGTGTCAGATCCTTCCTGTTATCCGACGCGGAACCAAGACTGACCTCATCAACAACTATATCAAGAACAGTTACCTCTGGAATCAATTAAAGAAGTTCTCGCTTCTAGACAACATGCGGATCATCAATGGAGATGCCAATCGGATCAAGTTTCTACTAGATGTTGGTGATGGAGTAGCAAACGACTACGAAGATCGAGTCACTCTTCTAGAAGGTCTCCCAGTTTTGGAAGATCTCGTGGATGATGTGTTTGGCGGTTTGAGAGGAGACATTTCGGACGCCGGGACGAAGTTGAAGACGAGTCTACAAACAAACACATGACTACGGAATTCCTTAACTCTGTTCGGACATCTTCGCTTCCTCTTCACCGTCTTCGTCTGAATGTTGGCTCAGTCGTCATGATTGGAAAAATCTGGACGTGAGCAGTGGAATGTGCAACGGCCCTTCGTCGAGAGTTTCAAGCGAAAGTGCATCCTCTATTCATTCGCCATAGGATCCAACAAAGAAAAGGACACCTTCGTGCCGAGGATCACCTGCTACGAGGACAAAAACCTTCCATTCCACCTCAAGAGAACACAGTTCCCGGTCAAGTTGGCATTTGCCATCAGCATCAACAAAGCATAGGGACAATCGTTTGGAAGAGTTGAACTCTACCTCCCGGAAGACGTCTTTGCTCACGGACAGACATACGTTGCTCTTTCCCGCGCCAGATCAAAGAATGAGCTCTTAATCAAATCTACTTCTGAGCGACTACTCAACGTCGTGTACAAAGAAATTATTTGATCTCATTATTTTTTTATAGTTTTTTTAAAAGATAGTTCTGTTGTTCAAATAGTTTTTTAGTGAATAAATTGTTGTTTTGAAACTAAAAAGGGTACTTTGAACTAGATCAAGCTTAATGATACGCCCAACCGAACAGCCGCCGCAGGCGGCTACTCAAGACTGATCGGCGCCGATAGGCGTCAGATCAGGCTTGTTTCAAATAATAGCGTTACAGGTTTCTGTGCATGCGCCGAAACTTACGACAATTCAAAAAACATTTTCATTGAAAACGCATGAAACAATTCTGTTAATTCAACGAAAAGTGCTTCTAATCGACTCATTAATTTTTTCTTATGCGGAAGAGTACAAAAAAGGTAGAAAATAACGTCAATTTATTGATTAAAGGGGGTGCCAACTTTCTGGGGAAAGTGGCTTAAAATATACTCTTGGGTGGGGGATTGACGAATATCACATCGAAATCGCACGAAAAATTTTTTCTGATTTTTTATGAATTTTACAAAAAAAAATAGAAGACCACGGGGAGTACACGATTTGGCGCGAAATTCAACACGGCATGCTGGCACCTACCTCAGTGCATACGCGCCCCAATCACACTAAACGTTTGATGAAACACTGTGACCCGCGTGTTAAGAGAACATTCCCTCGCGGCGTTGCGAACGCTTCTGCTGTATCAAATGTTTTAAAAAAATAAGGGATATCTGCGAGAAAAAAAAAAACATGTTTAATTTTTGTTTTCGCGGAACGTACGCAGCGAATTGAACGCGCGAAAAAATCGAATTTCATAAAATGAAACAGAAACGTAGATGCCAGCATGCCGTGTTCAAACGCCATTTTTCTTTTTCATCATTTTTCTCCCGTCTTTTTCCAATATTTTTGCATTAATCTTTGGGAAATATATTACAAACATCATTTCGTGATTTCAGATAGCAAATTAATGCGTGTTGATCACAAAATTAATGATAAAACAAATTCGAAACAAAATTCTCATACCTTTAATTTTTTCCCGTTTTCCTGCTCACTTCCGCATTAAAATCACTCTTTTATCTGTAAATTTTATATTCGAGCAAAAATTTTCACCGGAATATATTCAGAACGTTGAATCGAACAACAGGCAAATATCGATTTTTCGATATTCATGACTAAAATGTGTTTTCGCGATTATCTAAAATTTTAATAAGCGATTAGAGCATGATTTATCGAAAATCGATGATAAAAACGAGGAAAATTACAAGAAAAATAAATATTTCTCGTAAAATGGAAGTTTCTAGAAGCCGCGGCCGCGGGTTTCCTAGGCCACGGCCACCATTTTTTCGTGTACTCCTCGTGGTCTTCTATTTTTTTTTGTAAAAATCATAAAAAATCAGAGAAATTTTTTTGTGCGATTTCAATGTGATATTCTTAAATCCCCCACCCAAGAGTATATTTTAAGCAACTTCCCCCAAAAAGTTGGCACCCCCTTTAATGAGATATTTCCCAAACAGTGACCATACCATAAAACTTTCTATCAATGAGTAGTGCGAGGGGGCGCGTTTGCAGCGGTGCACTGTTCAACACACCGTGACATGGTAGGACAGGATTAAAGTAAGTCATTGAACAAGTGTAGGTATTTAAAATGGACGTAGTGATAACTTTAAGGAACCATATAAACATAAAATGATGGCAAGAGTTCAAATTAACCATTAACTTGATCAAGGACCACAGTGGGGGTGACACTGGATACCATCAAGCACCACTTTTCTTTCCCATTTCTATTTTTCACAATAATATTTACCTTTTTAGTCCCCATATTTTATTCCATATTTTCCCCCATTCCCCTGCCAAACATGTCTTCCTCCGACTCGTCCACATCTTCTTCTGAACTTTTTCTCAAAGTCGACGATCTCAAGAACCGACTTCTGAACCTGGATGCATTCGTTCACGGACACTTGGATTTTCGTCATAAAATCGTCAGGTCGGTGCGGGAGAATGTGCACTCTAGGTAAATAGAAAATTTCATGTTTAAAAAGAATTGTTAGACAGGGCAGATTGGACGGATCCATTACATGTATGAGTTAGTTGTCTGGTGCGTAGAATATTTGATTGTGAAATATTTTTTACATAAAATTTCAAAATGAGAGTGGAAGGAGATCGGAGTGTAGTCTGTACCAAGACAAAAAAGACTACAAAAATGAAAAGCTCAATGCTCTCTGTCTTTATTTCGGAGTGTGTTGTAACTATTCTGTTTTTCATCGACTTACGACATGAAAATGCCTGTCTGCATTCACCGTTCTGTCTGCGTTTCTTCAAATATCACTGTGTTCGCGTGGTCGCGCACAAATAAGTGGGCGGCGTTTCGTTTCGATTCGCGTTCTCATGTCGCAAGTCGATTGAAAACACAATACAAAAAATTAAAATATACACGGTGTCCAGGATTTGAAAAGTGGGCGGAGCCGAGCAAACGCGCCCCCACTGGGTTTTTTTCGCGCGAAATTCAAATTTTGACGCATTTTTCATGTTTTTCGGGAAAAAAGCATAAATTCTTTATTTTTTCCCACATGTGCTCCAACGGAATTATAGCTGACGTCTTTAGTACTTTTTAAAGCCTAAGAACGTCGAATTTGGTTCAGCCACCATTTCGAAATCACGTTGGAGGCTATTGTGTTTTCAATCGACTTGCGACATGAGAACGCGAGACTCCGCCCACTTTTTTGTGCGCGACCACGCGAACACAGTGATATTTGAAGAGACGCAGACAGGTAGCGCACAAATAAGTGGGCGGAGTCTCGCGTTCTCATGTCGCAAGTCGATTGAAAACACAATACGTTTTGAATTATTTTTCAAAAGCGAATTTTCGCGCGCTACTCTACTCTCGCGTCCCTGAGTCTCCTCCGCATAGACTTGTGTCGATTTACGAGATTTAATTGTTTCTTTCTTACTTTTCTTTGTTTTTTTTTGCTCATTTATTATTGTTTTGTTTGTTTCTCATTAAAAAAAATTATGTTTTTAAAATGGTTGTTTTTGAGATTAATGTGATATCTTTTTTTTGTTGAAAAATTGATTTTAAGTCGGTTTTTTCGTAAATAAAAACAGCTAATTTTAATTTAATTTAAATTCTGAAAAACAAAATACGAAAATTGGGACTAAAAATGCGAACAACGTTATATTTTGCCAAAAAAAAAAAAAACATATTTGGCAAGGCGCCAAAGATTTTTGGCAATGCTCCAAGAGAAATATATGGAGGCGCAGAGAAAAACGCAAAAGTGCGCCAGGGCGCGTTTGCACTTTCGTAGGATCCAGCATGCCGTGGAAATATTCGTTTCGAGGTTTGTTTAGGCAATTTTATGGTATTAAAAGATACAATACATACATTTTACAAAGAAAAACAGGTTTTATTGAAAGAAAAATAATAAAATCAATTTAAAAAAATGCGAGAGTCGTAAAATGCGCAAGCACCGAAAGTGCGCCTTGCAAGTTTGCTGGCGCACCAGCAAATTAGGCTCCGCCCACATTTCAAATTCTGGACACCGTGAAATATTGAAATGTTTAGTGTCTTAAAACTCGATTTTAGAACTGTGAAGTTTTAAAAGCGAGTAAAAAAATTAAAAAATAAATGTAATCTACCGTAGACTTCGTTAAGAATTCTTATGGTGCGTTGGACATACGGGGGAAAAAAACGAGGATAGGATAAAATTATCTGCAAATATTGACAATGAAAAAAGGGTTTTAAAACTTGAAAGACGCCCTGAAAAAATTTTTTTTTAGAAACAATTAAACTGGTGCAAATATTTAAATTTTGAGCATGATAAACTACTTGGACCTTTCCTAGTCTTTAATTTTTTTTTTTTTTAATTTTAGTTGTACAACAGGGCGCATTTGCTGACTAGAATAGCTTCAATTCTTCTTTCTTCCAGATACTCGACACTGCCCATCATCAAAAAGTGGCCAATGCTTTTCCCTCCACGCCAAGGAGCAGGAGCAGCGGTCAGTGCTCGGCCAAGTTATGAATTACCCTCCAAGCGCTACTCTTTTCTATTCTATTCTTTCCTTTTTTTCTTTCCCTTTTTGCGTTTACCAGAAGCGTACATAAATTCCAAAATCCAACACAAACGAGTCTCTGATTGGCCAAAGTCGGTTCCAACTTAAAAAAAAAAGATTTTCGCTGTTTTTTTTTTTTTTTTGGAAAAAAAGAAAATACCCATCCTTGGAAAAACCAACCTAGGAAAAGGAGAAACGAGGCAAAGAAAAGAAGCCAATTTGAGTGTGAATCATTCAATCCATTTCCACTTTGGCGGTGCTTCTGGCAGGGTCTCATTGTGTGTTTTCTCAACATTTTTTTTCCTCTTCATTTCTTCATCAACTTCTTGTCGATGCACGGCATCTTCTATGGCCGACCGCCCTTCTTTTCCTTTCCTTTCCTTTCCAACCTCCTATAATTTCCGGAAAAAGAGCAATACGCCTTCTCTTTCTTCTTCTTCTTATCCTTCTTTTTCTTCTTTTTCAACCTCCGCCACTTTGTGTCATGTCTGGAATGAGCCAATGAAGAATGTGTGAGCTCTGGAGGGGAAGAGAGGGCTCAGAAAGAGCCAGTAGTGACATATACACCTGCCTGCTTGCTTGCCTTTTGAATAATCAAAGACGACACTTGTCCACAATATTTTTTTAATAATATGTACATACATCCACTTTTTATTTTATTTTTCATCTGTTCCACGCTTCTTGAATTTGCGCTTCTGAATTCTCAATCTTTGGGTCATTTTTTGATAATTGTTGGCATTTTCTCATAGGAGCATGAGAGGAGATTCAGAAAACGCGCCCTGATGTATGTACCTTCACGTAGGTTTGGTGATTTTCATGAATTTTTGCCTACTAGAGCGCGTTTGCACAATTTCTATTTTTTTTTCTTCAAAATTTCAAATGTTCCATTGTAACTTTAATTTGGTTGAGAGCGAATCTTCGCGCGCTATTTTTCTCGCCCTTCTGCGTCGCCAGTGCGGAGACGCAGACATGCGACAGAGCGCGTTTGTCTTTACGTGGGTCCTCTCAGCACGCCGAGTTAGTGGCATCTTTAACGAAGACATTTCCCATTTTTCAACATAAAAAATTAATATTCAATACAGCACGTTGTGAATTATTTCCTACAACGTTTTTTGTTGTTCGTGTATCGCTTTAAGGGTTTTTTGTTCGAAAAAAAAAAGCACGCATTTTTTCGCTTTGCACGCATTATCATAAATTTATATTAGCTGCAAATTTGGGCTGATCAAATTAGCTAAAAACCAAGTTCGATTTTGGAACGTTCTTAGAATTTTAGGGGGCAAGGTAGTGTCTGCGTCTCACCGGAGAAAGTTTGATACAAAAACAACAATATCCTCGCACCCTGCTTGTCTGCGTCTCCTCTTCGTATCCGTTGAATGCAGAAAAGTGGCTGCGCAGCTAAATGCGACTACGTTTAGGCCCCCGCGTAGTTTAAATTTTATTTTCAAACGTTCCATCAAACACGCCGTGTAGTGCGCTCTGCCGCACACGCGAGCCCTCGCGAAGAAACATGTTTGGCAGCGTGCCAAACTATGCGAATTTACACTAATAAAGCGTGAAAAACAAGCAAATTTGACACGAAGGTAAGTTGGCCGCAAAACGGGCATTACAAACCCCTTTCACAGACTTTATAAATTGAAAATTTCTATTTAACACATCTGTCTTCTTATTTTGGAATTAATGGAAGAAGATATTGTTCTCGTCTCAGCTAGCGTTTGTTGTAACCTACAAAATGAATTCTAACTCTTCCACGCATACTCAGCACGACCGTACACAGCTTAAAGGAGTGTGACCGTAATTTATTCAATTTCGCCAAGCTTTAAATATTTTTTCAAGCCAAAGCCCAACGCGCTGCGGTTGCGTTGCGTCGCGTGCCAACTCTGTTTCTCGTCTGCATATCGTCGATTACACGTTCTCTGTCTCACAAATTCACTTCAAAAAAAAAATGGAATCGTCCTAATTGACACAGTCGCCCGTGTTCTTTATTTTCCTACTTTTCAAAGATTTGTGGCATAATACGATTTGACGCAAATGTTCTCTTAACACATTTTGTTTTTTTTCTCCTCCACCTCACTCATTCAATTCATCAAAAACGAAAGAAAAAATAATAGAAAATGTGAAGGATGGCGTGCTTCTTGACATTAAATTTTATTTTATTTTTGTTCGCCTTGTCCGCCGTCCAGTTGCCAAAAAGTCGGTCCGAATATTTTTAATTCCAGAACGTTCTTCTTTGTTCGTGCTCTCTAAACATAGTTTTTTTTTAGTTTGCAAGAGCCCACAAGGTATTCTGTTTTCAGTCGATTTGCGCAGTTCTGTCTGCGTCTCTTCAAAAATCACTGTGTTGGCGTGGTCGCGCACAAATAAGTGGGCGGAGTTTCGCATCAGCAAAAAAAAAATCTTTTTGGTAATTTTGTCAAACTCTGAATAACCCCATTATCAGCAAGCATTCTCAATCATAATTTCGCATCATCAAAAAGCAAAAAGCAAAATTCAAAAAGCAAAAAAGAAAACATTGTTGGTGGGAGAAGATTTCTTCTCCTTTTTTTTTCTTCCCTTCATTTTCCTCATTGTGACTTTCCGGTTTTTGCTTGGCTTGTGGCTGGCTCGTGTATGAATTCCCCCAGAGGGACCTCGGGTCGTGGCTACATGAAAGTGCTCCTTCTTCTCCTCTTCATCCTCCTGCTCCCCTTTCCTCGAATATCGTCCCCCACTGTCGGCTCGGCTCACAAGGAGTACTCAATCTGATTAGAAGACGTCGTCGAGAGCAGAAAAGGACACAAAGACTATCACGTGAGGTGGTGTGGTGTGCATGTGGAGGGAGCAGAATGATCAGCTCGATGCTCGAAAAGCACTACTTTCAGGTCAGTTCCCCAGAGGAACGTTCATCTATGTACATACATATATATCACCAAAAGGGCATCACTTGTGTTCGTTCTCTTTTACACATTACATTCCTTTCCAACTTTTCCACCCATTGAGTCAATCTTTTAGACGAACGAAAGAATGTGTTTCCATATACGAGTATCCATAAGTCGCCTCCTCTTCTTCTTCTTTTGCTTCTTTTTATCCGCTCGTTGCCATGGATTTAGACGACGTTTTTCGTATTCTATGTGGCCCAAAACTATGCAGTCATCCTGGAAAACAGCGCAGATTACTCGTTTGATAAAGCCGTGTCTTGTGATAGAATGAATGCACTTGAAATTTGGATAGAAGGTGTGATATTACATATTTTTCATTTATATTGTTGTTTTTGTTTTTTTTATTCGGTGGGGTTTGTTGACCCCATCGGCTCAGGTAACTTTTCGCGCGTATGTGAAGGATATACATATTATTGTTTTTAAACAGTTGTCACCTTACGTCTCCCCCTTACTTTTACTTTTTTGAGAAATTCGAATCATTGTCTGATTATTCAGGATGACACCATCATTTCAATCCAAAAACGAGGCCTTTTTGTCAGAAAATGACCGAGCCTTAGGGTTTTAAAAATGCGCCAGGTAGAAACAATTTTGGAAGGCTGGGGTGCCGTGCACCTGGCGAGAGGATCCTCAACACCTATCCCTCTCTCTCTCTCTCTCTCTCTCTCTCTCTCTCTCTGTCCACCAAAACAATTTAATCTACCATTTTAATTTCTAATGATTATCCAATCCGCTTAACTGAACGCACACCAACCCCGTATCCCCTCCCCCCACCATCCATCCTTTTGCCTTCTCTCAACGTCTCCCACCTTCCAGAAGGCGTCAGAGTCTTCCGTCGTATCAGGTTACACATGTACCTCTCTCTCACTCTCTCTCTCTCTATAAAAGTTTCCAAACGACTTCATTTCACACAATTTTCCCCCCATTTCTCCCTCTCGCCTTGTGCCCTTTCACCTGTTCATTAACGTTCACGTCTTCTCGACTTTCCTTTCGAATTTCCGGCTCAACTATCAACAATGAGCAACGGACCATGACTGGAAAAAGCGGGAGAAATGCTATTTTATTTTATTTCATTTCTTCCAAAGGGTTGAGCCCGCCACAATTGCTCATTTCACATCTCATCTCCTCACCACTCATCTCGTGCAATTGATACCTCGACCTTTTCTGGATGGAAAGAGGCGGGGGTGTCGGAAAATTGGTGTTTTCTTTTCTTTTCATCCGTTTTCCGTGAAAATCTCCGTCTCACGGTGTCCGATTGCCTCTAAAATTGGGGTTGAGTTCAGTTTAGTGTCAACATTAATCTTAACAATTTTTTTCACCAATAATAAATGGGTTCCGGATCTTTGAGTTCCAAACTCTTTGAATAAGTTGTTTCATCTTTTGGTACCAAATTTGCAAGTTTTGTACAAAATTAGTAGTAGTAACCAAATATCAATTGTATCCTAAAAGACCGTTTACAAATTTGGTACCCCAAAGAGTCTGGGACCCAAAGATCCGAGACCCATTGAGTATTGGTCCAGTTTTTGGACTCGCTTAGGTATTTTTTAATTTCCTCACAAATCAAGCTGGAATTTTTGGTAGAAATAGATTTGTATTCACAATTAGTATTTATCAAGTCGATGGTTTTTGTCGTTAAAATTATGGGGAAATCTTAATGAGAACCGTTGGCTTTGACGAGGTTTTTAGCCGATTCAAAAAAAAAAAAAAAGAAAACGCGTTCAGCTCAACAGATGCTTTCGATTTCAAGTTAAATAGGCAACGATAATTGGAAAAAGACGATTTTTAGAAGAAGATAGCAGTTTTTTACCGCACAGTTCTACAACCTAGTACCCCTAAATATACTGGCCAAAAAATGTCGCATTTTCAACACAATTATAGGCTTTTAAAACCATAGAAAAAACCTTTTCTAGATATCGATTTATATCATTTTTAGGAGCACGGTGTCCAGGATTTGAAATGTGGGCGGAGCCTAATTTGTTGGCGCGTCAGCAAACTTGCATGACGCACTTTCGGTGCTTGCGCATTTTTCTACTCTCGCATTTTTTTATTGATTTTATTATTTTTCTTTTAGTAAAACCTGTTTTTCTTTGTAAAATGTATGTATTCTATCTTTTAATACCATTAAATTGCCCAAACTTCGATTTTCGTAAAGATTTAGCCTGCAAAAACACCAAAAAACTCAAAACGATTATTTCGAAATGGTGGCTGAACCAAATTCGACGTTCTTAGGCTTAAAAAATTTCTAAAGACCTCAGCTATAATTCCGTTGGAGCACATGTGGGAAAAAATTAAGAATTTATGCTTTTTTTCCCGAAAAACATAAAAAATGCGTCAAAATTTGAATTTCGCGCGAAAAAATCCAGTGGGGCGCGTTTGCTCGGCTCCGGCCACTTTTCTAATCCTGGACACCATGAGGAGCTATTTTCCTCAAGGAAAAATTATTTAAATCCGTTCAACCTGATATTTCTGTAGCCTGTAATTTTCGCTGTTAAATTTAAATGTAGAACATGTAAAAAAAATTGCACAGAAACCCAGAATAACAGAACAAAAAACACAGATAGGGGAGCTAAAAATCGAGGAAGGCAAAACCGGGGCAACAATATCCTCGCACTCTGCTTCTCTGCGTCTCCTCTTCGTATCAGTTTAACGCAGATAAGTGACTTTGTGCAGCTTACGGTATAAATATTTAAATTTTGTTTTCCAACGTTCCGTCCAACAAACCGTGTTGCGGCTTTTTTTCAGGGTCCCACAAGGTCTAAATTTCCCGCTCATTTCGGCCGTATAATTTCTCAATATTTGACTTTTTATAGTGCACTGCACATACATACCACTCACAATTACCCATCCCTCCCGCTCTTGTTCTCTTCTCATTTCGCGCTGCTCTCCGCGTGGAGCATAGCATTCGCATCCATCCATAATTCAGGTCACAAATGAAACGCACTTTTCTCCGCCTTTTGCTCTTCTTCACCTCAATTTTTGATGAATATGTGCTCTCCAATTTCCTGTTCATAGTGGGGTCTGGATTAGGGCTCTTGGTCTTCTATCTTCCATCTTCCATTGCCAATCTTTTTTTGTTGTCTTTAATCGTAGAATATGTATGTACATGCATGCTTCCAGAAGATTACAAAAAAAAAATAAAAGAAGAGATTAAGTTTTTTCTATGGCCCGAACTCGTGAGAGAGAGAGAGAGAGAGAGAGAGAGCCATTTATATGTGTTCATTTCCTTTTCGTTTCGTTTCATGTTAGCAAGTCCACACCATCACCACGTTTACGACTTCCTGCAGGGCTTTTCAAAAATCAAAGATTTCTCCCGGGAATACCCTGCCATTCTAGACCATTTTTCGTTTTCTTCCAGGTCGAGGAACAGAAATCCGGCATGGACTACATATCCAGTTTTGATATTAGGCTAAATAAGGTTGGTTCCCCTACCTCTTTTTCATCGATTTCCATTGTTTTTCAGGACGTTTACTACGCTGGCGAGACGATAAGTGGAAGTGTGCTGCTGGAGAACTCGGAGAACATTAAAATTCGTGGAATTCGAGTGTTGCTGCGCGGAAAAGTGCACGCCACGCTCAAAGTTGTCAAATCGGGAGAGAGGAGGACGTTGAAAGATGATCAGTATGTGCTGGACGAGAAGCAGTTGTTGTGGGGGAAAGGTGAGCGATTTTGCTCTATGAAGGGAAGTAATGGTGCCATCGGGGGCCCCTAAATCGAGGGGGAGGTCCTAAAAATATTGGACGCATTGTATTATTTCCAATTCGGTGAATTGTCCTATTTTTTGACACCCTAAAAACCGGCTCCGCCCCATTTGCAAGTCTGTGAAATTGTTTTCTGCTTTTTTAAAGCCCCTCCTCTATAGAACTCGTGACGCAAAATTGCAAATGGGGCCAAGCTTATTCTTCGATTTTGTCAGGGTAATAGGAAAAAGGCGTTTGTGTTAATTAAAACAAAAAAAAATCAATAAAGAGTTCGATATAAGCAAGTTAAAAAAAATAATACGCTAACACCGATGACACTAATCGCACTACATAGGAATCTATGTACAGATAGACAGGAAATTATTGTGCGCATAAAAATTAAAAAAAAAATGTTATGCTCATTTTTAATATTTTTTGCAAACAAATTGATTAAAGAAAACAACAAAAAAGTACAATTTTATTGATTGAACACTAAGATACCCACTTTTTGGGCCACAGGTATTGTCTTTTCAAACGAGTTGCATCATGAAAACAAGAGTCGGCTATCCCTTTTTTGTCTGCGTCTCTTCAAATCGCCCTGTGTTTGCGTGGTCGCGCACAAACAAGTGGGCGGAGATTGGCGTTGGCGTTCTCATGACGCAAGTCGATTCAAAAAACAATAATTGGGAAAGAAAATTGTAGATTAAGGTTACTGTAAATCGACAATCTGTGGAAAAATAACAAAAAAAGCATTTTTTAAGACACAGATCCACCATATTTTCTACAGTATTTGTAACCCAATGTGCCGTTTTAATATGGGCATTTTTGAATGGAAAACGTTAGTCATTTTTATCCTTAAACATAATTTGGAAAGTATTCTGGTTTAACGTCAGTTTAGTAGGTATTTGCGGACTCTCGCAGCTAATAATAATAATCCTATAAGCTCCGCCTACGTTTATTTTTACCCATTTGCAAAAATTTGAAATCCTGGTTAAACCTTGGACACCAAAACCGAGGAAGACAAAATCGGGAAACAAGCCACGTTTATCGAATACAAGAAAATCAGTGCCAAAAAAGCGAAACTTGTTCTCCGGTCTGCTTTGACGTACTCGGTTTAGTTAGTGTCACGAAAATTTGCAATTTGCCTGGTAAATAGAGCTACGATAACAAGGCACGTCCGCAAACACCGAACCTCAAAAAACACGGTGAATTGTGGGACAAACGTTGGCTGGTCTCGCCACGATTCTGAAAGACTACGGCACGGCACCACAGCTTTCCAAAACTGTTTCTACCTGGCGCATTTTTAAAACCTTAAGGCTCGGTCATTTTTTGACAAAAACGCCTCGTTTTTGGATTAAAATGATAGTGACATACTGAATAATAAGATAATGATTCGAATTTTTCAAAAAAAGTAAATTTTCGGGTAAAAAAATAATTTCATTGTCCGACGACGGGGGAGGCGTGTACGGTTAGAGCGAAAAATATTTATGTGTCAGCCAACTTTCGCCTTAAAAGTTGTCACTCATTCATGAATCCACAATGCCCGTTCCCTTCTCATAGCCAAAAACAACCAATTTACAGACAAAAATGATGAATCCGACAGCGTTCCCATCCTGGCCCGTGGTGTTCATCAGTTCTCATTCAACTTTGATCTACCTCAATCCGCCCTGCCTTGCTCTCTGGAAAGCAGACATTGCACTATTCGCTACTATTTCAAGGTACATAAGTGCAAATCCCAAACAATCCCCTATTCCCAATCGCACCACTTCAGGTAATAATAGACATTCCATACGCCTCCTCCCCGCAGGGAATTAAGTACTTTACAATCATCGGACCACATATCGACAGTATGGAAGAAAAGTATCTGAGCCCGCTGACAGCGCAAGATCGAAAAGTGACGTGTTGCTGGTGCTGTCAACGAGGTGCTCTCGCGCTGCGAATAGTGCTCGAACGGACGGCGTACGTGTGCGGAGAGAACATCCGCGTGCGGGCACAGATCGAGAATCGGCAATCGACGGCGCAGAGTCTCGTCATCCGTCTTGTGCAGCACGTCGAGGTGTTTGTGGAGAAGGGGATTCTGGGCGAGAATAAGATGATGTCATGTGTGGTGTTCGAGCACAAGTGAGTTGCAAATGAGTGATGTCACCTGTCACTTTCCAGACATGACAAGAGGGAGGTCTTTAAAAATTGATAACATTGGCGACAGAAAAAAGAGAAAATAGTTTTGAGACTATATTTTGTATTTTCAATCGAGTTGCATCATGAAAGAAGGAAATCCCGCCCACTTATTTGTGCGCGAGACGCAGACAGAATGGTGTTTGCAGACTCGTGTTTTCATGATGCAACTCACGAGAACATTTTACTGTCGACCCATTTCCTTGATGGAGATTATCCATCCCTGAAAGTTTTACCGGTATCCCGAGAGGCGAGACAAGACGCCAGTTAGGCTGTGGTTTGGTTTTCCGTATTTTCAGCGATTGATAATACAGTAAGAGCCCAGGCGGAAAATCGAACACCACACCCACCTAAGATTCGACTGACGAACTGCAACAATCTGAAGTGCTTCCTCGAAAAATTTAGAACTGATCTGACTAGGAAAGTACTTTTTGGTACATTTTGGAAAACTCTGAAAAAAATCAGGATACTAGATTTTTTGGTAAATTTTTTAAGATATTAAAAATCCGCAAAATGTTTTCAGAAAAGTTTTTATGAGCCGTCAAACTTTTTAAATATTGTTCGAGTAAATTTTTATCTGTTAAATCCTACATTCCACACGGTCGCCTTCTCTACACCAGCCGAAAAGTCTACCAACACGCAGGTCGCTGAAAATGTCGATGGGTGGCGCAACTGGGTGCGCTCCGAGCGCTAATACAAGGAGGATATGGGTTCGCTCCCCAAACCTAGTAATTTTTTTTTTGCAAAATTTTGATCTGTATTTTTCGGAGCCGTAATACAGTCCAGAAATTTTTTAAAAATATTTTGAGTGTATTTTATAGTCCTCCTCATCCTAATTAAAGGCCTGAACTCAAAAAAAAAATTTTTTTTTTTAAACTTTTTTCAAATTTTTGTCCACCAATTGCATGGCATTGAAAAATACTGAAAACTGAAAAACTGAAAAATTGAAGCAATTTTTTATAATATTTTGTTTGTTTAATAATTTTGCAACGTTTTTTTGATTTTTTATTGGCCACAGGATGTTTGATGGTTATCTATTTTTGGTGCAGGTCTATTTTGGGAAATTTCAAAATGGGGTAGCACTTATATGAGTGGGCAGGGCTTCATGTGACCTCGGCATTTTATCAAGAGGTTTTTTCACGTGAAAGACAAGCTGTGCATACATAATTAATCGACCAGAAAAATGAAATGATATACACGGTATAAAACGCTGAAAACTCGCTCCAATCGAACAATGAATTACGCATTCATTTGGAGTGAGGTTTAGAGAAATCAGAGCAAAAAATCGGCCACGGCTCTCTCAATTTTCCGCACTCTCTCGTCGCCAACGTGGCCGCGTCCACCACTGTGCGAAGGGAGCGCGTTTGCAGCGCTCCGTACTGAGAATAAATAATGGATTGATTTGAGTGTAGCCAGGCTTATTAGATACCTGAAAATGCTATTCGTGTAGACATTATTGTGCAAACAAGAACATTGTGAAATGGTGATTACGTTCTTTCAAAAACACCGACTTAAAAGGGCATTAATGAGGCAAGCGACTTTGCAAAACATTTTTTGTTTGCATATTAAATACCCTAACTATGTAACTAGGGAACCATTTATATAATGCATGGGCTCTGCTTTAATCGATGAAAAATGTTGAAAGAGAGATTTTAAAATTTTATTTCAGTCCAGAGTTTTATCTTTTTTAGCCTTTCGCGAGCTATTTTTCACCACCCAAAATTGTTTTTACCTAGAGCATTTTTAAAACCCTAAGGCTCGGTCATTTTTTGACAAAAAGGCCTGGTTTTTGGATTAAAATGATGGTGTCATCCTGAATAATCAGATAACGATTCGAATTTCTCAAAAAAGTAAATTTTCGAGTGAAAAAATAAGCTCACCAACATCCCACCAACTTCTTCCAGGTCGCCTGCAATCGCCGCCAACTCTCAAGGCAAATACGACTCCACTTTGGAGCAGCCCATACGACTTCCGGTAGTCCCTCCGACTCTAGTCGGCGTCTGCCGCCTCATTCAAATCTATTACGTGCTCCGCGTATGCATGGAGGACGAAAAAGCCAACGAGTGTCTTCATCTCGACTTCCCGCTTACAGTAGCCACCCTCCCATACCGTATTCCTAATGCTCAACCGCCACCGGTGGATTACGGTAAGAGCGAAAACATTTTCTAGTTGTGTGTGCATTGTATTATAGACTTTTGCTCAAACCACGTTGAAGGCGGGAAATACGTATCGCCAGAGTTCCGATTGGGACAAGTTTACGATGGCGAGGGAGAGGAAATCAACAAGGAGGAAGAGGTAAACAGAGAGAGAGAGAGAGAGAAATAAAAAGTGAAATAGGAAAAAGTTATTCATAGATTGTGCTCTATCGGCCGGTTTATGTGAAATTGGCTGACCGACGACTCGGATCGCCCCACGTTTCCAAGGATTTTAGATCCGGATCGGTAAATTGGAAGCTATGACTTTTCTTTTCAACAAAAACATATTCAGTTCACCCGAATCGCCGACTCCAGCCTCGCGCTGGTCACCGAGCCAAACGGAGCTCGTCGACGGAGTATTGTGATTGCCTCTAATCCATGTTTAGCGATGAGAGACGAGTCAATGGACGAGAAATTGATAGGCTTAAACGGGGGCAATTTAGAAGGTGAACCTCTTGTCGCCTAGATTTGTTTTTTTTTTGTGATAACTTTTTTGGTTGTTTTTTTATCTCATCTTTTTCATGTGCTCCTTCCAGAAACATAACCGTTGTTAAAAAAAAAAGAAAAAGAAAATCAAGATCTCAATATGTATTTATTTATTCATTCATTCAAATAAAAAAAGTGACTAATTATGTAATTATTGTTTTTTTTTTAAATATTGTGTGTAAATACAATTTACTTATAAATAGGAACACATATGTATTAAATTATACATATTTATAACAAAGCGAATATTTCAACAAGACGATGGATGGAATGCAAGTGATCCGGTACGACGCGCAACTATTATATACACACATAATAATGATATGTACAAGAATAAACCAAAAAAAAAAAAAATGCAATATCAAGTCAAGGAGAGGTCCTTAAAATACACAAGATCATTAAAGCGTACAAGACCTCGGTTTCGTCTCCATCTCCACCTCAGTCTCCACGGGCTCCACGTCCATCGTCTCATCGCAAATTGTCGATGTCCTCTCGCGCATCGCCTCCAAAATATCCACACTTTCAGTCGATTGGTCCGTTCTGCAAGAAAAAGCAGATTATAATTTAAGTTCACAGATAAGCAAATCGGTATCATGACCCGACTCACTTCAACTGATGCCTCCTGATATGCTTCTCTAGCATCGCCGGACTCTTGGACACGTGACGGCAGTGTGGACACTTTCGAGAGCCTGTAAACGTTATCAGATTATAGATAATTGGGAATAGAGAAAGTGAAAGTGGTCGCGGGGTTTTTCCTGGAAATGGAATGCGGTTATCAGGCAAAGTGTTTGCAGGGAAAAGCGTAAAAGAGAAGAGCAGCGAGTGGTGACGAAATGTTCGCAACATTACTGTAACTACAGTGAGCGTGCTGTTTGTATCAGACCTTTTAAGGGTGTTTTCAGATTAATGGACCAGGTTTTTTTGTGTTTTACCGTGCTTGGACTTTGTAATCTTTGTTGTTGTTTTTCAAAATGGCCGCTCAAATTTTCGGCACTTAGCGGCTAATAGCAATTGAAAACAGCTAAAGGCGAATGATAATGGCTACAAGCTGCCAAATACGAAACAATCAGGGCGTGTTTGACATGCATATGGCACGGAACCCCAGCCTTCCAAAATGGTCTCTACCCGGTGCATTTTTAAAACCCTAAGGCTCGGTCATTTTCTGACAAAAAAGCCTCGTTTTTGGATTAAAATGATGGTGTCATTCTGAATAATCAGACAATGATTCAAATTTTTCAAAAAAGAAAATTTTCGAGTGGCGCATTGGACGACGGGGGTGGCGTGTATGGCGCTTATGAGACTTTTTCGATGCATACGATTTTCTGAATTTGAAATCTTAAAATCGGCTACTAGCCATCTAATTTGGAGGCATTCGTCAAATGCATTTTTCAATTGCTAAATATTAGCCAAAAATTTTCTGAGCTCTACTCATTGATTCACTAATATCAAGAATAATTTGAAAATTGTAGTCTCTGGGACCCCAGCAAGAGCGTCACAGGCCCAAATTTTGAAGCCGAAAAACTGGCTCTGGGACGTTTCAAAACAAGACGTTTCAAAACTGGGACGATTCAAAACCTGCCACTTCAAAACTAGGACGGTTGAAAACTTTGAGTGCAATTGTGCGTCACGGTGTACGCACTAGTGACACCAGAACACACGCACATTAAATGTTTATTTTCGTTTTGTCATTGTTTTAAACTATTTTCACGTACTATTCATTTTCTTTTTTCGTTTTGTCATTTTTCAACTCTCTTCACGCGTTTTCCTATCGTTTCGCTTTTTTTTCGTTAAATTTATCGGAAAATTTACTAAAGTGTTTTACCGGTAAAGCACTCGACAAAAGACAAAACATGAGCGACCAAATTTAAATACCGGCAAAAAATTATTTTTAAAAATGCGAAACGAGAGCAAAACGCGTGAAGAGAGTTAAAAAATGACAAAACGAAAATAAACATTTAATGTGCGTGTGTTCTGGTGTCACTAGTGCGTACACCGTGACGCACAATTGCACTCAAAGTTTTGAACCGTCCTAGTTTTGAAGTGGCAGGTTTTGAATCGTCCCAGTTTTGAAGTGTCCCAGTTTTGAAACGTCTTGTTTTGAAACGTCCCAGAGCCGAAACACTATCCAAAAAATCAGAAAAAATCAGAAAAAATCGAGCCTACTCGAATACAATATAGCGGATTCTAGAAAAAGTGTTAATATTTGCACTCAATCCTCCTGGCTTAGCAGACTAACATCAGCTTATATGTACTTATTCTGCCCCGCTTCCCCATTTGAACTCACCCTGATCGATACTCTGTGGGAGCGGAATTCCGTGTCGGTAATACTTGTGAAAGTGGATGTAACGGGCTTCGCGCGTCGTGAACTGACAGTTTGGCATGCTGCATCTAAACTTGGACATTTAAGGTGATCCTGTTCTTGTTACGGATAACTCACTTGATTGGCGGATTTCTGTGATAAATGGTAACGTGGTACGACACTGAATTGTAGCGTCCGTAAACTTTACGACATACTGTGCACATGTAACCGTTCTCCGTCCTTTCAATGTACTTTTTGTTGCGGCACCAACCTGCGAATAGATTTTGTGTTTATATTTGCTTTTCAAATGCAACGCGCTGCGGTTGCGTCGCGTGGCAGCGCTGCCCTGTGTCTGCGTCTAGTCGATTACACGCTTTCTACTTTGTTCGCAGAGATTTCGCACCAAAAGTGCGTACTATTAAGGTTTACCTTCTTTGTCATTATTCGGCACAATCATATCGCCATTCGGGTCAAAAGTAATGTTAGGTGTGTCCTCTGAAATGTCCAGCGAACTGCTCTTTATCAAATCGCCCCGTCGCATTTTAGGCTTGCATGGTCCTTCCTCCTCGCCATGATTCGCCATTCCAGACAATACTGCTGGCGCGTTAAAACTCATTGCAATAAATTGTTGAATGATTTCCTGGCTGATAGCTGGATTGAAGTGCAGCAGGGGATTAAAAGCGAGTGGCACTGGCATGGGGAACTGGTTCTGCGCGAAATATGGGTTCGGCATCAAGTTTACTGTAAGCAAAAAAATGAGTTCATAGAACATGAAAATGAATGGATAATCAAGAAACCTTGTGATGCTCCGATGTTGTTGAGCATATCCTGAATAGTTGGAATCTTGGGCGGCGAGATTGTGGTGGGTGGTGAAGTGGTTGTCGGCGGACTGCCGAAATTATTGTTCAAAAACGACATTCGGAAATGAGCACAGAGGGGAAAACCAGAAGAAGGGAGTAATAAGTTTCCTGAAAATGCTCAAAAGTAATGACAGACGGAAGAAGAAGAAAAAGAAGTTAAAGTTTGTAAAGAAAAGGAAATAATAAATCTGAAACGAAAAAAAAAACGAAACTCTCAGGATGAACCACGAGAGGTTTATCCGAGAGTTAGTAGCAAGAGCAGAGCAGCTAAATTATCCGAAACGAGGCAATCCTGCTTAGGCAAAAAAGATGAAGACAAGAACAACATCCGCAATTTAATTCACATTTTGGTTAGTTGGTTTTTGGGAGTTCTATGGCAGAGCCACTAATAAAAATGACGGTTTGGTGGAGGGGGTGTTTCATCAGTCGTGGAAACCCATCGCTCTCTTATCAGCTCCGAAGATACCACGAGTTTTTTCCCTTCACTTTCTTTGAAATTTCCAGCGCGCTCGTTTCGTTTACGAAAAGTTGCTATCTTTATGATAATCAGCTAGTCGGAGTTGGCGCCAGACCAGATCAGCTGACATTGCACGAATTGAAAGGTTTTTTTTCCTATTGTGTTTTCAATCGACTTGCGACACGACATGAGAAAGCGAATCGAATCGACACGAAACTCCGCCCACTTATTTGTGCGCGACCACTCGAACACAGTGATATTTGAAGAGACGCAGACAGAACGGTGAATGAATGCAGACTACGTATTCATGTCGCAAGTCAATTGAAAACCCAATATGTGCGCTAAATTTCCGGGCTGATATTTGTTGAATTTCGGACTTAAGATGCGTCAACTTTTAGGGCTAATATCGGTTAGTTTTAAAGCCAAATATGCGTTAAATGTTAGGCCTGTTATTCGTTAAAATTTAGGCTTGAGTTTTGTCTAATTTCAGACCTAAGATGAAATAAAGATTAAGTGTATTATGCGTCAAATCAAATTCCAAGAATAATATAAGCCAGTTTTAAGGCCTAATATGTGTTACCTTTTAGACATATTATTCGTCGAAAGTTAGGCTTGAGTTTCGTCTAATTTCAAGCTTAAAATTAGGTTAATATTAAGTTTGTTATGCGTCAAATTTAACGCCTAATGTTCATTAAACATATTGTCTAATAATCTAAACTTTTAAGCCTAGTTTTCCTCAAAATTTTGGCATGATACTTGTCGAATTTCAGGTCAGGTATTCGTTGGATTTTAGGCCTAGTATTTATGAAATTTCAGGCTCAATATTTGCCGATTTTCAGGCCTAATATGCGTCAAAATTTAGACAGTTTTAGATGCCTCATAGTCGCTAAATTACCTGATTTTGGCTAATAGCCACGGCCGCGCCAAAAATTAATTGATTAGACGCTGATGGTTCAAAAAGAAAAAAAAAAACTTCAAGAAAATCAGTTTTTCCATGTCTAAACTTCTGGGAGCAAAAAACGAGAAAAAGTTTCTAGGCAAATAAAAGTTTGAGCAATGAGATAATTGGAACATGATTAGGGTGACGCATAACGACCGCAATCAATTAAAGACAGTATCTTCAGAGCATTAAGAGCAAGCAAGCAACCTACTCAAACAAACCAAAAAATTGCAGCCGGAAGCCTACCGGTCCCCAATATTGAATCACAGTCAGAGTCACGAGAATGTCTGGTTTCCTCCAAAACAGAAAGTAAAAGGGGAAAGAAAAATCACAGAAAGTGACACACACACACACACACACACAGTTATCAGTCGATTTATGTCGAGAAAACGAGCTCCGGAGAGTGTATGCCTCTAGACGTTATCAGCTCCACGACGTCGGCCGCGGGGGGCGGAGCTTGGTCATTTCGGCGTATTGGTGTCGCCGGATAGGGGGAGTGTAGGAGTAGGGGATTGCAAAAAAACTACAGTTTCCGGAAGTTTTTGATGGGTTTGGTTTGAGTTGTGTTTTCTTGTTTTTCTGTTTTTCCTTATACCACAAAAAAAAACGACTTGACGATAAGCATACATATTTAGTACGAAAAATAGAACAAACAAGTCGAAAAAAGTTGTTATTACATACTTTCTCTTAAAAGGAGAGCTTCAAAACTTAAAAAAACAATGAAAAAAGTTGCGACATGCTCTTTATTCGTTTCTCTCTCATCTCTTATCAGTGATTAAGAGCCACGAAAAAAATCGAAAGTTGACGGTTTCAGAGTACGGGCAGCGATCAACAAAGGTTTTTCATGGAAAATCAAAGAATTCATGGAAATTGGCAACGGGGGAACAAAGAATGATAGTGGTCTTTCAGAGTGCATTCGGTAATACATACCTAAAACTGTCTAGAGAGAAAGAAGAGCATTTCTTTAAACCAAAACTTACTGTAACGATGGAATAGAGCCGAACAGGTGTGAATAGGTGTGAGAGCAGTGAAAAAGTAATAAAAACACTGTCACAGCTTTACAGATAGCAATAGCAGAAAAGCAGTTCCATTTTGTCCAAGTTAATACATACCATCAAGATGTAGTTTTTTTTTAACTGTATCAGCCAATCAGGTTAACTCCTGGTTTAAATTCGTCATTTCCTTCTCCATCACTTTCAAACATTCCAAGTGTCATGGAATTTTAGGTATTTTCCTGCATCATTTTTTGGAGCAATTTGTACGCTCTGTTGCACCAATACACTGTTGTTTTGATCAATTTTTATTCTCATAAAGCAATTATCGTTATTTTAAACGGATTAAAAAATAAATACTCGTTGACGACGCGCTGGCGTCGTTTCGTCGCGGTTCAAGTTTCGATTTACGCTTGATTTTTTTAAGGATTAGCGTGTTGTTGTACCCAAAAATGTTCGATTTTTCGCGTTTTTATAAACCTTAGAACGTGCTGGCCGGAACGTTATTGGCAATTCGCTCCGCTAAGAAGGGAGGCTGCTTGTCTGCGTCTCTTCGGCAAGAGTCGCTACAAAACAACAATATCCACGGACTCTGCATCTCTGCGTCTCCTCTTCGTATCAGTTCAACGCAGGTGAGTGGATGTGCAGCTAAATGCAGCCTACGGTAGAAAAATGCGACCACGCTTAGGCCAAATTTTTTTGGAAAAAAGCCCGCGCACACGGTGTCCAGGATTTAAAAAGTGGGCGGAGCCGAACAAACGCGCCCCACTGGATTTTCTCGCGCGAAATTGAAATTTTCACGCATTTTTTGTTTTTCGGGAAAAAAAGCATAAATTCTTAATTTTTTCCCACGTGTGCTCCAACGGAATTATAGCTGAGGTCTTTAGAACTTTTTTAAGCCTAAGAACGTCGAATTTGGTTCAGCTTAAAAGATGCAATACATACATTTTACAAAGAAAAACAGGTTTTATTGAAAGAAAAATAATAAAATCAATAAAAAAAATGCGAGAGTCGAAAAATGCCCAAGCACCGAAAGTGCGCCAGCAAATTAGGCTCCGCCCACATTTCAAATCCTGGACACCGTGGCGCAGTATGAATTTCATTTCTAAAGTTCCGTCCAACACGCCGTGCGCGCTGCGGCTGCGTCGCGTGCCAACGTTGTTCTTCGTCTGCGTCTCGTCGCTTATGAAAAATGTGAATTTGCATAATAGACCTATTCAGCACAGGAAAAAAACAGTTTCTTCCCATTTTTTACCCTATAAAGAATTGCGAAAAAACTACAAAAACTACAGTAGTCGGAGGTTTTCGGACGTAAAAAACCCGTCGTGTCGAGACACGTCGATTGAATAATTTGATGTGCCTATAAATTTCTGCTGAATTCCCATTGAAAATTAAAGGCGCATTACATTTTTTAACGCCGGATCTCGAAGCGATGGATTTTTTCCTGGTAAAACACATACATAGGATTAAAAATTACGAAAAACAGTTTATTCCTGCGCCGAATAAGTCCATAAATTGGCTAACTGCCAAAATTTGTTCAACAGAGCCACGGCGTGCTGCCCGGAACATTATTGGCAACGCGCTCCGCTGAGTGTCTGCGTCTCTGCGGCGAGAGTTTGCTACAAAAACAACAACATCCTCGCACTCTGCTTGTCTGCGTCTCCTCTTCGTATCAGTTTAACGCAGAAAAGTGGCTGCGCAGCTTAATTCAGCCTACGGTAAAAAAATGCAATCGCGCTCATCTCCAAACATTTCGAAACCTTTCCAAATCTGTCTATATTTCAAAAATTATTTTTCTGAGCAAAGAATGTTTCATTCGTGAGTGCAATTTTCTTTCCAATACGTATTATAATTTTATAATCCAGAAGCTGTCAATCAAACTTTTCTCCACTTTTTCATTTCCGTAATCAATCAATCACTTCTTCTTCTTCAACTTTTTTGCTGTAGATTTCTTCCAAAAACTCTGAATTCAAAATCAAAATGGAAACAAGACAGAACGATGCGAAACGAGGCAAAAAACGTTTCGTTATTGTTGCTCTTTCTGCTCAATAAAAATTTTTTCCTGTGACGATAAGAACTGTTAAGAGTAGTTGATACTTGTTTCCAACTTCTTTCTTCCCTCAAAACGAAGAGCGGAGGTGAATTAAAAGTTCCATTGATTTCTGCTCCTTTCCCCGTTTCATTTTCATGTTTTTAATTCGCTTCATCACGAGAACTGAAACTGGCAGACAAACCGTGTTATCATTGCCAAAAACCTCCTGAAATTTGCTTGTTTTCGCCACTTTTTCTCGTGAATTCCACATTTTTGTTTCGCAACAAACTGAAAGTGATCAAAACAGCTCTAGTGGTGTCATATAGTCGGCGAATACATCATCAACTTCGCTCTACTGCAAAATTCCTGTCAAACCGTGTTGCACTTGCAAGATTAACTCGAATTCTAGTTTAATACTTCTTTTCGACGGAAAATGACGTATCCACGACGAGTTGCAGTTTAAATTTGATTTTTCGATTAAAAAAAAAGCGCACTACACTATTGAAAATTGAAAAGTGCCGTAGAGCGAGGCTGATGATGCATTCGCCGAGTATAAAAAAAGGATGAGTCAGTGACAGTATGGAGAATTTCTCTTTTGTTTAACGTCTTCTTGTGTTTATTCTGTGAATATCTTTGCCGAGTCGACGAATCGTTTTTAGAGCCCGTTTTATTAGAATTATTAGCATTTCTCTAGTATTTACACACACAAACAGAATATGTATTCGATTGGTGCAGAAAGTTTTGGGTGATTTGCGGAAAGTTGGATCTATCTGGTTTCGCAAATTCCAATTCGTTTTTTAACAGTCTTAAACAACAAAAATGGGTGGAACATTACCATTAATTAGAAACGCAAGTCCGCAAACACCAAATGCCCAGATTATTGACGGAATGATAGCATACATTTACCGCCTCAGAATTTATGAAAATTCATTGCCCTTTTTTTAAAAAGAAATGGGAATTCTGGTCAGATACAGTGAGCTGAATAAAAAATGCTTGACCGAAATGGACTCAAATTGAAAGGTAACTTGAAAATTAACGCTTCTAAACAAAAACACCCTAAACTTTTGCACCAACCTAATAAGCATCTCATGAGGTATTTGCGACTGACTGGCACAATAAACAAAAAAAAACGAAAGGCGAAAAAGAACTACGCGTTGAAGGTAAAGATATGTACATGAGCTTGGAAGTGAGGTGAGTAAAATTGAATAGCGACCGGTTACTTTTCCTCATCGTCTTGCAAAACAAGAGGCTGAGTGCTCGGAGTGAAACTGGGAAGTGAGTGTTTTGGAGGATCCAGAGGGATGAAATAAAGCACGACTGGGAGGAAGAAGAGACCGTGGAGGAGTCCGAAAGTTGTCACCAATGTTACAGTTTTGGCGAACGAGCGGATCATGTAGACGGGCACGACGAAGAGTGGCGCCATGCAGAGAAGGGTGGTGAGCGATGCCTGGAAGTTTTAGTTAAAAAAAAAAACTATTTTTCAGATTTTGATTTGAACCGGTGCCGTCACAACAACAAACAAAGGACACAATTCATATTTTCTTTGAATTCACGTGGGCTCTGCATTTTTTCCAAACGGTCTATGCATACCGTAACCGCCAAGGAAATTCAAACGATTCGGAATAGGGAAGAAAAAAAACGTGTAGTGCAAATATGAACACGTTTTTTTAGTTTTACAACGAATCAGATACATAGTTTGTTTGCCAGCATCGAGGAAAATTAATGCAAAAGGTCAAAATGATGTTTAATCACTACGAAGAAAGTGAAAATGTATGAAGATTAATAGTTTTTAGGTTTATCGTACATCGTTACTTCAGAAAAACTCCCCGTATTGAAAAAATGAAGTAAAGTAAAGAATCAACACAAATATTAACTTGCTAGTAAATATTTGTGTTTATTCATAATTCTCGTGTCAAATCTAAAATTTCAAAAAAAAAAAACTTATGGGGTTATTCTCGGAACCAGCAAAAAAAGCAAAAAATAGAAAAAACCAGCAAAAAAATTCAGCGAAAATTCGGAGAATGCTCCGATCGGTCTGAAACTTTGAGAGATCATTTAAAAGATACTTGCGGTCATTTCCTGAAAATTTCAGACCTAAATATTGATTTTTAAAATTATCGATTTTTATTTCTGAAAATTTTCAAAATCGATATTTTGGTCTGAAATTTTCAGGGAATGACCAGAAGTATCTTTTAAATGATCTCTCAAAGTTTCAGACCGATCGGAGCATTCTCCGAATTTTCGCTGAATTTTTTGCTGGTTTTTTCTATTTTTTGCTTTTTTTTGCTGGTTCCGAGAATAACCCCATTAATAAGTTCATCGAGAATAAAAACAAGTAAACACCTTTTTTTAATCCTAAATATTTGTTTGCATATTCCAGTATGGTATTTTAAAATTAATTGACGGCGTTGCTGCCGATATCACAACTTTCATAATTCTAATAATAGCGTAAACAGAGCATTTTTGGCAAAAATTGGCAAGATATAGAACTCGCACGGAATATAACTTTGCTGAATAGAACCTGCTGAAATAGAACTTTACTGCAAAAAACTGCTGCGCGAAATATAACTCCGGGGCTCACAATGTACAACAAAATACTTCTTCGAGTTGTTCGAGCGGTTCTGTGTCGGTGCAGCTCAGTTTCAGGGGGTTCTATTCTGTGCGAGTTCTATTCCATAGCAGTTCTATTCCGTGCGAGTTTCATACCGTTTAAAATGATGGTGTCATTCTGAATAATTAGACAATGATTCGAATTTCTCAAAAAAGTAAATTTTCGGCTCTGGGACGTTTCAAAACTGGGACGTTTCAAAACTGGGACACTTCAAAACTAGGACGGTTCAAAACTTTGAGTGCAATTGTGCGTCACGGTGTACGCACTAGTGACACCAGAACACACGCACATTAAATGTTTATTTTCGTTTTGTCATTGTTTTAAACTCTTTTCACGTAATATTCATTTTCTTTTTGTCATTTTTTAACTCTCTTCACGCGTTTTCCTCTCGTTTCGCATGTTTTTAAAATAACAAGCCTGGCTGCATCAAAAACTACTTTTGATTTCTTTTCATTTCTAAAAAATTGTTTTTTTCACTTTCTTTAAAATTTATTTTAAATTCATTTCTTGCGTGTGCCCTGTGGCGCAGGCGGTTAAGCCTTTCCCCTTCAAGCGAACGACGCGAGTTCGAGTTTTTGTGTTGGTCTCGGGCGCTCAGTTCGCTTTCGCCATGCAGTTTGGAAACAGACACACCAAGAAACTCAGTTACAGACCCAAACGGAATTTTATATATAAGGATGATTTTTTGCCGGTATTTAAATTTGGTCAAATTCGTCGAGCTCATGCTGTGTCTTTTGTCGAGTGCTTTACCGGTAAAACACTTTAGTAAATTTTCCGATAAATTTAACGAACCTTTACCGGTGATTTATTTTATTTAGAAAAACTTCAACCGCGTGTCTTGCATCGGCCAGGCTGAGCAACGGAATTTCACAAAATCGGTAAAAACTGCGCGAAAATTCGGAGACTGTTTAACCTGAACTTTCGGAAATTTATGGAAAAATGCTCAGAAAAATTTGAACCAAAATATTGATTTTTTCTAATACATTGTCATTGTTCTGCTTTACCGGTAAAGGTTCGTTAAATTTATCGGAAAATTTACTAAAGCGTTTTACCGGTAAAGCACTCGACAAAAGACAATGTACATGAGCTCGGCGAGTTTGACCAAATTTAAATACCGGCAAAAAATTATTTTTAAAAAAATGCGAAACGAGAGGAAAACGCGTGAAGAGAGTTAAAAAATGACAAAACGAAAAAAGAAAATGAATAGTACGTGAAAAGAGTTAAAAACAATGACAAAACGAAAATAAACATTTAATGTGCGTGTGTTCTGGTGTCACTAGTGCGTACACCGTGACGCACAATTGCACTCAAAGTTTTGAACCGTCCTAGTTTTGAAGTGGCAGGTTTTGAATCGTCCCAGAGCCAAATTTTGCGAGTGAAAAAACAATTTTATTATTCGACGAACTTGGTGGCGCTATGGACGACGGGGGTGGCGTGCGTAGTAAACCAGTTTGAGGTCCGTATTTCACAATCCAAGAATTAGATATTTAATATAACTATTCCTTTATGTATTTTTTCACAAAAAAATATCCATACCTCTATAACAGGCCTTCCGACGGCTTGCAACACTCGAGTTATCATTTCGTTTTTCGAGTACAACTCTTGTTTCCTTGCACAATAATAATGATAGCAGACGTGTGCGCTGTAGTCGACCGAGAATCCGATGGCCATAATCACATCGATCATGGTTACCGGATCCAGATTTTGTCCCCAGATTGAAAGGAAACCGATGAGGACTGCAAGAACAAGAAGGTTCAAACGGCATGGTTAAGCGCTGAATAATCCAGAAGCGGGGGCCAATGGGTTTTAAATTCAATATTTACGGTAATACTTGTATGCACAGTATTGGTCAAAAAGAATGCGCGTTTCTCTGCTTTCTGTTTGAAATGACCAATTTTGAGTGTATGTCACGAACTATGAAAGTGCACTACTAATTTAAAAATGTTTGTGTTGAATCTTCCAACCTAGGACTACATTTTACTAGTTGATAACTTTTTCGTATGACTACTACGCAGAAGCAATAATCCTCAAAAATTGTTTGTGTTTGTGCACAAACAGCAACAATTTTTGAAGACTATCGCTTCTGCGAGTTATCAACTATTAAAATGTAGTCCTAGGTTGGAAGATTCAACACAAACATATTTAAATTAGTAGTGCACTTTCCGAGTTCGTGGCACACACTCAAAGTTGATCATTTCGAACAGAAAGCAGCGAAACGCGCTTTCTTTTTGGCCAGTACAGTATGTACATCGGTCCCCTTCAAAACCAAGCCAAAAAATAAACGTACAAAACGAGATGGAAACGGTTGCAATTGAGGCTATTGTTGGGGCCACGAACGAGGGCATGATGACAAAACAAGCGATGGTCATGCAGGTGAAGGTGATGGCCAAAGATTTGACCAGTTCACCCTGAAAAGTGCAAACTTTTTGCAAACCTTTCTATTTTCTGTTTCTTCTCATTTCTTTTTTTTTTTCGCCCTGTTTTACCTTGACAGTGATAATCAAATCGTAAACAGTTCCATCGTAATCGAAAAGAGTTATGTTGTATTGCGGGAAATCGGCTAGAATTTGCCGCGTCTTCTCGACATTCACAGCGCGTTCCGACCAACTTGGACGACCCTGGCAGACCACTACAAAGTTGATGAGATCGACGACTGTCTCGTTGCTAAAATGCCATTTTTATTTGTTCTTCTTCTATAGTGTTTTCAATCGAGTTGCAGCATGAGAACGAGAGAAAAAAAGACATGTTTTCTCTGATTCTCTTCGAATCGAACTGTGTTTGCGTGGTCGCGCGAAAAAAAGTGGGAGGAGTCACGTCACGTCACGTCACGCGTTCTCATGTCGCAAGTCGATTGAAAAAACAATACTTCATCGTAATATTCGTTTAGTTTTAACACTGAATACCTACTTCTCTTTATGAAATTTGATGGTGTCCTTGTCGGCCATGCCTCGTCCCCTGAGAAACTCTTCCAGTCTGTCATAACTTTTTTCGGTTGTGTTCGACAGATTTAGAAACTAAATCAACAAAGTTAATGTGGTCTGTTTCCCAAATGATATCATCACCTGCGTGTAGTCTCTGTACATGTTGTGACTTCCCACTGTTCCGTAGCATCCTTCTCGGTATTCTAGCCGGTGAAGTAGCGTTTCGAAAGTTGCCACGTCGGTTTCATTTTTAAGATCAGGCACTTTGGAGAGGAAATTTAATGGGGAGTACTGAAAAGGTATAAAATATATTTTTTAAAAATCAGTTAAATATGTGGCTCTGGGACGTTTCCAAACTGGGACACTTCAAAACTGGGACGATTCAAAACCTGCCACTTCAAAACTAGGACGGTTCAAAACTTTGAGTGCAATTGTGCGTCACGGTGTACGCACTAGTGACACCAGAACACACGCACATTAAATGTTTATTTTCGTTTTGTCATTGTTTTAAACTCTTTTCACGTAATATTCATTTTCTTTTTTCGTTTTGCCATTGGCCGATGCAAGACACGCGGTTGAAGTTTTTCTAAATAAAATAAATCACCGGTAAAGGTTCGTTAAATTTATCGGAAAATTTTCTAAAGCGTTTTACCGGTAAAGCACTCGACAAAAGACAAAACATGAGCTCGGCGAATTTGACCAAATTTAAATACCGGCAAAAAATTATTTTTTAAAAATGCGAAACGAGAGGAAAACGCGTGAAGAGAGTTAAAAAATGACAAAACGAAAAAAGAAAATGAATATTACGTGAAAAGAGTTTAAAACAATGACAAAACGAAAATAAACATTTAATGTGCGTGTGTTCTGGTGTCACTAGTGCGTACACCGTGACGCACAATTGCACTCAAAGTTTTGAACCGTCCTAGTTTTGAAGTGGCAGGTTTTGAATCGTCCCAGTTTTGAAGTGTCCCAGTTTTGAAACGTCCCAGTTTTGAAACGTCTTGTTTTGAAACGTCCCAGAGCCAAATATGTATTTAGTCTCGTTCACCTCTTGCTGAATAGTGGTGAAACTGAGCAACGAGTCGACGAGTTTCGAATCTGATGGGAAAGTTTTCGTTGGGTCAAAAGTGGATTCCATATTGGCAGCACCTAGATAGGAAGCTGTGAAAATAGACGCATAGAGGAGTACGACAAGAGCTCTTCCAGGTGTCGACAGTAACCATTTCGTGAAACCTCTCCATGAAAATCTTGACTCTGTTGGTGGCTCCAACTCCTTTTCCAATTTCTCTCCACCATTTGGCTTCTCCACCCTTTTCTTCTCATAAAACATGACCATGCAGGGAACGAAAATCAGGAATTCAAATAGGAAATCCAAAACTATAGCAAGAGCGGTTCCGAGGCAAAATGAGCTCATTTGAGGTGTGGGTGACAAAAATCCAACGCCAAATGCCAGTGTATTAGTGAGAGAAGTGATCGCCATAGAAGGGGAAATCTCTCTTACAACTCTTGCTAATTGATTCTCCGCGTCCTTTGCCGACTTTATAGTTGGATCCTTTTTATCCTCACGTCTCCAACAATTCAGAAGCAAGAATGCGTCATCGACTCCGATTCCCAGAATGAGGAACGGTGTGATACACATGATTGAGTTGAATGGGTGGCCCAGCCATCCAAGAATAGCGAAACATGCTCCAGTGGCGGCAAGTGGAGATCCGATTGCACCCAGAATCAGCATGCATTTTGAGAAAAGAGTGAGATCGTTGAAAGTGAAGGCCATAAATGTGATCATCAACATTCCTCCGATAATGAAGAGTTTCACAGTTGTCAGAGTTCCACGTAACATTTCAGAGTTGGCCACTTGATCTCCAAACATTTCGAAATTATAAAGATCGCTGAACCCTTCGGCTGATTTTCGAAAGATTCCGAGTTGAATAGCTTGCAATTTCTGTTTCTCTTCGAATGTTTCTGCTTTGCTCATGTACCAAAGAGCCACGAATTTTGCTGTTTTTATTGGTCCTTTCTGCAAAAATAACATATTATTAACGGGTATTCTCAGTACGGAGCGGTGCAAACGCGCTTCCTTCGCACAGTGGTGGACGCGGCCACGTTGGCGACGAGAGAGCGCAGAAAATTGAGAGAGCCGTGGCCGATGTTTTGCTCTGATTTCTCTAAACCTCACTCCAAATGCATGTGAAATTTTTTGTTCGTTTGGAGCGAGTTTTCAGCGTTTTATACCGAGTATAGCAAAATAAGAAAAAAAAAATGAATTTTTTAAAAACTATTTTTTGCTTCACCCGGAGAATAATCCCATTAGATCTATGGGGTTTAGTACTCCATTTTCCCGCTCCTGACATTCTATTTAATAATCTCAAATATCTCTGGTTATTCTCAGTACGGAGCGCTGCAAACGCGCTCCCTTCGCACAATGCTGGACGCGGCCACGTTGGCGACGAGAGAGCGCAGAAAATTGAGAGAGCCGTGGCCGATGTTTTGCTCTGATTTCTCTAAACCTCACTCCAAATGCATGTGAAATTTTTTGTTCGTTTGGAGCGAGTTTTCAGCGTTTTATACCGAGTATAGCAAAATAAGAAAAAAAAATGAATTTTTTAAAAACTATTTTTTGCTTCACCCGGAGAATAATCCCATTAGATCTATGGGGTTTAGTACTCCATTTTCCCGCTCCTGACATTCTATTTAATAATCTCAAATATCTCTGGTTATTCTCAGTACGGAGCGCTGCAAACGCGCTCCCTTCGCACAATGCTGGACGCGGCCACGTTGGCGACGAGAGAGCGCAGAAAATTGAGAGAGCCGTGGCCGATGTTTTGCTCTGATTTCTCTAAACCTCACTCCAAATGCATGTGAAATTTTTTGTTCGTTTGGAGCGAGTTTTCAGCGTTTTATACCGAGTATAGCAAAATAAGAAAAAAAAAATGAATTTTTTAAAAACTATTTTTTGCTTCACCCGGAGAATAATCCCATTAGATCTATGGGGTTTAGTACTCCATTTTCCCGCTCCTGACATTCTATTTAATAATCTCAAATATCTCTGGTTATTCTCAGTACGGAGCGCTGCAAACGCGCTCCCTTCGCACAGTGATGGACGCGGCCGCGTTTGCGACGAGAGAGTGCAGAAAATCAAGAGAGCCGTGGCCGATGTTTTGCTCTGATTTCTCTGAACCTCTCTCCAAATGCATGCGAAATTCTTTGTTCGATTGGAGCGAGTTATCAGCGTTTTATACCGAGTATAGAGAGACACAAAAAAGTAACATGCACAGAAACGTTTAGTTCCGCGCACGCGCGTTTGCATTTCAAAAATTTTTTTGTTGAGTTTACGCTCCATTTTCATATTAGTCACACGGTGTCTAGGATTGTAAATGTGGGCGGAGCCTAATTTGCTGGCGCGCCAGCAAACTTGCATGGCGCACTTTCGGTGCTTGCGCATTGATTTTATTATTTTTCTTTCAGTAAAACCTGTTTTTCTTTCTAAAATGTATGTATTGTTTTATTTAATACCATAAAATTGTCCAAACTTCGATTTTCGTAAAGATTTATCCTGCAAAAACACCAAAAAACTCAAAACGATTATTTCGAAATGGTAGCTGAACCAACATCGACGTTCTTAGGCTTAAAAAATTGCTAAAGACCTCAGCTATAATTCCGTTGGAGCACATTTAGGAAAAAAATTAAGAATTTATGCTTTTTTTCCCGAAAAACATTAAAAAAATGCATAAAAATTTGAATTTCGCGCGAAAAAATCCAGTGGGGCGCGTTTGCTCGGCTCCGCCCACTTTTCAAGTCCTGGACACCATGAGTCACGTTAAAAACTGTGTTTGAATACAAAAACGAGGTATTTTCGTCAAAAATGGCTCTGGGACGTTTCGAAACTTTTTTTGCATTTTTGCGTAGCGTTTTTTGCAAATTGATACCTAAACAAATACGCATTTGGTTTTTTTTGGAATTTAAAATTAAACGGAAAAATGTACAAAAGTTTCGAAACGTCCCAGACCACGAAAAATGACCGATCCTCAAGGTTTTTAAAACAGCACTCGAAAATTAAAAAGTTGGGATTCGGAGGAAATATACTCGGTATAAAACGCTGATAACTCGCTCCAATCGAACAAAGAATTTCGCATGCATTTGGAGTGAGGTTTAGAGAAATCAGAGCAAAACATCGGCCACTGCTCTCTCAATTTTCTGCACTATCTCGTCGCCAACGTGGCCGCGTCCACCACTGTGCGAAGGGAGCGCGTTTGCAGCGCTCCGTACTGACAATATAAAAAATTATTTACTTTCCTTATTTTTGTTTATTTACGAAATATTTAGGCCTGAAAACTGACAAATATTAGGTAAATTTAAAATTTTGCGAAATCGGCGGATTGTCCACCGGGAGTACACGAAAAAAAATTTTCGAATCGTGTTTTGCAAAGTTCTAAAATCGAGTACCCTCAATTTCGCTTTTTGAACGATAAGAAGGACTGGACCAAACCTTGGATATTTGTTGATTATTGACACCAAAAAACTGTGAACCCAAATAGAACGAGTGTCCAAACGCAGAGGCCAGCGGATAGGAAAGATCGATTCCGGGCAGCCATTCGATGGCCAACAATTTCTGAAGAAAATTTAATGAATTTCCCAAAGTACATATATAAAAGTACAAGTAATCAACGTTACCCGATAATAGTTGAAGACATAATTGATGTCCTCCGTGGAAAGATCTCTGAACCGGATTGTCTCTCCTTTGTATTCGGTCGTGTAGTTCCACACAAACTCGTGCAGACGGTCCATTTCGTTCAACAGTTTCAAATTGATGTGCATATCGTCGTCGAGAGATTTGTTGCGCGCCAAGACTCCCCAAATCTCGAGGCCGCCCACTGAGATGTTGTAAAAGTTGGAGAATTTCTGAAAGTTTGTGTGTGTGTTTGTTTCCTACCCGTATCTTTATTTTTATCAGTGCTTTTTGTAGCCAGATAAGCCCCCTCTTCAAGGTTAAATTCGGAAGAAAACGATGATGAAAAAAAAGAATCGAGAGTTCGTTCAGACTCTATTGAGAAAACAAAATAATTGCAACGCGGTGTTTGCGTACTTTTGAAATTCAAACGAAAATGGGCCGTTTGAAATTTCATTGCCGTTTGAATTTTCAAAAGTACGCAAACACCGCGTTGCAATTATTTTGTTTTCACAATACTTCTCTTTCATTATGCACGGCGTGCTAGCGCCGACGAGATGCAAGTGTGCAAGTGTGCTCCAGCGTAATACCCAGCAAAAATGTGTGTTTGACGATTCAATCGTGATCAATTAAATATTAATCTCGTCTCACAATCAGCAAAGGTCCATTATCTTTTAAAATGACCCCTTTTTCACGAGGAATATCGACACGAATTTTGACACAGCTGAATGAGTGTGACCGTAATCCATTCAACGGGGGGATGAGAGAAAATAAGAAACCTTTTTTTGTTGGTCACTCTAGTTTTTCACTCCTTCGTTTCTAACTTTTTGGCTCGCTCTCTCGTTTAATATTATCAATTCAATATTCTTGCCGGCTACCACATCGATTGAATATTAAATTGATAATAGGTTACGGTCGCACTCATTTCAGCTGTGTCAAAATTCGTGCCGATAATCCTAGTAAGAAAACGGCGATTTTAAAGGAAAATGTGCGCTTGCTGAGACGACGAGAGTAAAAAAAAATTCATATTATTTTTTTCGCATTTTTTTAACACAAACTACGTAAAAAAGAAATTAATGGGGTTATTCACGAAATGGCAAAAATGGCAAAAAACGGCAAAAAACTGCGCGAAAACTCGGAAAATGCTCCGATTTACCTGAAATTTTGGGAAATGAGGGAGAAAACTCTCCCGGACATTCCCACAAAATTTCAGACAAAAATATCGATTTTTAAGAAATATTGTTTTTTTTCTGAAAATGCTTAAAATCGATATTTTGGCCTGAAATTTTGTGGGAATGTCCGGGAGAGTTTTCTCCCTCATTTCCCAAAATTTCAGGTAAATCGGAGCATTTTCCGATTTTTCGCGCAGTTTTTTGCCGTTTTTTGCCATTTTTTGCCATTTCAGCTATGCAGCTATGCAGTTACAACGACGCTCCGATATTCCGCAAACGCGCCCTGTTTAGCAAAATCTCATTTTCGGCCCGTTTTGTCTATATCTCGTGCCGCTTTTACTGGACCAATTTTCACCAAACTTGGCGAAACCTAGGGCATATGCGTCCAGAATCTAGAGCCAATTGATTCAGTTTAATAGGTAGCATCCGAGAATTGTCAAAAAAATTAAAAAAAAAAACGTACAGTAAGCTCCTCAACTGCATGTCCGTGTTTATTTGCGAATCCTCTGCGCACGTCACACTCGATTTCCAGCGGATAGATGAGAAAGTAGCTGTAAAAAAAGGAAAAAGCCAATTGTAAAAGTGATTGATCTGTATGTACACATCTTCTGATTCTATACATAATCTGTCACTTTTTGTTTCGCTTTTATCAATGATCAGACCTCACCTGAGCAGAGGAACCAGCGTACACAAGACTGCGAGGAGAACGCGACGCGGATGATTTCCCAGGTAGTAAGAGATCCAGTTCATCTGAATGTAGGCGTGTGCACGGAGAATTTCAGACGTGAACGGAGGAGATCGCATTTTGGTTTTGGTTTGTCTGCTTACTGCCAGCCAACCAACCAGACAGCCAGCCAGCCAGCCAGCCAACAGAAACCAAAAGATCTCAAACTCTTAGTTTTGCCGCCCGGTTCAGAGGGGCGGTCTTTTTCTTTCCCATGAGGGAGGGGCGGACGGACGGACGTACGGACGGACGGTTTAGATAGTGCAAATCAAAGCGAACCAAACCCAATCAACATCTTGGGTTGCGAAGAGAGAGAAACAAAAATCAGTGAAGGAGACAACGCGAGGTCGTTTTTGAAGATGAGGAGGTGGATGGATGGATAAATACAGACATACAAGTGCGAGTGTGAGTGCGAAATTACACAACAAAACAATCAGCGAAAGTTGGAACGAACGCAAGGTGAAAATGCGTTTCCTTTTTGACGATTATTGATAGATATACACAGGTAAAATGCCGTGGATGCATATAGTGTCCGTATTTGAATTTTATTGCGCATTTATGCATGTTAGACTCTAGATATAGAATAAATTAGCGACATTACAAAAGTCACGAAATTAGAGAGAGTTATATAGTAGGTGAGCTGAGATGAGCGGAATGGAATGCCCAATTTCGCTGATCTCTGATCATGAATTACAGTATAAATATTTTTTAGAATCATATATTTAGAACATAGAGAATCAGTAAGAAAGTGATAAATCAAGCCCCATAAAAATGGGAGGAGGTGTGCTTGCTGGCCAATTCATTTTCCTATTGATTGAATGGATTTTTTGTCTGTTCATTTGATTTTTTTTTCGTTGGCGTCCATTCCAAACCCAAACAACACAAAATAAAGAAGACAATGTGACTGACTTTGGAACCAATTGCCCCCTTTGAGAAGAATAGAGTAGGAGGAAGGAGATGGGCAAACACACACACATTTGTTTTCAGAATGCAGAACACGATAATTAAAAAAATTTTATTTAAACTTTGTGGGCTTTAATTTGAACCTGCCGTGACACAGGGGCGTGAGGAGGGAGTTGGTAGGGCTTAAAATTGATATAAACCGTTTTTGTTATAAATTGGGGCATCACTTTCCGTTGTCAAATCGGTCTGGGTGGTCTACGGGTTACGGCCTTTTGCTATGAAAAAAACACGCTAAATAGGCAAAAAATGGAGCCAAATGTTTGAGAAGAATGAGAAAAACGTTCCAGATATTCTATAAACATTTGGGGATAAAAATATTAAATTTTCTCAACAAAAAATTTGTTTTCTAAAAAAAAATTTTTGAAAAATTGAACAATTTTTTTTTCAAAATTTTAATATTATCATGTTAAAGGGTTTTTATGGTGTTTCAGAAATTATTTAACAAAGTTTTACGCCACGCAAATCACATCAAAAGCGCTGCAATTTTCCCCAATTTTGGATTTTTAAAATTTCGTTTTTTGACGGTTCTACTGGGTCGTTATAGGCCTATTCAAAACGCGATAGCGTTTTTGAAAATGATTTGAATTTTCTATGTTTTTTGGCTAGAAAAATCGAAAAAAAAAACAGTTTTTAACGCCATTTGTGTATTTTGAGAATCCCAGGCCCGACGAAAACGGTCAAACGCGCTCCGCTGAACTCAACGCTATGATATTTTCATTTTGGTTTCCAAATTATTTCATTTCACGTTGAATTTACACGTGAAATTAAATGATTTTTCGCGGGCGACCGTAGCTAAATAAATGTGTGCACTAATAAAGACACCGGGGAAATCGGCGTCTTAAAAAAAACATTCAATAACGTAAATAGATCATGCCATTAGAATTTCATGGTGGTGGCAAAGATATATGGATGAAATGCACCAAAACGCACAGAAAAACATTGAAAAAACAAAAAAAATACATACAAAAAACTCACAAAAACCCTGCTAAAAAATCAGAAAAACATTTTTTTTTTTGGTTCTAAGTTTTCAATCGAGTTTCTCAGTTATTTCACTAATTCACGCTAAAATTACAGTAAAACTTGAGCAAATAGGCTTTAAGTTTTTGTTTAAAAATCAAATTATTGACATTTTTTATGGGCATGATTTTTAGGGCCCTGTTATAGACCTATTTCAGCCCTATACAAGCAAGAAATGAACCATATTTTTTGGGTTTAGACCGTTTTTTAGCAGATCTGTATAGGATTTAACAACAAAAAAATTAGTTTTTTTATGCACCGAATAGGTCCATAAAAATTATTTTTTTTGGATATTTTTCCATCGACTTTTAACGGTCAGCTAAATAAATCTAATCTATCAAAACAAAGCGGCAAAAAAGTTAAAATAAAGTCTCCAAAACACCACCTAAAACTGATTGAAATCAGGGCAGAAAATGACAATTTCAAAACAGTGCCCCCTCCCGTTTTTCACATGATTTCTACCAGACACTATCGGTTGTTTGACGCCTTCTTCAACTTCGGGAGTGAGTTTTTTTTCTGGCAAGTGTAAAAATCAACATTTATCAATAATTTCAACAGGTTTTTCTGTGTTTTGATCATCGCCTACAAAATTTATTTATTTTGTTTTTTTTTGTTGTTATTTCGACTATGTCTCACGTACATTTTGATCGTTATCGTAGTACTACTGTACAGATGAACAGGTAAATCGTTATGTCATCGATGCATAAATATTTATGCGGAAACAAAAAGCTGCGGAAAAGAAAGCGAGTGAACGCTGGTCGCCGTGGCAATGGAAGCGAAAATAAGACGCAAAAGTGACGTAGCAAATTGTCAATTTCAGCATACATGGAAAACAAAGAAGACACTGGGACAGGCGGACCTTTATGTGGAAGAAGAAGGAGAAGGAGAAGGAGAAGAACATGTCTGTTTTGACCGCCCATTGAGAAATCAAACAACGGCTGATTCTCGAAGTGAATAGATGATGAATTGACGACGCGACGACGTTCCTCTGCCACCAACCAACTACTTTTTCACCTTTTCAAAATATCAGATGGCCAATAAACAGTCGTACATAGTTTACTGTGACGGGAGAAGGAGGCAAGTTGTTCATTAGGTGATTTTTCTGGTTCTGAGATCATCATAAACAAACACCTTTATCGAGAGATCAGCACGGCTCACAGGTCACTGATTTCTTTGAATACTCGCCAAACTTCTGCGCCGTTTGTGTCACTAATGGGTTGTTCGGTAATTCAATTCATTGCCATTATTTTTTCCTCCGATTTATTTGACTTGCCAGTTTATTGTGTTTTCAATGGAGTTTCTGGGCCGGAAGATGGAAGATTTCTAGCGGCCCGGCTTGTTTCTTTAAAGGAAAGCCTAAAAAATAGAGCATGCGAAATTAAAATTGCACAACACATGGAATAATAGATAAAATGACCTCGGGTTTCCCGTTTACAGGCAGAAAATCGATTGAAAACGCGAAATTCAGTTACGAGGCTCCCCTTTCCCGGAGTTTTTCTCTCGCGTCTATAGTCGGCGAATGCATCATCAGCCTCGCTCTACGGCACTTTTCAATTTTCAACAGTGTAGTGCGCCTTTTTTTAATCGAAAAATCAAATTTTAACTGCAACTCGTTGCGGATACGTCATTTTCCGTTGAAAAATAGGAATACAACTAGAATTCGAGTTATTATTGCAAGTTCCACACGGTTTTACAAGATATTTGCAGTAGAGCGAGGTTGATGATGTATTCGCCGACTATATTAAAACATGCTCAAAATTGTGACTTTGGACTATTCCAACTGATAAACAGACATCAACTGATGATATTTTCCAAAATTAAATACAAGAGCTCAGACTAAGGCGTACTATTTTTCTTTTCAGCAGACCGAGGCCCTCCAAAGGTGTCCTAAGTAAGTCATCACAACTCTTGATCAATCAGCACACCCACCCTAGGTCATTGCAAGCCGCGGCCGACACACCGCGGGTTCCGACGCCCGCCGCTCTTTCTGTTACACTGGCTCCGCCCACATGCGGGAGCGGGCAGGAAGGAGGGAAAGTGAAAGAAGAATGGATTTATGGTTTTAATTTTTTTTTTGTTCCTTATTTCAGTGTGTGTGTGTGTGTAAATAGCTAGGATACAGATTTTAGAACTCTAACAAGGGAACTGTTTAGGGTCACCAATTTGGAAATTTCTGAAAATTTAACCACACATTAGAGATGGTTTGAAAACAACTCTCAAAAATTTCTAAAAAAGGGCCGCCACTAGGAACCGAGATATGACGCTTCAAAGTTTGGGCCACGCCCCTTTTAAAATTTAACACAGGAAAACGCGATTTATCAGTAGAAAGAGCGGGAAATATTCAGCGCCAAAGTCACTGCCTTGCTCCTCAGTTGTTTTCATCGGTTCGGTGGTCCAGTGGTAGAGGTTTCAAGTGGTTGTGGCAAGGCGCTGGGTTCGATTCTCGCATAGTGGAAACATTTTTGCATTTTTTTTTCAAAATTTCAGAAGACGTGATTGAAGGTTTTTAATCAATTTCAGGACTTTTTATTACCCTTTCGTAGTTTTAAATTACTTCAAGAACTATTTCACACGTTTTTGAGGAAACATTTTTTTTTGAAAAATTTACGAATTTTTGTCCACCAATTGATCATCATTTTTGAAATTCAAAAAATTTTGAAAAAAAAATGGAAAATCTCCTGATGTTTTTCTTCTTTTGGTATATAAATAACAAAGACGGAGCAAATATTTTTTTTCGGCATGAATAACCACTTTTTCGGCATGAATAACCAAACTCTATTTGTACGCAGGTGATTGTTCAAAACCATATTAAAAATTATTACATACGTGTCGGTTTGTCTGGAACTTTGTTTTTCTCGCTTGCTGATTCGTGACGTTGCTGCAAGTTGTTGGCCAGAAAAATGAAAAAGGTTTGCAAAAAATGGTTTCCTCTCTCGCCGCCAAGAGACACGCTGTCTCGCTACGTCACGAATCCATAATTTCTTTCCTACTCTAATTCTCTACTCTATTGTTCATTCGCGAAAAAAGCAAGTGCGCTCCACGACACGTAGTACTACGTGGATTTCATTTTCGTCGCCAAATTATTTCATTTTACGTTGAATTTACACGCGAAAAGAAATAATTTGGCGACGAAAATGAAATCCACGTAGTACTACGTTTCGTGGAGCGCACTTGCTTTTTTCGCGAATGGACAATATACTCTAAAATACTCAATTTAAAGTAGCACACGTGACGGGAAAATTAAAAATAAATTCGGGCGGCATCCACGTTTGCCAACTCGACATGCGCATATTTCTATCAGGATATTTATTCATTTATCGTGCCGTGCGCATATTATTGTTTACAACCTGGAATACGTGTGAGTTTTTAAATACATACCTTGCCTTATTTGTAGATTTTGAGTTCCAAATTTGTTCTTCTAGGTCAAAAATGACACCTACAAAACAAAGTCGGGAAAGAGCACACTGTAAGAAAAGAGAAAAAAACGTCAAAAAAGAAAGTAATAATCTTTAAGTCGCAAAGAAACAACTCGAGAATCATATTTCTTCACTGGAATCTGAAAAGGAGAGTCTGGAAGCGAGTCTACAGTCGTCTATGAATAAAATATGTGAATTGGAACTGAGCCTGAGCAAGAAAGAATATGAGCTGAGAAAATATCAGCTGTCGATAGATAAATTGGAGAATTATATTTGCCAAAAACAAGGAAATTGGACCTCCTGCTAACCATGCCGAACGAATATGTAATCATGAACTGTCCTACTGCCCATGTATTTAATCATTCCCACTGCCTATAAAAGACAAGGGGAAAGTGGTTCACATCAGTTTGAGTTTTAATAAATTATGTAATATCACTATACCATACCAATTACAAAACAGTCTCCCTCCCCTGTTCAAGTTTTTCACTGCGGAACATCGGAGCGTCGTCATCACCAGTCGTTCGTGAATCTCCTCAACCCTACTCGTTATAAAGCGCTGCAAGTTCGCTCCAATCCAATTACAAAATGAACTGGCCGTGCATTTTCAGTTAAATGCAAATAAAAAATGCTCTAATTAAGGCTTTCATTCGGGTCAATTTTCGTCCGCGGTTTGTCCAGTTTGTCCGGCACGAAATATTGATCTAGATGGCTAAATATTCCGGCATTGTATATATAATGTCAGCGGTTGCAAAGTTATTGTCCATTCGCGAAAAAAGCAAGTGCGCTCCACGAAACTTAGTACTACGTGGATTTCATTTTCGTCGCCAAATTATTTAATTTAACGTTGAATTTACACGTGAATTGAAATAATTTGGCGACGAAAATGAAATCCACGAAGTACTAAGTTTCGTGGAGCGCACTTGCTTTTTTTGCGAATGGACAATAAGTAGAATTAGTTTTGCAACAAAATTGTTTTTTAAAAACAGCTCTTGTAAACAAACAAGAAAAAAACGGACAAAACGGACGAACCGCGGACAAACGGATGGAGACCCTGACAAAAACCGGGGGAAACCACGAAACAACGGAAAATTTTTCCAAGTGTGCGGCACGACTTTTGTACAGGAAATGATATAGAATGCAGGAAAAACCGTGCCGCAAATTTGCAAAACTTTCCCGGTTTTGTCAGAATCTCAGCGGACGAGCAGCAGACGAAGTTTGTCCGAATGGAAGCCTTAACGTAAACAAATAAAAAACACGTTATTTGATCTTGGTACTTTTTGAATATTTTCAGACTTTCATCGAAAGTGTAATTCGAAGAACATACGTGTAATTATTTGTCTAGGAGTTGGGATATACGTCACAATAATTGTATTGTCTCTGACAAGCAAATAGATAACAAATCAGAGCACAAAATACGACAGGTTTATATAAAAGAAACGTCTATTTTTAGTGCTCTGCTGATTGGTCTGAGCTTTTGGAATCAACTTTTCACTGTTCAGAATTTTTGATTCAATTTTTCACAAGGTTTTTTTTTCGGTTTTATTAATTTTTAATATTACCGTATTTCCTCTAATTTAAGCGCATGCCCTTCTATTATTTCATTTAATCACAACTGCCGGGTATTTAGAGGTTTGCACACCAAACTCGCCAAAACACTTTCTAACAAAGCAGGCATGCGACGACCGAAATTTGGTGTGCAAACCTCGAAATACCCGGCAGTTGTCATTAAATGAAACAATAGAAGGGCATGCGCCTAAATTGGAGGAAATACGGTATATAAAACTGTGCCCCATTTTTGAGCTCCATGTGATTGAAATGGACATTTGCGCTTCTTACGTGGGCTAAAGCTCAATTAGTTTTCTTTTCACGTAAATACTCTATTTTGCATGTGGATGTGTATTTATGTATATCTAGTTTTATCATGAAGCCTTGACAAAAAAGGATAAAGATCAAAACATGGGCAGTCACAAGCACATGTATATAGTTTGAAACCAAGAGCAGGCAAACAAAAAATCATAGATGGCATTGCATGTTCATACCATGTATTCTGTAGTCCATGAGTAATTGTGAGCTACAAATGGGTACACGACTCGAAAGACCAAACATCGCAACATGACACCCTGGGTAGTTAAGTTTTTATCAATCTAATAAAAAGTCGAGAAAGAAAAAAAAAGGAATTTTCCAGCAAAAAGGAACTTTGTTTGAATGAAAATATGTTGATTAGAGTGGCAGAAATACCATTTTCTGAAATCTGATTAACGTCTTCTTTGGCAAAGAAAGGCTCGATGAAAGTGAAGATTTTTGAGAAATATTTGATTGCTCTTTTTCCATATAGTTCGTAAAATAGCGTCTATTTATGATTACTTATGTTAGCTTGGTCTATTTTTTAAAATTCTTTAAAACGTTTTTTAATTGGGAAAATTAAAATATTTCAAAGTACGTTCTTGGCGAATCCAGGAGGCTGTGCATAATCTTTCGTATTTCCCGTAAAATCAAACAATTTTTCCGTTACGACACTCCAAAATGATGCATGAAAAGTTGGATATCGTAAATCGGCACCAAAACTTTTTTTTTTTTTTAAATATTTTCCGTTTTTGTGGATGGATTATTTTATTAAATTTCGTCACTGTTAGGCTGTGATTTTTTCAAACAACGTCAAACTGAACTGAGGAAAAGTAATCCCTTATTATTGGCCTAGACATTTTACTTTTATGAGTACATACGCATCTAAATAGTGACTGGTTATTTCATGATTCAAGATGCATTAAAACGACATTAATGCAATACTTTAATGCTTGAAAAGTCTCCTTTAATTCACCCACGTAGTGTCACTAAATCGTGCCTCGAACGTTTCAAAAAAGATACGGTAGAATTCGAAAATCAAGAATTTTTCATTTTCATGAAGGTGCGTTAGCCATGAACATTTGCCTCGTTTCATGTTCTTTGTTCATTCAAAATAAAAGTTTATTCAAATTGAGAAAGATGAACGAAGAGATAAAGCCGAGGAAAAGCGCAAAACCCGTTCTCTTGATCTCAGATGTCCTTTATTTTTAGTTGAGCCATTTGAACTTTTTCGCACTTTTTTTGTTCATTGAACGAGTAATTTTTTTTACTATCATTAAACATTAATGGCTGTCAGTATCAAATTTCGTGTCACCAGTGTTTTCTCATCACCTGCTGGAACGATTTGCATCAAACTTGGCGAAACATTTTTAAACTCAAAGGGTATGAGGCGGACGAAATTTGGTGAGAATCGGTTGAGTTTGAAAGGTACATTAATAAACACACTTTTCGGGGAAATTTAATTGCCACGGGGTTCGGCAGATCTTTCTGGGCAGCTAGTCGACAATTTGCCGAAAATCCCCCGAGTTAGCGCGTTTTTACCTTTGCAGAGAACCTTCTACACCCTTTGAATTTCAAGAATTACGTCAGACACGCTGTCGTGTTCAATCGGTCTATTCTCTGTGATTTCTGACAAGAGAATATTTATTTATCATCACAAACTATCACAATCCTATCTTCTTCTCTATCCAAAAATGTATGTTGTATTCATAGACTCCGCCCACCGGGAAATGTGTATTTAAAAGGACACGTGGTTCACGCAACACTCATTCACTCCGCCTCTTTTTTGGAAAGACGTTATGACTTATTGTTGACTCAGTGACATTTGTGATATGACTTGTGAAACTATGGGCAAAATAATGTACATAAACGCTCATGCGTTTTCTTTATTTTAGTTCTTTAGAACTTTTTTTGCTCTATTTTTTCTCTACTTTTATTGAAGCACAATATTTGATAGATCAAAATTTTATATCAAATGACCCAGATCATCTTCCATGAGACAACCAAGGTCTTTGGACATTTGAACTTTCACGGACACTTCTTTAAAGTCTATTCTCTTTTTTTTCTTTTTTTTTCTCTTTATCTCACAAGGGAAGTGTTTGATTCCTCCTAATCTAGAATTTCCCAAAATTTCGGCATAGGTGCTTTCGACTATGCTGATTCTATTTCTGCAATAAAAACCGGCTAAATGCTCACGTGAGCCAAGTTATGAGCTCCTAAACTTTTCCTATGGTTAAGCATTTTTCGCGTGAACCGAATAGTGTACTAGAACCGATACTGCAGAAAACATCGGTTGGTTGGTTCAGTGGTTCGGTTGCAGGGTCCAAGTGGGGAGGTCACGGGTTCAATTCCTGCTCATGCTAAACTTTTTTTGCATTTTTTTTTGTGTGATTTTTTCAGCCAGTAAAAGACAGAAAAAATCGGTTACATTTACTTTTTTTCAGATTTTCAGTTAATATTCCGGCTGCAAACAGCTTCTAGAGTGCATTTGTCAGCAAATTAATGCATTTTTTTAACTGCTCTCTGCTCTCTCTCTCTCTCTCTCTCTCTCTCTCTCTCTCTGTGCAGAGCTTACCAAAAGAAACGGAGAAAAAACGAGACTTAAGGGGAGGTCCTCGCGACCATTGAAGCAAACTACGCTTCTTTTTTTTTTCGTAAATTTTAGTGATCATAGTTTGATAAGATAGGATGATTCCGATTTGAATTGATATGTACGTATCAATCATGCATTCATTACATTGCTATGTACATATGAAAGTTCAGTTTCAATCGACCCCAAAAAACCTTTTCTCCTCTTCTCTGTTTCTCCCGTCTTTTATTTCTATTCCCACCTTAATATTACTCTTGTCTAGCTTCTTATAAACTTTCAAATCAGCACATTTTTTGACACAGTTGAAATGAGTGCCACCGTAATCCATTTAAAGCGAGACAAGTCCTATTGTTTTTCGTCCATTTTTTGAACTTGTTTAAAATTTTCATGGGTTACGGTCGCACTCATTTCAACTGTGTCGAAAATGCGCTGCGAGACGAGATTAATAAATATGTGCCTTTTTCTGGAACCTACCAAAAACCAATTTGGTCACTTCGTATTTTTTTGTTTCATAGTCAGACCAACCCCCAAAATGAGCGAGATCAAAGCAGTTGTGTACGACTTTGGCGGCGTCATCCTCTCCTATGAGGGTGTCACGGAAAAGTGGGAGGAAATGTCGCGAAGCCTAGGATTGCCGGATGACGCTGTGCACAGTGAATCGGTGGGAACCGAGTTCTCGAAATGGCTCGGTCCGGACAGGAGTCTTTTCCTGGGAACTCTGACGGTGGACGAGCTAGAGGGTGGACTCTTTTTGAAGTATCTTAAGGAGAAGGTGGGTTGCAAAGACGGAATAGGCTATCAACTTTTCGATTACAGTATGGGGACAAGATCAATGATAATGTAGTCGTCAAGCCGTACACGGAATGTCTACGTGGAGAGAATGTCAAATTGGTGGGTCTAGAAATATTTTTTCGGGGTTTTTTTTCCAAAAAAAAAACTTTGGCCACGCGCTGTTTCTCGGCCGCGGTCTCGTAGCGAAACTGAGGAGACGCAGAGAAGAAAATCAGAGACAAATTCAACGTGTCAAACAAAATTAACAGAAACACTTTTTCCAGTTTACCCTCTCTCTCTCTCTAAACTTCCTGTTTCAGCACAAACACATGGAGAAAACAGTCGAGATTTTGCACCGAAAAGGCTTTAAAACGGCAATGTTGACGAATAACATGTTTCTGGACAAAGTGAGCCTACTAGTCTAGCCCTTCCCGCACATTGACAGTTCTATTTAGGAGCACAAAGAAACCCGACTACCATGCGACCTGACACACTTTGACGAAGTCGTCGAGTCGTGCCTGGAGCACCTGATGAAACCAGATCTCAGATTCTATCAACTAGTGGAGCAGCGGCTGGGAGTCAAACCGGAAGAGATTGTGTTTTTGGATGACCTTCCGGAAAACCTTGAAGCCGCGGAGAAGTTGGGATGGAAGACGATCCACGTGACGTCCATTAAAAAGGCGATTGGCGAGTTGGAACGGCACACAAATGTTCAATTGTTGTGAAATTGTCATTTTATTTTATTCAAATGTTTAACAAACAAAAAATACATGTCATATCACATAATGAATCGGAATGATATTATTTAATTGGACCAATCACACCCAGATATCAAATAAAACCGGTACGGTGGGCAAATTCCGGAAAACATTTGATCATCGCTTCGTGCCATTCTTGTTTCATTTCGTTTGTTCTGAAAATAATTTTTGTTTAAGACTCGTTGAGTTGCTACCGCTTGCCGACATTTCTTTCTTACAGTGGCGGAATTTGAAACCTCCAAATGCCCGTCTAGTGGAGCGCACTTGCATACCCCCTCCTGCGGCACCGATCATATAAACGCCCATCGCGGGCACTAAGTATGTGTACTGTGATGGTCTAGTCACAGGTAAACCGGGAAAGCCGAAAAGAAGTCTTCCGGCAGCTGACGGGAAGCTGAAAGGAGAACATCGGGCAGTCGAAATCCCGAGCTTCCGGAAGACTTCTTTTCAGCTTCCGATCGACTGCCCTTCAGCTTCCTCCCAACTTCCCAATATTTTCCCCTCCCGGTCCCCTAATATCGATCGTTTTTTTTGGAAAACGGTTTTATTTCCTTACAAATGATTGGAAAAATAACAATTAACAAGTTCCGTATACAATAAAAAAAACATTAATAATATGTATCTTCGGGAGCCACAACGTCCACGGTTTTTTCGATCGATATGTCGTTCTCTGGGATGACCACTGGCTCCTCTGGCTCCACTGATTGCTCAGTGCTTGAAGATGGTTGATAGTAGTTTGGTTGACTCTCGTGTACGAAGAATTCCGTTGAACGAAAAACGGGATCTCTGAAAGTTAAAGTATTCTATTTTTATTTAGTTTTGTTATTTGAACGTACCTTTTTAGCAGAATTTTGAATTCTTCTAACATCTCCTGGATATAGCCTTGTTTTGATCGTCTCTTGTAACTGAAAATAAATAGCAATTCGAAAGTAATTGAAGTTTACTAAATATCTTACATATAATTTCTAAGCGACGATTTGATATGGGAGACGATTTTCGAGAGGCTCCACGATGTTTCATCAATTGAAAATCCAGGTTGAAGAACTTTGGCTAGGGTGTCGAAGAAATGTCTGTCCATCTTTGGGAATTGGGTTGCACGAGTGGATTCGGGTACTGTGTAGATTGGAAACCAAGGGTGCCGGCTGTGTATCTGAAATTTGCTGTTCGAGTAAGTAATACAAGTGTTGAAATACCTCATCAAATACAGTAATAACAGCCTCCGAACAACAATAGATTAACATAGTTCCAATGAGAATTAAGAAATAGAACAGGTTTACCATAGAAATAAAAAAACAAAACAATATTTTCGAAAAATGTCGGTGCCGAAGGATTTAAATAAGACTAACGAATTTAAAGTAGTCCGAAAAAAAAAGGAAATTTATTTTTTTTTCAACGTTCTCCTCCAACACGCAAATGTAATTTTTTGCGGTATTCGAAACAAACATCCATAAGATTTAGTCTGACACAGGTGATTCGCGTGACGCAAATAATTTGTCAAATATTGTTCGCGCGTTTGCGAAATGGGTACGCGTGAACATTACTTTTGTGCGCGGACAATTCGCAATTCGCGAAAATTTACATGTAATTTGCAAATTGTATGCGCATCCCGAAAACATGGTCAACAATTTGCAATTCGCGAAACATCATATTCGCCGACAATAACTTTGTTCGCACACAAATTACAAATCCCGAAAATTTGACACACGATTAACAAATCGTGTGCACATCGCGAACTAAAATATGAAAACAAAAAGGACGAATTGCAAATAATTGATAATTTGCGAACATTAATTGTTCTATATTTTCTCATATCAATTAATTAAATGACTTATTAAGATAATCAACTTTATTATACATAAAAATTAGAAAAAAAATAAATATCATTTCATGATAACGCAAAGAAAAAACAAATAAAGGTTAGGTACTCAATTACAATGTGTAAAAGGGTAGGGGTCACAAAACAGGGATTAATTTATAGGAATCATCTCATTTGGCAAATTATGTGCATATTCTTCAATGAACATCGGTCCTTTGACGAGCGTCGTTCTCACTTCATTGTTGATCGTGCTTGATCTGAAAAATAATACATAAATTTAGGCTTTGAGAGGATCTAATGGGGCCCGTCTATTTTTTAAGAAAAGCCCAGCCATGCCCGTTTATTTTTAAATCACTGAAAATGCCGAAAATGTGTCGAAAGTTTTTAAAATCAATATTATCTTGAAAACTAATGACTATCAAATGTTTAGCAGGTACCTTTCCAATTTTTTCAAATAATTTTAAAAATTAAAAAAAAGCTTGATTTTTCGAAATTTTCAATGGTTTCCTAAAAAAATCTTTTACATTTTTAAATTTATATTCTTAAATTTTCTTAAGTTTCAAAACTCACCTTTTCTTTGGTTGCTGTGGCGCGTTTCTTGGGCAAGAGTGTTGGGAAGTCTGAAAATGCAACATTAACGATGGAAAAGTTAACGAAGAAGCAAGAAAGAATGTAAACTAAAAATATTTAAGGAATTTTACCGGAAAAAAACAAAGAAAAATATCAGAAAAATAATGTTTTTGTGGCAAAAATAAATTAATTTGGGACCTCAATCAAGGATGAGAAAGTTTTCGCTGCGAGAGTTCGTTCGGGATTTGCCAATTGTATTTTCGCGATTTATCAATAATTTACCCATAATTGGGAAATTCCGACCATATTTCGACCATGCATTACTTACAAATTGTGCTCAAATCGCGATTTTCTTCTTCGCGATTTGCGTGCAATTTGTAAATTGTTTTTCTGCGCGTATAATTCATAAGTCACGAATCACCTGTGGAGCAGATACGAAATAATAAAAAAAAAAAACAAAAACCGCGGAGGGGGATCGAACCAACAACCTTCAGATTGGCGTCCGCAAGCTCTCACCACTAGGCCACCGCTGCACACATTTTCATTGCCCGAGATGGGCGTTGATATATGAGCGGCGCGCGACGCGAGGAGGTATGCAAGTGCGCTCCGCTAGACGAGCATTTGGAGGTGTCAAATTCCGTCGCACATTCTTTCTTAACAATTTTCTTCATTGGAAACTAATTTAAACGGCGCGCGTATTTTGCGGACTGCAACACGGTGTGGCCGCCGCGAGACCCGCTCGTCTACCGTAGCCGGCGCCTCCCTTTAATCCTAAAATATTTTACAAAACTTTCGTCCGCGCATTCGTTCTTCTGTGCACGGTTTTATTCTCTATTTTTTGGTGATATTTTTTTTGAGCAATTTTTCCGACACTTCATGTTTTTTTTTTTGTAATGGACCTTTTCACGCGGAGAAAAACCAATTTTTTATGGTGTATTGTATTGTCGGCCCGCCAAAATGGTCAAACGAGCTCTGCTGAACTCAACGCTATGCGAATTTTATTTTGGTTTCCAAATCATTTAATTTTACGTTGAATTTATACGCTAAATTAAATCAATTGGTGACCAAAATGAAAATCACATGCATCTGCATAGACCCATCAAACCCTATTCAGTGTTTTTATCAAGAAAAAACTCCTTCAGTTAAAGACTCGGCATTAAAATAATGTAATGTGTCTTTGAAAAATTATAGGAAATCCGATATTTGTATATTTTTAAAGGCGAATTGAATTATTCCTATGGCAGGGTAATTTTCGGTCAAAAACCGCTGAGTTCAGAACGTCTTTTTAAGTTTACCCGCGATTTTGCATAAGGCTGAGAAACACAAAAACGGATTTTTCTGCACTGAAAAGGTTCATAACTATTTATAGACAGCGCATTTATTTGAGATCGATAAGCTAGATGGCATCCGGTAAGTTGACGCAGTTTGAGAACCGACTAAATTGAGTACACTTCTCCGCTCAGCATCCGAGCAAGGCTTCAGACGAACAGGAAATTTCCAGAGATATCGTGAGACGGCGAGTTAATTTAGCATTGTTTTTCGATGTCATGTGAAGCAACTTTTGTATTTTGTCAATTTATGTTAGGTTTTTTTCTATCCCCATCACATCTCTTCAAACCCCAAAACTCACACAATATTACGCGGAGGAATATCACTTCCATGTTGAGTAGTTGTATGCTTCCTCATCGTCGATTTCCGATAATCCACATAGTCACACTCTTTGCACTGATAATGTCTGCCGACACAATGCAGAGCGATCACGTGCATTTGAAGATTCCAACGACCACCTCGAGGCGTTTTCACGCGAACTCCACAAATCTGACAGTCGTGATTGTCAGTGATTTTCACGCGTTTTTTGGGCCCCTGTGGTGTTGAAGCGGATTGGTCATCGTTCTGAAAGAAGATACGTTCAAGTAGATGATAAATTTGTTGGAACACTTACGGCAGGGTTGACTTCTATTGGTACAATTTCCGGTTCCCCACATAACATGCTCATCAGTTGTTCTCGGTATTCAGGGTCATCTTCATCGTGATCGTATGAGCGCTTTTTACTGCTCCTCGGAATATCCTCATCTTCCTCGACAGCTTCTTCATCTTCCAGCACATTTGCCTGCACAAACTCTCTTTTCAACGAGGGGGATGGATTGAGTAGTGATCCGAAGATTCCTCTGAAATAAATTTAAACAATTATAGTTTTTTTGTCGATAAAAGCTTACTTTTGCTCCACAGGAAAGTTTTCATTTGATGTTGTTGGTGTCGAAGTTGGTGTACTTTTTTCTTGTTGATCAGTGATTTCTTGTTTTATCTTGAAAGTTGGATGATTGCCAAGATCATCGAGGAGCATTAGTCGGGCAAATCCCTTGTCAAGCTGAAAGTCAAATAGATATTGAGCAGTTATAAATCGCCTCGCAAATTTTGTATTTTGGATTACGGTAGATTGCCATTTTATTTAATTGTGAAAACAAAAAAATTGCAACGCGGTGTTTGCGTACTTTTTTTTCAACAATAAAAACAGACCGGAAAGAGCAAAACCAGCTCTTTTCTGATGGGTCTGACACTTACCACAGCCTGAACCAGTTGCATTGCTTGATCCTTTGAGTCGATTTCAACTACAAGGAATTTTGGCTCCATTCTGTAAAATCGGAAGAAGGTTAGAGAAATTTTGCATGATAAGTGTAACAATACATAGAAAACAAACAACACAGAAAGAAAAGAAGAAGACCTGCCAGAACCTTTTTTCTGCCCTGGTTGGGAGATCGTTTATTTATGAATCTACATACATTCCACACCCTGATTCTACATATCAATAATTTCTATAATGTTCTGGAGAGTGCTGGAAAAATCTGTGAAGGAATTGATCAAACCTAAGCACGCAAGAAAGCAAAGAAAAGAAAGGCAAAACAAAACAGCGTACTGCAGACGGGAAGGAGGAGAGGAGAACGAAACGCGTTTGAGAAGGACTCGAGACACCAACACAGCAGGCGACCAGACAGCGGCAAGCAGGCGGCCATCGATCGGCGGCCAAGTACTGCCCGGTGCAGAGCGTGTTGAGAGATTGTGCAGGAATGAGAGGACTGTCTGGGGGACAGTGGATAAACATGCCAGACCGCGTGTCAACGCTCCTCTTCGTTGCAATCGGAGGGGAGAGAGAGTCTTGCAAGCAAGCAAGTGCACAGGTGCAGAAAAGAACGTAAATAATATTCGTTGAAATCGTACTGCTAGGTCATCACATAAAACTGGAAAGAAATAAAAGGCAACACCAAGTGTTATGATGTGTTTGAAGTAGAAAAAATACGAAAAGAGGCCTTTAAATTTAATTTTTTGCGTTGTTTTTTTCTACAGTATACCACCCCGGCTAACCTGCGCATTTTACACATATAATGTTTTTGCATTTTTTCCAGAACTTTGATGAACTTCGAGGCAAATCGCCTTGGAAATAAAAAAAAATCAAACACGACTTTCAGAAAGTAAAAAACCGATAAAAATATATGAAAATCATCAATCCTAAATGAGCTTCCAAGCGCGTTTGCTGACACCCGGCTCATGCCTCCGGCTCACGCCTCTAAACACTGGGGTGCTGGAGACTGCAAACGTGGCGTGAAAACGCTCTAGGTCTCATCGAACACACGCTCTTTGCCTGAAACATTCATTTCCAAAAACGTAAATTCACATAAATTGGCACATCTCCACGATTGTGTTCAATGGAGCACATTTTCGCAAGTGCAGTGGCCAGCACGCCGGTGTACTTTTCGTCTTTTTTTTCGCATTTTTTTCACTACAAACACACCGTTAAAGAAACCAAGTTTCGCTGCTCAGTCCTGCGTTTTTTGTACGCGCCATGAATTTTCGTTAATAAGAATTTTAGAAATGCAGTCTAAATTAACGAGTAAGAGCAGCTGCATGTATGTAAGCACTTTGCAATTCACATGGAAAAGTGAATTTCTCGACTTTGATATGTCGGATGACAGAAATTCTGTTTAGTGACTTTTCAGAGTCTCAAATTTCCAAAAATATGTATGTCAATTTTTGGCGAATTCTAATTCATTCCCGGGTCGTTGGACGATATGAAAATAAGACACACTCAAGTCAGTAAAAATCTTTTATTCGGAACTCGGATGACACACCATGCAAATCTGCAGATAACTTTTCTGAAAAGCATGAGGTCGATTTTGCTGGCCGGCCTTATTAAATCTTATAAGGTTATTCATTTTTTGCAACTTGAATTTTTGTCTTATTCATTTCACGCAGAAAACGTCATTTTATGCAGAAAAAAGCATGAAATGTCGTTTTCTGCATGAATGAATAAGACAAAAATGCAAGTTGCACAAAATAAATAGCCTCATTATAATACAAGCCTGCTGTGCAGTCCTGCGGCGGCTGCTAACGCAGCTGCTTTCTTGCAAAAAGGCAAGTGCGGACATACGGATACACGCACGGACATCCCGATCTGGGTTTTTATATATAGGAAAGATTAGATATGTTTCTGATCTGATTCGTATGTTTCAGAACTACTACGAGCGTTGTGAGGCTTATTGAAAATTCTGAGGCTCCCTGAATAATTTCTAAAAATACTAGACACTTCAAATAATTTTTCTATAGTTTCTATAACTTTTTAATTTAGCTAGAATGTTCCTAATTTGCTAGAAATACCAGAAATGAGCTGCTTGAGTAAACACACCTCAAAAGATGGCATTCTTAAAAGTAGTGTATGAATTTGTAAATATCGTAGTGACGATAGAGAGAGGGACCTTTATTAGGAGTTAGACGACGACTCAAGTGTGAATTAAATATTATAATAGAGTTCGATTGGTTTCTCTACTTCCACGTCTAGGTGACCACGTTGATACCAACGAGGGCGGCCACGTGCCTTCCCAACACATGGATTCTGGCTCGAAGTGCTCAAGACGTGTGTTCCTGGAAATGTCGGCATTTTGGGTGGCTGACGGAAAATTAGCAACTGTCATGAAACTAGAAGTCGTCGGCAAATTATTCAAAGCCTTTTTTCAGATGCCGGTCTAGTATAGGCGGCCTGTCGACTTTTGTTGAGAATTTGTTGATTTTATTCCGTAATGTCGTCGTGTTTATGAAAATACTATGCAATTTTACTTTCATGTTGGTATAATATGCATGCGGTTTCCTGGGGAATACCGAAAATAGACACTAATGAGCATATTCCTTTAATTGAAAATGAAAACATAATTTTCCCGTTCCTCTGCTATCAAATAAATAAATGGTTCAGTTTTTGAGTTGAGCCTTAAACAACTAATTCCCATAAGCTTGTTCAAAACTCCTTGTCTCATTTCTCTTCCATTTTTCTTTCTAAATCTTGCTCCAGCCAGACTGGCACTGCAGAGCTCCGATAAAAAGTGACCTCTCCCTTGTTTTTCTCATCTTCTCTTCTTCTCACACAGTTTATCAGATGGCAGAACACATGTCGTCTTTCTTTTTCATCCAATTTCTTTCGAGTCTCCCCTTCAGTTGACCCCTGTCAGTGTCATTTGCAATGCTCTACCAACTAACCGTTTTTTCTTTTCTTGCCTTCGGTGCAGTTCACGCCACCGCCGACTGCAATGCCATTCCGACATCGCTGTGGTGTTCGAATAAGGAAATCGAGTCGCAGTGTGGATTCACCGCACAGTGTGACAAGTAAGTATTTTTATTGACGCGAATAGACAAGGAAAGAAAACAGGGAACGATTTATTTTTTGTAAATACACATTTATAGATTTAGATAAATCCTTATCTAGATCTTATACAGATTACTGTAGAACAATTATTGTTTGTTTAGACATCGTGCTGCCGTCCACAATCAGAAAATCAACATCACCGTTTTGATCGAATCTCTCTGCCCAGATTGCCAAAACTTTATCACCAAACAACTCTATCCAGTAATTTTCAAGAACTTTGCCGACTACGTGAACATTGAACTGATCCCATTCGGAAACGCCAAGGTGCTCGAAGACGGTTCGATCAAATGTCAACACGGGGAGGAAGAATGCTCGATCAACAAGTTTGAGGGATGTTTTATTGATTCCATGCAAGACCAAAGCCCCCTGCCAACTCTTGCCTGCATTGAGGAGAGCCTTCAGAAGAAGGTCGAGTTTGCGGACGCAGTGCAGCAGTGCTTTGAGAAATTGCAGATTGGTGGAGATATTCAGAGATTGACTCAGTAATACAGCAAAATTAAAAGAAAAGGGTTAACAGGAAAGCTTTTAGGTCCTGCCTCGTGTCGAAGCTCGGTGCTGATCTTCAGACCAAAGCTGCCGCCGCCACCAATAATGTGTGGCCAGAGCAACACAAGTTTGTCCCATGGATCGTTGTGAACGGAGTCTCTTTGACGAGCCTTCAAGGATTCCAAAATGAAATTCCAACTCTGTTGTGCGAATGGTATTCTGGAGACAAGCCAATCCCCTTCTGCGAGGCTGCGTTGAAGCTGAAGTACAAGAAGGCCAGTGTTCGATTTTTCTAAATTGTTTTCGAAAAATGATACAAATGAATATTAGTTATCGCCTTGACCCATTGTGTGAATTGTGTTTACTTCCGAATAACCCACATATAACTTTTTTTTTGGTCTCCGAAAAAGAAGGAAATCCAATTAGAATTTTAATTTTTTCTATATACGAACCGAGAATGGAATCGAATTGAATTCGATTATCATTCAATGTTGCACTTCTCGCTCACTGACTGACTGACCTTCTTCACCTATTTTTTTGCATTGCTCCGTTCTCTCCCGATTTGGTTCCGCCTCGATAATCATCTAATTCGATTGCAACTTCTGCCAACCAACTTCCAAACTTTACCTTTCCATTTTATGAGTTCTGTTTCTCCACTCTTTTTAGATGCTATCTTTGCCGCGCATCGCATCGCGTCGTGATTGCTGTAATTGAGTCTACTTTATTGCGGATCGCAACAACCAACTTTTTTGTCTCTCCTATCGCACGCCCAAATTAGGGTGAGTTGGTATTGTTGTTTTTGCAGAATGTTGTTTGTTTTGTACATACATATACTGGACAGTTTCAAGGTAAACTAAACTAGCAAATGGAACGTGACCGCAAAACTTCTCACAGATGGGTGGAAGATCACACGGGCGGCACCGAGATAGTGATCGGGTCACTTGGTCGTCGCCTGCTCACAGTTTTACACTGCCATCAGAACAGTAGAAAACAACACGAAACAAACGTCTACAAGGGCCAAGATCAAGTAAAACAGTGATTTTGTTTCAAAATAGAAATAAAAAAGTACAGAGGAATTCCATGGTCACCTGATGACACACAACCTCTTCTTTTTCACTTTATATTGTCATAAAGCTGCCAGTCTACCGGGCCGTCATAAAAATCTCATAAAAAAGTTGCCATATCGTGCGGCCGGGCGCAGTATCTTCTGAAATTGGAAGGTTCCATCGTCGTCGTCGCCCGACCAACAGGGTCATCTACTACCTCAGTGTAATGCATTTCCGTGCCATTTGTCGCCAACCGAACATACTCATATATGCCTCTCATTTTCCATATAAGATGACACACGGCGTGTTGAGCGGAACGTTGGAAAATAAAATTTAAACTGCGCGGGCTTTTTTCCCAAAAAAAAAATTCTGGCCTAAGCGTGGTCGCATTTTTTTTCTACAGTAGGCTGCATTAGCTGCGCAGACACTCATCTGTGCAAAAAGGATACGCAGGCCAAGAGAGAGGAGGCGCAGAGAAAGAGGCAGTAGGTGATTTTTTTTTTCATTGTTTTCGTTCATTGTTTTCTTTTTTTTTTTCGTTTTTTTCCAACATTTTTTCTCTTTTTTGCGTTCAAATTAATACATAAATTTACTGCAATTTTTGTAGCCTAAAGCTATACAAAAATTCCAAAAGAAAGCTGTCTTTTTCGGCATGGATGAATTTTTTCAGAAGCGGAAAATGTTTTTTCGGATTTGTATACTTTGAACATGATCATAATGGGGTTATTCACTTTGTGTATCTGAAAATGTTTATTTTCCTTTTGATTTTTTGCAGAAAACAGCATTTTATGCACTTATTCTGGAGAAAAATAGTTTTCTGCGTGAAATTAATGAGAAAAAAAAATGCAAGATGCAAAAAATGATTAACCCGGTTAGCCCCATTACATTTTTTTTCTCTTTATCTTCGTCATACCAATTTTTTTTTATTTTCAGATGTTCACATATGGTCGAATCGGGAGCATGCCAATCAATCGGGAATGCAGCGAGTGGTAAGCTTTTAAGTTTGAGAAAAATTTATTGCATGATTGCAATCGATTGTCCACGAAAAAAAATTTATCACCATCACGGTGTGCCAAAATCCGAAAATGCTTGAAATGTTCGAAATGGAGCGCGCTTGCTTTTTCAGTGCTAAAACCCGAAATTTCTATTTTGTAGCATTTCTATTTCGCCTATTTCTATTCTGTCGTACCCCCGAATTTATTCACAAAAGTATCCAAAAAAGGGAAAAATTACAAACAATTGGGATAAAACTGTTTTCAAAATTTATTACATTCTTCCCAAAGTTCGAGACTTATTGAAGCATTCTCCGGGTTTTCTCCTAATTGTTTGTAATTGTTTTCTTATTTTTGAAATTTTGCTGAATAGACTCACAAAGTTAACGCCGCTTGTGAAGTGACGAATTTTTAAAACCGATAATATTTTTTCAGAAGTCAGGTGCATCGTGTCCGTGTCTTTAACCACTCTATCACCACCAACAACAATGGCCCAATCTGTCCCACCAGGAGATATTGCAACCCATCCGAACGCTAAGATCGTGTTCAACGAGCGTACGACGACAAGCACACTTATCACATCAAGGTGATCAACTCGTCGGCTCGTCGTATCGGATACGGAATCAAGACCACCAACATGAAGCGTCTCGGAGTTGACCCACCACGTGGAGTGCTCGACCCAAAGGAGGCCGTTTCACCATCGAGTGGACCAACACTCCGGATGGAGCCGCCAAGCAGTTCCGTCGCGAGTGGTTCCAGCGAGACGGTGTGGTGCGCAGAAAGAGAACCTTCCAATCGAGTACAATCCATAAGCTGGTTGATTTTGAATAAAATTTAAAAAAAGGTAACGCTGCTTCTTTTAATTGTAAAAATATTTTCATTTTAGTCCTAACTCGTTGTTTCGTTTCACGGAAGATTCAAGTTTCACTCGACGATTTTTTGGCGAAGTTCCGTCAAAACTTGGAAAACTCGCTTTGGAAAATGCAATGTAATCAATTTTTTTAATGCTGAATCATAATCATTATTTTCAGCGCGACATCGAGATCCAGACAAGCTGCCAAAACAATGAGTAGGGCCTTCTAGGACGAGAAAGTTAAAACGATGCCCTAGAAAAATTAGGCTGTTTTTTTCTGCATTAATTTCCCTATTATTTTTTATGTATTCTATTTTTTTGTTGATTGTTAACTCTGTATTTTATATTTTTTTGTAATATTTTTCAATAAATAACATATTTATATTTAAATGGTGATTTATCTACATTATCGCGCTGTTACGAAAAATCAATAAATTTTGACTCGAAATTCGACGGAATTTTGTTAGAAAATTTACGAATTTTGTCAGAAAATTTACCGTTTTTATCAGAAAATTCACGAATTATTTTAGGAAATTTACGGATATTATCAGAAATTTTAAGGGTAATATGAGGCGATGCGAATCTGATCAGATATTTTACGGATCTTATCAGGTATTTTATGAATCTTATCAAGCCACAATATAATCTTGAATCGTTCTTTTAAAATCCGTAAATTTTCTAATAATTCAAGAAATGAAATGCCTGAGTTCTTCTTTCTCAAAATAACTGTGTTGTTTGCAGAATTTTCACGTGAAATCCTATTTTAACCGGCAAGAATATTGAATCGATAATACCCTTGGAAAATCGGAACGATAGCGAAAAATAATTTGACAGAAAAAAGATAAATAATAAACAAAAAAAAACCAAGGAAACAACGAAAAAATGAATTTTATTACTTTTAACACAATTCAAAATACGAAAGTTTCCCGCCATGGCATCCTGCCAGCGACTCTCGCGGAAGAGACGCAGACAAGCAGCGTCCTCTCAGCGGAGCGCACGGCCAATAACGTTCCGTTGAACACGCCGTGTGACAGGTTGACTAGCACATTGGCTTTTCGACATTCACCGGCTAGAGAAGCCGCCCGCACGACCTTGTCGAGTCGAGTCGAGTCGAGTCGCGACGATTAGATAGAGATAGAGATCCCCTAAAAGGGAAGAAGGAACGGCAGACGGACGACGCCTTGCTTCTCATTTCTGTTTTTCAGATAGCGGTGGTCTCATTGTAAGCGAGGGAAATGGGGGAACAAAAGGCGTAATCAAGAAGGAGGAAGAACACGATGATAATGTTGTAAATCTTTTCTCGTCAGTGCAGAACATAAACCTGTAAATCAACACAAACTTGATGATCATGTGAACGTGAAACAAGTGATACATTTATGCGTGATAACGCAGCTGAACTGAACTTGCAAATTTTTGAGACAAACATGCAGCGTGGTAAATGGTTTTCCACACGGAAAATTACATTTCCAGTAATTATGAAAGAATTTATGGATCGTGCCAGTAAATATCATAAAACTTTAATTTTCCGTTTAGAAAATAATTTACTGTTTTCATCTAAAGGTTCTCTAAGGCTGAATCCTAGAGGTGCGATAATTAATTTTTGAGAAACTGTTTGTCAAGAGTTAGTCATTTTGACCTAACTTCCTAATTTTTCTCAATTCGCTGATATTCTTGATAATTAACAACTTGACTCTTCTCTTAGCCTAAAGCGACCACCAAACTTCGGCAGTCTTATTCTCCTTGGGTTTGAAAAAGGCTGAGCCAAGTTTGGAGCAAAACTGTCTAGTAGTAGCTGAGAAAACGCTGTTCACAGGGATACAGATGATTTTCCAATGTGAAAATATTTCCGAATGTTCCACACCTAGCTAAAATTCTTGATAACTATCGATATTTAGCTTCTTAAAAGTTCGCCGCGTTTTTGACTCCCGATAGTCTAGTTTAAGCTGAAAATCTTGAGTTTCAAAAACTTGAAACAGTTTCAAACGGCTTCATCGCTCCTGCAAAATTTACCCTTCTTTTGCACATAATTTCTCGATAATCTAGGTTACAAGGTAAAAAACACTAGTATCCATTTTCCGTTATTCAATTCGGTTTCCCCTCGATTTGCACTCGCCTCATTTCCAAAACCAACTTCTTCGTCTTCCTGTGTGTAAGGATGTCTTCCATCACATCACTTGTTCGCCTCGAACGAACCGTTTCCCAGCACCTCGTCCACTCTTTTTTGCTACATTTGTCCACTACTGCGCAGTATTACGTGGATATGTTCTTCTACTTTTTTTTCCTTCTCTTCTGCTTCTTCTTCTTCTTCTTCCCGACAATATCTATCATTGACGCAATATGCCTCTCAAGAAGACGAATATGCTAGAAGTGTTTGTCATTTAGTCATTTCATCCCGACTATCTTTGGACGGAGAAGAAGCTTAAGCAGACGTTCCGGAACTCTCTCTCTGTCTATTTCTGTAGTTTCTACCAATAAAAAAACATACACCTAACCGAACTGATAAATTGAGTGCGTGTTAATGAAGCCCTTGGCGGTCGGAAGGAGGAAAGAAACGAAATCAAAATCCGGTCCTTTTTATGCAATCGTGATTGCATTTATTTTCTCTACGCGGGCGAAGAGATAAGCGCAATTTTTGCCTTTCACCGTATCAATATTATTCATTCTCCATCATCCGTATTCTTTTTTTTTGCATTCTTTGTACATATCAGTGAGAACTGTTCCGAATTGGTTTGGAATCAAAGGCAGCATTTAACATTTCAACAAGTTGAACAACTTGTACATATATCTCCTAGAAAACCAACCCACTAACTACCGTATCACTTTTCAAAACTATATATAAATGTACAATAGTTAGTAAGAAAGGGGAAATTTATGTTCATTGTCATCGGTTCCACCTTATCATTATTCGCCCTTAGTTACCAAATCTCGAATCTCCCACAGTACACATTATCATTCGTTCTCGATAATTTCCATATCTATGCATGTATGTGTATTTTTGACTTCATTTGACCATTACCTCATTCTGTCACCCGTTAACTGCGTGACATCTCCTTTCCTCATCTTCTTTCGCGTATTCTACTTTCTCGTCAAAAATGGGCGGAGTCGTCGAGAAAGGGGCCGAACCCAACGCGATGAAATAGAACTTCAATCGGTGTCACGATGCCACAAGTTAGTTACCACAAGGCCGTATCGGCTCCTTTTGGCGCCTGTGAAGAACAACGTCTTCTTCCTATTCTAAATCGGATGACGCTATTGTGGTCGTTGTCACCTTCGAACGTCTTATTCTACTTCTTGTCGCCTCAACCAATATTAGTTTGGTGTGAACTGGTTCAATCGCGTGTTTTGTTCTCAATTTCAGTCAGGGTGGGAGGAGGGCAAGAGGTCTCGAAATGATGTTTATTCATCAATTTTCTTCATTCGCCCTCAAAACAATACTAAAGACCCTTTATTGCCTACATATATTATAGACTGGGCCCATTACAGTAGTCGTCAAAAGAGGAAACACTTTTGAACTTCTGTTTATCTAGGTGTTCCTGATCCAATTCCATTCCTCCGGTGCTGGTGAAAACGAAAAGAAAACAGTAAGTGAAAAGAGTAAAATAGGAGATTTTCATAGGAGATAGGGAACACCATTTGCATGATGTTGAACAGTCCATTTCACTAGTTCATCCCCTCTTCGTCAGTAGTTTCGCTTTTTCTTGCTAATTTCGCTGCCATTTCATTCTTTTTTCTTCCTCCCCGTCAATCTCTTCTCTCGTCATTTCGCCACCCTGACTCCCCTCTCCGCGATTTTTTTCGTTTTCACAAATCGTCTCGGTTTGAAACTAAATGAATACCGCCTGGGTGCCGTGCGAAGCACTTGGGATTTCGATGCGGTCGGATTAACACTTGTCAAGTTGACTTTTGTACTAAGCTTACAAGAATGAGGAGAATGGCAACATGACGATGACGCAAAACATTTGGTCGTGTAGAATCTTTTATTCCGACATTGTTGAGCGATCAGAAGGCGAACGGATCGGTTTTTATTCACCTAGACTTGTTCCTCCTTTCAACTCGCGAGCCATTCTTGTTGGCTTCCATTCGGAAGCATTGATGCCATTTATCGCCTCTTCTTCGTCATTTTCCTCTTCTCTTCTGATACGTTGTATTGAACTCATTGCTTTCCCTCTTCTCACTCATTTTTCTTGTTTCTAATCGAGTTTTTTTGTTCATTCGATACTGTCTTTTCTGTTCTTTCTTGCCACACAACACGCACACGTACCTCGGGCGGCACGGTCCCGACGAAACGCCGCCGTAATCATGATCTATCCCCGAGGGTGGCAAGTGTTCTCTTCGCTTTTTTGCTGGCTTTTTTGTTGATACAATTGCTTCTTCAAGTTTCTTCTCTTTTATTGTCACTTTTTGTTGCTTACCAAGCATAGCGAAACAGCAGACTGAGAAGAGATGGGTACTTACTGAAAGGCCAAAGTGTATTGTAAAACAAGTGGCCCCGGTGGTTCATTTTATCAAAACGCGCAGTCATTTCTTGAAAAGTTATTGTAATAAAGTCTTGTTCACCGCCTTTCGGGTCAAATATGTCTTTTACTAGCTGACCGCACCACGTCATCTGAAATGAATCAGAATCGAATTTCCACTCTCCTTTCTGCAATTTGGTTCGTTACCAGTAGTTAGTCAATTTCTTTTTAGGAATGACAAAAACTCAGTCTCTCTTTCCTGCCGTCTCTTTCACTCATTCTGACACCGCTGATGTTCGTTCATCCGTCTGTCTTCATCTTTTCTTTTCTCTCCTTATGCAACACCTTCAGTTTGACAGCTTCTTTAACTTTTTCTTCCTCTGCTTTTCTTGTCTTTCTACATTTTCAAACAAGAAAAAAAACCATTCCTATCGCTCTATACAGTAATTTGCGTTCGTTTCGTTCGTTTTGTCTTCCTTCCGCCCAGTGACACCATCACCGATTCACACCATTTAGCGTGTCCTCGCTCCCGCTCTGGCGATTAGTGGAATTAGGTTCTGACCGCCCATCACCCCCTCCCTCTTCATCCTCTTTATTTTTACCTTATTCAACTTCAGAAAACGGGCAAAAAGATAGCTAACAGTTGAATAAGCTATATAGCGTTTGCCACCGCGACACGGAAAAAATTGGAACCGGTTTTATCACCTCCTCTCATATTCTTGACCTTCTTGACTTGCGCCGCTCTCAATATTTTGTTTTCAGCCACTTCCTTTATCTCTCTAATTTCTGTTGCGTTTTGTTTCAAAATTCCATCCCAATGAAATGACCACTGAAAATCTTTCTTATCTCAGACTGGTATTTCAGTTCTATTTTGATCATCCAGATTTCCATCTTGTCACATTTTTTTCAATGTTTTTTTATTTTCGCATTGTTATTACAATCCAAGATTTATGTTGTTTTGCCTTAATCGTTGAATTTTGGTCCTTAATTGCGAGAGAGTGGCTTTTTGCAGTTTAAACTCAACAAAGGGAGTCGGCGCACTCCTACACGATCCTGCGCATTATTACGCAACAAGTGGACAAAAGAAATACAGGAAGGTTTGTAGTAGGAGGTCTGGAACTGACTAGGATTGGGTGAGAAATCCGAAGCAGTTTAGCTGTTATTAGATTTATGGTACTGTAGATAGGACTATAGTTGTTTACGTCTAAAATTCTGACCATATATCTATCACGAATGCGATGCGTAGTAGATAAACTTTCCATATTCCCAAGAACACTGTGTTCCAATTCCAGATCCAAGAGTGAGAACCGTCCGACACGCACAAAATGAAGCCGAGGTGGCTTTCTTCCTCGAGCCCAACCACTTCACAACTTCTCCTACTATCCTCCATTCTACTATTGGCTAACGCAAAACCATTAAATTTGCCACAGACGATCAGTAAGTATTTTCCGTTCCCAGTCAAATACATAATTCACCTATCAATCACCATTTTCTCGTTCACTCGGAAAGAGAAGACGATTGCCACCCTGGGGTCGACAGCATCGAGTAGATTTTTTTCCGTGTTGTCCAAAAATTCCTTTTGCCACTTGGGTTCTCTCGATTTTCACCGATGTTTTACAATATAGTCGAATGACAAGTAGGTGGTCAAAGAGACGTGAAAAGATGAAGAAGGTGAAACACAGAAGTGACTGTCTCTTTCGCGGTTATTGACAAACAATCGCTTTGGGAAAAATTGAAAAAAAAAAGAGAGTTGCGAATAATTGAAAGTTATGTAAGGACAAACGAGTCAAGAAGTAGAAGAAAGGGGACTGGAATTTCACAAACAGAAAAACTTGCCGTCATTAATTTTCGAACGAAAACAAATCGGCAACTGATCAAGATGCTTGGAGAACGGAGACCACTGAATTTCTCGGCTACTCTTCTCTAGCTCATTTCTTTCTCGCAGCTAGTTAGATAAACCATAAGCCAAAAACCAAAAACAGGCAATTTATTAGCACCTTTTCTTCAAGGTTTTTACCAACTGGTCACACCAGCGGCTTTCACAAGGTCAAACCATAATCACGTCGGATTTATTCATTTCCGGGGGACATTGGCACCACGCCAAAAGATGGCAAATATTTGCACTATGACGTCTTCTAAGGAATTTTCAAAAAATGGAATCGAAATCCCAGTGAAATCATTATCACATCTTAACATATCTGTTGACTCATGGAGATTAATATGACCTTGTAGGATTCGTGTTAGCGGGTGATCTATTTTTGAGTTCTTTTTTATTCTTCCGAATTCTGTGCTTGAATCGAATCGCATCAAATTGAATAGAATCCGAAAAAAGGAAATAAAATAAAATCGGTTCACGATTTCATTCAAATCTCCAAAAATTGTGCCGCCTCCAAAAGATGGCGACTCGCGCAATGTGTGTTCTTTTTTCCTTCCCTTATTCTCTTTGTCGTCATCTCCATTGCTTCACGTGCACGCCTCATTTATCCACGACACCTTCTCTCCCATTCTCTCTATTCCATAGCCGGTGAAGGTCGACTGAAATACGCAACACTCCGATCAGAATACGTCATGCACTCAGTTGGATTACATTTGTGGGGAACCATAGGATCTTGTTAAATTCGAAAGAACCGCTCCCCTTTATTTCTTCAAGATTGTTATCAGTTTCTGCAGTTTTCTGCGCTGCCACCTTGAAACAGATTTTTTTGTTCGTAGGCGGCGACAACGGCAGCGGTGTCTATTCGCGCACGGCGCACGCACGCACGCGGCGCATGATGAATGGCACAAGGTGGGACAGTGCTTGACGGGGAAAAAAGTGAATTTTTGATAAATTGCTTTATAGTAAACCTACAAAACAACATAAACAGATCAGATAAGCGTTATTCGTGTCGAGGTTGTTTGGTGGCATCTCACTTGTTGGGGAAGAGGCACATAGTTTAGTATAATCCTTAAATTGGTTCGACATTGGAAACACAAGGAGAGATGCGGCAAAAACGATGTGAGAGACAAAAGGAGTGAAGAATTGGGCTACAATATCAACAAACGTCTAATAAGCTCTGTTTTCTCAAATGGAATTTGACCATGGCCTCTATTTTTGTCTCGATGAGCGTGTAAAAATGTTCCCGTTCAAAGTTCGCAAAACAATAAAAGGGAGTTCTAATTTTCAGCATGCGCCGACAACATCTATGTATACGTGAATGAAACCCAGGCAGACAGGTCGCCTTACATATTCGTGGAGATCAAGACCGAGACGATTCACGACTGTATTGACGCTTGTTTTGGAAATCAGTTTTGCTACTCGTTAAAATTCGATCAATCGAAGACAGATTCATGCTCGCTCTACTACTTTGCCGCGTACAACTGCACGGGTATGGTGCTTTCTCTTGCAGAAAGTTTACTGATATTCTTTTATTTCAGGACACGAGTTGCGTCCTGCAAAAAGTGTGACTTACAACGGTGGAGCAGTAACAATTGACTGTCTCAGATGTCCTTCGAACGGCGATTTCGGTAAGTTTTGAAATGCAGGTGTGACTCATTTGATTTTTGTTGTCTTCTTGTCATCAAGTACTGTCAATTTTTGTGTTCCTCTTTGTGTGGAATGCCATTCTTTATGGAGAAACCGTAAAAAACGATAGTAAAATTGAAGAGTGTGACGAAATATATGACAACTATGAGGTAGATTACTGTCCTTGTAAATTTACAGCTTAAGTATCGTCTAGGGGGTCCTTGATAAGATGACAACAAAGAAAAAAAAAACATCGATTAAAGAGTCAGCGGCAATATGCAAGAAACTGGAAAACTGTTTTCCGCAAAGCCAAATTTGGAACACGGTTCTTTTGTTATGATAGGGGGTGAAAAAAGCAGAGAAACAGACATATTCATTTTCCGAGAAACACCGTTTTCCAAATTCTTGCATACGGTGTCACAGCAGAGAGCATTTTCAGATAATTAATATTCTTAAAATTTAAGTTACGGCACCGCCATTCAGCAGCTTCACTGAGCAAACAATACAAGCTATCGGGCTAAGAGGAGAGACGCTTAGCGAGAAACCTCTCGTGGAAGAGATCACACATAACATCGACTCGAAACTTGGTAAGTGCCTGAGAAATTAGTATAACGTTGTTTCCAACTTTCCGACTTTTCAAAATTCCAAATTCCTCACATTCCAACTTTTGCCTCATTCTTATTCACTCATTCAGAATCTACAACAACGACTGCAGCGCCAACAAGTGGACACTCGACGGCAACTGTTGACCTTCATGTTCAAGACACCACGCCGACATCTGAGAGTGAGTGGTAGTTGTGATTTTTGAGACGAGAGCTTTGAGAAGACTCAATTAAGCTGTCAATCAGAGTCCAATTAGGTGTGACACCATGTACTTGTACTGCGGAAGGTCGCAAAAGGACATTGAGTGTGTGTGTGTGTTTTTTTTTTTGCATGGCTTTCCCTTGTAGGTCCTTCTACTTTTCTGTCAGGTTGGTCAGGAAGTGTCGAAAAAAGAGGGTGCGACTCACAAATCCGATTTTTGGTGACAAGTCAGATCGATTGGGAAACCGTGGATCTTTTGATCAACCAAACAACTGTGAGCTCGACGGAAGAATGTGCTCAATTGTGCTACTCGTATCAATGTGGAGTACGTCATCAGTATAATGTAGATTAGAATAATAATATTTTAGTTTGCACTATTCAAACCAGATGGTACCTGCCAGTATACTGTAGCCACAGAGGATCTGGTAGACAAAGATCACTGTGAAGAAGAAAAGAATGGAGATAAAATGGTCGATACAGTTGAAAAAACCAACTTGCCAATGCAGATTACATGTCCTTACTGTTTAGAAAAAGGTGTGCACCCCCTACTAATACACTGATAATTTGGCTCAGTTCACTTTTCAAAGCTTAACTTCCTTTTAAACGAATTATTGTATTGCAACTGAAAATGTTGTCTTGTTCAGGCCCAGAGACGACTACAGTCCCTGTAGAGCCTGTCGCATCAACTGAAACTGCTGTAACTCAAGCCGCGCAAGAAGGCAGCAAAGGTAACTACTATCCAGGTGAATCCGCTTTCCGCTTATAGTTTTATTTTATTTCAGACTGATTTTAGTGGCTAGGGCTGTAGACTGGATAATTTGATTTGATTTGGACTTGTATGTAGGAATGTTGTGATGATTGATAATGCATGCCCTTGGTTCTGATTACTTATTTTATTTTCATTTGAAAGTTAGTTTTCTATGTTCGGTTGCAGCATGCTATATTAATTTCCAAGTGGAGGACATTTCGACACAGCCGAACTTTGAGCATTATTCCGTAAAGCCTGCAAAAAGGTAAAGTCCTGCCCATGGGATCTTTCGGTTCCATTTTTGAGTTGGGGAAGTTTTCAGTGCGAATGCTTGTGCGCGTTTCTGTTTCGTTGGTCTGTGCACGGTTGCCGTTTACTCACCATCTCGACGAGAATGCTTGCTGGGAAAAGAGAGAACGGAGCAGTGCACGGAAGCGGATAACAAGTTCTCGTACTCGGGAACTCAGGATGTGGTGCTGCAGTGCTTTCGTTGCAGTTAGTTTTGCTTGGTTCAAGTTTCAGTTTTATTTTATTTTTTTATTGAACCTTTTGTTCAATGAATGCAACTTCATCGCACCAACCGCACTCTGGCTGAGCTTTCAGGTTCTCGAAAGCTTCCACCTGTTACAAAGCCTCCAGTGTCATTCCAAAAGGAGGAAGAAGTGACGACACAAGCAACCGTGGATGAAAGCACTACGACCACTGAGGCAACTACGACTACTACTAATTTGAAATCAGAGACATCAACTTCCCAGAACGAATCCGCAACTACTGAAAAACCTGAAGAACCTACTGTTCTAACTACGGATGCTGTTGAATCAGCTACAGTGGCTGAAGCAAACGATCCAGAACCAGCAATTGCTACAAAGGTTGAGATGGCTAAGGATAAGGAGGGAGTAAAAACGACGCAGAGAAAACGTGAGTTCGTGAATTATGTTGTGGAATGAACATGTCCATTTTTTCCAAAAAAATATACAACTACTTAAATTTTTACAATTATATGTAGAACGAAAACAGATATTCTCAATTTTCAGACTGTGTCATTAAATTCCAAGCCCGACCATTATCTCAGCGTCCTGAGAACTTGCAAGCCAAATTTGAGCTCAATGTTCCTGTGGATTCCATTGAATTGTGTGCCACTAGATGTTACCAAGATGGTTGCTCTGGCGCTCGATTCGATCCAACTGATAAATCTTGCACACTTTCCTACGATGATCCACAATTCTGTGCACGTGGAAATGTCTTTATTCACTACGAAGCAAACGAAACTACGTGGTTACATTGCGTTAATTGCTGTAAGTCGGAGATATTTTATTAATATTTTGGAAATTTTGTCACCTTGCCCTAAGCACGAAAAAGAAAATTAACACCCCATTATTGTTTTTATTTAAATTCATGACTAAAAAAGGTACATTATGTAATTATTCGAAATAATTATAGACACTGTGAAACCAAGCGACATTGACGAAGCTCGTACTGGAACGACATCTGCTCCTCATTTGACAACAAATGAAGAAACTACAACACCTGCTCAGAGTTCAGAAACAACAACAGTTGTGACTACGGAATCGTCTAGTGCTATTCCATCGTCCGAAGAGCCTACCACTACAATCGCGACATCGACAGTCAAAGCCTCAGAGCCTGATTCCGACTTCCAGAAAGGATGTCTCATCAAATTCCAAGCAAGGCCACTATCCGAACGTCCAAAAGAGTTTTCTGCCAAGTTCGAAACGGAAATCAAAGTAGAATCGGTTGAAGTTTGCGCAACTCGTTGTTACCAAGATGGATGCTCTGGAGCTCGATTTGATCCTGTTTGGAGCACTTGCAGTCTTTCTTACGACGAAAAACATTTTTGCGCAAGAGGAGATGTATTCCTGCAGTATATGGCAAAGGAAGTAACCTGGATTCATTGCGTTAACTGCTGTTAGTTTTGGTTTTTTTGAATATGTCCATGTATACAGTACACCCAAAATTTTCAGATGCTATAAAACCATCAGTGGCGGCAGATGTTTCAAAGGTACCAAACAAGTTAAATAACGAGAACCAGGTCACGACGACTACAACAGCGGGACCAGCAACTAATGCATGGGGAGAAGAAATCTCAACAACTTCCAGCACAAATCAAAAAGAAGAAAAAACTGCCACAATAGAACCGTCGGCAGAAGAATCCACGACGATAATGACTATTGGTCAAGAAGTTGAAGACGATAGTCTTCTCAAAGGATGTATCGTTCACTTTCAAGCTCAACCCATCGAACAAAGAAGTGCAGAATTTACAGCACCATTTGAACTGAATCTCAATGTTCCAACAACAGAAACATGTGCCCATCGTTGTTATCAAGATGGTTGTACTGCAGCCAGGTATGACCCAGAGACTAAAAAATGCTCATTAGCATATGAAGACAAACCATTCTGTGGAAAAGGAAAATTAGTGAACGTCGATCGATCGAAAAGCACAGTCTGGATTCACTGTCTTTCTTGCGTCCCACTGAATCATGCAAAAGTAGCGGAAAACACTGATGAAAACATCACCGAATTTCCTTCCGGACAGGAAATACCAACAACATTATCCGCCGAGACTGAAGGTTCAGGAGAAGAAACTGCCGTCCCGTCTACCACAACTCCAGCCGAGGCATCAAAGGATGGTGAGGTCACTGAGGCTTCTGGAGAAGAAACTACCACCACCGCTGTCACCGAAGCATCTGGAGAAGAGACCACTACTGCCGCCGTTACTGAAGGTTCCGGAGAAGACGCTGCCGTCTCGTCCACCACTGCTCCAGCCGAGGCATCCAAGGATGGCGAAGTCACTGAGGCTTCTGGAGAAGAGACTACCACCACCGCTGTCACCGAAGCATCTGGAGAAGAGACTACTACTGCCGCCGTTACTGAAGGTTCCGGAGAAGAAATTGCAGTCCCGACTACCACAGCTCCAGCCGAAGCATCAAAGGATGGTGAGGTCACTGAGGCTTCGGGAGAAGAGACTACTAATGCCGCCGTTACTGAAGGTTCCGGAGAAGACGCTGCTGTCTCGTCCACCACTGCTGCAGCCGAAGCATCCAAGGATGGTGAAGTCACTGAGGCTTCAGGAGAAGAAACTACGACCGCTTCTGTGACTGAAGCTTCTGGAGAAGAGTCTACTACAGCCGCCGTTACTGAAGGTTCCGGAGAAGACGCTGCCGTCTCGTCCACCACTGCTCCAGCCGAGGCATCCAAGGATGGCCAAGTCACTGAGGCTTCCGGAGAAGAGACTACCACCACCGCTGTCACCGAAGCATCTGGAGAAGAGACTACTACTGCCGCCGTTACTGAAGGTTCCGGAGAAGACGCTGCTGTCTCGTCCACCACTGCTGCAGCCGAGGCATCCAAGGATGGCCAAGTCACTGAGGCTTCCGGAGAAGAGACTACCACCACCGCTGTCACTGAAGCATCTGGAGAAGAGACCACTACTGCCGCCGTTACTGAAGGTTCCGGAGAAGACGCTGCCGTCTCGTCCACCACTGCTCCAGCCGAGGCATCCAAGGATGGCCAAGTCACTGAGGCTTCCGGAGAAGAGACTACCACCACCGCTGTCACCGAAGCATCTGGAGAAGAGACTACTACTGCCGCCGTTACTGAAGGTTCCGGAGAAGACGGTGCTGTCTCGTCCACCACTGCTGCAGCCGAAGCATCCAAGGATGGTGAAGTCACTGAGGCTTCGGGAGAAGAGACTACCACCACCGCTGTCACCGAAGCATCTGGAGAAGAGACTACTACTGCCGCCGTTACTGAAGGTTCCGGAGAAGACGCTGCCGTCTCGTCCACCACTGCTCCAGCCGAGGCATCCAAGGATGGCCAAGTCACTGAGGCTTCCGGAGAAGAGACTACCACCACCGCTGTCACCGAAGCATCTGGAGAAGAGACTACTACTGCCGCCGTTACTGAAGGTTCCGGAGAAGACGCTGCTGTCTCGTCCACCACTGCTGCAGCCGAGGCATCCAAGGATGGCCAAGTCACTGAGGCTTCCGGAGAAGAGACTACCACCACCGCTGTCACCGAAGCATCTGGAGAAGAGACCACTACTGCCGCCGTTACTGAAGGTTCCGGAGAAGACGCTGCCGTCTCGTCCACCACTGCTCCAGCCGAGGCATCCAAGGATGGCCAAGTCACTGAGGCTTCCGGAGAAGAGACTACCACCACCGCTGTCACCGAAGCATCTGGAGAAGAGACTACTACTGCCGCCGTTACTGAAGGTTCCGGAGAAGACGGTGCTGTCTCGTCCACCACTGCTGCAGCCGAAGCATCCAAGGATGGTGAAGTCACTGAGGCTTCGGGAGAAGAGACTACCACCACCGCTGTCACCGAAGCATCTGGAGAAGAGACTACTACTGCCGCCGTTACTGAAGGTTCCGGAGAAGACGCTGCTGTCTCGTCCACCACTGCTGCAGCCGAAGCATCCAAGGATGGTGAAGTCACTGAGGCTTCAGGAGAAGAAACTACGACCGCTTCTGTGACTGAAGCTTCTGGAGAAGAGACTACTACTGCCGCCGTTACTGAAGGTTCCGGAGAAGAGGCTGCTGTCTCGTCCACCACTGCTGCAGCCGAAGCATCCAAGGATGGTGAAGTCACTGAGGCTTCAGGAGAAGAAACTACGACCGCTTCTGTGACTGAAGCTTCTGGAGAAGAGTCTACTACAGCCGCCGTTACTGAAGGTTCCGGAGAAGACGGTGCTGTCTTGTCCACCACTGCTGCAGCCGAAGCATCCAAGGATGGTGAAGTCACTGAGGCTTCAGGAGAAGAAACTACGACCGCTTCTGTGACTGAAGCTTCTGGAGAAGAGACTACTACTGCCGCCGTTACTGAAGGTTCCGGAGAAGACGCTGCCGTCTCGTCCACCACTGCTCCAGCGGAGGCATCCAAGGATGGCGAAGTCACTGAGGCTTCTGGAGAAGAGACTACCACCACCGCTGTCACCGAAGCATCTGGAGAAGAGACTACTACTGCCGCCGTTACTGAAGGTTCCGGAGAAGAAATTGCAGTCCCGACTACCACAGCTCCAGCCGAAGCATCAAAGGATGGTGAGGTCACTGAGGCTTCGGGAGAAGAGACTACTAATGCCGCCGTTACTGAAGGTTCCGGAGAAGACGCTGCTGTCTCGTCCACCACTGCTGCAGCCGAAGCATCCAAGGATGGCCAAGTCACTGAGGCTTCCGGAGAAGAGACTACCACCACCGCTGTCACTGAAGCATCTGGAGAAGAGACCACTACTGCCGCCGTTACTGAAGGTTCCGGAGAAGACGCTGCTGTCTCGTCCACCACTGCTGCAGCCGAAGCATCCAAGGATGGCCAAGTCACTGAGGCTTCCGGAGAAGAGACTACCACCACCGCTGTCACCGAAGCATCTGGAGAAGAGACTACTACTGCCGTCGTTACTGAAGGTTCCGGAGAAGACGCTGCCGTCTCGTCCACCACTGCTCCAGCCGAAGCATCCAAGGATGGTGAAGTCACTGAGGCTTCAGGAGAAGAAACTACCACTACTTCTGTGACTGAAGCTTCTGGAGAAGAGACCACTACTGCCGCCGTTACTGAAGGTTCCGGAGAAGACGCTGCTGTTTCGTCCACCACTGCTCCAGCCGAGGCATCCAAGGATGGTGAAGTCACTGAGGCTTCCGGAGAAGAGACTACCACCACCGCTGTCACCGAAGCTTCTGGAGAAGAGACTACTACTGCCGCCGTTACTGAAGGTTCCGGAGAAGAAGCTGCCGTCTCGTCCACCACTGCTCCAGTCGAGGCATCCAAGGATGGCCAAGTCACTGAGGCTTCCGGAGAAGAGACTACCACCACCGCTGTCACCGAAGCATCTGGAGAAGAGACTACTACTGCCGTCGTTACTGAAGGTTCCGGAGAAGACGCTGCCGTCTCGTCCACCACTGCTCCAACCGAGGCATCCAAGGATGGTGAAGTCACTGAGGCTTCAGGAGAAGAAACTACCACTACTTCTGTGACTGAAGCTTCTGGAGAAGAGACCACTACTGCCGCCGTTACTGAAGGTTCCGGAGAAGACGCTGCCGTCTCGTCCACCACTGCTCCAGTCGAGGCATCCAAGGATGGCCAAGTCACTGAGGCTTCAGGAGAAGAAACTACCACTACTTCTGTGACTGAAGCTTCTGGAGAAGAGACCACTACTGCCGCCGATACTGAAGGTTCCGGAGAAGACGCTGCCGTCTCGTCCACCACTGCTCCAACCGAAGCATCCAAGGATGGTGAAGTCACTGAGGCTTCAGGAGAAGAAACTACCACTACTTCTGTGACTGAAGCTTCTGGAGAAGAGACCACTACTGCCGCCGTTACTGAAGGTTCCGGAGAAGACGCTGCCGTCTCGTCCACCACTGCTCCAGTCGAGGCATCCAAGGATGGCCAAGTCACTGAGGCTTCAGGAGAAGAAACTACCACTACTTCTGTGACTGAAGCTTCTGGAGAAGAGACCACTACTGCCGTCGTTACTGAAGGTTCCGGAGAAGACGCTGCCGTCTCGTCCACCACTGCTCCAACCGAAGCATCCAAGGATGGTGAAGTCACTGAGGCTTCAGGAGAAGAAACTACCACTACTTCTGTGACTGAAGCTTCTGGAGAAGAGACCACTACTGCCGCCGATACTGAAGGTTCCGGAGAAGACGCTGCTGTTTCGTCCACCACTGCTCCAGCCGAGGCATCCAAGGATGGTGAAGTCACTGAGGCTTCCGGAGAAGAGACTACCACCACCGCTGTCACCGAAGCTTCTGGAGAAGAGACTACTACTGCCGCCGTTACTGAAGGTTCCGGAGAAGAAGCTGCCGTCTCGTCCACCACTGCTCCAGTCGAGGCATCCAAGGATGGCCAAGTCACTGAGGCTTCAGGAGAAGAAACTACCACTACTTCTGTGACTGAAGCTTCTGGAGAAGAGACCACTACTGCCGCCGATACTGAAGGTTCCGGAGAAGACGCTGCTGTTTCGTCCACCACTGCTCCAGCCGAGGCATCCAAGGATGGTGAAGTCACTGAGGCTTCCGGAGAAGAGACTACCACCACCGCTGTCACCGAAGCATCTGGAGAAGAGACTACTACTGCCGTCGTTACTGAAGGTTCCGGAGAAGACGCTGCCGTCTCGTCCACCACTGCTCCAACCGAAGCATCCAAGGATGGTGAAGTCACTGAGGCTTCAGGAGAAGAAACTACCACTACTTCTGTGACTGAAGCTTCTGGAGAAGAGACCACTACTGCCGCCGTTACTGAAGGTTCCGGAGAAGACGCTGCTGTTTCGTCCACCACTGCTCCAGCCGAGGCATCCAAGGATGGTGAAGTCACTGAGGCTTCCGGAGAAGAGACTACCACCACCGCTGTCACCGAAGCTTCTGGAGAAGAGACTACTACTGCCGCCGTTACTGAAGGTTCCGGAGAAGACGCTGCCGTCTCGTCCACCACTGCTCCAGCCGAGGCATCCAAGGATGGTGAAGTCACTGAGGCTTCCGGAGAAGAGACTACCACCACCGCTGTCACCGAAGCATCTGGAGAAGAGACTACTACTGCCGCCGTTACTGAAGGTTCCGGAGAAGACGCTGCTGTCTCGTCCACCACTGCTCCAGTCGAGGCATCCAAGGATGGCCAAGTCACTGAGGCTTCAGGAGAAGAAACTACCACTGCTTCTGTGACTGAGGCTTCTGGAGAAGAGACTACTACTGCCGCCGTTACTGAAGGTTCCGGAGAAGACGCTGCCGTCTCGTCCACCACTGCTCCAGTCGAGGCATCCAAGGATGGCCAAGTCACTGAGGCTTCCGGAGAAGAGACTACCACCACCGCTGTTACCGAAGCATCTGGAGAAGAGACTACTACTGCCGCCGTTACTGAAGGTTCCGGAGAAGACGCTGCTGTCTCGTCCACCACTGCTCCAGCCGAGGCATCCAAGGATGGCCAAGTCACTGAGGCTTCCGGAGAAGAGACTACCACCACCGCTGTTACCGAAGCATCTGGAGAAGAGACTACTACTGCCGCCGTTACTGAAGGTTCCGGAGAAGACGCTGCCGTCTCGTCCACCACTGCTCCAGCCGAGGCATCCAAGGATGGCCAAGTCACTGAGGCTTCCGGAGAAGAGACTACCACCACCGCTGTTACCGAAGCATCTGGAGAAGAGACTACTACTGCCGCCGTTACTGAAGGTTCCGGAGAAGAAGCTGCTGTCTCGTCCACCACTGCTCCAGCCGAGGCATCCAAGGATGGCCAAGTCACTGAGGCTTCAGGAGAAGAGACTACCACCACCGCTGTCACTGAAGCATCTGGAGAAGAGACTACTACTGCCGCCGTTACTGAAGGTTCCGGAGAAGACGCTGCTGTCTCGTCCACCACTGCTCCAGTCGAGGCATCCAAGGATGGCCAAGTCACTGAGGATTCAGGAGAAGAGACTACCACCACCGCTGTTACCGAAGCATCTGGAGAAGAGACTACTACTGCCGCCGTTACTGAAGGTTCCGGAGAAGAAGCTGCTGTCTCGTCCACCACTGCTCCAGCCGAGGCATCCAAGGATGGCCAAGTCACTGAGGCTTCAGGAGAAGAGACTACCACCACCGCTGTTACCGAAGCATCTGGAGAAGAGACTACTACTGCCGCCGTTACTGAAGGTTCCGGAGAAGACGCTGCTGTCTCGTCCACCACTGCTCCAGTCGAGGCATCCAAGGATGGCCAAGTCACTGAGGCTTCCGGAGAAGAGACTACCACCACCGCTGTCACCGAAGCATCTGGAGAAGAGACTACTACTGCCGCCGTTACTGAAGGTTCCGGAGAAGAAGCTGCTGTCTCGTCCACCACTGCTCCAGCCGAGGCATCCAAGGATGGCCAAGTCACTGAGGCTTCAGGAGAAGAGACTACCACCACCGCTGTCACTGAAGCATCAGGAGAAGAGACTACTACTGCCGCCGTTACTGAAGGTTCCGGAGAAGAAGCTGCTGTCTCGTCCACCACTGCTCCAGTCGAGGCATCCAAGGATGGCCAAGTCACTGAGGCTTCCGGAGAAGAGACTACCACCACCGCTGTCACTGACGCATCAGGAGAAGAGACTACTACTGCCGCCGTTACTGAAGGTTCCGGAGAAGAAGCTGCTGTCTCGTCCACCACTGCTCCAGCCGAGGCATCCAAGGATGGCCAAGTCACTGAGGCTTCAGGAGAAGAGACTACCACCACCGCTGTCACTGAAGCATCTGGAGAAGAGACTACTACTGCCGCCGTTACTGAAGGTTCCGGAGAAGAAGCTGCTGTCTCGTCCACCACTGCTCCAGTCGAGGCATCCAAGGATGGCCAAGTCACTGAGGCTTCCGGAGAAGAGACTACCACCACCGCTGTCACTGAAGCATCAGGAGAAGAGACTACTACTGCCGCCGTTACTGAAGGTTCCGGAGAAGAAGCTGCTGTCTCGTCCACCACTGCTCCAGCCGAGGCATCCAAGGATGGCCAAGTCACTGAGGCTTCAGGAGAAGAGACTACCACCACCGCTGTCACTGAAGCATCAGGAGAAGAGACTACTACTGCCGCCGTTACTGAAGGTTCCGGAGAAGAAGCTGCTGTCTCGTCCACCACTGCTCCAGTCGAGGCATCCAAGGATGGCCAAGTCACTGAGGCTTCCGAAGAAGAGACTACCACCACCGCTGTCACCGAAGCATCAGGAAAAGAGACTACTACTGCCGCCCTTACTGAAGGTTCCGGAGAAGAAGCTGCCGTCTCGTCCACCACTGCTCCAGTCGAGGCATCCAAGGATGGCCAAGTCACTGAGGCTTCCGGAGAAGAGACTACCACCACCGCTGTCACCGAAGCATCAGGAGAAGAGACTACTACTGCCGCCGTTACTGAAGGTTCCGGAGAAGAAGCTGCCGTCTCGTCCACCACTGCTCCAGCCGAGGCATCCAAGGATGGCCAAGTCACTGAGGCTTCCCGAGAAGAGACTACCACCACCGCTGTCACCGAAGCATCAGGAGAAGAGACTACTACTGCCGCCGTTACTGAAGGTTCCGGAGAAGAAGCTGCCGTCTCGTCCACCACTGCTCCAGCCGAGGCATCCAAGGATGGCCAAGTCACTGAGGCTTCCCGAGAAGAGACTACCACCACCGCTGTCACCGAAGCATCAGAGGAAGAGACTACTACTGCCGCCGTTACTGAAGGTTCCGGAGAAGAAGCTGCCGTCTCGTCCACCACTGCTCCAGCCGAGGCATCCAAGGATGGCCAAGTCACTGAGGCTTCCCGAGAAGAGACTACCACCACCGCTGTCACCGAAGCATCAGGAGAAGAGACTACTACTGCCGCCGTTACTGAAGGTTCCGGAGAAGAAGCTGCCGTCTCGTCCACCACTGCTCCAGTCGAGGCATCCAAGGATGGCCAAGTCACTGAGGCTTCAGGAGAAGAGACTACCACCACCGCTGTCACTGAAGCATCAGGAGAAGAGACTACTACTGCCGCCGTTACTGAAGGTTCCGGAGAAGAAGCTGCTGTCTCGTCCACCACTGCTCCAGCCGAGGCATCCAAGGATGGCCAAGTCACTGAGGCTTCAGGAGAAGAGACTACCACCACCGCTGTCACTGAAGCATCTGGAGAAGAGACTACTACTGCCGCCGTTACTGAAGGTTCCGGAGAAGAAGCTGCTGTCTCGTCCACCACTGCTCCAGTCGAGGCATCCAAGGATGGCCAAGTCACTGAGGCTTCCGAAGAAGAGACTACCACCACCGCTGTCACCGAAGCATCAGGAAAAGAGACTACTACTGCCGCCCTTACTGAAGGTTCCGGAGAAGACGCTGCTGTCTCGTCCACCACTGCTCCAGTCGAGGCATCCAAGGATGGCCAAGTCACTGAGGCTTCCGAAGAAGAGACTACCACCACCGCTGTCACCGAAGCATCAGGAAAAGAGACTACTACTGCCGCCCTTACTGAAGGTTCCGGAGAAGACGCTGCTGTCTCGTCCACCACTGCTCCAGTCGAGGCATCCAAGGATGGCCAAGTCACTGAGGCTTCAGGAGAAGAGACTACCACCACCGCTGTCACTGAAGCATCAGGAGAAGAGACTACTACTGCCGCCGTTACTGAAGGTTCCGGAGAAGACGCTGCTGTCTCGTCCACCACTGCTCCAGCCGAGGCATCCAAGGATGGCCAAGTCACTGAGGCTTCCGGAGAAGAGACTACCACCACCGCTGTCACCGAAGCATCAGGAGAAGAGACTACTACTGCCGCCGTTACTGAAGGTTCCGGAGAAGAAGCTGCCGTCTCGTCCACCACTGCTCCAGCCGAGGCATCCAAGGATGGCCAAGTCACTGAGGCTTCCGGAGAAGAGACTACCACCACCGCTGTCACCGAAGCATCAGGAGAAGAGACTACTACTGCCGCCGTTACTGAAGGTTCCGGAGAAGAAGCTGCCGTCTCGTCCACCACTGCTCCAGCCGAGGCATCCAAGGATGGCCAAGTCACTGAGGCTTCCCGAGAAGAGACTACCACCACCGCTGTCACCGAAGCATCAGGAGAAGAGACTACTACTGCCGCCGTTACTGAAGGTTCCGGAGAAGAAGCTGCCGTCTCGTCCACCACTGCTCCAGCCGAGGCATCCAAGGATGGCCAAGTCACTGAGGCTTCCCGAGAAGAGACTACCACCACCGCTGTCACCGAAGCATCAGGAGAAGAGACTACTACTGCCGCCGTTACTGAAGGTTCCGGAGAAGAAGCTGCCGTCTCGTCCACCACTGCTCCAGTCGAGGCATCCAAGGATGGCCAAGTCACTGAGGCTTCAGGAGAAGAGACTACCACCACCGCTGTCACTGAAGCATCAGGAGAAGAGACTACTACTGCCGCCGTTACTGAAGGTTCCGGAGAAGACGCTGCTGTCTCGTCCACCACTGCTCCAGCCGAGGCATCTAAGGATGGCCAAGTCACTGAGGCTTCCGGAGAAGAGACTACCACCACCGCTGTCACCGAAGCATCAGGAGAAGAGACTACTACTGCCGCCGTTACTGAAGGTTCCGGAGAAGAAGCTGCCGTCTCGTCCACCACTGCTCCAGCCGAGGCATCCAAGGATGGCCAAGTCACTGAGGCTTCCGGAGAAGAGACTACCACCACCGCTGTCACCGAAGCATCTGGAGAAGAGACTACTACTGCCGCCGTTACTGAAGGTTCCGGAGAAGAAGCTGCCGTCTCGTCCACCACAGCTCCAGGTGCGGCATCCACGGATGACCAAGTCACTGATTCTTCAGGAGAGAAGACTACCACCGCCGCTGCAACCAAAGAATCGGGAGAGGAAGCCACCACTGTTGGCGCTAGTAAAGGACCAGAAGAGAATGAAAATAATTCGAGCACTTCCCAGTCTCCTGCCTTTGTTACTGATTCCGGCCTTGAAATTGAAATTCCATCATCAGAAGAGTCTCAAACAACTACAACTCATGATCCAAACATTCCCGTCATTACTCCAAAACCGGCCGTTACGTCAACTTTACTAGCAACCGATTTGCCCGATACTTCTACAGTTTCATCGGAAGATGTTGCAGAGAAAAAGATTGTTGGTGAACATCATGCTGGTAAAGATAACAATGGAGAGAAAAAAGAAGATACAGCTGCTGAGAATGAAGATGATCTTCCAGCATTTGTTACTGATAGTGGACCTCCTGAGGAAGATTCTACTACTACTTCTTCTACTTCTACTTCCGAGCCCAACAAAAATGAGACTGATTCTGGAACAGAAGATGAAAATATCAAAATGGCAAAGGAGCTCGGAAAACAATTCGCTGCAGATTTGGCAAATATTGCGGCTAAAGAGAATGCAAACTTGACTGAGTCCGTTCCCGGAGAAGAATTGACGACAGTGGCCACAGCGAAAAGCTCTACGACTGATGGGGAAAGTGTGTCGGAAGACGCGACCAGCATATCATCCAAAACTACGGAGGAAGGTAATAACACTACCACAGCATCAGGAAAAAGTGATGAATTGGTTTCTTCTACAGCAGTTCCATCTGAACAATCCAAAGACGGCAAAGGCAGTCATGAAGAACATGAAGAAGATATGCCAGCTTTTGTTACCGGGGCTCCAGAAGAATCTACTGAAAATTCCACTGGAGGAACTACAATTAAAACTACGTCGGTTGTTTCTGATGAAGAAACATCTACAACCGCTGTTGAAAAATCTTCTACTAGCGCTGAAAGTGAATCAAGCGGAGAAGAGGAGTCAACAACTTCTTCTGGCAATGAATCAACCCAACCAACTGTAGAATCTTCATCTACTACAGAGCCAACCGAGAAAATACAAGAAAGTAGTGGAGAAGAAGCAACAAGTGTTGCTACTGAACTCTCAACAGAAACTGAGCATTCTGTGGAAGGTAGTGGTGAAGCTTCAACTCCTTCCGGCATTTCGTCAACAACAGATTCTACAACAACCGAAAGTGACGCATCTGGATCGGAATCAAATGACGATGAAACGACTACAGAATCTCCAGCTTTCGTTACCGGAAAAATATCAGAGACTTCTAGCAGCGACGAGGAAGAGGAAGATAGTTCTGATACGAACACGTTCCTCACGGGTATTGATGAAACCATGTTTAATAAGGTGAGAAACAAAAACAAATGATTTACAATATACATTAAAGAAAAAACTATTCAGAGTCTTATCGGGGACATCCATAGAGAAGATCTTCCTAACAACGTTGGATTTGTGCCATCTTCGGAGCCAAAACCTAAAAGTGAAGATGAAGAAGAGGAGGAGAGCGAGAGTGGAAAGAATAATGACTACGAAGACGATGTCTCAACAAAACAAACGACAACTACCACTGTACCAACCACCGCTACAACGACCGTTCATACTGAGGTGGCTGGAAGCACAACTGAGCCACCAGTTCAACTCGTGAAGGATCTCATCGACGCTTTGGCAGCTGGCGGTTTGGATTTTGTTCTCGGAAGACCACGCAAACCTACTTCGCAAGCCGCTGAAGACATGATCAACAGAAAGCTCGGTAAGAAAAGAATAACAACAACTACTATATCGTCCTCCTAAACACTAACAAATCACCATTGTAGGTCCAATTCAACGACTACTTCCTCAAGCAATTGAGAATAAACTTGGTATGTCCGCGTTTTTTAACTGCCATTTTCATGCTTGCAACTATCAGTTTATGTTAAAATAGCTGAAAACTCTAACCTATATTGTAGTGATTTATCTATTACTTATTCCCGTACCGTTTACTAATAATTTGAAGAGTGCTCCGACGGCAGAGTGCGATTCGTCGCCTCCGAGATGATCGATCTGAGCCAGCACTTTGAGCGAGACGCCGTCGCGTTCTCACTTGAACACTGTGCTCGTATGTGTTACGAAACTCGTTGTGTCCGTGCAGCGTTCACTCGATTCCCTCGTCCTGTGTGTTTGATGCACTATTCGGATTCGAAGACTGCTCATCTCGAAACTAATTGTACTGATGTCACTCCAACCAAGTGGTGGACTTTTACCAAAATCAACCAAGTTGTTGCAATTGACTGTGTGACGTGTGGTATGTTAACAAAAAACTAAAAAAATAAACAGAGTTGTGAAACAAAAATTGAAGTGATTGTGTCAAAACCCCCAGTGTTTATCAACCTAATTCACGACGTAACCATGATTTGTGTGAAATTAAGACAATGAAAAAATGTAATAATAATAACAATAATAAATATGTAATAATAAACACTTAACAAATAAATAATGGTTTTTTAAAGAATTTTGAAAAATAGGTTTTTCGAATATTTTCCATCCGTGAAGAAAGCAAATGCGCTCCACAAAACTTAGTAGTTCGTGATTTGCATTTTGGTGTCCAAATAATTTCATTTCACGTCGAATTTATACGTGAAATGAAATTATTTGGACTCCAAAATGCAAATCACGAACTACTAAGTTTCGTGGATCGGATTTGCTTTCTTCACGGATGGACAATAGAGTGGTGCAATTGCGGAATAGAACTGTAGCAAAATAGAGCTGCCTGAAATGGAACTGTACTGAAAATAAACTGCGCAGAATTTGTTCTGTGTCAGTAAAGCTCCATTTCAGGCTGTTGTATTTTGCATCAGTTATTTTTTTGTTGCAGTTCTATTTCAGAATCCCGGGGTCCGCAATCTGCCGTCGCTGTAGTTCTGTTCGTTCTGGGACTTTTTCCCACAAAAAACCGATTAGAACAAAACAATTAAAAAAAAAAGATGATTTGTGTGCAAACCCGCGACGACAGATTGCGGATCTCGGGTTTGAAATGTCTGGGTGTGAAACGTCCGGGAGCCTTATTTAGCAGTTCGATTCCGCAATATTTAGACCATATGTAGTAAACGATCGCAAAATTTCGAAAGTAATTTTTAAACATGAGGTCGAATGCAAGAAACTGGAAAAATACTTTTTTTCCGTAAATGGATTTGCCTGTTCGTTCTGCGTCTCTCACCTTCATCATAGGAAAATCGGTATTTTGCTGATTTCATTTTCCAGTTTCTTGCATAACATTTCTTCATAAAAACTGTTTTCTCTGCGCTTAAATTCCACAAAAAAAGCAAAAAAACGTAAAGAAAAAGGTTACTTTTTGCAATAAAAGCTGCGCAGCCAATTCGAGCTCTAAAAACTCCGGCGCTTCAAAATTAACTTTGAACTTAATTTTGAAACGAAAAATTTTGAAAAGAAAAAAACAATTAAAACTTTTTTAACATCCTAACTAAATAAACGAGAAAATATAAAAAAGAATTTGAAAAAAAAAAATAATTTTTCGATTAATTTTTTCAAGTCCGCAAAGTTGCGTCGCGGACTGTGCACCTTTTCAACTACAGTACCCAAACGCAAAAAAAAATTTTTTTTGTGATTTTTGCAAAACCGGGGAAGTAAGTTCCGAGGAGAACAAAATGAATAAAAAGTAGGGAAAACCGAAAAAAAATCGAAGTTCGTGTGTGCTCCCCAACTATTTTGAATGCTTGCTGCAAACCCATTTTTTAATGGTTTTAGTATTTGAATTTAGTGCATAAGTGCCTTTAAATTCATTTTGAAAAAATAAAATTCAAATAAAGAAACACTATCGGCGCATAGAAATCTACTTCGCGCTCCACTGGTGACAGAAGAGTGCTGCTTTGTTTTAGTGTAGACGGTTAGAAGAAATAAGAAATTGCTACAAATGAAGAGAAGCAGACAGAGATCCATAGCGCGCGAAATAAATATTCACAACCCGACAATGCGCTTAAAAATTCTGAATAAAAACAAAAAAAGCTCCCAGTTCTAAAACAACCTTTTATTTTTAGCCGATGACAAGAAGGCACATGACATCACCTCATTCTCTGTTGATGAGCCATCCAGTGTTGAAGAAAACATCCCCGTACATCAAGGTACCCTTAACATTTTTTTTCCTCAAATGAAACCTCTTCTATTCTCAGGAGTATCCCCGAAATGCGGTGGACGTGTGGAATTCCAAGTGATCCCCGTCGCCAGTCTTCCAAAACTCAACATCACCAACGATGTGCCCGCCACTTCTCCAGCCGATTGTGCGAGAAAGTGCTTCGAAACAGTGAGAAAACATAGGGTTGCTCAAACTTTGAAAATTGTTACAGGAGCACTGTAAAACCGCCGGCTTCATTCCATCGCCATCCGGCACAATTGCTCAAGGAGTTTGCCTACTGACTTCTGACGATATGGTGTGCGGAAACTTGGCTGATTTTGTTCCACAACACGCCGCTCTTCATCCATTCGTGGTTTCGTGTGTTCGATGCACAAGTAAGTTTTAGAAGTAAACACGGGAGACGTGAAATTAAAATTATCTGGTTTCCAGCCTGCAAGTACAACATTCGTCCAGTGACTCCAACACGAACGATGCCGACGATGAAGGTGCATGAGAAGGCGGAGAATATTCAGGAATGCGCAAAGTTGTGCGCCGATATCAAGTGCACAATGGCCAAATATGAGAACAACACCAAGATTGTACGATTTTATCAAATACTTTCAAAAAATACTTGAATTTTTCAGTGTTCAATGACCCGCGAGCCGGTGGCCGAAGAGACGTGCCCTCAAGAAGTAGCGACTCAAATCCACGACTCACTCCTTCCAGTCAGCCTTGAATGCGTCAAGTGCGACACTGATAATTAACAGTACAGAACTTTAACTTTAAATTTCACCCATTCCTTTAATTCAGGTCTTTTCTAATATCTCTTATCAACATTTGATCGTTTTTTATTTTCACTTACAAACCCCCCGCCCATTTGCTCATACCGTCTCTCCATAATCCCTGCCGTTTTTGCGCCGAAACGTGTAGACTCTCGCTAGTTTATTGTCTTGTCCCCGTTCTTCTTTTTTTCTATGTTCTCGTAATACATATTTATGCTCTGCTACGTGTCCGCACCGCCCATATTTACACACTTTATCATTCCTCTTTTTTGTGAATGGACCATGTCTACCGGTGTCCATGCCTTCGTTCCGTTTTCGTTTTCCGATGATCACTTCCTTCTCAGCTGGTTATTTGTTCACTTTTTTCGTTGCCGTTTCGTTTTTTTTTTTGCATACACTTCAGAGATTGTATATTTGCTTCAAGATAAATGGATTTTCAAAACAACTTATTTCCTCAAAAATGTGAGAACTAGCTAGGGGCAAAAAAGAAGCAAATTGAAAACGTATCGTTTGCGCTCTACTGATGACATGTCAGACAGTTAGACAAAACTAGACATTGGGGAAAACGGAGATACGCAGATGACAAAATAATATATGGCAGGGAGAGCGCAAACGCGTACGTATTAGCTTCAGACGCCCTCTGTCAATTCTAATCGACCATATCCGATACTTATCGCACAAGGCAGCTACTCGATAGCTATTCGGCAGTTAATGGGCAGCTAATGGATGGCAAGCTAGTGGCAACGGGAGTTGATATGCCTACCATTTTGCGGAACAAATTGCCGTAAATTCCCGCGTTAAAAGCTAAACGGTGTGCAATTAACTTAATATCGTTTTGCCTCTTTTGTGCTATTAGTATGCTACTTATTGGATCCTCACTAAACTTTGGCTTCCTCGTGCATTACCGCCCTTGAATTAAAAAAAATTTTTAGCCAATTTCGATGCAAATCGGTCCAATATGTAGGAGATGAGAAAACTCTTTGGACCTAAATTCAGGTGCCTGAAACCCAATTCTCTGGGGTTAAACCGAACAAATTCCTCATTCTCATCCATCCCTCCACACTCGCATTACCGTCCCTTTTGTGTGGCTCACGGCGCGACGCGAAGAAAAGTGTGTTTCGAAGACGCATTAGTCTCGGGAGAAACATGGCGTGGAACAGGCCCGAGCAGAACATGCCGAGCGTGGAGAGGCGCACCCTCGCAAACTCTCTGAAGAAGAAGAAGAAGCTGAAGGAGAAGCGGCTCTCCGCGTTGCGCACGCTCCCTGCTCCGCATCGAGTGGAGCTTGCGGCGCGGCGCGGAAAGCGCGGTCAGTTTGGTGCGCATACAAATGCGCAATGTGCTTGCGCTCGCGCTCGCTCTCGCAACGCCTAGATTATCTTTTTGTCCGCCATTTTTCTCAGACGATGGTGATGACGAAGAGGAGTGGAATGGAACGGAACGGAACGCATGGGCCGCGAGCATGTTTCCTTCTGATCGACAATTATGTTTGCGAAAGGGACGGGGGGATGAAGATGGACAGTAATTGAGTGTAAAGATTGAAAAAGTAAGAGCCGTGAAGTGATATCCCGCGAAGAGGCGGGGAGGGAGAGGGTTTAACCACATCATTTTTCAAAAAATGGAAAAAATAACACAGTTGAATCAAGTGCGACCGTAACAGATTCAAAGAGAGAGAGTGAGCGAAAACAAGAGACCACATTGCTCACCCTTATTCATCCCTCCCTCTTTCTCACACTCTCTCATATTGTGGAATTTATTCAAATTTGGCAAATTGGTGGCGAGACGCCGAGATTAATCGTGAGTTTTTCCCATTTTTTGAAAAAGGATGTGCATTAGCTGAGACGAGAGTAATATGTGGTAAAAGAGGCTGCATATTTTCAACGTGTCTGTGTCTCCTCCATATTTTCTAGAATATTACCTATTTACATAATCATTATTCGTTAGAGCACAATGCCATATTCTTCAGCTTCTTCTTCAACCAACCCACCCCCCCCCCCCTTTCCATCCAACTATTTGCGCAACACGTACAGTACGGTACGCAGTCAGATCAGAACCGCGCGGCGAGACGCAGACTCGCTAGTTATACGTCCTCCGCCTACCTGTCCGCGCCGCCGAGAAGAGCATCCGCACACTGAGCAAGCCGCCTCTACAAGCAGTCTAGAGCATCGATCGATTGATGCTCTCTCTCCTTCTTTCTTTTTTTCTTAATTTCTTTCTTTCTTCCGGAACAATGTTATGATGTTACCACCACACCCTTTATCAACATTTCATTACTCACTTTTGTGTGGTTTTTCTTTTTTTGTTTGTATCGGTTTGCTTTGCTCTTTTGTAAAGACGTCATGGAATTTGAAATATCGTTTTGGACTTATGCCTTTGTACTTTTCGAGATCCTAAGATATTGTGTTCATAGCGTTTTCTCAGCACCTATTTGATGCCAATCGGACAAGTTTCAAGGGTAGAAACCGGCGAACGCCGTTGATGTCTGTCTGTATCCATTTATGACTTTTTATCTACCGCTATTTCTCAGCCATTCCTGGCTCTGGACCGATTTACACTAAACTTGGCGAAACATTTCCAAATCCGTCAAGTTTGAAGGGCTTGCTTTTTTTTCCTCATATTTTGAATTTTCTTGGTAAAATTTACTAAAGTGTTTATTGAATGTTTGGGCTATTCAGAGCAGAAAAAAAGGGTTTTTATGTTTTTAACTTATGCAGAATTGTTCAAAAACGTCTAGAAACTACAGTACCTAATAGTTTTTCAATGGAAAACAATCATTCGGTTTGAGAACAAAGACGGATCGCATTTCTTACATTTTCAGAGGCACGTAACATTATTTTAAAGCCGTGAAGTTATTTTCCTAGTAAATAAACTTTACAGCGTTAAAAAATCATTTTAAAAACAGTTTTTTCTGCTCTGAATAGCTCCCATCTTGCGTACAGTTTGAGAGAGGTTATTTAACCCACTCTCATTGGACGGTGTGCTGTTTTTTTTTCGACTTCCCAATGTATTCTATTCATTCAAAATCCATGTAAATATAATTGTTATTTAGAGACAAAAACCAACGACCAACCGGCGAAAATTCCGGGGCGAAACGACATGTCAGTGCCACCGTCGAGGGCACACTCCGAGGTGAGGTTTTTCAACAAAAGTTTATAGCTATTTCGAGGTGAATGTCAAACTGGTAGGTTTAAGTTATTGTGGTTCTTATAGTCACACCAGAATATACGGCTCTGGGACGTTTCAAAACAAGACGTTTCAAAACTTTTTTGCATTTTTGCGGCGTACTAGTGTATTTAAATTTCCATAAAAATACAAATAATTGATAAAAGCAAAAAATAAAAACCTAATGAGCGTGCGTTTTGGTGTCAATTGGCAAAAAATGCAAAAAAGTTTTGAAACGTCCCAGTTTTGAAACGTCTTGTTTTGAAACGTCCCAGAGCCGAATATACTGCTTAAATAACTGTATTTTTTTTTGTTCAAAAATCCGACAAAACGTGCACCGACAATAAAAATTTCGTGAAAAATGAATCTATTGGCATCTTTTTTTCTTTTTGGAAGCCGATTTATTTATTTAACGCATCCCAATAGCCTTTTATGGATTCTTGTTTTTATGAGACGCGCTCTAATGGGGTTATTCAGGGTCGGAAAAAAATAGTTTTTTTTTTCCCTTTTTTTCCTTATTCAAATGACGGAAAAAAAAGAAAAAAATCCGTGGCCGCGAGAGTTTTTTTCCGTTGCTTTTCTAGGCCATCGCAAAAGTTGTTTAGGCCCTCCGCTGTGAGACCTGCGCGCGAGTTCAATTTTCAAATATTATTCGCCCGTAAATCGATATTTCGCAGGTCTCACGGCCGAGGGCCTAAAAACTTTTGCGATGGCCTAGAAAAGCAACGGAAAAAAACTCTCGCGGCCACGGATTTTTTTTCTTTTTTTTCCGTCGTTTGAATAAGGAAAAAAAGGAAAAAAAAACTATTTTTTTCCGACCCTGAATAACCCCATAATGCAATATTCGTGAAATTTGATTTCTACTGTACTTTTTTCGAAGTTTTCGTGCGGCTTGTGGCATTTTTATGATTTTTTTAGGTCCAAAAGAGCCCGCAACCCGCACGCCTCCCCCGCCTTCCAATGCGCCACCAAGTTCGTCAGATAATGACATTATTTTTTCATTCGAAAATTTATTTTATTGAGAAATTCGAATCATTGTCTGATTATTCAGGATGACACCATCATTTTAATCCAAAAACGAGGCCTTTTTGTCAAAAAATGACCGAGCCTTAGGTTTTTAAAAATGCGCCAGTCAAAAACGATTTTGGAAGGCTGGGGTGCCGTGTACCGTTTTTCTCATGGAGACTTGAAACCAGTCTCAAATACAAGGGTTTAAGGTAAATACCCCAAACCAATTTCAGGTGTTCTCCGCGAGTCAGTATGGCGGAGTGACGACCGTACCCGCACCACGACCTCGCTCCTACATCAACTACTTCATCTTCCCGTCCGCCGTCCTTCACGTTGTCGGAATCGCGTGTCTCGCAGCTCTTTGGTACTACTTGAGGTAATAATCTCTTTTCTCAACTTCTTGACAGTTCCTTATTGTTCTCGCTCTTTTCTTTTGGTGAGTGACAGATTAGTACGGCAAATAGGTTTGTGTGTGTGTGTGTGTGTGTGAAGTTGTTTGTTTACCTCGAGCTGCCCAGTGGATAAATTACTTGACTGATTTGGGTGAAGTGTGGGTCAATGCGGCTGCGAGAAACGTTGTAAAACAATAAAAGCTGAACAAACGTTTCGTTGCTTTGGAGGCTTTGTCTCTGAACAGTTTGCTTTAGGTGACCCGATTGAGAGAAAAAAAAATATTTTTCATTGGCCTTTACCTTGTCTATCTTTCGAAAAACTAGAAAAACAAATTTTTGAACTAATTTTTCTTTCCTGAGCTAGGATTCATGAAACAGGAAAATGACAGGAAAATCGACCTAAAAATTCAGAAAACTATACTTTTTCATTAAAAATCCAACTTTCACATCTATTTTTCATTCAAAAACACTTTTTTTTCATAAATTTTCGCCCCACAAAAAAATCAAAGAAAACCAAAAAAAAAAGTGAAATTTTCCCTCCAGTGGTGTGTGGGCGGAGTCAACGCGCACACATAGCGCAGCGGCCGCCGGAACCCGCGAGGTGTCGGCTGCGCTGCCAACCTTACCCTGACCGTTCACTAGCTGTGTCAAGCCGATGATTACCCCAAATACCAAATGTTTGAGTGATTGTTTGTGATCATTTCGTCACTATCGCTGAGGCTCACCAATTTTGAAAATGAAAAGGGTTCCGATTTGTGTCTGAAGTGTTTATGTTTATTAAGTACAGTATGTGTAATGTTGGAAAGTGGACATTTTGCGAAAACTGTTAATTTTCGTATGATAATGGTGTGAGAGTGAGACGCAGAGAAATATTTTCTAAATAAATCAATCCAATTTCAGGTTCACAAGTGTATTCCCCTATCACCATCGCGTTTTCTATTGCCGAGATGTCCACCTCTACAAACCAAACTTTGTACCAGAAGACTTTAACGTTTACGTCTCCTACCCACTGCTCTACACCCTAGCCTTCACCATTCCTCCTCTAGTCATCCTGATCGGAGAGGTCATGTTCTGGTTGTTCAGTACGAAGCCAAGAAAGATTGTGTACGCGAATTGTGGCGAGTGTCCGGTGCATTTGTTCACAAGACGGCTCTTCCGTTTCGTCATCATCTATCTGGCCGGTCTGCTAATCGTGCAGATTTTCGTGGACACTATCAAATTGATGACGGGGTATCAGCGGCCGTATTTTCTGTCGCTTTGCAATGTTTCTATTTCGTGAGTGCGACGGTTTTAATCTAATAAAATTACAGGGGTTTTCAGAGCATGTACGGCACCTCTGGAACACTCTCCATCGCCGTCTCCACACCTGGCGTGCAATTACAGAGGAGCTGACGAGTTGAGATATGCGTGGCTCACATTTCCTTCTCTTCACGCAGTGGTTTCATCGTATGCCGCTTGTTTTGCTTCGGTGAGTACTTTGCTTCTGGAATTTTTGCGGGTTGTTTCACTACGTGTATTTTTGAACGCATTTAGCTACACTCGCGCTAGCAAATTTGCAGTGGAGCACGTTTGCATTATTTTTAAAAATTTCGTTTATACACGTTGAAAACAAAAACAAAAAAGACAGAAATTAACAACAAAAGTATAGATTTTATCAGTTTTCCGACTATTTTTTGTATTTTTTACATTAAATAACTTTTATATGCTATAACCAGTCAGCAAAAACTCGGAGCAGGGGAAAAAAATCGAACCACGGCGACAAAACTTGAAAAACAAGCGCTTTACCACTGCGCTATCACAGGTAAACCGGCATGGCCGAATGGTGGTCCACTGGTGCGCCGCTCGATGCTCGAGTGACGGAACCACCAACGTTTGAATTAGCGGTTTTTCAATGGCTTACTTTTCACGCATCCGCGGCTTTTCAATGCTCGAGTTTCTCTCGTTTCTGCTGCAATAAACTGGTCTCAATATTGAATCGAATATATTTATTAAATGTTTACCACAATTAGAAAAATAAAAGCATTAGGAAATAGTAAAAGTTTGCCTTACTGAAACAAGTAATTTAGTATTTAAACTCGATGGTTGAATAGGGATCCTCGAACTCGTTCCGATTGATTTTTCTATATTTGACCAATTGTCGGCGATATGCACATGCCGTCGCTGCAAAAAAAAAATCATTTTATTTAATATTTTATTGATTTAAGGAGGTTTCTCATAATAATAAAAATTGCCATATTATTTATTGATTCCACCAATTTTTTTTCGAAATAAGATGCAGTTTAAAATTGCATCTTTATTTTTATGAATAACCCCTTTCCGAAACCTCAAAATTTAAAATGTTTCGCCATATGAGGAATCTGTCAAAAACTCCAAACGCCAATGGTTTTATGCTACAATACGTTCATTTCCTGGCTCTTGGAGGTTTCGAAATAAGATATTTTAAATCGTCCTGTTGCCATAATCCGGCCAAGGATACACGTTTCTAGATCTTTTAACAGTAAATTCGAAACAATTATCAAAACTTTTCCAAAAATTTAACGCTAAATAAGGTAATTTTCGGCATGTACACGGCACACGAGCAGCAAGCTGCCAAGCAAAACGGCAGTGGTGCCATTGACAGGCGGCACGGCACGGCTGCTGTTTCTCGCAGAAGCTTGCCATTTCACGAAGCAGCATACTGAAAATTACCCGAGAAAATGTCGCTAAAGGTGACAGGTTTCGGAACGGCTTGTTTCAAAACGTTCCAGATCCTATTTTCGATTTTTGCAAGAAGAAAACACCAGTGCACACTTGTATAACTCATCTCAGAATGCATACTTTTGTTGAATGAGATGTTCAAAATGAAGATCTCGGCGAGTTCCACAACATAGGAACCAGGTGTGCGCTTCTAACTGACAATATGTTCAAGAACTTGACGAGATCTTCATTTTCAACATCTCATTCAACAAAAATATTAATTCTGAGCTGAGCTACTTACCGGCCCGCTCTGGCTGTTTGTAAAACTCAAAAAATGCACAAACTCCTCTTCGAAAAAAAATTTACATGTATTGTTTCAAAGGGAAAAATAAAATAAAATTGAATTTTAAAGGGATATTGGCTTATTCAGGTGAACTTTTCTGACGATTAATTTCTATGCAAAGCTGAATTTTAATCAATTAACATTTTACTGCATTCAAATGTACTTTAGCATAGGAATAAAATGACAAGTTCATCAGCATATCCCACAGTCATTATAAAATTAAATGTTACTTAATTTTTTTCTATTGAAAAAAATATGTTTTGGTTTTTTGCTCGTTAGCTTTTTTCGAAAAACTGGCGTTTGTGAACTTTTCGATTCCTTTTTAATTTAAATCTAGAAAAAAAACTCACTATTTCACTTTCCACCTCCCCTGTTAGCGCATTTTCCAGATTGCGCAGTGCCGTTGTCCCTGTGTCCGGAAAATTGAAGAGGTGAAGTCTGAAATTGTTTTTATTTAATCTTACAACAACAAAAAAAAGAACAAAATAATACATTTATTTCACCTACTGAGTGAGCACATCCGAGAGAAACATTGTCCATGGTGCTTCACACGAAATAAACTGAAAAATTATGATTTTGGACATGAATTGGGTGAATAAAGTTGAGTTAGGCAATCAATTAAAAAAAAAAAAGAAAAATTGCATCAGATCACGCGTTAGCGCTGACTATGAGGCCGCATTGAACAATCGATTATTCGCACATCGGTGGCTCACCAATAACTTCGATTCTCTCGCCTCGCGCATTGTTCCTCATTCAGCGGTGTCTCGCACATTATTCGAACATCAGCGTCTGATTGGTTCCTGCTCCTTCACCGTACAGGCACCATTCGCGCATTACCGCCTATTGGGTCACCATTCAGACTCAATTCATCCATGCCGGTTTACCTGTGATGCCGACAGCAATAGAAATGGGGTGCGACTGCCTACATCTCATAGCGGCCCACAGAACACGACGGCGTGTGTGTGAATTATCAGCGCGATAGAAATTTCGGCACTTGCACTAAAATTCTCCACTTTGAACATCTGTATCAAAAAATGGCAAAGTAAAAGTTTAGTTTTTATTTTTTCAATCGATGTAATTTTTCACGGAGAATCCGATTCCAGAATAAAAACATGCGTTTACGACCTGCATCAACTCGAAAAAGACAATAAACCGGAAAAGCGGGTGACCAGTGACTATTGAAGGGCTATAAAAAGTAGTTTAAATTGGTTGTATGGCTCTGAAAATTTTTTTTGTGGAATCTCTGCAATTAGTTTTATGAATTCCAACAGTGACGGAATTTGACACCTCCAAATGCTCGTCTAGTGGAGCGCACTTGCATACCTCCTCCTTTGGCGCCGATCATATAAACGCCCATCGCGGGCACTAAGAATGTGTACTGTGATGGCACAGGTAGTGCGCGTTCAGCTTATAATAGGTGGAGGCCAAAAATAGGCCTATTATAAGCTTAAAATGAGCCTATCGCGGGTGGCAGCGGCTACCCTCCTGCAATAAGCTTATCGCGCACGCGGTGTGCGGCGACCGCGCTAGGCCTATCGTAAGTCTCTCGCCGCCTAGCTGTGAGACTCCGCAAACGCGCTCGCCGGCTACGCTATTGCGGCAGAGAAGCAGAGACAGCCTTGTTGGGCGGCCTAAATTTTTTGACAATTTTTCTTTTTTTTTCAAGTTCCGACGGCTTTTCGGAGTTCTTTTACTGTTAATTAATTTTTAAAATTAACTATTATGCTTCTTTTTTGTTAACTTCCTGTTTTAAATTCAATTTCTGGTTTTTCCTCCTTCAAGGTTCCTTGTGTATTGCATTTCAATCGAGTTGCGGCATTAAAATGTGAAGCCTTGCCCACTTTTTTCACGCAAAAATTCAAAATGCACTAAAATTTAATGTTCGCATAAAAAAAAACGGAATTTCACGTTTTGATGTCGCAACTCGATTGAAAACAATATATATCGTAAAATCGTCTGAATTTCTCCATTTGCTCCAATGCTCCAATACTCCATTTAAATAGTTTTTCATTCGAATGTGGTTAATAGGGGTGTGTAAAATTATTCTGTTATCCTTTTCCTCTATATAATACAGCTGTATATCGTGGCGAAGTGACAATTTTTTCACGTTTTTATTCGAAAAAATTAAGAAATAACTGAAGAAATTAAGAGATTTTTCGTCTCCCAGTTTCACGTATAATGTCACTCCGTCACGAATCCATCATTTTATCAATTCAATCTTCTTGACGGCTATATACCAAAAGAGTTCACGCGGAAAATCTAAAACCACACCCCCTCAGTTTTTCTTTTAATTTCCAACTGAATGCAATGAAAAAAATTGAGTGAGTGTGGCGACACGTGACGTTTTAATTTCTCAAAATAACTGGTGTTTTCAGAATTTTCACGTAAAATCCTATTGTAACCGGCAAGAATATTGAATCGATAATACAAGGAAAACAAATAATTTTTTACTTACGCTGAATAACCCCAATCGCAGGTTTGTTTTGAGTTCAGTGTGCCTTATCGATAAAAATTTGATAAATTGTCGAAAGTTTATCGATAAAAGTTTATGGGATTATTCACGGGGTAGCAAAAATAGCAACAAAAAATTATTATTTTTTGCCACCTCGTTAAGAATAACCCAATCACTGATTGTGGTTACCAAATATTGTCCTTCTTTCATTGTTTCTTTTTGATATTATCAATTCAATATTCTTGCCGGTTACAATAGGATTTTACGTGAAAATTGTGCAAACACCACAGTTATTTTGAGAAATGAGAACGCCACGTGTCGCCACACGCACTCAACTTTTTTCATTGCATTCAGTTGGAAATTAAAAAAAACTGGAGGGGGGGGGGTGTGGCCTCAGATTTTTCGCGTGAACTCTTGTGGTAGCCGGCAAGAAGATTGAATTAATAATATCTTTTTCGTAGTGATGTTATGGGGTTATTCACGAAATGGCAAAAAACTGCGCGAAAACTCGGAAAATGCTCCGGTTGACCTGAAATTTTGGGAAATAAAGGTAAAAATTCTCCCGGGCATTACCCCAAAATTTCTGACAAAAATATCGATTTTAAGCATTTTCACAGAAAAAAGCAATATTTCTTACAAATCGATATTTTTGTCTGAAATTTTGTGTGAATGCCCGGGAGAGTTTTTTCCCTTATTTTCCAAAATTTCAGATCAATCGGAGCATTTTCCGAGTTTTCGCGCAGTTTTTTGCCATTTTTTGCCATTTCGTGAATAACCCCATTATTCACGGGGTAACAAAAAAAACTTGCTTTTTTTCCTAATCCGTGAGTATCCCTATAAACCGTCATTTTTCCTAACAATTACTATAAATTTCAGTTGGTGGAATGTCGGTAGGCAGGAATCACGCTGGAATCAATTCTATCGACGATGATGTCAAGCAGAGACTCCAATGGCTTGGATAACAAATCGGTAAGGTTTTTAGAATTGTTTCAAAATTGGCTAGCATGTATTTTCCGAGCCCAAATACGCATGCAAATAAATACAAAAGATTCAATTTTCTTGCCGGTTACAATAGGATTTCATTTGAAAATTCTGCAAGCACCACAGTTGTTTTGAGAAATGAAAAAGCCACGTGTCGCACGCACTCAACTTTTTTCATTGCATTCAGTTGAAATTGTTTTTTTTTCGAAGCAAATGGTGTGTGGCCTTATGGACCTATTCATAGGAAGAAAAAAAAACAAAAAAATGTTTGTTTTTGTTTTTTTTTTCCTATTCATAAATAGATGTCAAAAAATGTCAAACAATGTTAAAAAACGTTAAAAAATGTTTAAAAAATGTCAAAAAAAAAACGAATCCTATGAATAGGTCCATTAGATCTTTTGCGTAAACTTTTATGGTAGCCGGCAAGGAGATTGAATTAATAATAATTCACGTCGGAATACTTTTTTTTTTTTTAATTTTGAACGCTGCATTAGAAAAAAATAGCGAGCTAACGTTGAAATATTAAAATTTATCATAAAAATAACTGGGCGAAAACTGGGAAAATGGTCCGATTGACCTGACGTTGTAGGAAATAAGAGCAATAATTTTCCCGGATCTGCCCACAAAATTATGGACAACAACAAACAAACAAAGATTACAAAGTCGATCCGTTCTTCAAGTACCGAAGGTACTGCGGATCACGGTTTTCTGCGTACGCGGACGACTGGTGGTGTACCGTTCAGAGCCAGACATTATTTAAGTCAATTCATGGCTAGGGAAATGACCGAGCAATCTTCGTAGATTTCTCTACTACCCAATTTGAGGCTGGGTGAACCGGGGGATGAGGGCAGGAATCGAACCTGTGACCTCTGGAACGGCGGCGGTCACCACTACCGGCTGCGCTATCCACCCCCGAAATATGATTTTAAACATTTTCAGAAAAAAATAATATTTTTTGAAATCGATATTTCGGCTCAAAATTTTGTGGGCAGGTCTAGGAATATTTTTGCCCTTATTTCTCAAAAAATCAAATCAATCGAACCATTTTCCCAGTTTTCGCGACGTTTTTTGCCATTTCGTGCATAACCCATTAACAATGAATTACAGGCTCTCGGACGTTTCGAAAGTGGACGTTTTGAAGGTGGAAGTTTGGAAAGTGCGGTGTTTCGAAGGTGGACGTTCGGAAAGTGCGACGTTTGACAAGGTTTTCTGAATTTTGTCGTCGTGGTGTTCCACACATTCATTTTTAAAAGTTTGAAAGGAAAATTTCATAAAAAGCTTTAAAAAAAGATAGTGTACCAAGGCCGCGACGACAAAATGCAGAAAAACGTCCGAGAGCCGGATTAAATATTGGCCAATAAAAAAACATGAAAACCTTACTTAATTTTTCGCTTTTGTGTCTAATTATTTGTTGATTTTACGTTGTATTCTTTTTTTATATTTATTCCAATTACTTCAAACGCTGAACATTGTTACTTAATTTTTATATTTGCAATAAATTGTAAATTTTTAAATTTTTTTTCTATTTCTTTAGAATACGGGCTCCAATTCGAGAACATTTGGGCATTATGAGGCACCCGGACCTGTGGCAGCCCTATTATAAGCCCACATCCGAGTTTTGAGTGACCGCGAAAGGCCTATTATAGGCTTACAATAGGCCTTTTGATAGCCGCGATAAGCTTATGATAGGCGAAAGTCACCCGCGATAAGCCTATTATAGGCCTATTACAGGCGCCGACCCGCGATAAGCCTATAATAGGCTTACTTTGGGGTCCTTCGCTGGTACTCGGTAAGCCTATCGCGCAACCTATTATAAGCTGAACGCGCACTACCTGTGGGTCTAGTGGCGTACATTTTCGATCGCCGATCTGGAGGCCTGGGTTCAATTCCTTTTGGTGCACTTTTTTTTTGTTTTCTGTTTTGAACCACAGATTCAAAGCAAGCTTCCGCCCAGCTCCCTCCGGTCGCCCATTTTTAAGGTTTCACACATGCTTCCGGCGTTTTCCCGCTGAACTTTCTGGATAAAAGTTACTTGCCGAAGTATTTAAATAAAACTAACGAATTTAAAGTAGTTCGAAAAAAAAAGGAAATTTTAATTTTTTTTTCAACGTTCTACTCCAACACGCAAATGTAATTTTTTGTGGAATTCGAAACAAAAATCTATAAGATTTAGTCTGAGCAGATACAAAAGAATTAAAAAAAATAAAAACCGCGGAGGGGGATCGAACCCACAACGTTCAGATTGTCGTCCGCAAGCTCTCCACAGGTAAAACGGGGTTAGCGAAATATTAGTAATTAGTTTGCGAATAGTTAGCGAAGGGAGAACAATCCGTTACCGAATGAATTCACCAATCGATTACTAATCCTTCGCTAATTGCTCGGCTACCACTGCGCAATCCTTCAGTAATCACTTGTTTCAAATATTTAATCAAAATCAATTTTATTTTATCAATTACATTTCGAAAAAATAACAGCATTAACATAAAAGGCAACACAACAACAATTAAATCAAAAATATTATTAAAAATCACTCCGTGTGGACACTGCCGACCGTTTCCTCGTCCGATATCGGAACATTCTCATCTGTCTCGAACTGATCTGTAGCTGCTGTCGAATTTTGCTGTTCGATGAAAATGTTGCCGATGATTTGCATTGAGAGTTGGAAATGCTCATTTCTGAAATGAACACATTACAAAAATAATACATTATGAAACTCACTCAGCGTATTCTTTGTTGAATTCTTTAAGTCGAGTTTCAGTTTAGGTCAGGAATTTGCGTCACATTGTTTTGTGACACGTTCCTGAGCACATTCAAAAAAAAAGAAGGACGATTCCGAATTGCAGTTTTTGACTTCGAAAAGAGATCGCTTCGCCTGAAGAATCATGTTTTATAAGCATCTTTAAATCAACTTACGGTCGGGTCTGATGTCCAGGAGACAATAGTACACTAATATTTTATTCCTGCATATGTCATAGATGAAAGTCCATCAATACTTGCATTCAATGAAAGTCCATCAATACTTGCTATTGTGGTGTAATTTATTTCGTTCTTTTTCCTTCCATTTTTCACACTTTTCAAAAATATTGTCCATTGAGATTGTGCGGGAAATTCTTGTCTAGTTTCAACCTCTCTCTGATTGAAAAAAGATAAAGATGATATTGCTCAATTTATAATTCAGCACCACTTCACATAAATTTGCCCTTCTTTTCCGCATAGATTGAGTTTAAGTATGCATTATCCCATAAGTTGATAGCATTTTTCTGAACTCAGGATCATCATGCGAGGATAAAAATTGTTTGAATTCGGAGTTCATGAAGTCACCAGCTCATCTGATTGTGCACGTAGACTCATTCCAAAATCTGAAAAAAAAAATGGGTTCGACCATGTAGATTCCCTTTACCTCTGTTTTCGTCGTCCGATTCAGAAGTTGAACTTCGCGGACGTTTATCCAAAAGACGACGACGTTGTGTTGATAATGGCGGAAAACATGCCTATTCGTTCGATATATAGTTTATGTGAAATTTAATTTAAAATGATGTTAAAATTGATAAAAAACAAAAAATAAATGGAGATTGCAAAAAATAAATTCACTCAACAACTATTCGGTAATCTTTCGCTTTTCATCTGTTGGCCAATCGCTGAGCAATCATTCGCTAATTTTCGCTGATTTTAGCAATCTTTCGATAATCTTTCGCTAATACAGCTCTTTTTCGGTAATCGTTCGCTAACCCCGTTTTACCTGTGTCACCACTAGGCCACCGCTGCACACATTATCAGGGCCCACAGTGGGCGTTGATATATGAGCGGCGCGCAATGCGAGGAGGTATGCAAGTGCGCTCCACTAGACGAGCATTTGGAGGTGTCAAATTCCGTCGCACATGAATTCCATCAATAAAAATATGGGGACATCGCTGAAAAATTTTTCTCAAATTTTTGTGGAAGTTTGGCGGGCTGTACCAAAAAAATGGCAAAGTAAAAAGTCGATTTTTATTTTAAAAATAAATTCAGCATGTCAAAAACTATCGGGATCGAAAATAAAAAATACCAAGTGCGACCTAGAGGGACCCGAATATTTCAAATTACTGACTTCCATTTCAGTTTTTTGAAAGTTTCAGCCAAAATTTGGAGTTTTCAGCAAAATTTGATATCACCAATCGATTCCTTAGGCTCGATTGCATATGAACAAGTTGTAATATCAACAGACCCAGAAAGATCCAAATCCAAAATGGGTAGAAGAATCTGCACGCTCCGCCCCCTTTTCATTGCGCTGCCTAGTCTTGGGGTTTTGAAAATAAAACTGAATAATTAGAAAGTTAGGATTCGGAAGAAATCGAAACTTTATCTATTTTTGTTTACATAAATATTTACAGAATATTTATGCCTAAAAACTTGGCGAAAATCAGTAAAATGAAAAAAAATTTTGCGAAATCGTCGGATTGTCCACGGGGAGTACACGAAAAAATGCATGTGCCGTGAAATTTGGAAAAAAAAGAAGTATGAAGACGCAGAGAAAAACCACAGGGCGCGTTTGCAATTTTGTGGGCCTATAACGCCGTCCATGATTAATTTACAAAACGTTTCGTATTTTCAGTTGTACATTTACTACATGATCAACCTGCGTGGAGCTCCTCTCCTCCGTCCTCTTCTGATCTTCGGTTTTATTGGACTGTGCATAGTCGATTCGTTCTCGCGAATCAACGGATACAAAAATCATTGGAGAGACATTTGGGTCGCTTGGGTCATTGGAGTCTTTATGGCGTGGTTCTTGGTATGTTTATTATTCTTTTAAGGCTATTAAAATTGCCTTATTTTCAGTGCTACTGTGTTCTCTGTTTCCAAGAAGTCTACCACCTGACCGTCGAAAGAACACCGATTGTTCAAGAGGAGCGAGTGTCACCGTTCTTCAGCTGGTTCCGGCTGCCACGTGTCCAGGCGCCGTCGGTTAAAGAGGAATATGTGTAAGTACATGAGATCATCCACTGTCCTGTCTCACTTCAAAATTCTACCGGGAGCGAGCTCATTGGGGACCTAGAATTACCATGCCCTTGGCTGGCCTAGCACGGCACACCAGCCTTGGCGCATTTTTAAAACCCTAAGGCTCGGTCATTTTCTGACAAAAAGGCCTCGTTTTTGGGTTAAATAGATGGTGTCATCCTGAATAATCAGATCATGATTCGAATTTGTCAAAAAAGTAAATTTTCGAGTGAAAAAATAATTTCATTATCCGACCAACTTGGTGGCGCATTGGACGACGGGGGTGCAGGTTTCTAATGAGCCACCTATTAACTCCCAGAGATCGAAAATCGAATCTCCTTTTGTAGAGTGTACGAGGAAGACGTGGAACGCGCGGACGGCACGATGCCACGTCATCGTCGCAACCGCGATCGTCAATACGAGGTGACGACGACGACGGAATCGTTCCATCGTACCATCAGTCCGGGACAGCAACAAGGCCAGCAGAATGGCGGATATCAGTACTAGAAAAGCCGTTTTTTCTCTTTTTTTTCTTATGGTGCAAACCAACCCAGTTGTTCTCTTTTTCTCGGCAGTTTACTTTTCTTTTTATCTAAATGTGCTCATTTCTTTTCTTTTAATTTCATTTTTTTTTCATTTGAATTCTCTCAATTTTCCCATCTCATAGTCAAAAATATCAACCTTTTTTTCAGTGCCTTAAATATTTAACACTGATTACTATTATTTAATCCTGTTTAAGCCTTATTTACAGTTATTTGTATATACCTATTACTCGCTTGCTTCCTCTCTTTCTCTGTTTGTCTCATGTCAATGTCTTTCCTCTGCTTTTTAAATATTTAGCAAAATAAATTATTCAACCGTTATTGGACATCGAAATTTTGCTGGGAAGATGGTATTTTGTCCTAGAATGTTCTAAAAAATAGCAAGAACTTTTTGAAATAATCACGTTAAAAAATCCTCAAGAAGCACCAAAAGTTTAGATAAAAGTTGAGGTACTTCCCTTAAAAAGACCCCCTCAAAGCCTGTTGCAGCACAAATTATTCACTTCCTTTTAAATGTGTTTTGTGTTTGTTTTGTGTCTGTCCCTTTTTTCAAACCCCTGACAACCGTCCGTTTCCATGGGTCCCGAGACATTTGTCTCCTTTTTTTGTTTCGCTTTTTGCCAAAACCAATCTATATACGTACAAAATGGAACTAGAATACGTGGTTTCTCATATTGGCGGCTTCCCAAATTCCGAGCGACATTACCTCGTGGATAAACCATGGTTTTCGCAAAAGTGAGACACTTTTTTTTATTAGTTTTGGATACTTTTAATATTACATATTTATGATGACAGATCCAGCAAACTGCCAATAGAAATTGTGCTCCAAATACGTCATCAGAGCAATGTGGAGAAAATTGAAATTGTTGCGCATAATACGTTTATACGTGAGTCAAGTTCGGGGAATTTTCGATGATTAGCCCCGATTTTAGGTGATTGCCCACTAGTGGCCCATTAGCGGCCCATTAGCTGCCCATCAGCTGCCTATCAGCGGCTCATTAGCTGCCTACTAGATGCCCATTAGCTGCCCATCAGTGACCTATCAGCTGCCCATTAACTGCCTATTAGCTGCCCATCAGCTGCTCATCAGCTGCCAATCAGCTGCCCATTAGCTGCCTACTAGATGCCCATTAGCTGCCACTCAGCTGTCTATCAGCTGCCCATTAGCTGCCCACTAGCTGTCTATTAGCTGCCCATTAGCTGCCTATCAGCTGCCCATTAGCTGCCAACTAGATGCCTATCAGCTGCCCATTAGCTGCCCATCAGCTGCCCATTAGCTGCCCACTAGCTGACTATTAGCTGCCCATCAGCTGTCAATCATCTGCCCATTAGCTGCCTACTAGATGCCCATTAGCTACCAACTAGATGCCCATTAGCTGCCCATCAGCTGCCCATTAGCTGCCCACTAGCTGTCTATTAGCTGCCCATCAGCTGCCAATCAGCTGCCCATTAGCTGCCTACTAGATGCCCATTAGCTGCCTACTAGATGCCCATTAGCTGCCTACTAGATGCCCATCAGCTGCCTATCAGCTGCCCATTAGCTGCCAATCAGCTGCCCATTAGCTGCTCACTAGCTGCCTATTATCTGCCCATCAGCTGCCAATCAGCTGCCCATTAGCTGCCCATCAGCTGCCCATTAGCTGCCAATCAGCTGCCCATTAGCTGTCCACTAGCTGCCTACTAGATGCCTTTTAGCTGCCCACCAGCTGCCCATCAGCTGCTCATTAGCTGCCTACTAGATGCCCATTAGCTGCCCATTAGCTGCCCATTAGCTGCCTACTAGATGCCCATTAGCTGCCCATTAGCTGCCCATTAGCTGCCCATTACCTGCCCATTAGCTGCCTACTAGATGCCCATTAGCTGCCCATTAGCTGCCTACTAGCTGCCCATTAGCTGCCTACTAGCTGCCCATTAGCTGCCAATCAGCTGCCCATTAGCTGCCTACTAGATGCCCATTAGCTGCCTACTAGATGCCCATTAGCTGCCCATTAGCTGCCTACTAGACGCCCTTTTTTTCGTATGGTTTTTCGCCAATTGACACCAAAAAACGCGGGCATTTGGTAATTATTTTTCGTTTTTGGCAGTTATATTTATTTTTTAAGAATTTTAATCCACTAGTATGCCGGAAAAATTCAAAAAAGTTTCGAAACGTCCCAGTTTCGATACGTTTTGTTTCGAAACGTCCCAGAGCTAGCAATTCATTCGGGCGTCAAGCCCTCTATTTTGAACAATTTTACCACTAGCTGACCATCAGCTGCCCATTTTTTTTAGCCACAGCGTTTTCTCAGCCCCTACTGTACCGATTTGCACCAAACTTGCAAGGGCGAAACCTCTTTAAACCCCAAGGGGGGCCAAGAGCATTAGATGGCCAAAATTTTGAGGAAATATGTTATTTTTCAGCCAAAAAGCTAACAATATTGTCCGGAAAAACAAAAGAAGAAGATGGCTACATTGGAGAGGTCCAGTTCAAAAGCCGCAAATCGCAAGACCAAAAGTATGAGCTCAAAAATATATTCCTTGATGAATCCTGCTCCAAATTAATTCTGAGCGTATCTGAAGCGCATTTTGACGTCATTAACAACTTGGACTCCATAGTTGGACTAGTAGACGTGAAACTTTTCGGAAAGTATTTGACTTCTGATAGTCCAGAGCCGAATATTGATACAACTGCTTTTAAAGCTGGGGAGACGAAAAATTCGATTCCGGATCACAAGTTTTCAAAAGAGCTGCTGGCGATGAATGAAGCGATTGAGAGGAACAAGCAGACGGCTGTGGCGGTAAGAATTTGTGAAAATTCAGAATTTGAAGGAGATGTTGTTTGTTGTTTTTTTTTTTGAAGAACGAAGATTTTAAACTGGCAAAATCAGCTCAACTGGCGGTTCGTCAATTGAAAAAGTCTACGAAAGAAATGGAAGAGTTGGAGAATGATAAGAACGAAGCGGTGGAAGAAGAGGATTTTCAAAGGGCTAATGATTTACAAGGTATAACTCGGGGAGTTTTTCATTGGCTGCCCACTAGCTGCTGAGTAGTGGCCCCGGGGAATCCTGTGGAATTTGCCCTTTTACTCGGCAATTAACGGATTCGTTACCCAGTACCTGTCCTAATCATGTTCATTACCTACCACGATCAAGAGTGTTATTTTTTAATCGCACTTTTAAATTTGGTAGGTAATGGTAAAAGTAGGCAATGATATAGGCACGCCTCCCCCGTCGCCCAATGCGCCACCAAGTTCGTCGGATAATGAAATCATTTTTTCACTCGAAAATTTACTTTTTTGACAAATTCGAATCATGATCTGATTTTTCAGGATGACACCATCATTTCAACCCAAAAACGAGGTATTTTTGTCAAAAAATGACCGAGCCTTAGGGTTTTAAAATGCGCCAGGTAGAAACAATTTTGGAAGGAAGGATGGGGTGACGTGCCATACCGATTTTTCCACAACAAAAATCAAATTTTGGCTCCTACAACCTCCAAGCCTACCCCGCCAAAGCATCCAGCTTAATTTCAGATGAAATTAACGCTCTCCGCTCCAACATTTTGGCATCTATAGATCCACGTCTCCTAGACAATACCATGCCACGAAACGAAGAAATTCATCGACCCAAAAACTTGTTTCCCGAAAACAGCGAGCTCCCACCACAGAAACCAAAACTTTTTCAGCCCGTTGGTAAACAACCCTTTTGAAATTTTTTTTTTCGTAAGTAACAATTTTCAGACCTTTCACCCACTGAAGTGCCCGCCGATCCAGCTAAAACGTTTCTTCTCCCTCCTCGAAATTCTTCGAGATCTTCAACTTCCACGCCTAAAAGGCCATCAACAAATGATTCTATTTTATCAAAACGAGCATCTCCGACATGGGAGATTCCAGTCAGGCCAATAACTACTGATTCACAATCATCCACTTCTTCTACAATTCGAAAAAGAACGCCTTCGCCGATTGTCAAGAAACCTTCATCGTCTTCGTCTTCATCAACTTTTTCTTCTACTCGAAGTAAGTCTGATATTAATTATTTTCTTAATTATTAATTATTTTCAAACCCAACGCAGCCGTAGCTAGGTGCAAATACCGTAAAACCTGAAACAGGCTTGAAACAGGCAACACTATTTTTCGAAGGCCTCGTTTGGAGGCAATACAATTAAAGAGAGCAATAAGGTTTTACGGTACACACCTCCCCCCGTCGTCCAATGCGCCACCAAGTTCGTCGCATAATGAAATTGTTTTTTCACTCGAAAATTTCCTTTTTTGAGAATTTCGAATCATGAACTGATTATTCAGGATGACACCATCATTTTAATCCAAAAACGAGGCATTTTTGTCAAAAAATGACCGAGCCTTAGGGTTTTGAAAATGCGCCAGGTAGAAACGATTTTGGAAGAAAGGATGGGGTGCCGTGCGGTAGTTTAAGTTTTAAAGGAGCAGCGAATGCCGCTGAAAATCTTCTATTAAATCTAAAATTTCAGGGCGAAGTATCAGTAACACTGGAATGGGAACAAACAAGTTTTTGGAAAAGGAAAATATGATTGTCCCAGCGGCACTGAATCGTAAAAGGTCCTCATCTGTGAATCATGATTCCCTTGAATTCATTGATAAATCAAACGATGACGTCACAGAAGATCAAGTTCTAGCACTGGTTCCACCCGATCAAAGAGCAAATATTCGCATGGCAATTTCCATTTTTGGACTGGAAACTGTATGTAGCGGGCGATCCCTCTTAATAATCGCCCACGGAACCTGCAACATTACCTAACCGACGTCTCGCCACGGGACTTTGAAGGTGCACGAGACGCCGGTTGCCCTATTGGTGTGGGTTCCCGTTAGGGACCGTTAAAACTTTCAAGGATTGATAATAACTGTCACGGATATCCTTTGTTCTGTTTCAGATCGCCAAACTGTATTCAAAACACTTTGAGCATCGAAAAGAAGGAATTGAAGAACTCCGTTTGAAAATTGACGCTCTTGGATACAAATCCACATCGAGGAACTTTGAAAGCATAAATTGCCTACTGGCTCATTTGCTGAAGGAGCCACTTTTCAACGTCTACAAAGACGTTTTACTTCTTTGGCATCACTTTTGCACCAATCGATTGACCACTTTGAAATTGGAAAAGCACATTCAAAGAGTTGCATCGGAAACAAGTGATACACTCGCAACAAGGGTGCTTTCCAGTGTAAGTGGGCACAATCCAAAGTTAGCTGAAAATTTCGTGAGGTGTCAGAAGCTCATTACAGCTCATGGTCTGATGCGTAAATTCAACGCAGCTGAAATGAATATGACAGTAATCCATTCTAAACATTTTGACGTGTTTTTGTTGTCGTTAAATTTTTGTGAATGGCTTACGGTCAAACTTTTTTAGCCTATGTCCTGTTTTGTTGATATTGTTTTTGAAGGAGTTTGCGCTTTTTAGCCACCAGCAAAAATGAGATTATCAAAATCAACAAATTCTAGCAAAACCCTAAACTTCAGGACAAACGCCTTGTAAACGAGACACTCGTCACATTCCGAGACGCCTGCAAACAACAATTCATCGCGAAAGCGTATGCATCGAAATTGTTGAGTTCAAATTCGAAAAATCTCAAAGGACGGGCTGTTCTAGTTGAGATAATTTCAAAATTATATGGAGTTCCACATGAGCCAACGTGAGTTTGAGTTTTATGGGCTCTGGAACGTTTCGAAACTTTAGTACATTTTGGCGTCGCGTTATATGGCTAATAGCTATTGAAAACGGCTGATAGCGGGAAATGATGGCTACTAGCCGTCGGCTAGGAAAATTTGTTTTTATTTTGTTTATGGAAATTTAAACTCATCAGCCAACGCCCCTCAGCAATAATGCACTAAAGTTTCGTAATGTCCCATTATAGCGTGCTAGACCCTACGTAAGGGCAAACGCGCCCTATCGCGTCTCTACCAGTTTCGAAACGTCCCAGAACCGTATCATTCAGTCGGTAACAATAATAATATTTCCAGAGGCCTGACTGATAATCTGATCGCCGGATTCGCCACCAAATGCATTCGAACTTCTGATCCACAAGTGAGAACAATTGGGAAAGATTTAATGGTTCAACTTTATAAAAATGGAGCCACTCAGGTGATCTTTTATTCGCTTCCCACTAGTTTCTCACCCACTATTTCCAGGTGGTTCGCAAGGAATTGGACCGGTTTGCTTCTACAGATTCGAATAATCCGACATACCAAAAGATTGCGCGTGAAATTTACAACTTTGATGGAACGAACAGGCTGAAGACTGAGAAGAAGAATAAGAATAAGAAAATCTCGTTTAGACTGTAAATAAGCTTTCCATGGCGGGCGTTTTTCGCCCGTCCGATGCCCGGGCAAGAAAAAAACGCCCGCGTGAAATGTTTTCTATTTCTTCAATGTTTATTAGTGAAACAAATTCGGAGTCAACAATTCGATTGAAACTTGTTGTCCACTCGATCTTAAAAGGAATCTTGAATTTTTTTTCCCGCAAACCTCATTATATTCGTGACGTTCTAATTTTTTTTGAATCCTCGCAACTAAACGCTGGAAATGGCGATATTGATTTTCTTTTTTTTCCAATAGTTCCTCAATGTTATTATCCTCGCTACTTGACGAACAGCTTCTCTCCATTTTAATCATTTTCTACTTCCTAAAAATATTTTTGATAGTTAAAATTACGAAAAAAAAAACAATAAAAATCATGTTTAATACCATTGGGGATTCATAAAAAAATCGAAAATTGAAATACGTCCAAACACCGTCACTTAAAATCGCAGACCGGGCAATGCGGACGGCCCGCCCGGGATGGAAAGCTTAACTGTAACTGTACGAAAACAACAGGCAAAAAGGAAAAGAAAAAACAGAATACATAAAAATAGATAAATTATAAAACTAAACTATTATGATAACAAATTAATGATAGCGGTGATAACAAAAAAAAATGACACTATTTCGGAAGTCGGCGAAGTTCGTGACTAAGCCAGAGAACAGAAGAGATAAGAGCCATGGATCCAGATTGATGACAAGCTGCGAGCCAGACCGGTACATAGTTAATCAGAGTGAACACGCCAAGAGCCGCCTGTCCGAATACTGTAGCCACAATCACGTTAAGAGCCAATCGTGTTCTTTTCGGAATCGGAGCACGTCTTCCAACAATAAACGTGGAAAGGACACTGATCACAGTCAAGTAGGCGAGATTTCTGTGCACAAATTGAACAGTCACATCGTTTTCGAAAAAATTCTTCCAGGCTGGCGATCGGGAGAGCATGTTTTCAGGAATCCAGTTTTCCGCGAATTTCGGCCACGAGTTGTAGACAAGACCAGCATCGAGTCCGGCAACAAATGCGCCCATTACGGCTGTGGAGAAGACCATGAGTTTGGTGCCGTGTGTCATGCCACGAAGAGCTCCGAGTCTTGAGCGGACAGCTGTGAGCTGAAGGAAGAAGAAAGGAATTGTGATGACAATGAGAAAATATTTTTTATATTGCATGCGTTTAAGTTTTTCGTCCTCATGTTTAATGGACCTATTCACAAAACCGGAAAAAAAGGAAGAAAAAAGCAAAAAATTCAGGGAAAATTCGGAGAATGCTCCGATTGACCTGAAATTTTGAGAAAAATTGGAAAAAAAATCTCCTGTACACGCTCAAAAAATCTTGGACCAAAATATCGATTTTCAAAATTTTCAGAAAAATAATCGATAATTTTTAAAATCGATATTTTGGTCCAAAAATTTTTGAGCGTGTACAGGAGATTTTTTTTCCAATATTTCCCAAAATTTCAGGTCAATCGGAGCATTCTCCGAATTTTCCCTGAATTTTTTGCTGTTTTCTTCCTTTTTTCCGGTTTTGTGAATAGGTCCATAAATTTTGATATTTTTTAAAGTTACCGTATCAACTGGTGAAAGCTGTGACCTAGAAAATGGAAACTTTTTATTCCACGAGCAAATTCAGCAGGTGATCACAGCTGAAACCGGCGTTACCGTACTTCCTTCGCTGCGAGACCTTCTATTTTAAAGTTGAATTTTCCCGAGTAAAAGAAAAAATTGAGCCTACGGTATCGCCGGTTTCAACTGTGCGCGCCTGTTAAATATTTCTGGGAAATTTTTCGGAACTTTGGACTGCAAAAACTCCTGATTTCAAGAGTTTTTTGAACTTTGGACGGTTTTGTTTTGTTTTTTTTTGCCAATTTTTTGAGGACAAAAATATTTATATATTTTTTGTCGGACATAGCTAAAATAAGCATTTTTCGAGCAAAAAAAAGCAGATGTTTTGTTTTTTTTTTCGGTTTTTTGTTGAATTTTTTGGATAGATAAAGGGATTACGGTAACGCTGATCTCAGCTGTGTCCATTCGTGCAAAATTTATTTTTTCTAAGCCACAATAAGCTCTAGTTGAAGAGAACGTCCAATTCAATACGATACAACGGAACTCTCCAAGATAAGGGTAGCCTCTAATATAAGGGCAGTCACCAAGTTTGGGGATTTTCTCGAGACCCTGACAAAACCGGGGAAAACCACGAAACCGGGGAAGACAAAACCAGGGAAGACAAAACCGGGGAAAAAATCGGACAAAACCTGGGAAGAAGCTCCGCCCCTTTTGCAGCTGCTGCACGATGTTTTGTACTGGAAGTGTTGAAAAAGTGCGCCGCAGACTTGCAACTGGACAAAACCGGGGAAAAGTTGCAAGTCTGCGGCGCACTTTTTCAACACTTCCAGTACAAAACATCGTGCAGCAGCTGCAAAAGGGGGCGGAGCTTCTTCCCAGGTTTTGTCCGATTTTTTCCCCGGTTTTGTCTTCCCCGGTTTCGTGGTTTTCCCCGGTTTTGTCAGGGTCTCATTTTCTCGGCTTGAAATTAGAACTTTTCACAATTTTAAAAGTATTTTTATCGATTTTATCTAATCTTAAAAGGATTTTTCGACATTTTGGGGCAAACAAATCGAAAAAAAAAAAATTTTAATGATTTTTCGGTCTATTGTGTTTTCAATCGAGTTGAACACACATCAAAACGTGAAACTCCGCCCACTTTTTTCACGCGAACATTAAATTTTAGTGCATTTTGAATTTTTGCGTGAAAAAGTGGGCGGAGTTTCACGTTTTGATGTCGCCGCTCGATTGAAAACACAATAGTTTTAAAAAATTCTCGGTAAATTATGCTTCGAAAAATAGAAGGGCGCACTCTAATTGAAGAGCACCTTTAATAAAAAAAGAATGCACTTCTAATAGAAAAACGTCGGTAAATATTTTTCGAAAAAATTTTTGGAAAATTTCCCTCTTGTTAGCGCATTCTTTTTTTGCTGTTTTCTGCGTGAAATAAATATTAAAAAAAATGACAAAAAAAAGCGCAAAATTAGTGCGTTTTGCTTCTTTTTTTTGGCATGTTTTTTTAATTCATATCAATGAGCAAAAAATATCGTTTTCTGGCTGAAATTTGAGTAAAAAATTGCCAAAAAATGCTTGGGCAAAAAAATTGTTTGCCATGTTTTTTCCATATCCCTATCATTTTTGAACGCACCATTACTGCATATATTTTTCGGCTTTGTGACGTTTCGAAACTTTTTTGCATTTTTGCGTATGGTTTTTCGCCAATTTACACCAAAACACGTGGGCATTTGGTAATTATTTTTCGTTTTTATCAGTTATTTTTATTTTTTGGGAATTTTAATTTGAATTCACTAGTATGCCGCAAAAATTAAGCCTATTTTCAAGCCGCAATAATAAAAAAACGTACATCATGAGGTTTAACAAGATGTGTCAATCCATTCCAGAAAAAGATCGAATAAAGTGCAAAAGCCATAGTCAAATGCGTGGCCAATCGATACTGTGAAACTCTCGGAACATCCGAAGAGTTTTGCGACGGATCCAATCCAGACTTCACCATCCACCAACCGATTCCGCCTTGCGCCAAGAGCAGAGTGGTCGCCACAACCATTCTTCGCTTCATATCGGGTGCAAAACGGCCGCGAGCCCAGAAATATGCGCATGGAATGAGAAAAACAAGTCCGATGGCTCGTCCCCACATTCGATGACCGTACTCCATTGACCAGATGAATTTGAATTCGTTTAATGTCATTTCGTGGCTTGATGACTTACTGAAGGGTTTTTAATTTTAAGTCAGTGAAGATTTGTGGGTGAGACTAACAATTTGTACTCTGGATAGGCTTTGTACTTTTCAAACTCCTCTTCCCATTGCTTCTGGCCAATTGGTGGTTTCATAGTTTTAAACAGGTCCCAGTTTACCATACTCAGTCCGGATTCCGTTAATCTTAATGAGTGGGGATTTTTGAGGAACAAACATTGAAAATGAAATACCTGGTGACTCCGCCTATCGCGACGGCGCCATAACACATACCAGCGCAGCCCATCAGCCACCATCCGATACGTTTTCTAGATTTTTCATCCACATCTTTTACTGAAATTCCAAAGTTCCGTCGGAATCCTAATTTTCTGCAATTTTGATATTTTTTGAAATATTTAAATAAATAAAATTTGCCTTACACATTTTGAATTCCAAGGGAAACTTTTGAGAACCTTGCCAACTGTTTACTCGCCAGTAACCACATTCTTCTACATTTTAAATATTTAATTTTAGTTATTTATTTATTTAATTATTTAGTTCGAAAGAAAGATCTCTAGGGCTGTTTCCTTCCGCTAACTATATCTAAACTACACCAGGATAACCACATAAATTTCATTGATATCAGCGAAAAAGAACGAAACAGAAAGAAGAATAAAACGAACGTCGTAGGGAACAAACACAGTAAAGTAACGGGTAGAGGAGACACTGAAAGATCATGAGCAGGGGGTAAATAACAGCAAACAGTTATAACGGTGATGGGGATCTAATCTAACTAGTGATTTGGATATTCTAGAAGCAAATAAAACACACACACACAAGAAAAGTTATTAGATTGGATGGGGCTCTTTCGGATTGGAAATTCGACAAAATTGAAATGTCACGTTTTGGAAATTGCGTGAAAATAGAAATCCACGAAATAGAAATGTAATAAATCAGAAACGTAACAAAAAGAAAATTCGTGAAAGCATAAACGTAGCAGATCAGAAATGTGTCGAATTTGAAGTAAAATGGCAATGGAGCGCGTTTGCGAGATTTATTTTTTTGAACGACTTTTTCGATATTTCTTTTTTCCAATTCTTTTCGATTTCGATACGTGGGAAATTATTTTTTTTAATCGACAAAAAACGTGAAAAATATCGAAACAGTCGTTTTGAAAAATAAATCTCGCAAACGTGCTCGCTCCATTGCCATTTAACTTCCACTTCCAATTCGACACATTTCTTCTCTGCTACGTTTCTGATTTATTACATTTCTATTTTGTTACGTTTCTGATTTATTACATTTCTATTTCGTGGGTTTCTATTTTCACGCAATTTCCAAAACGTGACATTTCAATTTTGTCGAATTTCCAATCCAAAAGAGCCCAGCGCACTGTATTTTATTCTATTTTATTTCATTTAATGAGCAACATTATGTCCCTCCGTTGGTGGAATCGGAAGATTCGGCGCAAATCCAAGAGTCTCAAATTTGAAGCGCCAGTAAGCAACCACCATTCTGTCCCAGATATTTCCAGCATCGTTCATTGCCGGTCGAACGTCGAGAATTGTGAAGAGCTTGGAGCTCGGATCGACAGCTCCTCCGTCGTAATAGTCGATGACGTATTGTACCTGTTTCACGCCGCATCTGTCCACAATCCAATCGTGACGATCGAATGGAAGATCGTATCCGAGGAACAGTTTACGGAAACGAGCTCTCGGAGAGATGTTTTTCGCGTCTCCCTTGAAGCTCTTCAGTTTTGGCTCAGCGCACTCTCTGGACAAATGAAATATTGAGAGCGTTTCAAAACCGTGTTAATTTTACGAGTTTTTAAACTTTAATGGGGGTATTTTAATGCACGAAATGGCAAAAAAAAACAGCAAGAAACTGCGCGAACTCGGAAAATGGATTTTAAGAATTTTCAGAAACAAAAACGATTTTTTTTTCCAGGAGTATTTTTCCCTTATTTTCCAAAATTTCAGGTGAATCGGAGCATTTTTCGAGATTTCGCGAAGTTTTTTACCATTTCGCAGAAAAATCCATGTCGCAGAGTTGAAAAAATTTTCAGTACAAAACTCGTGCCGCACGTTTGCAATGGGCGGTGCTTCTTCCCCGGTTCTGTCAGGGACTCCTAAAAATCAGTTTTGTCCGCAATTTCGTGTCGTTTTTCAAATTTTTTCCCCGATTTTGTCACGCTCGTGAACGATTTAAAAAACAACTCACGGATGCAAAAGGTTCTCCCACTTGAGCACCTCCTTCCACGCCTCCTCGTTGTTGGCATTGTGAATGCTGATGATGTTCTCCATGTCTTTCTGGCTGAGCGAATCGTCTTGCCATCTCCAACCCTTCCTGTGATGATGCAACTTTATTTTCGCGGAAGATTATCGACTTACTTGAGCATAGCATTCCAGAACATTTGTGGACTTGGATACACCCAAGTGTCCGTTGTTGTTCCAGCCTTGGGGATCGTCGATTTCTCTCGTTTTGTTGGCAACGCAAATGGCTGATCTGGAGCTGGCTTTTGGTTCGGGTGCTCGAGTTCCTACAACTCCAAAATACTCACATATTTACAACAAAAAACTCACATTATTCAATGGATTGATAGACGCCTTGTCGGCCCCGACAGGACAACCGCCTGCTGCCGAACCACATCCATCTCCCGAAGCCACAGCGGCCGCTCTCTGTTCAGGAGTCAACGGGCATTCAGAACCGCCTCCAGCCGCCGCGATACTGTGTTGAGCTTTTCGAATTCTCTCCGCATCAGAATTTGTGTCTTGGACCTAAAAATTATTAAATTTACGATTAACCGCAAAAACTTAGTTTTCTCACCTTTGCAGTGGATTGTGAGGCACCCATATTGTAATTAAACCTGCAAAAATTGAATAAAATAAAATAAAAACTAGAGTTTAGTTGTTTTTTATCGTGACGGGCGAGGCTAGAGGCGCGGCGGAAATGATGAAAGTGACGAAAAAATTAACTAAAAAACGGGCGGATTTGCACCGCGTATCGACGGAGTGTCGTTGTATACAAACAAAATTCTTTTTTTTATTCCCATTTTTTCGTATATTTATTTGCTCATTTCATGGTTTTTCTGCAGAAAAGTGCATTATTACGCTCAATTGCTGCGAGATATTTTTTGGGGTTTTTAAAGGAAATAGGAGATGGCAACTTTTTATGGGGTTATTCACGAAATGGCAAAAAAACTCGGAAAATGCTCCGATTGACCTGAAATTTTGGGAAATAAAGGGAAAAATTCTCCCGGGCATTACCCCAAAATTTCTGACAAAAATATCCATTTTAAGCATTTTCAGAGAAAAATGCAATATTTCTTAAAAATCGATATTTTGGTCTGAAATTTTGTGGGAATGTCCGGGAGTTTTTTTCCCTTATTTCCCAAAATTTCAGATCAATCGGAGCATTTTCCGAGTTTTCGCGCAGTTTTTTTGCCATTTTGTGAATAACCCCATTATGCCGCGTCCAAAGTTCAAAAAATTCCTGAAAAAACAGGCGGTGACAGTTGAAACCGGTGTTACCGTAGTTGCTTCACTGCGAGACCTTCTATGTTTAAACTTGAATTTTCCCACAGTTGCTCAATTTTTTCTTTTTTTTGCGGGAAAATTCAAGTTCAAACACAGAAAGTCTCGCAGCGAAGGATCTACGGTAACGTCGGTTTCAACTGTCACCGCCTGTTTTTTCTGGGATTTTTTGTGAAACTTTGGACTGCAAAAACTCCTGATTTCAGGAATTTTTTGAACTTTGGACGCGGCATTAGTGAAATCCAATAAAACTCCAAAAATCGATAATTTCCTGTCGTCCGTCCTATGGATGATTTTAAATATTTTCTGAAAAATCTTTTGTTTAATTTTACAGTATTAAATTTGATAAGAAAGGTTGTTGCGAATCGAGGGAATATAAAGCCCAACTCTCTCGCAACTTCCACTTAAACGCTTCTATTTTATTTACGACTTATTATCATGGTGAAACTACAAAGAATTACCATGAAAATACGGCAACAACGAGAACTCATATTTGAATTACCGCGCAATGTGACTACAGTACTCTCTATCGCGCCGGGACCAGCCGATCCGATTGCCGACGAAACCAATTTGGGCCTACTTTTGCCAGTGTGTTTTGGTCACTTGCTCGCGGTTGTCGTCTCCGTTCTACTCTTGACTTTATCTTCGTTTTTTTATACATTTTATTCCGTATTTATATCGTTGATTGTTCCGTTTAGCGTGAGTATGAACTAGCTCAAGGACATCTCAGTCCCTCTGAGCACGAGTCCCTCTTTTCCTGATAAAGGTTTTTGATTGGACCGAATAAATGATATTTCGAAAGCATTCTACCACAATCGTTTGAACACCATTCGCGTCAAAGGTCGCAAAAATAAAGCACTAACCACTATACCACAAGGGTCACGAGAACTTGAAAGAAATAGGGAAAAGAAATGATTGCCATTTCTATTAAAAAAAAAAAACAAAAATCAGTATTATCAATTCAATATTCTTGCCGGCTACAGTAAGCAGTGGCGCGAAAAATCGAGGCTCCGCCCCATCAGGTCTTTTCAACTAAATTTAACTGAATTCAACTGAACGTAGATCAAAAAATGTGAGCGGGTGTGTCGCCGCAGACATGTGTCGTTATGTCTGCGTCTATTATAAAACTTTCGCGGGCGCATGTGGTAGCCGGCAAGAATATTGAATTGATAATAAAAATAAATAATTGACGAAGGCGACTTAGTCGCCACAAGCTGCAAGCTTGTTTTCAGAGAAAAATCTCGCTTTTCTTGAAAAATTATTCATTTTTCTACTAATTTACTGTAGAAAATTTGATTTTTTTTAAACAAAATGAATTTTTAAAAAATGTGATTTAAAAAAAAGACAGAATGAAAAACACGATTAGGAACCAAACATCCCATAAACAAACAATTTGCAGAAAAATACAGTTTTGAAAGTTGAAAACAACCATGTTTTCAACTTTCAAGTTTCATCGATTTTTTTTTTCCGAAGTGAAACCAAAACGAAACAGCAAAAAATATAAATTCTCTAATACTTTATTATCCAACTAGACGCAACGCAGGTAACTAAATATAGGGTGACTAGATGAAAAGGACAGGGAAATTTATGCTTCACATCGAAAAGTTTGTTAATTATTGTACAGATCATGGAAAAAGCGGGAAACTGGTCGAATATAATCGGTAAAAATACTAAAATAAAATTAAAAAAACTTAAAATTATGCAACACTGAATCCGATAAGCATTCCAGCGGCAAATCCTCCGAGAATCCAGCGGTTCTCCGAGATGAACGAATTTGAAACATTGATTTCGCTAGATTTTCTGGAAATTCTGAATAATTCGTTAGTGGGGTGATTCTGTCCATAAAAAGGTTTACTTTTTCATAACCGATTTTTGCAAATTTTTGAGATCCCTCTCAATTCTTGACTCATTCAACGTAATGTATCCTTTATGAATTGCGAATTGGGCTAAAAGGAACGAAATTCCAACTGTTGCGGCGACAACACGTCCTCCCTGCAACAAAACAATGTTTTTATTTGTCATAAAAAAATATCCGAAAATTTGGGGGCTATCACTAATTAAATTTTCTCATACCTTCGTAACAAAATACCCTGTGACTGTGCCGAACCCGGCGCCCACTCCCAACTGAGCCATCGGCGGTTGTTTTTTCAGATCCACGATGAAATGAAGCGTCTTGTCGACCCATTCGTTCGACTTTTTGCCGCCTCCGCCGTTGCCACTGTTTATTGAGATTTCGACCATTTTTCTGAACTCATTAAATTAAATTCAATCAAAAAAAAAAATAACAAGTATATTTCTAGTGAACTATGCACACGCTATGTTAGTTTTATACAACTAGGAGCCTTGAAACGACATACTTTATGCAAAAGAATGGCCGATTAATTTATGAATTCAAATAAATACACAGGGAAAAAGGGTATGAAGGGTCGTGAAACTGTCGAATACACGTAAATGTGTAATTATATTTAAAAATAGATGTTGTAGACAGGGAGCGAAGGAAGGAAACGAATAAATTAGAAAATTGAGTCAATAGAGCATTAGAATCAATTTTGAGTAAGAATCTCGCGAGCCTCTCTGCTGACGATTCCTTCCATCGAAGTGACGTCCTTCTTCCATTCAGCAATACGAGTTGCCATCGAAATTATCTGATTGCTATCCAAAACTCTTGGCTGCACCCAAGTGACGTACACAACTTTTTCAACCTGATTGATATCTCCTCTGATGAGATCCTTGCTCAACGCCTTCATAACCAGAAACTCGACCTCTTCGATCGGAATCTGGCACTTGGTGGCGATTTCTTTAAATGAGATGGTTCTGGCCTTGTTCGGACGGGCCAAAGCTAGCTCCATAATGGCCATCAGTCTGATTTTGGCGGACAGGAAATCCTTCTGTTTCTTCAGGTCATCCCATCCTCCCCAGTCACTCTCAAGAGCGAAGAATCTTGGGAGATCTCCGGCATTAAAAGCGAGGAGGACCTAAAAATAGGTAACGTTTAAAAACAAAAATAAAGGTAAACTTACATCAACGATCCAACGTTCGCGAGTTCCATCCAGAGACTTGAGGATTTGATGAGCGAGCTGGAAAAAAACAGTTTCATTCAGGAATAGCAAAAAATTCAGCGAAAATTCGGAGAGTGCTCCGATTCGCATGGAAACATTCCCAGAAAATATCAGACCAAAATATCGAAAATGATAATTTGGTCTGAAATTTTTGTTATATTTTCTCAGTTTTAGGCCAATCGGAGAATTCTCCGAATTTTTCGCTATACTTACAAGCTCTCCAAAGTTGTGCACATTTTCTCCGAGAAGAGCAGCGAATCCAAGAAGAACTGCATGAACTTGTTTCTGCTCCTGAGTAAGACTTTTGGCATCTTCTACTCCAAGATAGCGCAAAGCTTCGCGATAGTAGCCGGCGAAATCTCCAACTTCGCGAAGGTAAAGTGACGACACCTAAAAATCAATTTTAGATTAAATTTACCCACTTCACTTACACGATAGAATGGAGCATGAACTTCTGTAACTCCGACCAGAGCGTCAACTTCTTGTTGCGTGGAGTCAATTTGTGAGCGAATCGACTTAAGATCAACAATTTGTCCATTTTTGTCCTTGTTTTCCAACTTTAGCTCAATTTCTCCAGTGTGAAGGCGGGCGATCGCCACTTTGTCTTTTTGAACGACTTTACCGATTTTCGACAGAAAACTGATTCCTTTGGCTTTATCCTTCTCGCTAATAGATTGGGCGATTGGAATGCAGATTTCAACGAGCTGGAGTGGATTGGCACGGAGTTCCCATTCAGCGACAAAACTTTTAAAAAAATAATGGTGAAAATGAGTTTAAAATATATAATAATCTTACTTCTCATAAAACTCAGCCAGAGGAACGGTGGCAACGAACTGAGGCTTCTTGACCAAAGAACGAGTTAAAACGGTGAGCTGATGCCAGAGTCTGCAAAGAATTCATCTAGAATTATTTGATTAGTAGTCTCTGCTTCTTTTTTTTTACAGAAAAAATAATGTATTTCTATTGGATATGGACTATTCACAAAACCGAAAAAAACGGAAAAAAAATTACGGGAAAAATCGGAGAATGCTCCGATTGACCTGAAATTTTGGAAAATATTGGAACAAATTATCGATTTTTTTTCTGAAAATTTTTTATATATTTTGGTCCAAAATTTTTTCCAATATTTCCCAAAATTTCAGGTCAATCGGAGCATTCTCCGATTTTTCCCGCAATTTGTTTTCTTTTTTTTTTCCGGTTTTGTGAATAGGTCCAATAGGTTAATAAAACCTCACTTTTTAGAATAATGATCATTTAGTTTCTTCCAGTCGTCGGCAATTGGGCCTTTTGCGGCATTTTGCTTTTTGGTGAGATATACCTCGACTTTCTCGATAGCCATCTGAAAAAAAAATTTATTTGATTAGGCTTGTTCATATTAATGGAGTTTTTTTGTATTTTTTTTTCATCAAATTAGTAATGGAAAATTACGAAAATTCATTTTAAAGACAAAGATTTTAAAGATTTTCAGAAAAAAAAATCAATATTTCAGTCCACAAATCTTTGAGCTTGGCCGATCTTTTTATTTCCCAAAATTTCAGTTCAGTTGGAGCATTTATTGAATTTTATTCTATATTTTGTCAATTTGGACATTTCGTCGAATTTTTTTTCGTTGATGAAATCAATGCAACAGGACAAAAACGAGATAAATATTTTGAATTAAATTAACGTATTTAAGGAGATATTTATTAATTTCAACCGGAAATTGTGAATTCTTCCGATTCCCTTCTGAAAATAACGTGTTCTGCACCAAATGGACAAAGAAAATATGACAAAAAGAGCATCATTATGGCGCGGCCATAAATGAAAAAAAGGTGGCCATAAATGCAGAAATTTCCCCTTTTTTCTAAATTCAACCGTGCGATTTAGAAAAAAAGGGAGGAAATTTCTGCATTTATGGCCACCTTTTTTTCATTTATGGCCGCGCTATTAAAAATTATAATGGACCTATTGTCGGCCCGCCAAAATGGTCAAACGCGCTCCGCTGAACTCAATACTACGTGGATTTTATTTTGGTTTCCAAATTTTTTCATTTCACGTGTAAATTCAACGTGAAATAAAATAATTTGGAAACCAAAATGAAATCCACGTAGTATTGAGTTCAGCGGAGCGCGTTTGACCGACGTGGCGGGCCGATAATATTCACTTCAATTAAAATTAATTTTTATGTCACATTTATTCAATGCATTAGAACATATTAATGAATTAATCTGAATTTTCCTGAACCATTGAGTTTGAGTTTTTCTGCAAATCGCGCCTATCCATCCTGGTCAAAAAATGCATAAATTGTCATCATTTTTGTGTAAACTTGTACACTGTTTAAAGGCGCATGCATATATTTGTTAATAAGTTCACTTATTTGACCAGGATGGCTAGGCGCGATTTGCAGAAAGACTAAAACTCAATGGTTCAGAAAAATTCAGATTAATTCACTAATATGTTGTAATGCATTGAATAAATGTGACATAAAAATTCATTTTAATTCAAATGAATAGGTCCATAAAATTAAAACTTGAAAAAAAAAACCGACAAGAAGGCAATAAGGCTTCCATTCGGACCAATTTTCGTCCGTCCGGTCCGTCCGTTCGTCCGTCCGTCCGCCGTCCGTCCGCTTCGTCCGCAGTTCGTCCGGTTCGTCCGCGGACGGATCGGTTGGTCCGTTTCGTCCGCTTCGTCCGTTTCGTCCGCTTCGTCCGGCACGCTCTTATTGGCTGGGACTTTTAATTTATGGCACTCTATTTAAAAAATCTGCCATTGAAAATGTGAGCGGTTGCAAATTTATGTAGAATTAGCTTTGCAAAAACAATTTTTTAAAATTTTTTTTTCCGAATTTTTGATAGCAGAAACAAGACATTTTTGTTGATATTTTAAAGAAAAAAGAACAAAAACAACTTTTGAAAACAAAATAAAGCAGAAACAAAAAGAAAAACTAACAAGAAAAAAAACGGACGAAGCGGACCGACCTCGGACGAACCGGACGAACCGGACGAACCGCGGACGAGCGGACGAACGGCGGACGAAATTCGTCCGCTTTTTTTTTCGTCCGAATGGAAGCCTTAGAAGGCAAAAATCTGAAAAAAAACAGACTTTGAATTGAATTTTATTTGTCAGCAATTAAAGGCGCATGCTATTTCCAACTCGAGATATTTCACCACGAAATTGCGTTTTCTAGGCCATGGCCGAACATGCGTCAAAACTCGTCCCGCGGACTAACTTTTGGCTCCGAAATTTTTTTTTGTTCAAAATTATTTTTCACGTGCACGTGCTTTTTCACGTGTATTTCGTTCTGAAAATCGCATTGTTTGTTCTTATTTAACGTCGATGAAATAAATAAATTGAACGACTGATATGCTCGGTGATCTTTTCTTTGTCATCTTTACAGTTATTTGGCGTTTTTCTTTTGGTACCATTTTTCTCAGCTCATACTGGGCCCATATGCTCCAAACTTGGCGATGAGGTCACCAGAGTTTGGTGGGAATCGGTTGAGTTTGAAGTTTGACTCATTATTTTTCAAGCTTCTTAAATATCGACGAGGAATGTTTTATTTTTAGTTTTACACGTAATTTGTTCTCTAAACGGAATATTTTAGTTTTGGTCTTAAATATATAGCTAGAATTCTCCAGAATTTGAGATATTATTCATTAATAAACGATTTCGTAATTGTAATTGCTCGACGCGTTACTACACGTCATGTTACCATTTTTTCAGGCTTTTCATTTCATGTCTTTTGTTTCTCCTTCCTAAGCCTCCCAACCTATTTTTTCTTTCATTTGCGCCACTATTACACTGTGTAAACTTTCGACCGAAGGAAATATTTAACGAAACATTGATCGATTGTATACCTTCACTTCACCTATCTTCTTTCAGAAATGATTTCTCGACTCTCAAAAAGTTTCCTATTATGGATGTTCGTACTATTTACAATTGCCTTTTTCAAAGTTTCAGGTGAATTGAAACTTTATTTAGAAGACTTATGTTAACCTCATCTTCGAACTTTAGCGAATCCAGGGAAAGTGCTGTTACGAGATGTGTCTGCGATCACTTTACACGACAAAAAGATGACGACTGGACGGCGCGTCTCGCCGACAATACAATTGGAATGTATCGGAGGATCGGCGAAAGGAGCTTTCACTCCTAAAGTGAAAACTTTAACTAATCGCCGATATTATTCATTATTTTATAGGTTGTTCAATGTTCAAACCAAGGATTTGACGGATCAGATGTTCAGTGGAGATGTGATGCTGACTTGCCACACGATATTGAGTTTGGCGCGGTAGGAAGATGTTATGGGGTTATTCACGAAATTACCCCAAAATTTCAGACAAAAATATCGATTTTTGGCATTTTCAGAAAAAAAAAAGCAATATTTCTTTAAAATCGATATTTTGGTCTGAATGTCCGGGAGAGTTTTCCCCCTCATTTCCCAAAATTTCAGGTAAATCGGAGCATTTTCCGAGTTTTCGCGCAGTTTTTTTTTGCCATTTTTTGCCATTTCGTGAATAACCCCATTATTTTTTTTTGTTTTTCAATTTTATCACTCGCTGTTCGCCCCACCCATTTTAGTTTTTATCTGCGAAAAATTCAAAAATTTTTTAAAGCCGCAAATTCTTGCATTGAATTTTTTTTCTATCTATTTTTGCCTTATTTTTTATTTCAAACCATTTTTCAATTATGGGGTTATTCACGAAATGGCAAAAAACTGCGCGAAAACTCGGAAAATGCTCCGATTTACCTGAAATTTTGGAAAATGATGGAGAAAACTCTCCCGGACATTCCCACAAAACTTCAGACCAAAATATCGATTTTAAATAATATTGATTATTTCTGAAAATTTTTTAATTCGAAATTTCAGTCAAAAATTTTCTGAGCATGTTCTGGAGTATTTTTGCCCGTATTTCCGAAAATTTCAGGTCAATCGGAGCATTTCCCGAGTTTTCACGCAGTTTTTCGCTGTTTTTTTATTGCTATTTCGTGAATAATTGATTTCCCATAATTCCTATTCTTACAAATACGAAAGTGCAAAAAATTGGACAAAAATGCTCCTTTGGTCAGAATATTTGAAAAAAAAAGAATTCTGGGCATTTATGCTCCAAAAATTTAGATATAAGTATTGATTAATCGAGTTTCAAAATTTTAAAAGCTCAACAGTATTCATTTTTTCCATAAAAATGCTTATTCCGCCCCTGGCTTGGGAATATTCAGCCCGTTACAACATTACAGACATAAATTTGCAACGATTATTATTGAATTTTCGAAAAAATTGTCAAACCACTAGAAAAATCTGTTATGGGGGTGGGCTATTCACGAAATGGCAAAAAATTCAGCGAAATCGTCGGAGCATGCTCCAATTGGCCTGAACCTTTGGGAAATAATGGCAAAAATACTCCCGAACATTACCATAAAATTTAAGACAAACATAACGATTTTAAAAATGTTCACAAAAAAGTCGGTAATTTTTAAAATCCTTATTTCTTCCGTCAAACCGATTACCATAAAACTTTCCAGATCAGCGTTTCCTGCGAAGGTTACGATTACGCCGAAGATCCATACATTCTGCGAGGCTCGTGCGGTCTCAAATATGAACTCGAATACACATCGGGAAGCGGAAACCGCTCGGTTGGTCGCAAAGGAACTTCTGATCGGTGGGATCAGTTTGCCACGTTTGTCGTCGTCGCCTTCATTGCTTACATAATCTATGTTATGTGGTCAAACAGAAGTCAGAATCCAGCGAACGGCGGCTACCAGCAGGGAGGAGGTGCCGGAGGTCCTGGAGGTCCAGGATCTGGCGGTGGAGGTGGTCCAGGAGGATATCCAAACGCTCCACCACCATATGACGAAAATTACGGAAAACCGCCGCCTTATGGGTTTCGTGGTGACTCGCAACAATCCGGAGGATGGTAATGTCTTTATCGTTTGTGTGATTACCGAAAGCTCAGTTTTTCAGCCAGAGTGGAGCTAGTGGACGAGCAGGCAGCAGCGGAAGTGGTGGCGCCGAGGCAGGAGGAGGAAACTTCTGGACCGGAGCGACATTAGGAGCTATCGGTGGGTATCTCGCTAACACTTGGCTCAACCAAAACGCTTACGCTCGTCCTCGTTACAACTCTCGATTCTTCCAAGATACCGGATTTTCAAGCTCCGATTCCTGGTCCGGTCCATCTACTTCTACGCGCTCAAGCTCTGGCTACGGTGGCACTACAAGACGATGAGTTGGGTCTTTTTCAATGTATTTTTTTGCTTCAACCGTTTGGAACGGGTTTTCTATTTACTTTTACAGTCTAATTTTCATTTTTTTTTGCACTTGCTAAACTCGATTAAATCGAATGTTTATTAAATATGTGACATTGCACTAGCGAATAAAGTTGTGATGAAAGAAAAAAAAAGAAGATGAAAGACAAGTTTGTATGTACACGAGGAGAAAATAAGTTAAAAGTTAGAATAAATCAATAATAAATTAAAAAGTAGAGAATCAGTAAGTCAGCAGTCAGAATTTCAAACCCTTTTCATGTAATCTGTGCACTGGATCATACACGAAGTGTCCTTTGCAATATCTGTGATCAAATACTTGTGCGTCAGCTTCTCACAACTGTCCACTTTTGTAGGATTACACGTGACGCCTTCTAAAGTACAAGTACACGTGACGCAAGGGGTCATGTGTACAGAGTCACCCAAAGCGATGCTTCTCCCGTTCATTTCACAAGTTTCTGTAAAAGAAAATTTTGTTGAATTTTCAGAATAGAAATTGGCGAAATAGAACTCGTCGTGCGATGGAGCGCGTTTGCATTATTCTTCGAATTTTCACATTATGTTTTTATTAAAGTTGTCGCGCAGCTTTTCACATTTTTTCCTTATTTTCCAGTTTTTTCTTCAATAAATTTTTGTTTCAGATCAATAAATGGCGTATGCGTATGCGAATGGATATTGAACAAGAAAAGTGATTTTTGCATATTTTTTTTCCTCATTCAGGTCGCTAAATGTGTTGTTCAAATACGGATTCAATTAAAAAAGTGCGACGAATTGAGAAAAATCCCGTACTTTATAATCGAAAAACATTTTGTCTCTTTTTCTTGAATTTTCTTGTTCAATATTCATTCGCATACGCCATGTATCGATTTGAAGCAAAAATGTATTGAAAAAAATTGCAAAATAAGGAAAAAATGTGAAAAAATAGCAGTGCAGTGGGCGGAGCCTCATAAGCCAATTTGCAACGCGAGTACGCAAACACCGCGCGACAACTCAAATAAACAATAATAGCAACAGCGAAAATAAAGAAAAGTATAAAATAAATGCAGTATCGGAAAAAAAAGTGCAAAATCGGCGAAAAACTGAGAAATTGAAAAAAAAAAATGCAAACGCGCTCCATCGCCCAACGAGTTCTATTTTGCTCTTTTTTATTTTTTCCAGTTTTTTTTTGTAGCAATTCTATTTTGTAGCATTTCTATTTCGCTCTTTTTTAGTTTTTCCAGTTTTTTTTTTGAAGCAATTCTATTTCGCCTATTTCTATTCTGTCGTACCCTCTTTTTCAAGGGGTAGCAAAAATTCGGAGAATGCTCTGATTGGTTTGAAGCTTTGGGAAATAATGGCAAAAATACTTGCGGACATTCCCAGAAAATATTAGACCAAAATATCGATTTTTAAAATTTTCAGGAAACATCGATACTTTGGTCTGTCCGGGAAATGCCCGGGAGTATTTTCCCATTATTTCCCAAACTTTCAAGACAATTGGAGCATTCTTTGAGTTTTTTGCTACTCTTACTTCTCTCCTTCCAGAGCGATATGTCGATTTGTGGAATGTCTGAGCATGGAACTTGGGCGTTACTGTAAAACAATATTTAAGATTTCTGAACCAAAACCTAAAATTACGTCAAATCATCGGTAACATCAAAAACATTGGGTTGAATCGTCTTCAAATACTTGCTATTCGAGCAGAAAATCGATGCCAACTTCACTTTTCTGATCTCATTCAATTGAGCCGGTGTGAACTTTGCAGCATTGTTATCATTCTCGTAATAGAAACGGTCGCATCTTTTCAGCCTTGCAAACTGTTCTGCGATGATACAAGACATGGTCGATCCTAAAAGTGCTCCTCTCAATGGACGTTCACTGACAAGTCCAGGGAACAGATCCACGTCATCTACAGATTCATACAGAGTCTGAAGAATATTGATGTTGTCCTGATCCATTTCTACGCGTAAATCGTCCCAAGTGACCGCTCGTTTAAATCCACAGTACTCTCGCAAATCGTTATAAGGCTGAACTCCGTGATCACGAGCTCTCAGAATGTTCAACACAATCAGATCCATTCCACTCGTTTTTTCGCCTCTTCTCATGAACAAATGATTTCTGACAGCGTCTGTGATATGTCTGTCGAAAGCCATTGAAGGTGTGCCCAACAAGCCCATAAGCATTGCATCCAGACCGCCCTTGTCTTGCTCGTACAATGGTCCGACGTGACCAAAGTGTTGTGCGAGATCCACAGGTTCTGACATGTTCTTGTAGTTGTAATTCATTCTGGGGAACATTCGACGGATCAACGTGTGTCCGAAACGGAAAGCCGCAGTGGCAAATGGCTGTGAGATGGAGGCATCGCAAGTGTCATCGTATCCATCGAAATATCCATTCTTCTTCGGTACCAGATTCTCAGCATTCAAAAGATCCAATCCGATGATCTTTGGCAGAAATTCTGCAAATGTGATGTGCTGCATCTCAGCCACCACAATTCGTCTAGTCTCTTCGAATACAGTATCATCATTCCAATGTGGATTGAGAGCTGACAACTGCATGGCAATACGATTATGCTCTCGGACCATGAAAGTGTGCATCACAGTGAGCCCCGGTTGATGAGAATTTCTCTCGTCTCCTGCCACGAAGCAAGGCATTGATCTCTTCTCCTGTGACGATCGACAGTCTTTTTCTTGATTTCCTTGTGGCAACATCATTTGTCCGTGTCCAAAGTCTGTGAAGTTGAGAAGCCCACGAGTGAAAAGACGCAGATTGTTAGCCTCGCATTTTGTAGATCCATAAATAGCAGATCCATCGACATAGGCGGTCAGTTGGTTCAGTTGGTTACGGTAGCCGAGATTAAGTTGTCCGAGAAGTGATCGAGCGAATGGAAGACAACGTGGTTCTCCGTTTGGATAATGTGTCGGGAAGAATGGATCATCCTTTTCAACACGAATTGGCATACAGTGTACCGAAATCTTTTCGGGAGAATCGCATTTTGTGCAATTCAAAATCTCATCATTCGGTCCCCGAGCAACTGGAGAGTGAGTCAGTTCATGATCGAGAAGCTGACCGAATTGCATCACCATATGAGTGAACTTTACGTGAGACACGTCTTTGTCTTCACACACCGAATTAGAAACACGACGTGGATTCGGAAGAGGTCTTCCTGACTTTGCACGAGTTCGTGGGGCATCAAAACCATCATCGTATTGTGGAGGAAGCAAGTGACGAAGAGGAGCAAAAGAATTTGCGTATTCTGGGAATTTCAAGTTGTTACACCAACCGGAGAAGGTACGGTAGCGAGTTGTATGGTCGCAAGGGAGCATTTTCGGACTGCATTCTTCCTGAGACGATTGCCCGTCTTCGGAAAGAAAAGCAGTGTAATTGTTGACAAAACTGGTGACGTCAATATCTGGAAGGATCTTCTGCAGTGTATTTGTATCAAGTTTTGGCAACTGTTCATCCGTATCCAATCCTTCTCCCTTGATCAAAAGCTTTGTCGTCTCCAGAAGAAGTGCCGAGATTTGAGACACTTGCTTTGCTCCTTCCTTGGCTCTCATCATATTCGAATAGGCGAAAAGTGGATCCCCTTTTACAAATCTTCCCTGATTGTGCTTCAGATTAGAAATCTCTCTTCTCTCCTGATCTTTCAAGTTCCGTTTCGCCAAAGTGATCACCTTCTCGATGGTTTCTTGACGAATCGGAAACACTGGCTTCCCCTCCGCATCTCGCCACTCGTTAAAGTTCGGACCGCTGAGAACGCTGGAATTGCACGAGATGGCCATGTTGCTGAAAATTAAAGAAAAAAAAATTGAGCATTAATTGAGGGTTTTACTCACTCAAAAACGTCCTCTCTGAAGAACACGTTTCTTTGAATTCGGCGAATGTCCACATTAGAGCAAATGATTTCCGCCAACTTGGTGTTGCGAATTTCTGATAGTTGTGCCTCGGTGAATCCCGATTGTGCAAAGTAGTTTTCGTACCAGAAACGATCGGCTCTTCTTGTCTAGAAATGAGGAAGTTTAAAATTAAAAGGAAGGACAATAGAAGTTAGTTTACCCTCTGCATTTGTTTTCCAATAATACAAGCCATCGTTGGTCCCACCAGCGATCCTTTGAGCGGTTTTTCAGCCAAGACTCCAACCAAAAGGTCAATGTCTTCAACGCGCTCGTACGCTGAAGCGACTTGTTCGAATTTCACTTCAGGCAGGAAAATTTCACGGAGGTCGTTGAAGGAGGCAATCTGGAGAAAATTATAGATGAGAATAGGGTTCAGGAAATTTTTAGCTAATAGCCATTCGAATCGGGACGTGTGCCATATACGTTTGGATCACGTCCCAAATTTGATGAGCTATTCTTTGTTAACTTCATTCGAATTTCTAAGGGGGTGCCAACTTTCTGGGGAAAGTTGCTTAAAATATACTCTTGAGTGGGGGATTTACGAATATCACATCGAAATCGCACGAAAAAATTTTCTGATTTTTGGCGAATTTTACAAAAAAATAGAAGACCACGGGGCGTACACGATTTGGCGCGAAATTCAAACGCCATTTTTCTTTTTTATCATTATTCTCCCGTCTTTTTCCAATTTTTTTGCGTAAATCTTTGGGAAATATATCAGAAACATCATTTCGTGTTTTCAGATAGCAAATTATTGTGTTTTCAATCGACTTGCGACATGAGAACGCGAGACTCCGCCCACTTATTTGAGCGCTACCTGTCTGCGTCTCTTCAAATATCACTGTGTTCGCGTGGTCGCGCACAAAAAAGTGGGCGGAGTCTCGCGTTCTCATGTCGCAAGTCGATTGAAAACACAATAATGCGTGTTGATCACAAAAGTAATGATGAAACAAATTCGGAACAAAATTTTCATACCTTTATTTTTTTTCCCGTTTTTAAAAACGAGGTAAATTACAAGAAAAATAAACATTTCTCGTGAAAATGGAATTTTCTAGAAGCCGCGGCCGCGGGTTTCCTAGTCCACGGCCACGATTTTCGTGTACTCCGCGTAGTCTTCTATTTTTTTGTAAAATTCATAAAAAATCAGAGAATTTTTTTTTGTGCGATTTCAATGTGATATTCGTAAATCTGTGTTGGCACTCCCTTTAACAAGAGTAGAAAAAACCCACTCTTTTTTTCTCGAAATAGTATATAAATCTCTATTACATACAAAGCGTTAAACTCACTCTTCCCAGTCCACATGTAGCCCTTATTGTTGTATATCCCGGAATTCCATGATCTCTTCCTTGCTTCAAAGCGATCGATACAAGATCCAGACCAAATTCATGATTGTCTTTCAAAAATCCACTTTTAACCTCATCATTCGCTCTCAGAGTTGACTGATAGATATTCGTGTTCAACACCTGACGAAGAATCTGCACCGGTCCTTGTTCATAAAGTTTCGATGGGTTATTAAAGTCCGAAAATGAGCCCTCGGCTGGAAGGAGAGCCCAAAAGTAATATGGAACTGTTACAGAAAACTCATTGAATGTGTTCGCCTCCAAATTCATCTCATAGTTTGAGTCGAAGCCGGTCGAGTGAAGAGTCAATCCATAGTTTCTCATGTTTTCCCGTCCCAAAAGAATGGGCAAGAATTCATTGTAAGTGATATGTTGCACTTGCGCGGAAACGATTTTTCTCGCCTCTTCGTATAACTTGTCGTCTGTCCAATGCCGGTTCAAGGAGCGTAGAGAATCCGTGATTCGATTGTGATGACGAATAAAGACGGTGTGAAGAGCGGTGATACTTGGGAGAAGGTTGACTTCATCGCTTCCAGAGAGAGCACATCTCGAGTGAGTTGCCTGGCATTGGAGGGTTCCATCGGTGGCTGGGAGTTCTCCGATGCTTCCAGCGGTTCGGAGTTGACCTGGAAGGAAAATTATATTGGTTTTTTATTTTCCTGTTTTCCTGACCATTTATTTTATGTCTTTTGATCATATTTGAAAAAAAAAGCCATAGGCAGAAAAATTGAGTTCTATTCCGCACAGTTCAAAATGCAAGTAAGTATTTCTGATTCAATGGCTCTGCGACTTCTTGTCTTATTCATGAAAATGGAAACTTAAAATTTCAAAAATCTGAATTTTTAATATGAACTCCAGTTCAGCCTAAACCGTCAAAGAAATAATTAACAACGCGCGCGAAAAATGAAAATAATTGAAATTTTGGGAGAGCAGGGTTGGGACCAAAAAAAAAAATTTTTTTTCGATTTTTTTTTGTTTTTTCGGGTTTTTTATTTGGATGAGACAAAAAATGTTTTGATTTTTTTTCGATGGTAAGAGTGAGACCAAAATATTTTTTTTTAGAGCCACGGAGGCGAAAAAAAGTTCCGGTTTTTGGGCAAAAACTTATTCGGTATATGCTCCGAATTGACAAAAACCTCTAGTTTTCAACAAAAACTTGGAAAATTTCTTTTTAACTGGCAGGAATACGTACTTTTTTTGAAATTTTTTTTTTGCTTTTTGTTAATTTTTTTAAGAGCGAAAAAAATTTTTTTTTTTTTGTGGAAAATTTTTTTTTGTCCCATCCCTGCTCCTCTGTACAATAATAACTAACTGGTAAGCTAATTAAACCGACAATTGTGGAATTATAAGATCAATAAAAATCTAAAGGTCCAAAAAGTTTGGGCTACCAGCAATTGCTCGAGCTTGTCAGTAAACCCCGATTTTTTGGTTTTCCCGGTTTTGCAAAGGTACCATTTTCTTGTCTGTTCGTATTCAGTTTTATATACAAACAGTAGGTACTGCGTATTTAAAAATTTGCCTCCATCTCTTTGTTCACGATTCAAGTGCCAGCAAACTTGCATGGCGCACTTTCGGTGCTTGCGCATTATTCGACTCGCATTTTTTTAATTGATTTTATTATTTTTCTTTCAGTAAAACCTGTTTTTCTTTGTAAAATGTATGTATTGTATCTTTTAATACCATAAAATTGCCCAAACTTCGATTTTCGTAAAGATTTACAAGCCTGGCTGCATCAAAAGCTACTTTTGATTTCCTTTCATTTTCAAAATTTTTTGTTCTTCATTTTAAATATAACTTTTTAATGCAATTTCCGCGTGCCCTGTGGCGCAGTCGGGTAAACGCTTGCCCGGTAAGCTACAGACCGGTGTTCGAGTTTTTGTGTTGGTCTCGGGCGCTCAGTTCGCTTCCGCCATGCAATTTGGAAACAGACACACCAAGAAACTCAGTTACAGACCCAAACGGAATTTTATATATAAGGATGATCCTGCAAAAACACTAAAAAATCAAAACGAATATTTCGAAATGGTGGCTGAACCAAATTCGACGTTCTTAGGCTTAAAAAATTTCTAAAGACCTCAGCTATAATTCCGTTGGAGCACATGTGGGAAAAATTAAGAATTTATGCTTTTTTCCCGAAAAACAAAAAAAAAAATGCGTTAAAATTTGAATTTCGCGCGAAAAAATCCAGTGGGGCGCGTTTGCTCGGCTCCTAAGTGTAGTTGAAATTTTGTTTAAAAAAGCGGAGAACAATTTTTTTCAAGCCAATAGCTAAGCGACAAGTTTTTGATCCCAACACACTTTAGAGACCAGATTTTTTTTTAACTCGAATAGTCCACTAATAAAGATAAATGTACACACCATTCCGGAAAGTCCTCAACTGCTTTGCCCTTTCCATATTCGACCCATAAATGAAAGAAGCATCGAGATAAGACGAGGCAAAGTTCGCTTGCTCTCTAGGCCCCAATCTACAAGCCTCTCTAGGAGCAATTGTTGAACGGGCGTGTGGAATGCAGTTAAGTCGGGTTCTGTAACAATATGGTCGATCTACAGATTCAAATCACAAAATAATACATACCTATAAGCCGGATCAGCCGACGGTATATCAATGGCATCGCACTCTGAATGATTGAATCCTCTTTTACAGCATGGAAGAGCCGAAGAGGTTCCCTCATTAACCGCTTGAAAGGGGACCACGTTGACCATATCAGAGGCTATCAGTTGCATCCACAATGCCATCATGGTTGTGACGTCAGAGTGGGTCTAGAAGGAACTTGAGTTTGTTGGTCCCCAAATCTTGTGTACATATGTGCATATGAACATAAACAAAGACATGCAAACAAAACTAACAAACATAAACAACATTTTAAAATGGTTGTGCACAACAGAAAAAAAGGCAAAATGGCTAAACAAAAATGTCTGGAGATTATTGGTGAAGTGCATTCGGAAGAGTTGAGTTAAACTCTGTTTTTTCTGATACAATGAAAAAGTTGGTGCCAGAGTCGGCTGAGCTGATGTGATGTAATGTTATGTGATGTGAGAGAAACAAAAAGTAAGCCTAAAAAACAAAAAGATTCCCACGAGGAACTTGTGTGTTCAATCGAGTTGCGACATGAGGCCGCGAAACTCCGCCCACTTACTTGTGCGCGACAACGCAAGCACAGTGCTATTCAAAGAGACGTAGACATAAAAGGGATAGAAGACTCATTTCTCATGATGCAACTCGATTAAAAGCACAATATTTACGTTTTTTCTCGCGTCTCTGCGTCACCATTTTTAGCTAAACTTGGCAGCGCAGCACACCACCGTGGAGACGCAGAGAATGCGATAGGGCGCGTTTAGAAGCTAACCAACCTGTCCTCTGGGCGAGAAAAGTGTCAACGAAAGTCCTCGCACGGAAGGCAACTGCTTGGATGAGCCCACCGAGGCTCTGGGCTCCGAAACTCCATCCGCATAGTCTGGCCGCACGATTCGAGCCATCGGGGTGTGAGATGCTCCCCATTCAGGGTGTGCGACATTGTTGCAAATGCCAGAGAATGATCTGCAAGGCAAGAAAATCGAAAGTTGACTGACGGGGCAACAAAAAACCAAAAAAAAAACAGGATTGGATTGGATTGCATCGGATTGACACATTAGAAAAGAAAGCGATATCTCTGCGTCCGCTCAATAAGACTGCTTCTTTGGATTGGATTCGATTGGATTGCGCAATGGACAGAAGGAAGGACAGAAAGAAAGTGAAAAGAAAGCGTGAAAGCGTGGAAAACGATGAAAAAGAACACTATACCGGTAATTAGTGGCGAAGCAATGATCGATGCTAGGAATCGGACAGTTTGAGATGGTCGAGGAGATCTGGTTGGGTGGCAGACCGTACTTTAACTCTCGTTCGCGAAGCCCAAGTCTGAAAGCAAAAGAAATACGCGGATAAAAGATGCGTCAACCAAACGTACGCCGTTAATCGCTTTGTGATTGCCAATGAGGTGAACGCGGATCTACTCCGATCCGACGCTTTTTTGTCCGCTTTGTGGATCCGCGTGAATTGCGCAGTCGACGTCGACAGTGGATGTCCCGAGTACTGAAAAGCCACGTCCCGGAACTCGAACAGTTTCAGAGATTCCCGCTCGCCTTCTTTGGCGGCCACGAACAAAAGTCCATCCGGGATTCGATGCGAGACGAATGGAGCTGAAATCCGGTTTGGTGAGGTGAGGGTGGAGGTGAGGGTGTTGTTTGTGAGAAATTGCTCACTACCAGGGAAAAATTCATGTTGTACGCAAAGTATATCCCACGCACATTCTCACCCGCCTCGTTTGCCACCCTCACACGGAACGGAATTGAAAACTATTACTTTTACTTTTTTCGTTATTCTTCGAGGAATACGAGTTTGAAAGGTTGAAGATCGGGATTTCTGTGTGCGTCCGCACTTGCCTTTTTGCAAGAAAATGCAGTGGACAAAACACGAACCCGTGACATTAGGATTTGTATTCAAGCGCACTACGGACTGAGCCACATAGGACAGAAATCTTCCCAAAACAGTGTGCATATGAATGAATGAGGAAGAGTGGAACTTTAAAAAATAGAATGTGGCGACGAAGTCGCCAATAGGCTGCGTCAGCAGCCGCGCAGGACTGCGCAGCAGGCTTGTATTTAGAGAAGAGAAGAACATAAAAGTGAGATGACAAAGATGTTTTTAAGCGATGAGACGCAGACTGAGAGACATGGTTATCACGCGACGCAGCCGCAGCGCACCGGAAAGTAAGAAGCTCACCTTCGTCAATACTGTGCAGCTCCTGTTGATGGTTGAGAATGTCGTTCTCACACGGAATGAACGATTTGCCGCACGGAATGTTGGAGGCGAGACTACCGCCAAACACTAATAAGTATAGTACAAGCCGTCGCATGGCTAACTTTGGACACACTGGAAAAATTGGATGTGGCGCCGTGGTGGAAAGCGAAACTATGCCAAATGTGACATAGGGCAGAAAAAGCGGTAGATGCTGGTGGGGGGAGAAGTCCATACAGTCAGACAAAGTGGGCGGAGCGTCACTACACACACACACATGCATATTGCATAACACCACCGTGACTGTACCTCCTCAGATAAAGAAATGACCAGACCAGAACCGGACTGGACGAGAAAGTGAGAAAAGAAGATGAAGATAGAAGCGCACGAAGGACAACGGTGACGGCGACGACGTCGGATATGACGATGAAGGCCAGGCGCCACAAAAAGAAGCTGCGAAACGGAGGATGAGGGGGAGGGAAGAGATTTGATCGTTGAAAGTTCGACGTCAGTTTATCTTCCCCATTATGACGAGTGAGGAGGAGGAGAGGGCAACCTGTTTTCTATTTTGGAAAAAAAAACACACTCAAATGCGAAAAATTGCTGCCTGTGCACAGGAAAGTGCGCTCAGTTGAACACAGCATGGGGAGACTGGCCTCAAAAAGCGGAGAAAATTAGTGATGGAGCGCGTTTGCACCATCTGTCTGCGTCTCTTCTCGCCTTGTATCGTCTCGCCTCTCGCCACACGGCGTGTTGGAGGCTACGTTTTTGAATTATTTTTCAAAAGCGAATTTTCGCGCGCTATTCTACTTTCGCCTCCCTGCGTCTCCTCCGCAGAGACTTGTGTCGATTTACAAGATTTTATTGTTTCTTCCTTACTTTTCTTTGTTATTTTTTTGTTTGCTTCTCATTAAAAAAAAATTATGTTTTTAAAATGGTTGTTTTTGAGATTAATGTGATAATTTTTTTTGTTAGAAAATTGATTTTAAGTCGGTTTTTTCGTAAATAAAAACAGCTAATTTTAATTTACCCTAAACTCGTGTAGATAGGTCCGATTTCATTTCTGAGAAGGACACACTATCTCATTTTGTCTGGCTTCTCTGACCTGTTGTGTTTTCATGTCCGCTCACTTCTCTCTCAGCGGTCGGCCACACTATTGGTAAACATGTTATTGGTAAACAAGCGTGGTCAGAGAAACGAGAGAGTGTGTCTTTCTTGGAGAAATGGGCGGTAAAGAAACGAGAGAGTGCTTCTAACTGGAGACGGACCTATCCAATGGCAGACCTATCTACACGAGTTTAGGGTAATTTAAATTCTGAAAAATAAAATACGAAAATTTGGACTAAAAATGCGAACAACGTTATATTTTGCCAAAACAAAAAAAACATTTGGCCAGGCGCCAAAGATTTTTGGCAATACTCCAAGAGAAATATATGGAGGCGCAGAGAAAAAACGCAAAAGTGCTCCAGGGCGCGTTTGCACTTTCGTAGGGTCCAGCATGCCGTGCGCCAGTCGCTCTCGCACGGTAAAAAAAAATACTCGGTATAAATCTGTGCGAATTCGCTCCAATCGCGCAGTGAACGACGCAGGCATTTGGAGTGAGATTCAGAGAAAACAGAGTGCAACATCGGCCGTCTCGTCCAGTGCGATTGAAGTGAATTTGAAGCGCTCCGTACTGAGAATTTTAAAGTTCATTTTTCAGTACTTTCTGGTTCCCTTGTTACAAAAAAAATCGCGTTTTGCAGACGTAATAAAGCGACGAGACGCAGACATACGGTGCAAACGCGCTCCATTATCAGTCAGGAAGTTTTTGGCTCGTAACTGACAAGAATAGGCATCTAGGGGGCTATTAGCCCCTGAAAATGATTAATAGCCTTCAATAAGGCCACTAGCCGACAAATTCGCTATTAGCCGTCGAATATGGCTATTACCCATTATGGTGTAATGGCACCGCTTACTCGGTGCTTTTGCGACTTTTTCCAGGCACAAAATGTCCGAAATTTGAAACGGGAAAATTTTTGAAAAGGATAACCGACGGGAACGGCTAATAGCCATGGAAAATGGCTAATAGCCATCGAACTTGGTGCGTACTCCAAATACATATGGCACAAGTCTCGAAATCGGTGGCTAATAGCTCACTTCAATGGCTATTAGCTAACAATTTTCTGTTCGACGTTCATCGACAATCCGGACAAGGAGGAAGAAGGTGATTTTAATGGTGATCAAAGTTTGAAGAAGTCAAAAAAGTCAGCCGGATAGAATAGACGAAAAGGAACTGGACCTGATGAAACGAGAGGTAATTTGTATAGAAATAGAAGAAGAAGACGCTGTTTGTAGGTGGTTTTGAACTGCTTCACCGCCCGCTTCACCGCTTCTTAATTCGGCGTGAATTTTCCGTTCTGTATTGCTTTTTCTCTCCTACCGATTGATTTGAATCAATTCCACCCCCCATAGATTTCGTTGTAGATTTACATTTATGAGGAACTAGAACCAGAACCATGAGATATCCAGAGTTCGGAGAGCACCATTGTCACTTTTTGCAGACTAATCCGGATTTAGCTGCCCAACACCAAAAAAAAAAGATGATGTGTTTCGGACCAACAGCCACACTTGTTTCATTTTCATTTCATTCATTACGCTCTCTCGAGCAAAAGGGCTTCTTGCTCTATCGAACAAAAGGAAGCGAAACGAAACGAATAAACATGATTTCCCCACATACTTCCTCGTTATGAATGAGAAGGAAAAAAAAAAAAAAACTACGCCAAAGTTTATATTTATGTATGTATATGTATGTGAAAGCTTGTAAATGATAGTGCGTTTTTTTATCTCCTCTGTCTAGCTAATCTGTCTGGGAGGTGAAAAATTGAAAAATAATGATGAGCCACACGGTAAACATCCGCGTTTCGTTTTCGTTTACTAACACTTTTCTTTTCACGAAAATTTGTTTGACTACAAGTATTTGTTAAGAACATCTTTTAAAATCCTGTTTTGCCGCCGACGTCCACGCGCTGCGGTTGCGTCGCGTGACAATGCTGTCTCTCAGTCTGCGTCTCTAGGGCAGCTCAGACGACCGATTCGGATAATTATCGTGGCTCGAAGAGATTCGTAAACTGCTTCAAAAAATTCGTCATGTATCTCATGCGATTCGTAAATTTCCTCGTGAGATTTATAGATTCTCACGAGGTCTTACAAGGAAATGTATGAATCTCATCCAGCCACGTTATTCGAATCAGTTTGAGATCCGTAAATTTTTTAAAAATACAACAAATGAAAAGCTTGAGAGTTTTCCTCGGTAGCGTGACGGCGTGACGTTGGTTACCCAGAATTAAACCACCCATGCCCAATATTTTCCTTCACGAATTGTTTTTTCTAGCACTACGCTCGATTTTCAGGATATTCACATTTAAAACTTCATTTTCATCCAAAAACGAGAAATTTTCGTGGGAAAATGGCCGAGCCTTTGGCTTTTGAAAATTGCCCTGGAAGATGAGAAAGCTGGAACTCGGAGAAAAAAACGGCTCTGGGACGTTTCGAAACCTGCCATTTCGAAACTGAGACGTTTCGAAACTTTTTTGAATATACTAGTGGATTCAAATTCCCAAAAAAAATGAAAATAATTGATAAAAAAGAAAGATAAATACCAAATTCCCGCGTGTTTTGATGACAATTGACGAAAAACAATACGAAAAAATTCAAAAAAGTTTCGAAACGTCCCAGAGCCAAAAAAACAATCAAAGATCTTTATTATTTTTTAAACATATACAGTATCCTCCTTATCTATGCCTGAAAGTTTGGCAAAATCAGCAAGATGAAAACCGTCAGATTGTCCACGGGGAGTACACGAAAACATTCACGAGAAATGCGCCAAGGTTCAAAACTTTTGGAAGCGTGGGGTGTCATGCCATTATCGATAATTGTATCGACAATTTTAACAAAGAATTTAGCGAAGAACTTGTCGAAACTGCTTACAATTAAAATAACCACATTATGCACGCCTCCCCCGTCGTCCAATGCGCCACCAAGTTCGTCGGATAATGCAATTATTTTTTTCACTCGAAAATTTACTTTTTTGAGAAATTCGAATCGTCATCTGATTTTTTAGGATGGCACCATCATTTTAATCCAAAAACGGGGTTTTTTTGTCAAAAAATGACCGAGCCTTAGGGTTTTAAAAATGCGCCAGATAGAAACAATTTTGGAAGAAGGCTGGGTGCCGTGTTATGTATACTGTATTATCATTCATTATATGAAATAAAATTACATGACATGGTTCGATTCATAGAGATTTTGTGACAAGTGTATAACCGTTTTTGTTTTGAAGAATGAGAGTTGAGATCAAGAAATAAATAAACAGACAGGTCAGCAAATTATTGGATCCTTTGGAAGTGAGGGAGTGAGTGAAATATAATAAATTAAGGGAAATTGGAGCACATTGGAAACCCGTAAATTAAGTTGGATGAATGGATCTAAATGAACTTCTACGGAACTAAACACTATTACAAATTACAGGGCCCGGCCGGCCCCAAATTAAATTTCAAAGGCTCGGAAGTAGATTGATCGGCGGTGTTTGTGTTTTGGAATAGGAATAAATCCGGAGAAAGCGTCGTACTCCAATCGGATCTCATTGATCGTACTAATGCAAGCGCACTTTCCTGAAAAACAACCGTTTCGATCTCGATTTTTTAAAACTAAGATTATTCCTCTTACCTAGCCTCTCTGGCTCTTCCTCCTCCTCTTCCTCGTCCGTTGGGACCACATTACTAATCTCAACTTCCTTCGGCCTCCAACTGTAATACGGGGCGCCAATCTTCCTGCAGTTATCCTTGCACTCTTCCCCATCTGGCACATCATCCGCCTCCAAAATCACTGGCCCAACTATCACATGATCTTGTAGTCGATACCGTACCTCGTCTTCTAAAAATGGTTACATTCGAGCAATCACTTCTAATTTGATTTGACGCTTACCATCATCCTGGCAGAAGCCGACCATTGTGTTGTGTTTGGGAACCAACTTGCCGGATGTGCTGCGTGATTTTAGATAGCAAACCTTCTCTTCGCTATTCCACTCGTAGCCGAAACACGAGAAATCTTCGATGCACTCTTTCGCACATCTGCAACATATACATTTTTGATCTTTTTTTCGAATTTGGGAGTCCGACGTAGAAGACGGGGGGGGGATGTTTATGAATCGTTTATGAGGTTTATGAGTTTCACGAGGTAATCAAAATTGCCAATATTTTTTGTTTTTTTTTTTAAATCTTTCTTGTCTGTGTGCGTCCGCACTTGCCTTTTTGAAAGAAAATGAAATGCAGTGGACAAAACCCGAACCCGCGGCCTTAGGATTTGTATTCGAGCGCACTACCAACTGAGCCACAGAGGACAGAAATCTTACCAAAACAGAGTGTGTAAATAGGCTGCGTCAGCAGCCGCGCAGGAGTGCGCAGCAGGCTTGTATTTATATTTAAATAACAAAGATAAAACTCACGCTCGATCTTCAAAATTTCGTATCCGCCGATAGTTGCCGCCCTCGATGCTCATACCGATTTGTGTGTTGAAGCATTTTCCTTTGGCTGTAAAATAAAACCATGAAATTAGAAAAAAAGAAATCCAAAATGGAGAAGGTAATGCGTGCGTGGTGCGTGCGTGCGTGCGTGGGTTGCTCTTTATTTCCCCTATTTTGCTAATCCAAATATGCGTGGTCCGACATTCCACTTGAACGCACCACCAGGGGTCCGAAATGTCATGGAAGAGAAGAGAATGAAATGAAATCAAAATCGGTGGCTCTCGTCGGTGCAGCTTATCAGTTTGAAACAGAACCGATTCACACAAAACTTTGACCACCTCATGCCCCTTGGGTTTGAAAATTTTTAGCTAAGAAAATGCTGTCAGACATCTAGGCTTAATAATAGTAAAGATCATTTATTTTTTAAAAATCTTTCTGTGATAAAGTGTCTGAATCACACCCACGCCACGTCATTATTGTCATCCTTAAGCGACTGTGTGAAAACTCTTCATAACAAATCAGGTTGATGTCCTTCCTTTTTCATGATGAGAATGATGTGCTAATAATTGAGTATCCGTGTCCAGAACGTGGAAAAATAGCCACGTTTTTCCCAAGGAAGTACTTGAATTATTTTCCCAATATTTAGATCAAAACCAAGTCGAAAGTTGGGACAAGAAAAAACATTTCTAGACAAGATTTGAAAAATAAGAAGATGAAAAAGAAGGGGTAAATTGCTTTTCTCCTTCGTCTAACATTTCGTAAAGAGGATTGATAAAAAGGCTATACTCAGTTTTTCGTCATCTTTAATGTCACCTAAAAGTGTCACTACGTATAATCTTTTCCTTGTCATTCTCAAGACAGGAACTCTCCTATTTTCGATTACACGGCCATCAATTTTCTGCAGATCATCAGACGGGCCACGATTAAATTTTTGCATCCCTATTCCCATCTCCATCAGAGTGACGTTTTTTTTTTTTTTTTATTTTAGGAAGAGAAGAGACAGGGGAAAAGATATGGAACCTAATTTTGTGCAAACATGTAAACGGGTCCGAAATTCAAAAACTTTAACAGAAAGGAAAAAGGGATCAAGCAGTGGGTCGAACCTCCACAGAATCGCAAAAAATAAGTACACATGTTATTCTCACCTGAGCAAGGAATAAAGAAAGTCATTAGCAGGAAAATAATGCACTGCGTCCGCGTGCCTATCCTGAAGAAGACTGACTCGAGCGACGGGTGTACGGTAGTAGCTGAGGGAACCTCTAGGGCACAATGGTGTTCCGAAGACGTTGAAGGATCGTGGCACCACATTACACAGATAGATAACAGTGTGTGTGGAAACGAAGCGAAACGAAACGAAACGAAACGACACCAGACCGAAGAAAAGAGGGAGGGCGGTTTCTGAAAAGTGGGCGGTGCCTACTTCTTCTTCAGGCGGGGATTTCTAATAAAAAATAACTCTCTATGTCTCCCGTTTTTAGGGGCGGCGAGATGCACGAGCACACATACATACACACAGCACACGCTAAGGAGAGTAGTGACGCCCAGAGCAGCACTTCCTCGTTTCCCCTATAGGTTTCGGAAGACAGAAGATGTGAAGATGAAGATGAAGACGGAGGAGGAGGAGGCGATTTAGAAACTGTTAAAGGCTAGAATTAGGAAGAAAAGAGGATTACGTTCGAGATTTTTGATGTCCCTATATCTATGTGTGACGTCTTCTTCTTCATCTTCATCTTCTGACATCCTGGCTACAATAAACTTCCCTGTGGTCACTCAGTCACTTACGTGCCACGTCACTTCCAAATGTTCATTGAAACTTTTTCGGGTGGGAGGTTTCTCGGTCCGCCAGGAATTAAAAAATACATTTTTAGCTGACCAATAATGAGTCAAAGCGAGTTGTTCTATTTCAATCAAAGTCATCGTCTGAAAAAGAGGAGACGGATCTAGATCTAGATCCTCTAGATCCGTCCCCCTGAAACAATGATTCTTAAGGGAACTTCATTCCCTTACAGCTGGCAGAAAGGTGTCTGGACAAGAAAAGAAAAGAACACCTAGTCTCTCTTCTATTTTACATTTTATTTCCGGGTCGGTCGCTCTGGCTGGCCAGGCCAGACAACGTTAAATTTCTCCTGGAATTAGGCTCTTACGCAGTTAGACAACGACTACTTTTCATTCTGCTGAAATATAAAGATTCTAACGTATTCTGACGACCTATATTTATATTTACCCGACGCGTCAAAAGTACAATGTGGTCAGCAAAACACTTTGGGGGGCTCGAGACAATGCGGATGAGATTCGGTCATTCATCCACGTCACTTTCTTTTTGCAGATTTTTCGATTATAAATTCAGTAAGAGCCCAGGAAACACACAACAAATTTAAACGGGATGTCTTTATTTATTGGAAACACAAAAAATTAGGACTCGGTGTTTCACGCCACCCCCGTCGTCCAATGCGCCACCAAGTTCGTCGGATAATGAAATTATTTTTTTCACTCGAAAATTTACTTTTTTGAGAAATTCGAATCATGAACTGATTATTCAGGATTACACCATCATTTTAATCTAAAAACGAAGCATTTTTGTCAAAAAATGACCGAGCCTTAGTGTTTTAAAAATGAGCCAGGTAGAAACAATTTTGGAAGGAAGGCTGGGGTGCCGTGTGTTTGCGTAGCTTTGAAAATTTTTATGCCACTTTTAAAATTTGTTTTTGCCGCTGCCGCTGCCGCCGCTGCCACCGGCTCCGACGCCCACGCGCTGCGGTTGCGTCGCGTGGCAACGCTCCCTCTTGGTCTGCGTCTCATCGCTTCTGCCTGAAAAGTTAATTTCGATGAACGTACATAAATTGGCACTACTACTTTCTGCTCAACTTTTCAAAAAATGTATTGTTTGAACCGACTCCTTCCTCATTTTCGTTTCCACCCACCCATCGTAACTTTTTTTTTGTTCGCCAACTATTGACGCTAGCTCGCCTATTCTTTATTCATCGGAGCATGTTCGATCGGACCGAACACACACACACACACAGGGTCAAGTTCTAATTAAGGCTCGCGCTCGTTGCCCACAACACGGAAGTCTATTTTTTGCTACTTGTGGTAGTTGTAGTTTCCTCCTTTCTTTCTTTCGTATTTCTTGCTCCATCTGTTTCATTCATTGAATTTCAATCCGTGATGATGATGATGGTGGTTGTCGTGGTGAGAGCACAAGAAAAAGCACAAGCACACGAACATACACACACACACACACACACATACACATACACATACATGTGCATCCAAAATAGTACGGGATCTATTGTGTGTCGTGTGGGAATGACCAGTTTATAATTTAATCACTAAAATGACGTGTATCCCCTCCCCCTCCTCTGGTTCCAGCCCACCCTCAACAAAAAAGGCGAGCAAGCAAAATAAAGAGGAAGGTGATAAGAACTAGTTCTGAAAATGTCTCGCTCTTTGGAAGCGGATAAAATTGGATATTCTGAGCAAGCACACTCGTCTTCCTGGCTACATGTTCTCACCTCACCCTTGCACATTTTTAAAGGGATAGACTCCACTGGAGCTCTAGGTGCTCAGCAGGAGGGCTGCTATTTATTTACCGTAAACATTTTATTTGGGTCATTGACTGGACAAAACGGAAAAAGTATATTAAGACCAACTCCACTCCTACACACGATAATAAAAAACAATAAGATGTTTACAACTTTAGTTCGATTCAACTCTTCCAGCCAAATGACGCTATGACGTTTCTAGCTTCTTTTTTTGGTTTTTAGATTTTCTTTTTCGTTGTTATTGTTCTTTTTCAAAAAACACGACAATAGTAAGGTAATCTCTGAGCTTTTTTTCTTTAACAAATCAGAACCAAAAAAAAACGTGACGTCCATTGGGGTTGATGCTGGCGACCTTTTTAACGACATTGTCAACCATCAACAGGAACTTCACAGTATTGACAATGGTGAGGTTTATGCACGGGGTGCTGGCGTCTGCTTATATTCAAACGGCAAAAGTCAAGCGCTGCGGTTGCGTCGCGTTTTAACGCCGTCTCTCGTCTGCGTCTCGTCAATTACACGCTGTTGGCATCAAAATTCGGCTCTCCCTGCATTTTGTCGTCGCGGTTTTTGAGGAATTTTTGAAATAATTGTGCGAATGAAACATCGCGCCGACAAAATGCAGAACAATTTTCGAAATTTATTTTAAAAAAAAATTTATTTTTTTATTTTAAAAAGCACCCCGTGTTTATGCCACCCATCTGCTGGCGAATGCTTCTGTTCAAACCGCTTTTTTGGTGCCAACATTATCGCGCTGCGGTTGCGTCGCGTTTTAACGCCGTCGCTCGTCTGCGTCTCGTCAATTACACGCTGTAGGCATCAAAATTCGGCTCTCGGACGTTTCGAAAGTTTTCTTGCATTTTGTCGTCGCGGTGTTTGAGGAATTTTTCTTAAAAAGCATTTTGAAATGATTGTGTGAAACACCGCGCCGACAAAATGCAGAAAAACTTTCGAAATTCATTAAAAAAATTTTTTATTTTTTTATTTTAAAAAGCACCCCGTGTTTATGTTTATGCCACCCATCTGCTGGTGAATACTTCTGTTCAAACCGCTTTTTTCCCGCCAACACCATCGCGCTGCGGTTGCGTCGCGTGTTAACGCCGTCTCTCGTCTGCGTCTCGTCAATTACACGCTGTAGGCATCAAAATTCGGCTCTCGGACGTTTCAAAAGTGTGATGTTTCGAAAGTTTTCCTGCATTTTGTCGTCGCGGTGTTTGAGGAATTTTTGAAATGATTTTGTGAAACACCGCGCCGACAAAATGCAGAAAAACTTTCAAAATTCATTAAAAAATTGTTTTTAATATTTTTTTATTTTAAAAAGCACGCCGTGTTTATCCCACCCATCTGCTGGCGAATGCTTCTGTTCAAACGGCTTTTTTGCCGCCAACACCATCGCGCTGCGGTTGCGTCGCGTGTTAACGCTGTCTCTCGTCTGCGTCTCGTCAATTACACGCTATAGGCATCAAAATTCGGCTCTCGGACGTTTCAAAAGTGTGATGTTTCGAAAGTTTTCCTGCATTTTGTCGTCGCAGTGTTTGAGGAATTTTTGAAATGATTGTGTGAATGAAACATCGCGCCGACAAAATGCAGAAAAACTTTCGAAATTCATTAAAAAATTTTTTTTTTAATTTTTTAATTTTAAAAAGCACCCCGTGTTTATGTTTATGCCACCCATCTGCTGGCGAATTGTTATGTTCAAACCGCTTTTTTTGACGCCAACACCATCGCGCTGCGGTTGCGTCGCGTGGTAACGCCGCCAAGATTTTTTCTGCGTGTTCAGTGGAGCGCACTTTCGCAGGCAACTGTCAGCAGTGCGAAGTAGAAGAAGTGGTAGAATTTGATCCTCTTTGCCTGGTCCCGCTTCCGGTTCTAGGAACCAGTGATTTCGTCACATGACGTTGGTGTTCGACATACTTCCTGAAGAAATTAAAGCGAATCAAAAATTTCAGATTTTTCAACGGATTTCCCAAGGGACATGATACAGGAGCTCCCGGACGCACCACTTTGAACGTTTACAAATGAGAAGACCCTGTTCAAACACCTGTGTCAAATATCAAAATGTTGCTTCATGGCAAATTTTGTTTTCCCCTCATCTCACGTGTTAAGAGTGAAATGAAATGTAAAATTTAAAAAAAAGCCACTACGTATTTATTTAAAGGAGCTGAAATAATCACGTAAACATGCTTACTACTACTATTACTACATTTGCTGTTTCTCGGTGTATTAGCGTAAAAAATCGGGCATGCAAAAAAAAGGAGCTTTTTTAAGAAAATATTATTTCAACTCTGGTAATCTTCGGCGAATTTTCATCAAAACTGGTGGGTGGAAAACTGCCTGAATGATCATACAAAGTAGAGGGATCCGAAAAATAACTCCGAGTGGTGAATGGAACTTTTCGCAATCCAAAAATCTTTAAAACACTCAGAAAGAGCTGGTGAGGCTGCAAAACCATACGAAATACAAACGCGCCCTGTCGCATTTCTCTGCGTCTCCACAGTGGTGTTCTGGCAAGTTTAGCTGAACGCGGGAAAAAAGAGGCGCAGAAATGCAGCGAAATAACCCAAAAAAATTGCTTAAAAATTTTTTAAACCTATTTATGTATTTAGTACATTTTTGAACTTTTATGCGTGAATGAATATTTTCCAGATTAAATCCGATTTTAAATTTTAATTCATTAAATCAGAATGAAGAGTAGAAAAACTACGGTGTGGTAGGTTCATCTGTACTCAGCACCAGAGATGAGCGGAAAATTCAACATAAAAAATCGGTTTTTTTTTTTGAAATTAAATTTTTCACTCGAATAATCACTTTTTCGAGCACCACGATCTATTTTCAGATTATTCGCGTTGAAAACTTTATTTTAATCCAAAAACGAGGAATTTTCGTCGGAAAATGGCAGAGCCTTGGGGATTTGAAAATAGCACAGGGAAATGAGAGTTTGGATTCAGAGGAAATAGAAAAGTCGTCTTTATTAATTTTTTTGTACATATTTACAGAATATGTGTTACTGGAAACTTGAAAAAATTAGGAAAGTAAAAGAAAAACATGCACGAGAAACGCGCCAAGGGCCAAATGTTTTCGAATCATGGGGTGCCGTGAGCACAAAACTTTGAATTTTGGAAAATGTTTTATTTTTACTTTTGCTTTTGAATTTTTGATGCGGTAAGGCAGTTTTGACTGTTAATTCTCTACGATTACCAACAAATTCTTAAAAAATTGAACGAAAAAAAGATTTTTTCTAAAGCAATTTCACAAAGTTCCAAGCCAATGAAAAATTCTTAAATTTATCGAAAAAATTTTAATGGTCAGCAAAGGCGCCCCACGCACAACAATAAATCCTAAAGAAACCCATTTTTAGCTTCACTTTTCGGATGTATTTTTGAAAATAAAAATCGGCTGTTTTGAGTCCAGGCGGGCGCTTTTGTTGACTCCAGGCACAACCCCCCTGTGATGACGATAAATGTCAAAAAAGTGCTTAAAAATACCAGAAAAACGGGGGTGCTCGCTTTTAGAACTGTCATATTCTGAAAGCGACCAGGTAAAAAACTGTTTGGCAACCATGTTCGTCGGATAATGAAATTATTTTTTTACCCGAAAATTCACTTTTTTGAGAAATTCGAATCATCATCTTATTATTCAGGATGTCACCATTATTTTAATCCAAAAACGAGGCGTTTTTGTCAAAAAATGACCGAGCCTTAGGGTTTTAAAATGCGCCAGGTAGAAACAATATTGGAAGGAAGGCTGGGGTGCCGTGCCATGTAACTGTATGGCGACAGTTTGATAATACAGTTTTACCGAGGCATTGATTTTAAAAGATTCAAATTTTTTTTACAATTTGATCGACCCCGAAAATGTAAAATTTGCAATTTTTAATCTCCCTGTTTATCTCAAAACGTTCCTTTGCAGAATACGCTGAAGTTCTATTTTTTGCTACTACAAATCACAACCTTGACTAAAACATCATCTGATTAACGCCTTCTAGCGTAGTGATCAAGAAAAATATGATCTTTTTTTTTTTTTTTTTTTTTTTGAAAGTCTGTCTCATGCCACTTTTTTTGACCTGCTGCACCGAGACGAATTAGTGAATTATTACTACTCATCGTTTCGTTTCCGCTTAACTTCCTAATCTTTGAATTCTAGTAAAATTCGATTTACGCTTGAATTTATGTAGATTTAAACTTAAATATAGTTATAAAATATATAAGACTTTTTCAAATTTCAACGACTAAAAATTAATTCGCACGCGTTACATTAAATGTGTATTATATATACATGACATTAATATCACCATGACATTAATGTCCTCCCACAACTTTTCCCCCTTTTTTTTACTTCCTTCCAGTAAAAAAGGCAGTGGTCAAAATGGACACATTTGAACTGAACTGAACTGAGTTGAGCTGAGCTGAGCTGAAATGTGAATGAAATAAATCCATGTGTAGAGTGGAGTGGATGATTTCCAGTCGAATGCGCGCACAAGTTCAATGTCGCAAAGGAAGAGGAAAAATGGCATCATTCGGTTTTTTTTAAACCAAATGTGCAAAAAAATTGAGAAAATGCTCGAAAACCAACGATTAGCAGGCAACACGGAAAAATATGTATTTACGATTTGCATCGGGCAAGATGATTTCGAGTTTGGAAGAATATGGATGGAGCGGGGAGCAGCAGACGAGGTCTTTATTGTAATTGGATTTTGGGAAAACTCGAAATGTCAACTTATTTTGGCTGCAAAAATTTGTGTCAGCAACAAGGATATCGTGGAGGGTTAGTTATACTGTACTTTTGATAAAATAGATGTTTTCGGAGTGGCTCGGTAGATGTTTGAAAAGTTCTGAACAATGGGTGAAGAGAACTTTTAAAAGTGATTAGAAACGTACTCTTTCTAGACTCTCTTTACACTATGGCACGGCACCCCAGCCTTCCTTCCAAAATTGTTTCTACCTGGCGCATTTTTAAAACCCTAAGGCTCGGTCATTTTTTGATAAAAAGACCTCGTTTTTGGATTAAAATGATGGTGACATACTGAATAATAAGATGATGATTCGAATTTTTCAAAAAAGTAAATTTTCGGGTAAAAAATAAGTTCATTATCGGACGAACTTGGTGGCTCATTGGTCGACGGGGGAGGCGTGTATGGTTGAAAAATTTCAACAAGGTCTGGAAAGAGTGCATTTCAGCTCAATTTTGTTTAAAACTGGCTGGCGATGATGTCGAATTTTGACAAAAATTTTAGCGCAAACCCGCTCTAGCGCTCCCTGTTTTAAAAACTTGGCTCAGTGCCAAGTTTAAAAAACCAAATCTTTGCAAAAACCAAAACAAAACTGACCAAATATCAAAAAAATCATGTTTATTAAAAAAAATAAAACAAAACAAAGAAAATGACGTGTTTTTTCTTTTTTACTATGAATCATTTTGCATAGTATTTGGACGTCAAATTCTGCTTCGACTTTGGTGCGAACCATCTCGTTGGAAGGGGTGTTGACCGCGCTGCGGTTGCGTCGCGTGGCAACGCAGCCTCTCGTCTGCGTCTCGTGGCTTACATGCTTTCTACTTTCTACTTCAAACGATAAATTGCGAACCATCTTGTTGAATGCTACCGCCTGCTTTTTTCAAAAGCATGTTTGCCGCCAAATGCCACGCGCTGCCACGGGGTGTTGAGAGGTACATGAAAATTAAAATTTAAATTTCGCGGGAAAGTTGCCACGTCACTCGAGAAAAAAGAGCGCGAAATGGCGTATTCAAAACGTCGTTACTGCGGCGCCGCAGCAATTTTTCACATATTTTTTTCTTATGGGTTCATATCTTTTGCATGATTCTAAATATTTAAACAATATTTCCCTATTTATTTTATGCAGAAAACGTGTTCCGCCAGCGCCTCGTTTTTGAAAATCTAAACCGTTTCAAATCTGTAACAACCGCGTTTCCTCAAATCTATGTGAGCAGTGGAGCGCATTTTCACGATGTACTCTTCAACACGCCGTGCGCTGCGGTTGCGTCGCGTGGCAACGCAGCCTCTCGTCTGCGTCTCACATTGGCACACTGCCAAGACATACTTTTGTAAAGTCAATCGAAAGCGCCCCATGGACAGTGAAAATCGAAATCAATCTGACCAACGGTGGAACAGAAATTAACAACAAAAAGGCGATTCGATTCCAGCTTTTCCCTCTCTCTCTCTCACAACAGGAAGTCGTTCGTTCGTCCATTCGCAACAAAACATTCGATGATCGTAAAACGGTAATTCCATTCATCCACACTCTAGTAGCCGACCATTACACTTTGTATGGCAATGCACAAAAAGAAACCAGTCGCCTAGTTTCGGCAAAACCAAAACAACTTGAAAAAGAACGATTTTTCCTTTACTCGATCGTCCGGATGTTTGGAATTGGGGGAAAAACACGACGACGACACGTGATAATTGACCGCCGGAAGTTGCGTAGAAACACTTAAATCCGATTGAATTTGCAGGCGAGCAGAAGCAGCAGAAGCAGCAGAAGCCTGATAGGATTTAGGAAGAAGTGAGACAGGGCAAATGGAAGCGAGGGGTCACTCATCGAGACTGGAACCGGTTCCCTTGGTGGCTTGCATCATCAGAACGAACACTTGTCATTGTTAGCTTGTCGAATGATTGACAAATCGAGAGGGCGATCCGCTTATGACAACTTGAGAGTTTCGCGGTTTTGTGATGATGAGACTTAAGAGTACTAGAAGTCTGAAAAGAGATCCAAAAATATCTTTGCGCAAGTTAAACGACGTGTTGTTCTCAGTACGGAACGAACGCTGCAAACGCGCTCCCTTTGCACAGTGGTGGACCGTGGCCGATTTTTTGCTCTGATTTCTCTAAACCTCTCTTCAAATGCATGCAAAATTCGTTGTTCGATTGGAGCGAGTTTTCAGCGTTATAAAATGCGAATCAAAGGTTTCGAGAAAGTTTTAACATTTTTCATGTGATGAAAACCGTACAGTAGCAGCCAATCAAATTTGGTTTTTTTGGCTATAATTGTTAGCGCTACTTCCAAATATAACTGTTGCGAAATAGAACTCTCTAAAATGGAGCCGCACTAACCCAGAAAAGCTAGAGCAGCTAGAAAAAGTTCAATTTTTTGCGCTGTTGTTTTTTCTTTATCTCTGTACAAGCCTGCAGCTTGTGGCGACAAAGTCGCCTTCGTCAAAGATTTTTTTTTCACAGATTTTTGTTTTTTTGTTTTTAATAGAAACGGCAATCATTTCTTTTCCTTAATTCATTCAAGTTATCGTGACCCTTGTGGTATAGCACAGGTAAACCGGCATGGATGAACTGTGTCTGAATAGTGGCTCAATAGGCGGTAATGCGCGAATGGTTCCTGTACGGTGGAGGAGAAGGAAACATTCAGACGCTGATGTTCGAACAATGTGTGAGACACGGTTGAATGAGAAACAATGCGCGAGGCGGGCAAATCGAGATTCTTGGTGAGCCACCGATGTGCGAACAATCGATTGCGGCCTCAGCGCTAGCGCGTGATCTGATGCAATGTTCTTTCTTTTCTTTTTATGCTCGTGAGTCTCAATTATTACTTAAATTATTGCTTAATTGCCCTATTAATTTCCCGAATAATGATTTTTCAGCTTATTTCGTGTGAAGCTACGTTGCTTACGAATTAACAAGATTCACGGTCAATAGAACTCAGAGAATGGTGTATTTCGGATGAGCTCAAACAGTAAGTGCAATAAATTTATTATGCTATTAAATACAAACAATTTCAGGCGTCATCTCTCCAATTTTCCATGACGGCGTCAGAGATGAAATGTCTGAGCGTTCGGAAGTTTCTACGGGATTCTCAAATGTGAAAAAGTTGAAAAATGTGAGTTTTAGAAATTAGATTATTCTTGAAAGTAAAACTGTAATTTTTTAACTGCATTTTAGTTCGAAAGTGTTATGGGGTTATTCACGAAATAACAAAAAATAGCGTAAACCAGCAAAAATTCGGAAATATCCTCGATTGACCTGAAACTTTGGGAAATAATGGCAAAAATACTCCACCACATTCCCAGAAAATTTCAGACCAAAGTATCGATTTTTCTGAAAACGTATGGGAATGTCCGGGAGTATTTTTGCCATTGTTTCTCAAAGTTTCATTGTCAGGCCAACTGGAGCATTCTCCGAATCTTCAGTGAGTTTTTTACTGGTCTAGCTATTTTTTATATTTCGAGATTCAATTACCCTAAACTTGTGTAGATAGGTCCGTCAATGCATAGGGCCGCCCTCACTTAAAAAGTACTCTTTCGTTTCTCTGGCCGCTCGTTGCGAACAAAAACAGAATAGAGAGAATTCAATTTTTTTAATCAGTAAATGGAAAAAAAACCGTCTTCCAGACCAACACTGATACTGTCCACTTTCCTAAAGTTCTGCTCCAGGAAGATGGTCCTTTTCATTTTCTCCCTGAAAGAAGATGGTATATGGAAAACATTACGTTAGCTGAGGCGGCTGTCACAGAAAAGGAAAGCGGTCCTATCTTCACGAGTTTAGGGTAATAAAAAATAGGGTCATTTTTATTATCATGAGAAACCACATTAAATTAAGTAACGATTGGATGAAATGTTTTATTTTTGCAGCGACGGCACGTTTCGGATCACATATTGCCTAAAATTGGCTGAAGGCGCAGGAACCAATTGGAACGAGTGCGAGGATCCCTATGCCACCATCGATTTTAAATACTAAATTACTTTTTTCCGTTAGGCAAACCTTCATTTTTCACAAAGCTTTTGTTTTTTAAATGGTAAACTTTTAATAAACATACTCAATTCCATCTCGAGATCAGTAAATTTCAGGAGCAGTGAGAGAAACTCGCGCATTGAAAAGCCGCGGATGCGTGAAAAGTCGGCCATTGAAAAACCGCTAATTCAAACGTTGGTGGTTCCGTCACTCGAGCATCGAGCGGCGCACCAGTGGACCACCATTCGGCCATGCCGGTTTACCTGTGATAGTGGTTAGCACGTTTCAACGTCAATCGAAAGGTCGCGAGATCGAGTTTTGTCGACTGCAAACTCGTGTGTGAGGCACACAAACAAACACACAGACTAATCTAAAATTTTCTATATAAGAAAGATTAGACAGTTCTATTCCAAAGTAGCATAAATTTTTGAGACACAACTTGAAATATTTTGTGAAAATTTGGCATAACAGCCAAGAAAAATGATCCCGGTAAGTAAGCCGGATTTGATTGGAAAATCCATTTTTTTTTTAATATTTTGATTTTTCACAACTTCCTGTTTATTCCAAAATAACCAGGAAGTAGATTAGAATATCTTGATGTTTGGGTTTTACTGTAAACATTTCAGGACCATTTTCAAGGCATTTCAGGGAGGGGAGGTATGAAAAAATTTATTAAAAAAGCAACGCTTCGTCGGATAATGAAATTATTTTTTCACTCGAAAATTTACTTTTTTGAGAAATTCGAACCATTAACTGATTACTCAGGATGACACCATCATTTTAATCCAAAAACGAGGCATTTTTGTCAAAAAATGACCGAGCCTTAGGGTTTTAAAAATGCGCCAGGTAGAAACAATTTTGGAAGGAAGGCTGGGGTGCCGTGCAACGCAGCAAATTTTACGTTTTTTTAAAAGCAAAAGAAAATTGAGCCGTGTACGCAGCCAAATATAAGCCTTATGTGCAATTTGCGTTAAATTATTGAAGCGACGAGCCGCAGGGTCTCATCCATGAAACTGGAAAATGACAGGAAAATTGTTTCAATTTTCAAAAACACCAATCACAGAGATGTTGATATTTTTAGGTCAAACTTTTAAAAAAACAGCACTTAAAAACAACCTTTTCTTGGAACTCAAACTACGAGTAGTACATACATAGAACTAAAAATTGAAAAAGGTCTAGTCGCTATAATTAGCCATTTAAAAAAAAATAAAACGCGTCATACTTCTTCTTCTAACTTTAAATTTTTGGAAACTAAACCGATTTTCTTCTTCGAAAAACAAAACTCTCCAGAGAACTCTCAAAACTACAACTATTGTACGTCACGTGTCCAGCCTCCTGTTAGACGAGGAACTCCCACAAGTGTAGCTCTTCGTGTGTGTGTGTGTGTGTGTGTGTGTGTGGAATTGGAAGAACGATTGGAACGACACTACACGACACGACAACAAAAGCGAACGAACGAACGCGCTTACAGATCAGATAAGTGTCGAATGGCAAAGAAAACATTAAAAGAAACGGATTCAGTGACCACTCGCTATGTCCGAAAGAAGCTGCAGAGAGAGAGAGGGGGGTGTCAGATTAAAATGATTAATTGGAGATTGGAAAGTGGTAACACAACACAGTAATCCAGTTGGCGCGATATGCCTCGGCGCGCCCAGTTTCTTGCGAACAAGCTGTGGAGAATGGGGGAGGAGAGCAGGAACCAGCTAGAAATGATACATTACTGTAGATGTAGTATAAAGACGTCGGGCGACTCAATTGATATTATTCCAATCCTCAATCGTCTCTTCTCTTCCTTGCCTTCTTCTTTTCCTTTTTTGGATCGGCAGACAGAAGAAAGACAAGAATATTTGGCGTATTTAATCGCCAATTATCTTCTAACACTTCACTTCTTCTTTACCAACTAATCTGGTTACAGTTTAGTTTAGCCGATGACAACTTTGTTTTTTTTTTCGTAACAAGCCTACCATTCATACATACATTCCTTGTTCATTCTTGAACATGCTTCACCTTGTCTTTATTCTGATTCTTCCTCTTCTACTTCTTTCTCTCTTCCAGATGACGTGGAGACGTGCTATCTGCTTTGCCGCTCTTGTCTGCTCCGTGGCTGCAATTCCAGTCGACAACAACGTGGAGGGAGAGCCAGAGGTCGAATGCGGACCAAACTCTATCACTGGTAACGCTTCACTCTAGACTCGCTTTAAATCCCATCCACAAACATTTCCAGTCAACTTCAACACCCGTAACCCATTCGAAGGCCACGTGTACGTGAAGGGACTCTACGATCAGGCAGGCTGCAGATCCGACGAGGGAGGCCGTCAAGTCGCCGGAATCGAGCTTCCGTTCGACTCTTGTAACACCGCCAGAACCAGATCGTTGAACCCGAAGGGAGTGTTCGTCTCCACCACGGTTGTCATCTCGTTCCATCCTCAATTCGTGACCAAGGTTGATCGGTAGGTTTCTGAGGGATTTGTGATTTGTGAGAAAGCATTTCCAAAAGTCTAGTCCACTCAAAACAAAACAGAAAACAGTTGTGACTCATTTTCGACGCCCTCGTCCTCGCCCTCGCCCTCGCCCTCAGATCATAACTATTCGCTTGACTGCCCATTTTTAGAAGATGCGGAAAAAATTAAAAATTCTTTTTGAAAGCTGTGACATGCCACCCAATTAAGAAATTGTAAAAGTCGCTCTTGTGTTCTTAGAGGGATCTTGAGTTGATCTATCAATCAATTCTTCAATTTCAGCGCTTACCGCATCCAATGCTTCTACATGGAGTCTGACAAGACCGTCTCGACCCAAATCGAGGTGTCCGATCTTACCACCGCCTTCCAAACCCAAGTGGTGCCAATGCCTGTCTGCAAGTACGAGATCCTTGACGGAGGACCATCCGGACAGCCAATCCAGTTCGCCACCATCGGACAACAGGTTTACCACAAGTGGACTTGCGATTCTGAGACCACCGACACCTTCTGCGCTGTTGTTCACTCTTGCACTGTCGATGATGGAAACGGTGACACTGTGCAGATTCTTAACGAGGAGGGATGCGCTCTTGACAAGTTCTTGCTTAACAACTTGGAGTACCCAACCGATTTGATGGCCGGTCAGGAGGCTCACGTTTACAAATACGCGGATCGTTCGCAGCTCTTCTACCAGTGCCAGATCTCGATTACCATCAAGGACCCAGGAAGTGAGTGCGCTCGTCCAACCTGCTCGGAGCCACAAGGATTCGGAGCTGTGAAACAGGCCGGTGCTGGTGGAGCTGCCCCTGCTGCTGCCGCTGCTCCTGCTCCTGCTCCCGCTGCTGCCGCTGCGCCAAAGGCTGCCGCTGCCACTATTGCTCAGGCTGCACCAGCCGCTGCTCCAGCCGTCGCCGCCGCTTCTCCAGCTGCTGCAGTTCCACGCGCCAACTTGGCTCAATTGAGACTTCTCAGAAAGAAGAGATCTTTCGGAGAGAACGAGGGAATTCTTGACGTGCGAGTGGAGATCAACACTTTGGATATCATTGAGGTAACCACCCCAAAAAAAAAGAGTTTCAGTTTCATACCATACTTTCCAGGGAGCCAACCCAACTGCCCCAGAAGCCGCTGCTCTCGTCTCCGAGGAAGAATCCCGTCGTCGCATTCCATCCTCCAACGGAATCTGCCTCACCCCAATCGGATTCGCCTCATTCCTCGGAATCGGAACCGTCGTTGCCACCGCCCTCTCGGCCACCATCTTCTACGTGGCTCGCCCCACTTCCCACAAGCATTAACTTCTCCCCCACCAACCCTAATTTATTTTCCTCGCCATGGTCCCCTTAACCAATTCTAATTTATTTGTACGTTGTGCCGTGCAATAAACCTATCGTTTTGAGCGTCCTGCTTTACAATGCTCCAACTGTTTGTTTTTGTTCTGACCGGTATTATATTTCTTGAATGAATTTCATACACCTTCCCTTTACCGTTCGAAGCAAGACCACCCAGTTCTTCATCTTCCACTTCTTTTCCTTCATTCTCTGTTTTCATCTTGCCGCGGCGTCGTCGCACTTGATTTGTGACAGTCGAGTCGATTGAACAGGTGAAAACGGCCGGGACGGGACGGCCTGCCTGACTTTTTACGAGTCCCTTGCCCAAAAAAAAAAAGAGACTTACAGGAAGGAGGGTAAATCATTGTTTTATCACCCCACACGGCGCGATAAGGGGCTGGTGTGTACTTTGAGGAAACGAGAAAATGAAACAAAAGACTATAACTTTTTTGTGTTCGTTTACTTCGCTTCGCTTCGCAAAAAGTGACCGGAGACGTTCAAATCGGAGTGGAATCGAATCGAGAGGAAAGGACAGGAAGCGGTGAGTCAGATTTTATTTGGATGGAAAAGGAGAGAGAGAGGTGAATTCCAATTTTATCAGTGACCGTGATAAAACTTTGAAAATCTTGGAAACCATTCGCTCTACTGAAATTACTTACTAGGGAATGCCCCGGACCTAATTTGGGCTTTCGCGATGAGTCTTACATGATTAGAAAGAGAATTTTATGGAGATTCCAAAACTACTTTTCGTTTTTGCTAAACGCCGGTGGTTTTCGAGAAAATCGCGTCTGAAAATCCAGTTAAAATTTCAATTTTGTGTGCGTTTTCAAATATTTAATGCGTGAGCTGTTCCTTTCAAAATCATCCAGGCAGTCACTTTTTTTGCCATTCGCTTTCTTGCAACAGCTGAACAGCGGTTGGGTGGTTAAGTGGGTAGCGCGTTAGGGTTAGGTTCTAGAGGTAGCGGGTTCGGGTCCTTCACAGTTTGGAATGCTTGTGGTGGTTTGGATGGATTGTATGTTGGGTTTTGTTCTTTTTAAATCCGTTGTTTTTCCATCATTTTTTGCTTTGCATCTCCTCTGTTAGTTTTTTATTTTTTTTTTGCTTCTGTAAATTTCAAATTCTTGTGCAAAGTATTTTTATAGATGGAACTCCGAAGACTATCCAGTAATTCATTCTGTCACATGTGAATGTCTTTGCTTCAAGCTTTTTATACTGCTTCAAGCTGTTCATCTTTGTGACCCTACTTTGATTTTTTTAAATAATGATCCAAAATATGAATACAGATCCAAAGAGCCGAATGTGCATCCATTTACTGAACAGTCTGCGAAATTCCAACTTTCAAAACAATTTTGAACAGGAGTTTGAAACTTACAGTGTTTCATTAGCATAAATATGACAAAAAATTGGTTTGAATGAAACAAAACCCAGCATGCAATCCATCCAACCTACCACAAGCATTCCCAACTGTAAAGGACCCGAACCCGCTACCTCTAGAACCTAACCCTAACGCGCTACCCACTTAACCACCCAACCGCTGTTCAGCTGTTGCAAGAAAGCGAATGGCAAAAAAGTGACTGCCTGGATGATTTTGAAAGGAACAGCTCACGCATTTAATATTTGAAAACGCACACAAAATTGAAAATTTAACTGGATTTTCAGACGCGATTTTCTCGAAAACCACCGGCGTTTAGCAAAAACTAAAATTAGTTTTGGAATCTTCATAAAATTCTCTTTCTAATCATGTAAGACTCATCGCGAAAGCCCAAATTAAGTCCGGGGCATTCCCTAGTTAAACTTACCATACTTGCTTCAACTTTGGGGTGCTGGCGAATGCCTTTTTTAAAATTACTTTTTTCACGTCAAAGCCGGGCCGAGGTCGTGAAACGTGGCACGCAGTGTGGATTTTCGAAGCAGCTTCGATAAATTCTTCGATAAATTTTCGATACAATTATCGAGGAATTATCGAAAAATTATCAAAAATTATCGAAAGTATTCGAAAAAGCTATTTGGTGGCTATCTAGAGACTATCGGAGGCTATTTGTCTGCTATTCGGCACTAGATGAATCGGAATAGAAGTGCACGAAATAGAACTGCCGAAATAGAACTGCAGGAATAGAACTGCCCTTGGCAAAATAAAGCATTCCATTTTCGATAATTATCGATAATGTCAAAAATTATCGAAGAATTCATCGAAAATATTTTCGATAATCTTCGATATTTTATTATCGAAAATTATCGAAAAATTTGTTGAATTGGCCGATTATCGAAAAGTTGTTTTGGACAATCCACACTAATGGCACGTTTTCTGCTCAAAATTAATTTCAAAAAAATCAGAATTCGCGTAAATGGGGACACTGCCAAGAATATTCCAACGGAGCGCACTTACACCAGGCCAAGCGCCAGCATCCCGTAAGTCTCTAATTGGCCGGCAAGGACTTTCAAAAACAAGCATCTATAGACTTCGTGTACTCATTTGGGACGAGTATATTGCTAGATTCTTAATTGGTTCAGAATTTGTTGGTGCTTCCCCCGAAATAGAAATGCCTCATTGTCAAAAAAGTAAAATGACATTATGAGCAAAATGGCCAGTATTTTTTGATTTTTATGATTAAAAAATGCTTAAATTCTTCAGTAAAAATATATTCCGTGGCAGTCCAATTTCGTGGAGTTCTATTTTAGGATAGAACCAATTTGTATGTATAGAATAAATATGCAAGTACTTAATGGGACTATTTTTATAAATGTTGTACCTAATTTTGAACGAGATGCACGCCTCCCCCCGTCGTCCAATGCGCCACCACGTTCATCGGATAATGAAATTATTTTTTCACTCGAAATTTTACTTTTTTGAGAAATTTGAATCATTATCTGATTATTCAGGATGACACCACCATTTTAATCCAAAGCCGAACCTTAGGGTTTTAAAAATGCGCCAGGTAGAAACAATTTTGGAAGGAATGCTGGGGTGCCGTGAGATGTATTTATGTCGGTTTAGAAAACTTAACTGTACTTTTAAAAACTAGTAAAAAATGGGATTTGAATGAATAATGGTCAAGAAATGTGCTGAATCATTGTGAACATTTTTTTGACAGTCTAGAATGGATCCTCTACCAGATCCAAGGTAAAAATTACGTGTTTTTTTAATGTCTAAAATCAAGGTAACGGCATGCTAGACATCACGAAAATGCAAACGCGCCCTCACAGGTGAAATGCGATGGATGCATATAGTGTCCGTATTTTAATCATGTCGTCCTTTTGGTCTATTGGACGGTATATAATAACTTTTTATTCATTTTTTGTATTAAAATAACTAAATTGAATGTATATACACAAGCCTGCGACATTTGGCGACTTTGCCCCTGCTTTTTTTTCACTTTTCTTAAAAGTTTTTTTTCTTGTAACGGCACTGATTTTTGTGCTTCAGCTTTTCCAAATTTCGTGATTTTTGTGGCTGAATTAGTAAAATGTGTAAACGTTAATCAAACGACGCGGATTCATTAAATATCTAAAGCCTAATTTACATAAATGAACGATATGATTCAAAAACGGACACTGTATGCATCCAGCGCATTTCACCTGTGCTGTCGCGTTTCTCAGGGTCTCCACAGTGACGTGCTGTCAAGTTTTTTTTAAAGGAAATTTTCGTCCCGAAAAACCTATTTTGTCGCCCTATCTAAATATGTATGTACATATAATCCAAGAAAACATGTATGTATGTACATATTCATACACATTTCCACCCAATCCAAAATGTTTCCCACAGTAAGCACTCGAGTAAATAGCCCTTGCTCATTAAGAAAATCTCAAGAAGTTGTTTGTCCACCACCACCCATCCATCCACCGTAATCCCCTCTGAAACAAAAACCGTCGCCGCCACCACTTTACAAGGATTACTACTGTTGTCAACCCCAACTTCACACCAATACACCATACTTTTGCGGTCGCCTAATCACGCGTTCGGATCTTTTCACATTGAACACTAAACAGACGAACAAAAAATGGAGAAAGAAATGAGCGTTTGATGAGCGCCGCCACGCTCCCAGAATGGCTCATTGTTTTGCAAAATGGTCATAGATAGATAACCGCGACCGGGGGGTGTAAAACAAGATTAAGTACCTTGTTAATTAAATTGAGTTCTCTCTTCTCTTACGTGCTAACGAGTACTTTGTATGGGGGCAGTGGATTACGGTAGATGTATGTATTTAAATAGATGAATTCTTTCTTTCTGCCTTTCCCGTTCCGTTCCCGTTGCCTTTATTTTTTATTAGTTTTTTTGGCGAGCTTCTGTTGTTGAAGTGGGAAAACAATTTGGGTGGTGATAATATTAAATTCTATGCTGTAATAATCCAATCAGTCGAACCAATATTATTGTTATTTCAATTTTCGCGTAAATAATAAACTGGGCAATTCTGGAAAACAGAAATCCGTGTTTTGCTACCGATTTATTTTGCATTCCGTTTTCCCACCATGTAGTATGAATATTAATATTATTATCCAATGTGAAATTGAGCATAAAACATTACCCAAGAATTTCCATTTTTACCCGGTGAACGGTGTCGAACTGAGCAAGATGTGAAGACGGCTGCTCGGTCGATCCATCACCCACAGACAAATTGTGATGATGATGATGCACTTGCTCTGTGGAAACGTGGGGGCCTGCTTCTCGGTAAACACTAATCAAACTATAATCAGTGTGAACACACACACATAGACACACGGGGTGTAAAGTGAGTTTAAACAAAGCTCACCGCGCCGCGCGCAAAGAAAACCTTTTTTTCCGCTCCGGACGGTGAAAAGATGGCTTTGAAGCATCGTAACTCAATTTCGTTTATGAAAGTGAATGGATATATTATTTCCTTATCAGAGAAAAAGGTGTTTGATTATTGTCTGGTGGCAAATTTAATTTGACCACCATAAAACAAAACACAAAACTCTTACTTTCCCCATTACGGTACCCTCACGTAGAGGAAGATCTGCTCTCACCGATTCACTCCCCCTCAATTTGTACCCATCACGTCCACGTCTAAACATTGAAAGTGCTTGCTCACCCCCATTCATCTTCTTCTTCTTCCTCTGCCTACTCGATTCGACTGGACCTCCTGGCCAGGTCCGCCTGCTGACAGCCGTTTTTACAAGCGTTGGCTCTAGAGAATCGATGATGATGACGTGGTCAGTTGTTGCTGTTGTTGTTGCACTAGCTACAGTAGTCCACGAGTGATAAAGATGATAGTAAAAGTGCAGCTTGGGGTCCAACGAGAACCTGCAAACTTTTAATAATTTTGCCTCGCGGTGTTCTTAATATTAAGTTTGAGCTACCAAAAAATAAAATTACTGATAAAAAACAGTTAAAAACGGGTGTTTTGGTGTGCCTAGTGCAATTACCCATACGCGAAAATTCAGAAAAATTTCGAAACATCCCAGAGCCTATTTAATTGGCAGCCAATAAAAAAGTGCTGGCGCATTTCTCGTGCATTGTTTTCGTGTACTCCCCGTGGACAATCTCCCGATTTCGCAACATTTTTTTTTCATTTTCTTGACTTTTGCCAATAAACAAAAATTAATAAAGATAGTCAAACAATTTTTCTCAGTGCGCTTTTCAAACCCTAACGCTCGGCATTTTTCCAACGAAAGTTCCTTGTTTTTAAACTAAATAGAAGGTTTTTTCCTGAATAATCGGATAATGAAAAAAACGGCTCGAAAAAATAATTCTTCGAGTGAAATATTGAAAAAAAAAAACCAATTTTTCCGTTGGAACGTGGCAATGCAAACGCGCTGAAAAAAGAGGGGCAGGAAAACCACGTTTTTTTTTGGTTTTTTTTTTTAGCACTATGCACATAGGAAAAACCCTTCGGATCGAGCGAGACCTAAAGATAATGCAATGACCTTTCAAAAATGATGATTTTTTCATTAATTTTCAATAATTCGACAATTTTTGCCAGGCCCATTGGGTTACTTTTCGTTTATGGGGTTATTCACAAAACCGGAAAAAAGGAAGAAAACGGAAAAAAACTTCGGGAAAAATCGGAGAATGCTCCGATTGACCTAAAGTTTTGGGAAAAATTGGAAAAAATTCTCCTGTACATGCTCAAACATTTTTGGACCAAAATATCGATTTTAAAAATTTTCAGAAAAAAAATCGATAATTTTTAAAATCGATATTTCGGTCCAAAATTTTGTGAGCGGGTACAGGAGAATTTTTTCCAATTTTTCCCGAAATTTCAGGTCAATCGGAGCATTCTCCGATTTTTCCCGAAGTTTTTTTCCGTTTTCTTCCTTTTTTTCCGGTTTTGTGAATAACCCCATTAAAAAAGCTCTAAATCTCTGGGCTCACACTGCAACCAGAACTAGAATTTCAGGCCTGTCTTATCAAACGTCTATTTCTCAGTTTTTTTTTTTCAATTTTTCCGGGGGTCCGGCGCTTAAAAGCATGTTTACAACTCTGTCTATTATGGGGTTATTCAGGGTCGGAAAAAAAATAGTTTTTTTCCTTTTTTTCCTTATTCAAATGACGGAAAAAAAAGAAAAAAATCCGTGGCCGCGAGAGTTTTTTTTCCGTTGCTTTTCTAGGCCATCGCAAGAGTTTTTTAGGCCCTCCGCTGTGAGAAATGTTTTTTCAAAAACTATTCGCCCGTAAATCGATATTTCGCAGGTCTCACAGCGGAGAGCTTAAAAAACTTTTGCGATGGCCTAGAAAAGCAACGGAAAAAACTCTCGCGGCCACGGATTTTTTTTTCTTTTTTTTCCGTCATTTGAATAAGGAAAAAAAGGAAAAAAAACTATTTTTTTTTCCGACCCTGAATAACCCCATTAAAGAAATATAAATTTCGACCCTTCAGCCCATTTTTTTTCTCATTTTTGAAATCTCCAAAAATTGGGTTGAAATATGCCTATAATAACTCGAAGAATTAGCCAATTTTGACGGCTAATAGCCAAACATTTCTTAAAATTACCATCTCCCATGTCTCCTTCCTCTTCCAGAAAACCATGCCACAATCCGCTCACAGTACTTGATTGACAGCGGTCGAGTCAAAAGAGAGCAATTAGTGCAAAAGTTGGGAAGAAAACGGAAGTGAAGTGACAGCTCGCTGTGTCGGTTACATAATCCCCTACACCTGCAGAAGACGAAAAAAAGAAAATACACTGGTTTCATTTCATTTTGCCGCCAAGTGGGCTACTGTAAACTGTACATAAACAAGAGCAATTATCGGATAACCGTGTCGAGCTGGTGGGAATTCACCGGAAAAGCGACAATTAGCCTGGAGGGAAACGGAAGAGCGAAGAGGATGATGATGAGGCGGCGGCGGCGGCAACTTGAAAGACGGTATCGTGTCAGCGCATCGTTGTGAACTTGGCGTTTAGCCATGTTTCTATTCTCCCCCCACTCATGTGTTTCTCGTGGGTTGAAGACCTCACCGTTTAAGATTTTATGTGGCGATACGATACGGGAAGACGGACAGGCAGGCCCTCGAATGAAGATGGATCGATTTTGGCGCCCACGGTGTCCTGCTTCACAGGTTATTGTGGTCGTGGTGATGACACCTGTCGAGAGCTCCGCGAGCAGTTAAAGTTCAGAGGGAAAGCGGTCCGCCTGGCTTTGATGGCTCGCTTCTCTTTTGCTTTTGGCGTACGTACCGCACAATTATTCTATTTTATCACTTCTTTGGTACCTCGCTTTCATATTTACCGCATCATCCTTGTTTTTAATATTCCATATTTCCACCTAAAGGAAGCTGGCAGTCAAGGCCAGGACCAAAGTGTTTATGGCCTTGTAAATCTTTGGTTATTTGCTGATATTGTTGGCGATTCAAAGTTTGACATGTTTAGAAAGAGAAGGAGAAGAAACTGGTTAGGTTTTAAACGGAAACGGTAGAAATGTAAAAATTCTTGAAAATTGAAAATTTGTTTTGCTTTGCCGTACTAACCATCAGAAATTATTAATATTGATTTATTGAAGCCTGTCTTCATTATTAATGCCACATATTAATAAAATAGCAATTTTATTCCTATGTAAACGTGCATTTTAATTAATTTTTCTGCATTACAATGTAGGTTTGGATAGGAATAAATAGCAGGAAGATGCATCTGCATATACTCGGTATAAAACGCTGATAACTCGCTCCAATCGAACAAAGAATTTCGCATGCATTTGGAGTGAGGTTCAGAGAAATCAGAGCAAAACATCGGCCACGGTCTCTCAGTTTTCCGCACTCTCTCGTCGCCAACGTGGCCGCGTCGCGAAGGGAGCGGGTTTGCAGCGCTTCTTTGAGACCACCATCTTTCACGTCATTATCCGCCGAGCTCAATATGAGTCAAACATGCGGCAGAAAAGACATGATTTTTCCCAATTTTTAATTTCTTTCTTTTATTTGTCTGAATTTAAATGCCTTTTCCACCTTTTAGCCAAAAATCAGGAAAGAAAAATATGTTCAAATAATTTTTCCGAGCCTTTTCAATTGAGCAAATACGATATAAAGCTACCACAGGGCATATCTCAGAGCCAGCAAACGTGCCCCGATGCGCTTCAATTAATATGAGTTATTTATAAAGTTGCGCGTATTTTGTCGGTGTTTTTTCTGAATGGTGGCTCTTGCTCATGTGTTTTACGATATGTGCTCATTATATCCGCGCCAAAATTCTCCGAGGCGATGTTTACGGACTCACTATTTCGCACTGCAAAAATTGACTAAAATGGGGTGTTCACGAAATAGAAAAAATAGCAAAAATGTAGCAAAAAAACGTAAGCAGAATGCTCTGATTAGCCTACAAATTTAGGAAAACATGTCAAAAGTACTTCCAGACATGCTTAAAAAATTTTGAACCAAAATATCGATTTTTAAATCATCATTCTTATATATAAAATTCCGTTTGGGTCTGTAACTGAGTTTCTTGGTGTGTCTGTTTCCAAACTGCATGGCGGAAGCGAATTGAGCGCTCGAGACCGGGCAAGCGCTTACCCGACTGCCACAGGTGAAATGCGGTGGATGCATATAGTGTCTGTATTTTAAGCATGTCGTACATTTGGTCCATTGGACGGTATATAATAACTTTTTATTTATTTTTTGCATTAAAATAAATAAATTGAATGTACATATATACACAAGCCTGCGACATTTGGCGACTTTGCCCCTGCTTTTTTTCACTTTTCTTACAAGTTTTTTTTTCTTGTAACGGAACTGATTTTTGTACTTTAGCGCTTCCAAATTTCGTGATTTTTGTGGCTAAATTAGTAAAATGTGTAAACGTTAATCAAACGACGCGGATTTATTAAATATCTAGAGCCTAATTTACATAAATGCACGATATGATTCAAATAAGGACACTATATGCATCCACCGCATTTCACCTGTGTGCGCCACATTTTGAAAATGAAAAGAAATCAAAAGTAGCTTTTGATGCAGCCAGGCTTGTTTTTCAAAAAAAAAAAACAACAATTTTTGAAAATCGATGATTCGGTTATTATTGACATTTTTTCCCAGAATTTACGACCGATCTGATCATTTTCCCTCATATTTCCAACAAAAAAACCCCCAAATAAAATTTAAATTGTTTGGTTTACAACAATAATAAAAGGAATTTTATAAAAATTTGCTATAAAAGTTAAAACTAATATTTATCATGTGCGCCTTTTTTAAAGCTACAGCGATGTCAAAAATTTTACTATTTAGGGTTAATTACTCAAAATACCCTATCCCGATGTATTCACTCCCTTCCCTCTTCCTCCACATCAAGGTGCTTTCCAAGTTCATCCAAATGTTATTTTTTAAACCATCCCGCTTGCACAAACCTTCGCTGTCACTTGTTCACTTCACTTCACTCCTCTCGTTTTTATTTTTTCGTCCAATCCATCCTTCCACTCTATTTTTCTTCTCTACTTTTTTTTTTACTTCCAACTGCCAATAAACAGTTTGAAAACAATTGCCTTTCGGGTCATTTTGCATGATGATGATGGGAATCAATCTTCTCTCGAATCGACTGAAATTAGTTTTACTACTCTACTCATACCTGTACCAATTAATCATGCTCTTTGGAGCATTTATGTCTATTTGATTTGATTTGATTTGATTTGCGCGCACCACATGACCTGATACTGATAAGCCATGAGAGAGGGGGGGACCGTTCTTTCCTCAGTGATATGAAACCCAGATTACCTCATTATGCCTTGTCGATTTGCCGCCGACGTGACGCTCGTTCATTTCACTTCCTGTCATCAATCTTGATCAGATAAACCACAAGAATTATGTATGTATGTACATAGGTGGTTTAAAACTGAAGACCTCCTAATTCTCCTTCTCCTCCCACCAAGTTCTCTTAACTTGGAATCAGTACATCTTCTGCTGGTATTGTATTGTATTGGGAGTGGTGATTTGTGATAATAAATAAATATATATGTATAGTGTCTCCTCTCTTCTCTCCGCCACCAGCATGTCACTAGTGATGAGTCTCAATTTCGAGGCGACAAGTGGGGCGGAGCCATCGGGCGGTCGGTGGCCGATTGGGGCGGAGTCGGCCAATTAGCGAAGCCCCTTACCCCTTCGCCACGCTTTCGCCCCTTTTTTTTCTTCGTTTTTGTGCTGGACTGATGCTGATTCTGGTGGTGTCAATGACTAAGGAAATATTTTATCCGGCAATTTTTTTTTGTTTCTTTGTTCTTCATTTTTCATTTTCTCACGACCACTCCATATTGCTCCTCTTCTATACAGTACCCAGCGCTTTTAAATCACCAAAATTTTCCACCAAGTCAATCTCATTTACAACTCGCTTCCCACCCAGGTTGTAGGAAACAGAATGGGACGCGAAAAAAAAAATTAGTGTCGCACATGTCCGTCCGTCATAAATCTACAGTAGGCCTCCAACTTCTCTTCCACTCATTTCCCCCTTGCTCAGAGGCTCAGAAGCTCAGCGGCGGCGGCGGCTCCTCCGACGACATTTGATATGTTGTTTGTGTTAACTAAGATAACTGATTTTGTTTTGACAAACTTTTGCTCTGATTTCACCCCGATTCTTTTCATTTTTTGCCATTCCTTCCCCTCTGTACTCTAGTTGATCACTTGAGAATAATAGGTATCATCTGCCTACAGTATCCATGTCTTTGAGAAGAGTTCAAGTGTTCCCTCTCCTACTTCTTCCATTCTTTCTTCTTACTTATCCAAGATTATTCGCCTTTTTCATTTATTACCGTACTCTATTATTTTTTTTGGTTGAAAATTTAGTGGCGCTCGCTCCGCTCCCTGTCTCGCTTCGTTTGGTTTAATTTTTTTGATAAGCCTCGCTATGAAAATATTAGTATTTCTTATCTGTTACTTTCTTACAGAATGCTATTTTCAATGGAATCCATATTGTCCACAAAATGGAACCAATACGTGGAGCCGCCGCCAAAATTAGAGCCAGAATTGACGATAAATGAAAGAGTTGCTCAAGAGTCCAAACAGAATGAATCGGAAGAAGAGCCTAGAAGCAGCACACGTCTATCAGAGCCGTCTACATCTAGCGAAAAGTCCACTGAAGACGCTTCCAGAAAAAGGTGTCGATCGGTTGGCGACGATGCGTCGGATGAGCCATTGAGAAAGTTGAATAAGAGGAATAACTCGACTTCTAGCGCCGCAGAAAGTTCTTCTGATGATCAGAGCAACAGTGGTAAAGAAGAAGATGAGGATGAGAAGGATGAAGAGGGTGAAAGGTAAATTGCCTATCAAATTTTTAAACCCAAGAGGAATTGTTATTTTTTTACAAAAATCTTCATTCCGCACATCTGATACGCATTACACGATTTTTAATTTTCTTGTCGTAACAACAAGTTTCTTAGAGTCTTCTAGCTTTTAAAATTAGCGTAATTAAATGGCACTAACAAGGGAACTCAGTTTACATAATGGACCTATTCATAGGATTCGTTTTTTGACATTTCTTAACATTTTTAAGGTTTTTTAACATTGTTTGACATTTTATGACATCTATGAATAGGTCCATAGGCGTTGAGATTTTTCTGAAAATTGGTGGGCTGTTACTTTACATCATCCCGCAAAAATTAGCTGCCCGTATGCAGAAACAGGCTGAAAATTATGACTCAAATTCTTATTATTTATCACATGGTCTTATCAAAAATCCTTATTGACTCACCGCCCACTAAATAGATCTTGGACGGAATAGAACCGATCTGACCATGAATAAAGCTCTTAGGGTACAAAAGTATTACCCCTTTAATATCCCGGGAAATCTTTCTGGGTTTTTTTGTGTTCAAAATCCGGATAATTAAATGCGGACTCATCAAACTTTTTTCTTATCATAGAATGACAAAAATGCAAGCCCCAGATTAATTGGAATTTGAACAGAAGAAATAGAACTATACGGTAATTGTAAAATCAAACCTGTCATCAAGCCCTGTTTCACCGCCTTTCTTATCCCTATCATATGCGCAAAAATTAGCATTCCATCCTTTTGCAGAGTCGGAATCCGTGAGACTGAAAAACGAGGTCTAACGAAAACCGACATTTTCTGATTTTCATTTTCCAGTTTCATGGATTCGGCCTCAGTTTCTTACATACAACCGCACCCCGAATCTATGTACGTCTAAAATAAAAAAAAAACCTTTTGAACATTTCAGCAACTCGTCAATGTCCTCTCATCGAAAAAGCAGTCACGCAAAGCCTCCCTACTCCTACATTGCCCTCATCGCCATGTCCATCATTAATTCTCCGGAAAAAAAGTTGACACTGTCTGAAATCTGCGATTTCATCATCAACAACTTTGACTACTACAAGGAGAAGTTTCCGGCGTGGCAAAACTCAATCCGACACAACCTGAGCCTCAACGACTGCTTCATCAAGGTGCCACGTGGCCCCGGTAACCCGGGAAAGGGTAACTATTGGGCGTTGGACCCGAAGAGTGAGGATATGTTTGACAACGGATCGTTTCTGCGCAGAAGGAAGAGGTGCGTTTAGTTTAGAGATTGGGATTCTTCTTTCTTTACAACTCGGGCAAGGGAGGTGTGCACACTGAGCGACCCAGCAATTCGGCGGCCACCTCTAGAAGACAGTTGTTTCGATAATTTGTCACCAATTTGTTGTCATTAATCGCGCCTCACCCCCTCCTCACCCCCCTCCCTACCTCTTTCTCATCATCCGTTGAGTTTTCTGGGAAAACGATGTTTCGACAAACTCAATTATGATGTTTCCAGATACAAGAAAACCGTGGACAACTTCCCGAACATGATGGCTCACCCAATGCAATTTCCGCCCTTCATGCCGCCCGGAATGCTGCTCAACCCCCGAATGATGCACCCGATGGCACCAATGCCAATGATAGGACCACCAATGAATCCACGTATTAATCCAAACATGCCTGCGTTCTTTATGCCACCTCCAATCGATAGTCAAAAGTTTTTGTCAATGATGGCTTCTCGGGCGATGCCAACTGATGGTATAGTTCCACTGAGCAAAGATTTGTCATCGTCGCCGAATGAGAATGGATCATCGCCGAGGTCCAAGTAGACAAGGAATTACTTACTTGAGATTTCCCTTTTTTGCACCCTTTTAACCAGTTCTAGTCTTCCGTTCCGTTTTCTTTTTTTTTTTCTACCTTTTTTTCGATTCAATTCAATTCCACCCTCTCTCTCTCTCGTTCTGCATTCTAACAACTTTCACACTTGATCTCAACACCGTGCGTTTACCTTCCCTTCTACCAGCACGAGTCCATCCAAACCATTTCCTCCCGTCCCATCCACTCCCAATCCATGAATCGTATTCGTCATGATTCTTTTCCTATTGATCTTTTCGTTTGTGAGCTTTTTTCATAATCGCTTCCGTTTTTTTTTGGAATTTCTAAACGCCAAAAATAAGATAAATCAAAAGTATTATACATACTGGTCTGTCATGAAAAATAAGTGCTTATCAAAATTTGAGGCGTACGAACAAAGATGAAAAGAGACCGACGGCAGGAGCCAACCGGCTCAGCCAGTCTTATTTTTACTGATAGCCAGGTAAACGTCTATATCTATATGGTTTGTTCATCAATTCGCCACGTCAAATCAAATTATCACTTTTGCCACCCATCGGAATTGGCACTTTTTGACAGGTGATTGTGATCGTGATTGGAATTGGGATTGACATTTCGGTTCAAGAAACACTGTGTTTTGTAAATAAATGAATAATTTGCCACTTGGCAGAGGCACCAACAATAGTTCTAACTAGTTGTTAAATTGGCACCTGCTCTGGCAGTTTCTAAGCGGATTACTTCAAGTGCCCACCACACCGTACCGTTGAGCACAATAACTCAAGTACCGTACTCTTCTCACCGTCGAACCTGCGACATGTCCACTCGCCAAAGAACTCACCGCCGCAGGTATATTTCCATACAAATGCGATGATGTTGGCGGCTAATCCGCAAATTATAAGGTGCGACCCGTACACACAAGTCGTTGAGGGTGGATGGCGCAACTCACTCGAGAAGATGCATCTTGATAGGCAATGCGCGCGAAGTGAGAGAGCATGCGTGGCGGGGACACGCAGACGTCAAGGACAGAGTAGTTGATAGTGAGCACGGATTGCGTAATGGAGCATTTGAATACGCACTTGTTAGGTAACGGATCGTCGGACGAACACATAAACTGGTATAACACCTTCTGGAGACACATAAACACACGTAACTGTGTTTGGTTCAGCGAGGACGTTTGAGGAGATGGAGGTGGAATTGAAAAAAAAATGGGACGGATAGGGAAGGGCTTTTGGAGCCACCCGTCGGGCTGCGGCTCGGTGAATAGCTGACAACCTGCTTTTATTGACTAACTAGGGAACCATTTATCTAATGCTTGGACTCTACCTTAACCGTTGACACAGTTCGAAAGAGTGACTCTTGAAAGGTATTTTCCAATTTTCAAAACCTGCTTACGAGACTTCTGAATATGCGAAATTTCAGTTCAAATTTTTTTTAGCATTGGTTTCAGCAAGTTAGGCAGAGGCAGAAAAGACTAAATCTGCAGAAGACGGGAGTTGCTTTACCCAAAGTGAAAAACATTTCCATGAAAAATGCACTTCATCTCGCGATATTTCAGAAATGTCCCGTAACTGTCTGGATCGGAAAGTGACGCGTGAGCTTCACCTAAAGCCTTGCTTGGCTGCTGAGCGATGGAAAACGATACTTTCCCACCTATTTCCAAAAATATTATGCTAATACAAGCTTGCAGCTTGTGGCGACTAAGTCGCCTTCGTCAATTATTTATTTTTACTGGTTTCTGTTTTTTTTTAATAGACCTGGCAATCATTTCTTTTCCCTATTTCTTTCAAGTTCTCGTGACTCTTGTGGTATAGTGGTTAGCACGTTTGAACGTCAATCGATAGGTCGCTGGTTCGAGTTTTGTCGACTGCCAACTTGTGTGTGAGACACACAAACAAACACACAGACTAATCTAAAATTTTCTATTTAAAGGGGGTGCCAACTTTCTGGGGAAAGTGGCTTAAAATATACTCTTGGATGGGGGATTTACGAATATCAAATCGAAATCGAACGAAAAATTTTTTCTGATTTTTGGCGAATTTTACAAAAAAAAATAGAAGACCACGGGGAGTACACGACTTGGCGCGAAATTCAAACGCCATTTTTCTTTTTCATCATTGTTCTCCCGTGTTTTTCCAATATTTTTGCGTTAATCTTTGGGAAATATATTACAAACATCATTTCGTGTTTTAAAATATCAAATTAACGCGTGTTGATCACAAAAGTAACGATAAAACAAATTCGGAACAAAAATTCTCATACCTTCCCTTTTTGTCCCTTTTCCTGCTCAATTCCGCATTAAGTTCACTCTTTTATCTGTAAAGTTTATATTTGAACAATAAATGTTCACAAGAAATTATTTAAAACGATGAATCGAACGAAAGGCGAATATCGATTTTTCGATTTTCAAGACTAAACTGTATTTTCGCGATTATCTAAAATTATAATAAGCGATTAGAGCATGTTTATCGAAAATAGATAATAAAAACGAGGAAAATTGCACGAAAAATGAATATTTCTGGTGAAAATGGATCTTTCTAGAAGCCGCGGCCGCGGGTTTCCTAGTCCACGGCCACGATTTTCGTGTACTCCTCGTGGTCTTCTATTTTTTTTTGTAAAAATCATCAAAAATCAGAGAAATTTTTTTGTGCGATTTCAATGTGATATTCGTAAATCCCCCACCCAATAGTATATTTTAAGCAACTTTCCCCAAAAAGTTGGCACCCCCTTTAAGAAAGATACCGTACTTCCTCTAATTTAAGCGTATGCCTTTCCATTGTTTAATTTCATCACAACTGCCGGGTATTTAGAGGTTTGCATACCAAACTTCGGCTGTCTCATGCCTTGGGTAGAAAGTGTTTTGCCGAGTTTGATGTGCAAACCTCTAAATACCCGACGTTATGATGAAATAAAACAAAATAAGAGCATGTGATTTTAAATATAGTAATGGGGTTATTCTTGAAACCAGCAAAAAAAGCAAAAAATAGAAAAAACCAGCAAAAAATTCAGCGAAAATTCGGAGAATGCTTCGATTGATCTGAAACTTTGGGAAATCATTAAGAAGATACTTCCGGTCATTCCCTGAAAATTTCAGACCAAAATATCGATTTTGAAAATTTTCAGAAATAAAAATCGATAATTTTAAAAATCAATATTTCGGTCTGAAATTTTCAGAAAATGACCGGAAGTATCTTCTTAATGATTTCCCAATGTTTCAGACCGATCGGAGCATTCTCCGAATTTTCGCTGAATTTTTTGCTGGTTTTTTGCTTTTTTTCGCTGGTTTCGAGAATAACCCCATAAATAAAACTGACCAAAGGAATCGAGTGTTCAAAAATTTTTCGTGACCGAATCTATTTAGAAAAATGGGAAATTGATCATCTTCAGTCAATGCACGGATAATGGAAAAAGATAGGAAATCATAAAAAATAGAAAATCATCAATGGGAAACAGGCGTGCCGTTTGTTTTGGTTTTTCGTATAGGTTGTTTGTCTTGAATTAACGACTACATTATTATGTCTATAAGTTTTTCGCACATTTTTTGTCCTTTCTGCATAAAAAATATGGGTGAATTTGACCATTTTCTGATACGAAATGATAAAAATACGCTGAAAAAATGAAACAAAAATTTTGTGGCACACATTAAGTTTATCATTCTAAATAAAATATGATGAAGAGACGAGCGAGCGAGAACACAAAAAACAAAAATAAATTTATTTTTGAAAAGTTTCGACAACAATTGCAAAAAAAAACACAAAAAAAGCAACAATGTGCATAAAAACAAAAGCTCTGACAAAAATTCTCAAAAATATTTTAGGATTAAAGGGAGGCGCCGTGTACGGTAGGCGAGCGGGTCTCGCCGCGGCGGCACACTTCGCAATGCGCGCGCCGTTTGAATTTTGGTTTTTGAGGATTTGCCGCCCCTCGATGGTTTTCAATGGAGAAAAATGGAGTAGGCAACTCGATGAATTTGTGCATCATTCATTGACAGGGGTAATCAGTGGCAAATATGAACAAACAAATAAAGAGAAAGAGTGGAGCTTATCAGTGCTGTTAAGGAGGTTGGCAATAATTTAGATGGCAGGCTACCGTAGCAAAGTGAAGAGCGGTACATCACATTCAATGTATACGCTACAAAGCTTTTGACCCTAATTAGTCCCAACGATCAATCTGGGTACAAAATCTTCATTTTTGAAACATTAGAGTGCTTTTTCTTTTTCTTGGCTCTGTAGTTAGTGATTTGCATCTCATTCCACCAAAGATTTTCGACATTCGACAACTTCTCTTCTACAGTAATCCGTGTTGTTTGTGTGTGTGTGTGTGTCGGGTCGCCTCCACTCCGCTCCACTCCGCTCCGCCACGGCCGCCATGAATCAAAAACAACAAACAGTGAAACTTCTTCCCATTCAACCAGATCATAGGCCACACTAATTCAATTAGCGTCATCATCTTCATCATCAACGCTTTCCCAAATAAATTTGCGAGCGATCCGATTTCGTTTCGCAACATTTTCTTTCTTTGCCTCTCGATCTACACGCCTTCTCCTTCGTCTTCCAGTTGTCACAACATATTTTCGAAGGCAAATATTTGTGTTAAATATACGGTGGTGGCCCCGCCCGCCCGCCCGCCCGTCTGCCTCCGCCACCCATTCTCGACAATACTGTAACTGACACTTTGCATAGATGTCAAAAATTAGTAGAAGGAAGGAAGGACGGACGTGAACAAGGAGAAGACGAAGAAGAAGAAGAATAGGATGAATGGGTGAGTGGGCGCCCGAATGATTGCTATCAGTGCCCACAAGGTTCGTACTATCCGGACCTCTCCGATAGGGATCAGCTCTCCTTCATCTCGTCTCGCCCGACGTGTATACGGTGTTCAGTGAAGCGTGTGCTGAACCGATTCTGTATCGTTTGTAATTAAATAGAAACAAACAAGAAGAAGGCGAAAATGAAAGAGTGGGAGAAGGAGGAGAAGTGATATGACGACGGCGACGGGTTTTAGAATAATATTTGTGTACATGTGATGCGGGACCGTTTTACCGTAACCAAAAGGCGTCTGGTGGTCTAGGGGTTTGGCGTTAAAATAGGGGTTTTTTTGGAGCTTCACCTTGTAAAATGGATCTGGATTCACCTAAAAATAAATAATCTGAGACCGGATCCATGAAACTGGAAAACGAGCCGTTTTCTGGAAAACGACATTTGGAAATTGATGAATTTTGTATGACGGTGGTGAGAGACGCAGAGAAACAAACCCATTTTAATGAAAATGCAATTTTCCTGTTTCAAGGCACGGCATGCTGGACCCTACGAAAGTGCAAACGCGCCCTGGCGCACTTTTGGAGTATTGCCAAAAATCTTTGGCGCCTTGCCAAATATGTTTTTTTTGGCAAAATATAACGTTTGTTCGCATTTTTAATCCCAATTTCCGTATTTTGTTTTTCAGAATTTAAATTAACTGTTTTATTTACGAAAAAAACCGACTTAAAATCAATATTCCAACAAAAAAATTACCACATTAATCTCAAAAACAACCATTTTAAAAACTTTTTTTTTAATGAGAAACAAACAAAAATAATAATAAATGAGCAAAAAAAAAATAACAAAGAAAAGTAAGAAAGAAACAATAAAATCTCGTAAATCGACACAGACTCTGCGGAGGAGACGCAGGGACGCGAGAGTAGAATAGCGCGCGAAAATTCGCTTTTGAAAAATAATTCAAAAACGTAGCCTCCAACACGCCGTGCGCATGGATCCTAGCTCTGCTTAATTGTAGCCGTATTTTCAAACATTTAATTGTCGATTTTGTTTTTTTTTTGACAGATTCCGTATTTATCAACACATCAAAATATCGTTTTTTTTTTGTAATATTTTTTTGAATAAAGTATGCATGTATCCGAATCGTGATTGTGGTCAGTTTCTTGTAAAAAAAATTGGTCTCAACTGCCTGTACCACGAGGAAATAAGAACAGAACATTCTGAAGTCAAATCTGAACAGCACGGGCGTTTTCGAAACCAAAATTATAGAAACAGGATGTTCTATGAATGCCGTGACCCAAATTCCTCAAGAAGTTCTTTTTTTTTTCTAGAACGAGTTTCATAGAAAACAATCCATGAATAGGAAAACTTGACAGCCCACAGTAAAGAAATACAGTAAACAATGAAATTGCGGTTTTATAATTAATTATGTACCGTTACCTATTTCAAAACCAGAAATTATCGAGCAAACAAGTACGTACATATATAACATTCAAAACCATTATGATCCACAAATAATGATTCGACATAATCTAAACGATCTACACAGTTTTAATTTATTACTCAACAAACACCTTGCAAATTACTTTCCACCCAATTTGCTCACCTATCAGTTGCTCTGAGTGACGTAACACTTCACACATATCTATATAGTCATTACCCGATTGCGCAACAACTGACTTGTGTTACTCGTGTCTTTTTATTTCTGCTCAATTACTAATCGTGTAATACTCTGTGCAACCAACCTACCTGTAACAATGCGGAAGAGAGTCCACAGCTGTCAGTGTTCCGCGCGGCGTCCCTTTGGCCGATTCGTGTAAACGATTTGTCCGATTGGTTGGCCGCTTGTTGTGAGTGACAGGACACTTTGCACCTTTCCGACGATGAGGGTCATCGTGGTGCAAGGTAATCGACACTTGTCAGTGCGCAAGAGCAACTTCGAAAGTGACAAGGAGCAGTGAGGAGACACGGTGGCGACAGTTTGGATTTATGGTGGGAATTGAATTGAATGCGGGTGGTGGTCGAAGGTTTATTGGAAAAGGGGGAGGGGAACAAGCAGAGAATCTTCAAAACATTATTACTGAAACTGTAAAAAATACCACTATCATACTTTCGCCAATTTTTTTCAGATGGCTTGTGAGTCAAAATTTCAGGTTTTCACACAGATTACTGGTTTTTTAAGATCATCCCAAAATTAAAGTTTTTGAATTTGATAAAACCGAAGAAGAGGATCAGACTTGATGGGAAATTTTTTTGTAAAATCGGGGTTTTTTCTCCATTTTTAAAAAAAAGTTAATTAGTGTTTTCCGTAGAACAATTGCTTTAAATAACAACAAAAAAACTATTTGAAAAAAAAAATCAAACTCCGCTCAAGACCCGCGAAAATATTTTCCGACCAAGCCTGAAGAGGATGCTACTTCGCACGGCACCCCAGCCTTCCAAATTTTTTTCTACCTGGCGCGTTTTTAAAACCCTAAGGCTCGGTCATTTTCTGACAAAAAAGTCTCGTTTTTGGATGAAAATGATGGTGTCATCCTAAATAATCAGATCATGATTCGAATTTCTCAAAAAAGTAAATTTTCGAGTGAAAAAATAATGTAGTTATCCGACGAACTTGGTGTGCGGAATAGTAGAGGGAGGATGGAGACTCCCCTATTCACGCCTAATTAGTGCGATAGGATGTTGAAATAAACACGGTGTGCTCGCAGAGAACCATTTATTGGGGAAAAGGAAACTCTTGAAAAAACCTTTTCCACCCCGTGTGGTGTGCTACAACTTGGCATGTAGCACGTGGGGTATCTCTGGATTGACAACTTAGACGAGCTAGTAGTAAATACAATTGGAGTGGCAAAAAGTATAAAAGGAAAACAAGGAGTAGACTGTAGACGGAGAGTCCGCGTCCGAGTATCCAAGCGTCGTAGGTGTAGTTGAGCTCGAAGAAAATGAAAAAGTGCCGTATGAAATGGTGGAGAGAAAACGAAAGACCATTCTGAAACAACGGTTAAATATTGTGGCTCGAAAGCCTATAGTATTGTGGTCTTGCGACCTATTGGTACCGTGTTTCGAGACGACGACTGACCTTGAGCCATGTCGACTCGACACGTTAATTATTTTAGGCCCGCTTTCGCGGGCGCGGTAGATTCTCATAACCCAGCAGGGCGCGGTTGCCACAGCAGGCGCGGACGTGGCCGCGACGCTGTAGGAGCGGCCGCCGGCCGCCGCAGGAGCGACGAGAGAGTGCGCGAGACAGCGAGAGGGTTTTTATTGATTATTGTATTTTGTACTGTATTTTCCTTCTCCTGCCTCGATTTGGTGTTTTGGTGAGTATTTGTTGTTGTTTTGTATTGTAAAAATAGGTGATAGACTATAATTAGTTGAAAAGAGTCGTGGAATAATTATTAGCTAATTTATTCCGCGACACTCCCCCCGGCAAAAAGAAGAATCCCTCTATTCATCCGGTTATAGTCTATCGGCTGTTTTTCTTTTTGTGGAATTTGCTTTCTAGTGTGCAAATTGGGTTGTGTTTCATTCTTGGTTGTGAATCGTTGTTTCTGTGCCAGAATTTTGTGGTTGTCGTTTGATTGAGTTGTCTTTGGCGGTGTTTTATCCGCTTTCTGATGCTCAATCTCTTCTTGTTCCGTCTCAAATGGTATGAGATGTCGTATTGATAGTTATTGTTCTTTCTTTCCGCATTTAATGTAAACCGACCTGGTTTTTCTATCTGCGGGTTTCTCTAGTTTAGCTATTTCGGATATAGATAATTTGTGTCTAGCCATTTTTTAGTGTGGATTAAGACCAATTTGCCTCTTTAGGCTTTATTGATGTGTACAGTGGTTATGTCGCTTTTGTTTTGGATTACTTGAAAGGAAGTCCGTGAATACTGTGTATTCCAAGTTTTAGAAATAGTTTGTTGAGCCCGTTTTAATATTCTCTTGTAAGCTTTTGTGCTTGACCTTCTGTAGTCATTTCTTGTATGGCATTATTATTGTCGGGTATGGTTAAGCATACATTCCTAATGAAAAAATTTATCGGTCTCTATGCTATTGGATATTCTGGATTTGCTGAATTTTCAGTTATTGGTCGGCTGTGAAAGTTGCGTCAACATCAATAAGTATTTGCTCAATTTTATTTCTGGCGCATTGCCACACAGAATACTTTTGGGTACTTTTCGTCTGTCGAAGTATTGTTTCATAGCTTTTAGGTACGTTATTGTAGAGTTTTCTGAGACTAATTTGACTCTATCGTTCGTGTAAAGTATCGATCTGAAATAGTCGGCGAATGTATGGTTTTTTACGAGATATATTGGATATTCGCTTTCAGAAGGTAGTCTAAAGTTTGAAAACCTCTAAACTTTTTGGTGCAAAGCTTCCTCGTATCTTTTGGTCTTGATAGTGATTTGATATTGTATATTCTCAAATCACTTTTCTTTGTTTTGGTCTGGAATTCCGTATTGTTTATTTATTTTTGTTTTTCGGATTTTTCTATCAATTGTAGTTTAATGATAGTGTGCGTGTTACACTTTCTGTCTGGAAATTCGTTATCGTAAAACCATTCTTATAGTGGTTTTCAGTTTGTCGAATGACCTGGCGGTTTGGTATCGTACAATGGATTTATGGTCTTGATCTGTGGGCGACACTGTTAGCACTGTTGCTTTTTTTTTAAATGCTTTTGGTTTTCCTGGTTTCTGCCATTCTACTTCTTTTTTTTTTGATGAAATCGAAGAACTCATTTGGGTAGCTAAAAGTACCTTCTAGTCGAATTTGCCATTCCGTTTGGGGTAATTTTAGAAATACTGGATCATATTTCCAAAGTTTATTGTTTGAAATTTTTTGTTGACCCTCGTGGGACAATTTCTGATCAGGTTTGATCAGTTTGACATTGGTGGAATATTGGTTTGAAATCATTTTGTTTTAGCAATATCGTTTTTCTCCCGTGATTTGGAGACTGTTAAAAAAAATTTTCTGAGTTTTGTTGTGGTATTGTGAAACTCAATAAAGGGATCTTATAACTATTTTGGTAAATAATGTTGCGAAAGCGTGCTCTGATATGTTATTGGAATAGATATCACTGTTGATTTAGGTTTAATTTTGGATTTTCAGTATTATCACTTTCATTATTGATTTGATTTTGTTGTTAAATTCAAAGCACAATTGCGAAGTTGTTGCAAAGTGCCTTTTAGGTATCGCTGAATATGAGCAGTTGAACTTTCTCATAATTATAGTCTGGGCCAAATCTGCGACGCATTGTACAGTTTCGCTATTGAAAGGTAGGATACTGTATTTATTAAGTGTCCAGTGAGGTTCATCCTCATGTTGTGGACTATGATTTAGGTAGAAGTATAGATTTCTTAAAGTTCTTGTTTTGTCACTACGTTGTAAGCATATGGGATTTTTCTGATCTTGTTATCGATTTTTTGTATGTTAAGATTCAAATTCATCAGTATTGTTTTTGATTTTGATGTGTCTAATCATTTTTTGTGCTTATCTCTTTTGGTATAGTTTTTCGTTGTTGTTCATTATTGCTTCGGATTGCTTGTCAGCGGTTCACTGACCGTTTCAATTTACTAGATGTGGTCGACCTGAAATGGGACGGCTACGTTTCGTCTTTTTGTACAGTAGTTTTGAGAGAATTTCACGAGTATAGAATAATGGATAGAGATGTTTGTGATCACCTGGCCTTGGTGTCACCGAAGACAAAAAAAATGTTCGCTTGTAAAGTATCTCGTTCAGACAGCACTTAACAGGGCTTATGCAAAATTGCCTGTCTGTGCTCTGAGCCTTGAGAATTTTAGTCGAAGTTTTGTTTTAGTCCGTTTTCTCATGCAGATAACGATTTTTGCTCGATTCTGAGAATAGTTTTGTTCTACCGTGATTGTTTTGTCATAGTTTCTCTCTATTGTTTGGTTGTTGTGGGTTTGTAAGATTCCGTGCACTGAAATCTTTATTTTTGTTAAGTTCCGGTTTTTGAGCTCAGTTAGGGTAATTTTTAAAGGCTGCGATTGTCCTCCCTCAGTGTTTAGTTTGGTAGGGTAGTTTTTAAAGGCTGCGATTGTCCTCCCTCAGTGTTTAGTTTGGTAGGGTAGTGTTTAAAGGCTGCGATTGTCCTCCCTTATAGTGTTTAGTATAGTAGGGTAGTGTTTAAAGGCTGCGAATGTCCTCCCTCATAGTGTTTAGTATGGTAGGGTAGTTTTTAAAGGCTGCGATTGTCCTCCCTTATAGTGTTTAGTATGGTAGGGTAGTGTTTAAAGGCTGCGAATGTCCTCCCTTAAGTGTTTAGTAAAAAAAATTTCGTTTTGCCACTATCGTTTTTGTTGTGCAGTTGTCTTTGCAATTGTTTTGTCGAGTATTTGTCAGATTTGTGGCTTTTTGTCGTGGAAATTTGTTTTCGTGGTTCAGTGGTTCAGTGATGTGGTTTTTGTTAAACCATTTGGATTTTTATTGATCGAGTAGTGAACTCTACCAGTATTGTTTTGTATCGAATAAAGAATTTATTTCGTTTATTTCTCGTTGTATTAGTTGTTGGACAAAACGTTCTATTGAATATTGGTTGTTTCTCATTGAAATGTTTGGATCTGAAAATAATGCATCGTTAGGAGAATAATATTTATTGTAGTTCTGGTGGTAACCGGAATAGAGAACGCTGATGGTTAATCAGCGATCTGTATTTTTGGCTCTGATCTTGACGTTTTGTTGCCTTCTTGGTTGTTGTCGGCTCTTTTGGTTTATTGGTACCATCCCGACACATATTTTTGACGTGAGTCTGGATTTCTCTTTGTTTCTAGTTTGTTTTGTTTTTTTGGGTTTAGATCACTACTCGTCAATCGGGTTATTGTCTCGCATTATATTTTTGAAATTTCAAAAATTTATCGCGTCTTTCGCGTCCGGCTGCCACTCTCTACCAGCCCGACTGGCGATACGGCCGCAAAAGGAGTTGAAATGGGCATTTTCAGCACATGAAAAAAAAATGCAGTGCTGATTTTTTAGATGCGGGGTTGTTTTGAATTTTTGTGCCCCGCTGGCTATTTTATTGCAAATTTTTTGTTTCGCTGGCGCCTGCCACTTACCCCTAACGAAGGGGTTACGCCGGCAAAAATTTCGGATTTTTTACCATTTAGTATTGGTTTTGGGTGTCGTCTCGAATTTTGAGTCCTATCGCGTGTATTGTTCCATCTTGGGTTCGCAATATCGATTTATTTGCTAATTTGCTTCGAAAATTATAGTATAGTCCAAACCAGCCGCCACATACCGCCAACAAGCTGCCCCATGACGCCGAACCAGATGTGCCGAGCCGCCAACAACCGTTCCATGATGCCAACCGATCCGCCACGAATCCGCTCCACGACGTCGAACTCAGCCAACCGAGTCGCCACGATGCCAAATCAGCCAACCGAGTTGCCACGACGCCAAACCAGCCAGCCGATCTTCCACGAATCCGCTCCACGACGTCGAATCCAGCCAACCGAGTCGCCACGACGCCAAATCAGCCAACCGATCCGCCAAGAGTCGTCTTCACGGCACCAAATCAGCCAACCGAGCCTTCACGAACAGTGCCAGCAGCCAGATCCCATCCAGCAGCGCGCCTCAGCAGTATTGTGTGGATTTGGTAAGATTTGTATTGGTATTGTGTCGAAGTTATAGCAAAAAAAAATCGATTTGCACCCGGTTGATGCACCATGTGCGGAATAGTAGAGGGAGGATGGAGACTCCCCTATTCACGCCTAATTAGTGCGATAGGATGTTGAAATAAACACGGTGTGCTCGCAGAGAACCATTTATTGGGGAAAAGGAAACTCTTGAAAAAACCTTTTCCACCCCGTGTGGTGTGCTACAACTTGGCATGTAGCACGTGGGGTATCTCTGGATTGACAACTTAGACGAGCTAGTAGTAAATACAATTGGAGTGGCAAAAAGTATAAAAGGAAAACAAGGAGTAGACTGTAGACGGAGAGTCCGCGTCCGAGTATCCAAGCGTCGTAGGTGTAGTTGAGCTCGAAGAAAATGAAAAAGTGCCGTATGAAATGGTGGAGAGAAAACGAAAGACCATTCTGAAACAACGGTTAAATATTGTGGCTCGAAAGCCTATAGTATTGTGGTCTTGCGACCTATTGGTACCGTGTTTCGAGACGACGACTGACCTTGAGCCATGTCGACTCGACACGTTAATTATTTTAGGCCCGCTTTCGCGGGCGCGGTAGATTCTCATAACCCAGCAGGGCGCGGTTGCCACAGCAGGCGCGGACGTGGCCGCGACGCTGTAGGAGCGGCCGCCGGCCGCCGCAGGAGCGACGAGAGAGTGCGCGAGACAGCGAGAGGGTTTTTATTGATTATTGTATTTTGTACTGTATTTTCCTTCTCCTGCCTCGATTTGGTGTTTTGGTGAGTATTTGTTGTTGTTTTGTATTGTAAAAATAGGTGATAGACTATAATTAGTTGAAAAGAGTCGTGGAATAATTATTAGCTAATTTATTCCGCGACACTTGGTGGCGCATTGGAACACGGGGGAGGCGTGCTTCGCACCTGGCGCATTTTTAAAACCCTAAGGCTCGGTCATTTTTTGACCAAAAGGCCTCGTTTTTGGATTAAAAGGATGGTGTCATCCTGAATAATCAGCCTATGATTCGAATTTCTCAAAAAAGTAAATTTTCGAGTGAAAAAACAATTTCATTATCCGGCGGTACTTCGGAATAGAACTGTAGCGAAATAGAACTGCTCAGAATAGAACTGTTCGGAATAGAATAGACAGAAATGGAGCTGTATTGAAAAAATCTACTGCACGAAATACTTTTTCGAGTTGTTCGAGATGTTCTGTGTCGGCGATTCTATTCCGTAGCAGTTCTATTCCAAAGTATTGTCGGCCCGCCAAAACGGTCAAACGCGCTCCGCTGAACTCAACGCTATGCGATTTTCATTTTGGTTTCCAAATTATTTCATTTCACGTTGAATTTATACGTGAACTTAAATAATTTGGAGACCAAAATGAAAATCGAATAGCGTTGAGTTCAGCGGAGCGCGTTTGACCATTTTGGCGGGCCGACAATAGCACCACAAAGAGTGGTTTGTTTGATGTTTGGCTAATGACGTGGCTAATGAAGAAATAACTGAAGAAATCAACACCTTTTTCCGTCACTCAGTTTCATGTAAAGTTTCACTTCGTTACGAATCCATTATGTGACGAGAAAATTTAAATTAAAAAAAAATACATTTCACGTGTGCACCGCCCCACTTCTCTATTTACTTGACAACAAGAAGGTGAACTCGGGATTAAAAAACATGAAAACAATTCTCGAATTTTCTTCAATACACTTTAATTCCGGAAATAGCCGTTCCTCTGGGTTCTTGCCACGATGGACGAATCAGAAAACAACTTTCATCCAACCGTCATGTGAGTTGTGCTGACGATGCTCCGTTGTTCCGCAGTTTAACACAAAACTGCGGAAGATATGTAAGATTGAATACATATTTTCAGTGAACTTATAAATGAGGAGCCGATGATCCGCCGCGGGGGAGGAATGGACCATCGCTATGTGTCAACAGAATCAAGTTGTTTTTGTATGCCAATCAAATTTTGGATTATTGGGCTCAGTATTTTCCACACTGTACTTCTCATATTAACAGCCATGAGCATCGGTTTGATCTTTCTTCTCGAGGTATATAATTCAGAGTTATCGCAAAATTCAATTATTACCTTTTAGATCTTTCTAATCGTATTTGCCTTGCTGGTCGTCTTCGTCCCCGACGTTTTTGCCGTCCTTGTCAATTACTTTATTCAACTCGTATTCTGGACGCTAGTCTCCATCTACGGCATTATCACACTTTTATCGAATTCGTTCAGACGAGAGGAAATCCTGAATGTACTAGTATTGACTTGCTTATCCGCCTCTTCTGTCTGCTTCGCCGTGATATTTATTCGTTTGGCTGTTGCGAGCGCTTCTCAAAGATAGATAATAAAGAGTGTTTTACACGAACTGAAATGTATATCGGGAATATTATGAATTCAAACTTTACAAAAATCCTTTTCTTCACCTACCTTTGTTCAGTTACCTACCTTGGTCATTACCAATGTGCTCCACCGGTGGCAAAAACCGATAAAAACCGGTGTTTTTTAATACCGGTGAAAACCGGTAGAAACCGGTTTCCACCGGTTACAAAAAAACCGGTTTCCACCGGTGTGAAAAAAACCGGTTTCCGCCGGTTTCTACCGGTTTCCACCGGTGAAAACCGGTGTTTTGTGTGCAAACACAGCGACGCGCAATTGCGGACCAAAGTTGTTTTGTTTTTTTTTAAATCTTAAATGTTCAAATCTTGCTTGCTTTTCTAGTTTTTGCTTCTTTTTTCCTCTATTTTTTTATAAATCTTTCCCGAATTTCGAATTTTTCAGCCAAATGACGTCTCCAGTATGCAAAGTATTCGATAAGCCGATTGATTCGAATCAAAAAATTGTGGCATGTTCAAATAAATTATCGCACTTAAAAAAACTCACCCAGATGAATACGCAAGAAAAACAAAAAGGTAAGCTAGGAAATTAATTTTTTGAAAAAAAAATATTTTTTTTATCGTCAATGGCGGAGCCGACAAGATTTTCTTGAAAATCAAGTTCACCAACAACAACGAGTACCGCATCACCCAGTCGGCTCCAAGGACGTCGCCATCACCCGTGCCGTCGAAGTGCCAAAGAAGGATAAGCCTTTCGTTTAATGCGCCCCAGATCCACCTGACGCCCTGGCTGTTTTCGCCTTCGTCACCCCGGCCGGAACCCTGACCATCACCAGGTCGGTTTTTTTCGGAACTCCTCTCAAAAAGTAATATTTTTCCCCATGATGAAAGTTTGGATTATTTCATGCTATTTTTATTGCAGGTTTGATTTATGAGACGAAAACGAAGACCACGAAGACGACCTCGAGTACGATTACATTGAGTAACGTGGGCCGCTTGGCCCACGCTATGCGCCGCGCGTCTTTACTAAAACACCGCTCGATTACACACTAAAGGTTTATTAAGGGCACAAGCCCAAGCTACAATAAAGGGGACATTACAATAGAAAGGGGGAAACCTACGGGGCTAACAACGGGGACAAAAGGAAGAGCAAAGGGGCCAACTGGCATAAACAAGAGCGACCTCTCGAATGAGGGTTTTGGGCCCTTTTATAGCCTTTTCGTGAGCGCTTTCGCGCGCAACGAAAAGGCGGGAAAGGTTTGAATCCGAGCGCGAGAGCGAGAGAGTCCAGGTGGTGTGCGACCAGAGGCGAGACGTGTGCATTGATCAGCGAGACGCAGGAGGTGCGAGACCGGCGGCGAGATGTACGAGGAGGCCAGAGAGACGCAGGATGATCGAGGGTTATCGACAGGTAGGAGAGGCAAGGTGGACTGATGACGTGTGTCCTGGGGAGAATGTAAGCCTGGGCTAGCCCGGACATTACACCTCCCCCCTTTTATTCCGGATCGACCCTGATCCTTGACGTTGATCGAAATGAAGGTCCGGGCGGCCTAGGCCTAGCGTATGGTCCTTCTGCGGTGAAGTTGCGGTCTCTCTGGTCTTGATGGTGTCTCGGATGGCAAAATTGATAGCTCTCTCAACTGCGACTGGTGATCTCGGATGGATGGTGTGCTGCCTGCTTGCTCGTTGCTGTCTTTGTACAATTGAAGGGGGAGTCTGGAAAACAAAACTATACGGGGTTAAAAGTGTGGGGGAAATACTAGAGTGGGGAATTAAACCTAACGTTATAAAAATAATTGTGAGTGATTTTTTTTTTTCTTTTAATTACCAAAATAAAACTTAGTCTGGACTGCCGTGATGGTTTGTGTGTCCAGAATTATCGGCGTGTTGGTGAGGCCCGTGAAGAAGTCAATCCCGGTATCTCACTGGCTTCCTTCGTGTTTTGCGGGGCCCACATGGAATGTCGTCGTGGTTCACTGCTGTCCCAGTGACGAGTGGAGACGGAGTAGGCTGTCGAGACGAGCTGGATGGGACTGCCCGTGATTTCGGTCCATTTTGGCTTGGGCTGGCGACGATGTTACTCGATGTGCGCATTGGTGTTGCTGACGGTGCGATCGGTGGAAGCTGTGCTGGTGACGGATCGACTTGTTGATGAGATGGTCTGGTCGACGTGGAAGTTTCCAGAAACTTTTTGATCTGATCGAGATGAACTTTCCCTGGAGGTTGGACGGCGGCTGCGTGACTCATAATGACAACCAGGACCTTCTTGGAACTCAAAGAGGTGACGTTGGAGCGGTCAAGTTCGCATGCGAATGATCTTTCTCTCGCTTTTTTCCTGCATGATGATGTCTGGCTGTCTGGCGGAGCTGTGGCGGTGAAGATGGCAAGGCATTCGGCTGTCAGCGATTAATTTTGTCGTTGCTCGAGACGTCGGACTTCACGTAGGAATTGTTGGCAAGATTCGGGAAAGGGTGTCGTCATCGCCCGGGTTGCATAGACTGACCAACGTCGGACGGCATTTGTGAGAGGACTTTTTCGACGAGGAGCATCAAGCTTAGCTGCATCTGGATTGGTGTTGTGTGGCAGTGAAGCTGGTTGACTTGCGGATGAGAATTGTCGCTCTGTGGAACTTTCCTGGATGATGGTGTGTCTCCTGTGTTGGCGAAGTTCTGCGGGACGTCGATGATGTCCGGGCAATCGGATGTGAACAAGTGGCAGATGTCCCCGTGGGATGTCCCAAAGTTGTGTTTTCCGGCCAATAGAGCTCATTCTTGGGATCTGACGAAACGTTTGTCGATGGTGTTTGGAAGTCTTCCGATGTACGAGACGACCAGGAGATTTTCTGCAACTAATTTTACGATGTGGTGTGAGCTACCTGCTGTGCTTTCCGGTGTAAATCGCGAAAAAAGTAGATGAATCGTAGGACCGGTCGGTTGTTGACTGTGGTTGCTTGGTGAACAGGTGGCAAAACGGCAGCGAATCCACGGTGCGCGTGGTGGACGAAGATTTCGAACTGTGTGACTGGTATTGTTACCATTTGTTCTGGGTCGGCTTCTGCTGGAGCGAACTGTGGTTTCTTTGGATCTTCAATTGGTGTGTCCCTTTCCGAGGATCTCGCTCTGAAACTTTGAATGTGAGCAAGAACGATAGATGTTACCAGTGGTTTAGTGACGTCCTTTGGTGGATTTTCTTCTTCGCAACGAGCATTATCGAAGTGGTGGCGTTTACGCTTGATTGGGAACTGCTTCACGGATGACAGATGACACGGCAAATTGGAGCTCCGATGTGTGGGACGTCTCTGTTGCTTCTTGTTGTGGCGGCGGCAGCGATGGAACGTGTTTTTCTTGGTCGAATACGCTGATCTCGATTTGGTAATTGTCTTCCCAATCACTGTTTGGACATCGATCAATTACTATGGAGTCGGATGTAGACGTCACAGAGCTGAAAGAACTTGCGGGCGGTTGTCCGCTTGCGTTAACCGGGGTTGAGACCGGGATAGATTCGGTATCGATTGATGCAAATCTGGCGGTTGCCACATCCGGTGCCGCGAGCAATGAGACTGGCATGTCGCAGAGAGGTTGTTTAGGCCCGTCCGCGGCGAGCACCAGCTCATCCTCGTGTGCGACGTCGGTGTGGCGACCAGGAGAAAAATGTACCTGATCGTCGTTGATGGAATAGCAACGGATGTTTTCGAACATGATCTTCTGGTGTTCGTCGCTGGGCGCATCCGGGAAATGCCGTTGGGAACGCTCCTGATGTAAACTGCATTGGCGCCGACGAATCATCTTGTCGAGCGGCACTCGGTCTGACTTCTGGGTGTACTGGCAGCACGCCTCGATGATGTTGAGTCGGTGCTAGGACTGGTCTTCGTACTGCAAGCGTAGCGCATCATTGGTGTCTTCCGAGGATGCTTCGGAGTTGCGTTCACATACGTCTGTGGTGGTGTCGCGGGCGAAATCTGCGAGAACAATTAGTAAATAATTCCTCACTTTTATGTCTCATTGGTGAGCCTGATGCGGTGGCTTGAAGTGGCGTGGTCCTCGAAGTTGCGCACAAAAACGTGGCAAAATTTGCTTGTTGCTTCCGGAAAAGTTGGATCGTGGCGGCAGACTTCATTGTGATGACGTTGATTTGTTCTGCTGACTGACTGATGTGACTCGGCTGATTCCAGGCGTCGAGCTGCGTGAACGGGCGATTTCTCTTTTCTTTGCAACGGCTGCTGCTTGCTGCTGGCTGAATGATGGCACATCCTGATGTATGTTGTGCGTCGCGCTCGGGTGTTGCATTGAACTGGCTCGTGACAATTTTATCTTCCTGGGGATTGGCGGGTGCCTGTCCGCTGGACTGACGTCTTGCTACGACCAAACAGGCTGGAGTTCCACCGGATTGGATTCCAAATCGTCCTTCTTTCTTCTGTGCTGATCTCACGGTTGTGTCATGTTTCGTCGCGAAACGGAGCTGTTGCTATACATTTATCTGCAATGAATCGATTAACTGCTCTCCCGAAAGAGCGCGGATTGCCTCGCGGCTAGTTGCTGATGGTATTTTTGCAGAACTGGGTAGGTTTGGAAACGTCTTGACCCTTTGTGGGATGTGTCCCTGGGAGAGTTTTTACCTCTGCCTGGGGCAACACGTCCACAAAGGCCATAGTTCCCTGAACCGAAAAAAAATTAGAAAATTTGACCCCAAGGTCTAAAAAAATTGGACAGAACGCCCAAAGGCCGAGACAATTTAAAATATTGACCCCGAGGTCGAGAAACTTTGGAAGATAGGCCCCAAGGCCGGTTTGGAAAAAAAAAATTGACCCAAAGGCCTGGCGCTTCGCGGGGTGAGTCCCAGAGGGAGCTGCAAACTCCGCCTGTGGCGACACCACCTCGAAGGCCGAAAAATTTGAAAAAATGGCCCCAAGGCCGGGAAAATTTTGAAAAGGTGGCCCAGGAGCCTGAATATTGACCCAGAGGCCGAAAAATTGAAATATATGCCCCAAGGCGCAAGTAAATAAAAAATTGACCCAGAGGCCGAGAAAATGACCCAGAGGTCGGAAAATTGAGAGTGACCCCAAGGTCGACAAATTGACCCAAAGGTCGGAAAACGAGAAAAAAAAATTGGCCCAGAGGCAGAGAAAAACTTAACCTAAAACCCGCTGAAGGCGCGACCTTCGCGGGGACTTACCGATAAGGTCGCTACTCCTAATACCTAGCCAATTAGCCAAACCGGCTGCGAAAAATTTCCGGCCCGGGTGTGCGCACACCGCGGGACGGGCGCTACGGCGGCCTCCTAAATCCTATTAAAACCTTATAGCTGCCCTAAAAGAAGAGAAAAAAAAATACAAAAAAATTGCCCGAGAAAAAGAGAAAAAAAATAATAACAAAACGGAAAAAAAAGGAAACCTGGGTGGGAGGGTGGGTAAAGCGCTGGCGGGGGATCTTTTGAGAAGGCGGCGGGATTGGCCTAATGCCGCGCGCCGACTCACACTCGCTGCTTACCAGTAACGTGGGCCGCTTGGCCCACGCTATGCGCCGCGCGTCTTTACTAAAACACCGCTCGATTACACACTAAAGGTTTATTAAGGGCACAAGCCCAAGCTACAATAAAGGGGACATTACAATAGAAAGGGGGAAACCTACGGGGCTAACAACGGGGACAAAAGGAAGAGCAAAGGGGCCAACTGGCATAAACAAGAGCGACCTCTCGAATGAGGGTTTTGGGCCCTTTTATAGCCTTTTCGTGAGCGCTTTCGCGCGCAACGAAAAGGCGGGAAAGGTTTGAATCCGAGCGCGAGAGCGAGAGAGTCCAGGTGGTGTGCGACCAGAGGCGAGACGTGTGCATTGATCAGCGAGACGCAGGAGGTGCGAGACCGGCGGCGAGATGTACGAGGAGGCCAGAGAGACGCAGGATGATCGAGGGTTATCGACAGGTAGGAGAGGCAAGGTGGACTGATGACGTGTGTCCTGGGGAGAATGTAAGCCTGGGCTAGCCCGGACATTACAATTGATACGGATGATGTGGAAGATCCAGGAAAAGTCAGAGCGGAATCTTAAAATTCTGAAAACGAGGACGATTACCTTTGTTCGACTAGATTTAGCTGATCAAATTACTAAAATACATTTGTTTTTTTTTTTCATTCATTCGTTCTTTTTTTTTTGTTTTTTTTTTACTTTTTGTTGAAATAAAACGAAATTTCTTAATTACCAAGAGAAATATAATTTTCAAAGATGAAAAAAACGTAAATTTTAAGATGAATGAAGAATTAATTATTCAGACCTTGTGGAGCCGCAAAAAAACAACTTTGCGCGTACTATTCAATGTATCTGCAATTGCGCGTCGCTGTGTTTGCACACAAAACACCGGTTTTTATCAGAATAGAAACCGGTTGTTTCGAATAACCGGTTATTCGAACAACCGGTTTTTTTCCACCGGTTTTTTGAATAAAAACCGGTGAAAACCGGTTGTTGGAAATCGGTTGAGCACATTGGTCATTACCTACCACAATCTTTACCTACCTTCAACAATATCGCATTGTTTAAAAAATGAGACACATTTATGCAAACGTATTACATATTTCTCCGATGTTTTTTTAAGAAAAAAAAAACTACTGAAGTATACAAACAATAAATTCTGCGGTGTAAACTGTAGATTCAATTTTTGTTTTGAATTAGTTTTTTCATCAGTTAATTTCTCCTTTTCGAATCATGGAACAGTTTCTGAATATCGGAGTCAGGTGATTATAACTTCTATAGCCAAGAAGCCATGGGGTGCTGGCCACTGCCCTTCACGGCGTGTTCGGGACTACGTTGCAGGAAATTTTTTTGAGGTCAAATTTTCGAGCGCCAATTCTCGCGAATCCACGGCGTGTTGAAGATTTTGCTCACTCTCTCTCTCTGTGAATGTGTTACGGTCGCACTTGATTCAACTGTGTTATTTTTTCCATTTTTTGAAAAAGGATGTGCATTAGCTGAGACGAGAGTAATAGACCTGGCAGAACACCACTGTCAAGACACAGACACATGCGAAAACGCGCGAATTCCTTCACGTAGGGTCTAGCACGCCATGCCCTTGAAAAAGTGCACTCCGTTGAACACGCGGAAAACAATCTTGGCACAGTGTCAATTTATGCGAATTCCCATTTTTCAAATAATGACTGAAGGCTAATTTTCAGATCCTCTTCATTCCGGGATTCCCGTCCGTTCAGAAAGTGGCTCAAAGAACTGAATAAGTGATGATAGGTAGGGGCCATGTCCGGTGAGTACAGTGGACAAAGTAGAACTGTCCAGTAAGCTTTCCACGGCGGGCGTTTTTCGCCCGTCCGGCCCATCCGGGCAAGAGCCGTCCGATGCCCGGGCAAAAAAAAAGCCCGCGTGAAATGTTTTTTATTTCTTCAAAGTATTAATAAAAATGATGATTAGAAAAATGTTTATTAGTGGAACAAATTCGGAGTCAGCAATTCGATTGAAACTTGTTGTCCACTCGATCTTAAAAGGAATCTTGAATGATTATTATTGTTTTATTTTCCGCAAACCTCTTTATATTCGTGATCTTCTAATTTTTTTTTGAATCCTCGCAACTTTTTCATTCCGCAAAACGCTGAAAAATGGCAATATTGATTTTCCTTTTTTTTTCCAATGTTTCCTCAATATTATTATTCTCGCTACTTGACGAACAGCTTCTCTCTATTTTAATCATTTTCGACTTCCTTAAAAATATTTTAGTAGTTGAAATTACGAAAAAAAACAATAAAAATCATGTTTAATACAATTGGGAATTCATTAATGGACCTATTCAAAGTACTGTAGAAAAACGGAAAAAATGACAAAAAACTGGGAGAAAACTCGGAAAATGCTCCGATTGGTCTGAAACTTTGGGAGAAACTCTCAAAAATGCTTCCGGACTCTCTCAGAAAATTTTGGACCGAAATATCGATTTAAAAAAATATTGATTTTTTTTCTGAAAATTTTCTAAAATCGATATTTCGGTCCAAGATTTTCTGAGAAAGTCCGGAAGCATTTTTGACAGTTTCTCCCAAAATTTCAGACCAATCGGAGCATTTTCCGAGTTTTCTCCCAGTTTTTTGTCATTTTTTCCGATTTTCTACAGTACTTTGAATAGGTCCATAAAAAAAATCGAAAATTGAAATAGGTGCAATGTACCGTGACGGTGTGTCCAAACACCGTCACGTAAAATCGCAGACCGGGCAATGCGGACGTGCAGCGGGTGGCCGTTGCCCGGACGAGTATCGGGCAATTTCGGACGGCCCGCCCGGGATGTAAAGCTTACTGTCCAGTCTAGCTCTTAAATTTTCTGACGAGTCATCTTCGCGACATGTGGTTGGGCGTTGTCATGGAGCAAACCGTCTGACTCAACCTAACATATAATTTGTATGGAAAGTTATGGTGTAGTAATTCACTTGAAAACACAATAATATGAGATGTTGCCCTGACAGCTTGCTGAAAACGGTCTCTGAGAATATGTTCGGAAAAATGGGATCACCTATTGTCTCAGGACTTCGACTATTCGGCCGAATTCGGTGGAATGGTGGTGGTGCACTTGCTTTAGTTATTTTCAAACTTTCGTGTGAGAAGAATCTGTTACTCGCGCCCTGCCTTGAAAGCTATAGATGGAGTAGTGGCTAATCGTAGAGAATAATCTACATATTGTTGGCCCGCCAAAATGGTCAAACGTGCTCCGCTGAACTCAGTACTACGTGGATTTCATTTTGGTTTCCAAATTATTTCATTTCACGTGTAAATTCAACGTTAAATAAAATATAATGGATTCGTGACGGAGTGACATTTCACGTGAAACTGGGAGACGAAAAATCTTTTAATTTCTTCCCTTTTTGGAATAAAAACGTGAAAAAATTGTCACTTCGCCACGAATCCATTATGGGGTTATTCACGAAATGGCGAAAAATGGCAAAAAACTGCGCGAAAACTCGGAAAATGCTCCGATTTACCTGAAATTTTGGGAAATGAGGAGGAAAACTCTCCCGGACACTCCCACAAAATTTCAGACCAAAATATCGATTTTTAAGATATATTTCTTTTTTTTTTCTGAAAATGCTTAAAATCGATATTTTTGTCTGAAATTTTGGGGTAATGTCCGGGAGAGTTTTTTCCCTTATTTCCCTAAATTTCAAATCAATCGGAGCATTTTCCGAGTTGTTTTTTTGCCGTTTTTTGCCATTTCGTGAATAACCCCATTATAATTTGGAAACCAAAATGAAATCCACGTAGTACTGAGTTCAGCGCAGCGCGTTTTATCATTTTGGCGGGTCGACAATATGAATGTGAATTGAATTAGGAAGGTTCATTGGAAAAGAAGTAAAGAAAACAAAAAGAGAAAAACAAGTGACTATCAAAAACTAAAACTAAACAAAAAAGGAATCCAGAAAGAGAGACCCGTTAACACTTATTTATCCTCTCATGTAGTGATCAATGATTGTCGAGAAGGCTGCAAATCCGGCAGCTCCCCAAACGGCTGGCATGATTCCGGCTCTCAAGCCAAGAAGTCCTCCGACAATTCCTCCAGAATACGTTCCATTTCGCCAGTCACTCTTCGCGCGGACTGTTTCCAATGTGCACTCGACACCGGAGAACATGAGACCGATGGATCCAAAGTTCTTTCCGTACGATTTCATTCGGCTCGACATTTCTTTCCATGTTTGTTTCAGGGTCAGCTAAATTCTTTTTCTTTTTTATAGATTTTTCTACAGTATATCTGTGGTCTGGCTCATCTACCGTATTTCCTCTAATTTAAGCGCATGCATGCCCTTCTATTGTTTCATTTCATCACAACTGCCGGGTCTTTAGAGGTTTAGTGCAAACCATCACATTTTAGGCACTTCTACGTGTTTTTTCAATAAAAAAACGGTCATACCTGTTTCGTGGGATCTCCTCCAACCATCGACAATTGTGGATCGACAGAAGCGGTGAAAAGACCAAATGCGAATCCGACTCCCACTCCGAGCACTCCAGAGATTGTCGCCTTCACCGCACAATTCTCCATTCCCCACTGAATCCATCGCTCTTCACGTGACATTTCTGGAAGTGTCAGCATCTGAATCGGTTTGATCGGCGTTCGTTCCGGATTCCACGGTCGCGATTTCACGCCAATCATTTGATCGATCATTTGAACGTAGGCGGATGGCGTGTACTCGAATGGCTTCTCTTCTTTCACCACTTTCTCCTTTTTCGGCCTGAATGGATTTCCAAAGAGTTCCTCCATTGGAATGGCCGATGATGACGTGGTGGCCAGTGCCATCTGAAGAGATGCCAAAAATGTCTGGTATGTTTGAGCAAAAAAAGCAAAAAATTCGAAAAATGCTCCGATCGGTCTGAAACTTTGGGAAATCTTTTAAAAAATACTTCCGGTCATTCCCTGAAACTTTCAGACTAAAATATCGATTTTAAAAATTTTCAGAAATAAAAATCGATATTTTTTAAAATCAATATTTCGGTCTGTAATTTTCAGGGAATGTCCGAGAGTATTTTTTAAATGATTTCCCAAAGTTCCAGACCGATTGGAGCGAACTTTTGCTGCTTTCGAGAATAACCCCAAAAGTCAAAAATTGTCAAAAAAAAGAGGCAGAAAGAGACGAGGCTAGTGAACCTTTTCTGGGAAAACTAGAAAGTTGTCAATCAATTGATTTCTTTAATCAACACTTTTATTAAAAACCGGAAAAATTTAAAACTATTTATGCAATAAAATGTATTCTTATTCTAGGCGTTCTCGGTAAACACATGCAACTGTTGCGCAGATCTGAATAAGAGGCGATAGCAGCTTTTGCACATGACTTGGAGCTCTTTACAGATTTTCAGCAGACTTTAAACCCGTAGCAGATGTTATGCAGACATTGAAGATTGCAGCACCTGTTACGCAGACCTTAAAATTTGTGGATTTTTAGTTAACGCAGCTTTTGAGGAGATCTTTAGCAGAAACCCATAGCGCGTAAATTAACAGTTGAGTTGTCAACATTAATGGGGTTATTCACGAAATGGCAAAAAATGGCAAAAAACGGCAGAAAATGCTCCGATTGGTCTGAAATTTTGGGAGAAACTGTCAAAATCCGGATCCTTCCGGACTTTCTCAGAAAATTTTGGACAAAAATATCGATTGTAAGCATTTTCAGAAAAAAAAATGTCCGGGAGAGGTCAATCGGAGCATTTTTCGAGTTTTCGCACAGTTTTTTTTTTGCCATTTCGTGAATAACCCCATAACACATTGGTATATAATTAAAATTAAATAAATAAATAATTATTTACAAGCTCATATTCTTCTCGAGATCATTTTTTCACATATCATCAAAGAATCCACTTGAAGATGGATGATCCGTGGGAGACATGTCGATTCTAGAGCTCTCCGGAACCGTCCGTTCTTCCATCTCCTCTTCTTCTCCCAACATTGGTCTTGCCTCTTCAGCTCCTTTTTTGAAATTTTTATACTTTCCCGCCGGATTATTACTCCCAGTTCCAGACGGTGGCATATTCGTCCACTTCTGATTCCTTTGTTGTCTCTCGTTACTTCGTCGAATCGCATTCCGTTCGATATGCACAAGAGATCGTCCCGAATTGATCATATCATTCGTCATTTCATCCGATTCCACAAATTGGTCAAATCCAATATTGTGAAGAATGTAGGCGCCGACTCGATAATAGTGAATTGCGCAGAGAAGAATGATACAAATCGGCAGATAAATATTGATTCCTTTTGCTAGAATTGGAATGACATCCAAGTGTCCCATCAACTTTGTAAATTGCGTCTCAACTCCAAAACTTTTTGCCATTGATATGTGAGAATCCATGTGAATCATTCCGAGGAAATTCAGGCAAATTGGAGGTGTTAATCGGCAAAGAAGTCTGAAAAAAAAATTGAACTTATTTTTTTTTTTTTTTTGAAAATTCTTACATTGCACTAAACAAAATACTATTCTCATCAGTGTGTCCATTCGGATCCAAATGATAATACTTGTAGATTTGTAGTCGGAAGATGGTAAAGTAGGCACAGGTAATCAGATAAACAATAATTCCAAAAGCAACAAATTGTGTATACTTGTAATGGAATCGATTCGCTGCATATTCCGTGATAAATGCGGCCGGCGATAAAGTGTATGAAACCACGAAAAAGGTGCATTCGGAGAAGAGGACGAAGAAGGTCATAAAGATTGTGATAATTCCGAGAACTCGACAGAATGGGAGCTGTAGAGTTGTGTACCACAATTTTCGCACGGCTGCCGGGATACAAACGTTTCGCTTCATTTCCAAGTCGTAGCCGTGAGATTCCGAGAAGGCGAGATTTTCGAGAAAGAGAGCACGATCCACGAGTACTCTGGAAACAAAAAATGTGTGTTAAATTGGTTTAGAGCTTCGTAAAATTTCAAAAATTGTTTTGTTGGCCAGTAAGTTTTCTGGTTGTTTTTTTTTTTGGCAGCATGGGAAAAAGAGAAACTGACAAAACCAGGGAAATTAAGAAACTGGGTAAGTCAAAACCAGGGATGGGAACAAAAAAAAAAATGTTTTTTCGGGTTTTTTTTGGGTGAAAAAAAAATGTTTTTGATAAATAATGCGGGTGACACAAAAAATTTGTATTCATTTTTTTTGTAGAGCCGTGGAGGCAAAAGAAAAAATCCCGGTTTTTGGACAAAAACTTTGTCATTATATGCTCCGAATTGACAAAAACACTAATGGGTCTATTCACGGAAACCAGCAAAATATGCAAAAAATGCAAAAAATTCAGCGAAAATTCGGAGAATGCTCCAATCAGTCTGAAATTTTGGCAAAAAATGTCAAAAATATTACCGGGCATGTGCAGAAAATTTCAGACCAAAATATCAATTTTGAAAATTTTCAGAAAAAAAAACTCGATAAAGTATAAAATCGATATTTTGGTCTGAAATTTTCTGCACATGTCCGGGAGTATTTTTGACATTTTTTTTGCCAAATTTCAGACTGATTGGAGCATTCTCCGAATTTTTGCTGAATTTTCTGCATATTTTGCATATTTTGCTGGTTTCCATGAATAGACCCATAATTTTTAACGAAAACATGAAAAATGTTTTTTGAACTGGCAAAAATACGTTTTTTTGGGATTTTTTTCCGGAACGCAACAATTTTTTGTCCCAACCTGCTTCGAATTGAAGTGCAAATCTAATGGGATTATGCACAAAATGACAAAAAACAGCAAAAAAACTGCGCGAAAACTCGGAAAATGCTACGATTGACCTCAAATTTTGGGAATAAAGGGCAAAAATACTCCTGGATATTCTCAAAAAATTTTGACCGAAATATCGATTTTTAAAAATTTTCAGAAGAAATCAATATTTTTAAAAGTCGATATTTGGGTCCCAAATTTTCCGAGCATATTTATCCAGGAGTATTTTTGCCCGTAGTTCCCAAAAATTCAGGTCAATCGTAGCATTTTCCGAGTTTTCGCAAAGTTTTTTGTCACTTCGTGCATAAACCCTTAATAGATGGTCAGTACATATGGATTTTTATTGGCTTAAAATTGAAATTTTCTGCGAAATATTCGCATTTTAATTGATTGTTCACTTCTCGAAAACAAAAAAAAATGGTTTTTTTCTTGACAATATTTTTTTTCGGATTTTTCCTTTAAATAGAGTAAATACGGTATTTTTGTTGTTCCGTGAATACAGGGTGGCCGATAAGTATAGGACGCTCGCATTCAGCGTTCCCTGGCACGGTGCCAAGGGATATTTTCGAAAAATTTCGAAACTTTTCGAAAGTCCAGAGACTATATAAGTAAGCTTCTCAGTCATTTGTTCTCACTTCTCCATATCGCCGAGCTATGAAAAGTTCTCCTCATCGTCCTTCCATTGAACTCTTGTTCAAGAGAGGCCTCGGAAGTGCTGAGATCGCTCGACGCCTTCAAATTTCGTCTTCGACGGTTCGAATTCTTCGACGGCACTTTGCTGGTGGTCCATTTATCCTTCAACAAGACTGGGCACCGTCCCATGGCTCGAGATCGACATTGGCCGTCTTGGAGGCGCATTTCCCTGGATTCCTGGACAAGAACTTGTGGCCTGCTTCCAGCCCGGATCTCAATCCGATGGATTTCAGCGTTTGGGGCATGTTGGAAGGGAAGATCGCGGGAAAAGTTTTTGCTACTGTCGATGACTTGAAGGCCGCTCTCGAGGTAGCATGGGCTTCGATCGACGACGGATACCTGCGGCGCACTGTCAATTCGGTGAAGAAACGTTTGAGAGCCTGTGTCAAAGCTCGTGGATCCAACTTCGAAATTCTCTTGTAAAATCAAATTTTCTGCTTATTTTTTGTTGTTTAATAAAGGTTGTTCTCGAAAAATCCTCAAATTGAAAAAATGGGAGCACTTTCAAAACGTCCTATACTTATCGGCCACCCTGTATACCGTATTTCCTCTAATTTAAGAGCATGCCCTTCTATTGTTTCATTTCATCACACCAAATTTCGGTCGTCTCATGCCGGCTTGGTTAGAAAGTGTTTTGCAGAGTTTGGTATGCAGTCCTCTAAATACCCGGCAGTTGTGATGAAATGAAACAATAGAAGGGCATGCTCTTAAATTAGAGGAAATACGGTAATTTTTTGGCAACATTCGTTTTTTTTTAATTAAAAAATCCCGAACAAAATAAATTTTTAAAAACTCACTTCCACAAAGCCGTCGTATTATTCAACGTCTGCACCGCATAAATTGATTTTTTATGCAAACTGATAAGTTTCGCTTCCGAACAGAATCCACCGTCTTCTTCTTTGTTCGCATTATCAATCACTTGTCTGGATGGAAACAGATTGTCAATGATTTCATCACTAAATTTCGACAAAATCGTTCGAACTTTCCGCCGCTGGCCGTTCGTGTCACTTTTCATAGAGTTGAAGAGAATGCGAACTCTTCTGGAAATGAAATAAAATGACATTGTTATGGATAAAAACTTACTTATACATTTCTTTCACATTCTCCTCCGCCTCACTCTTCTCCGATGCCAATTTTTCAATGTCAAAGTAGGTTCTTCTCAAACGATAGTCTGCGAAGTAAATTCATTAATTACGGACAGAATTTTAACATATTTAAAACTATTTCTCCGAAGTATTTTTTTTCAAAAAAAAAAAAGTTAAAAACAAAGAACTTACGCCGATTTCCATGGTGCCAAAGACTGCGTGGCAGCTCGACGAGCCCGTGTCCGAGCAACACGACCAGCAGAAAAAGACCCCACGTATTGGATGCGGAAACCAAGATTACTTTTACGTTTTCACTAAATAGTGCAAACATGAATACACTTTCCAAAACTCTAGAAAACTCACATATTAATAGAAACTCCCTTGATCATCGCATAAATCAAAATAGCGAGAAAACAAAGCGAATAAATACCATAATAAAGAGCATTGTTGATGACGGCAGCGCGAATTTTCCCGAAAATGGTAAAATTTCCGGCAGTGACATAGCTTTGGAGCAATGGAAGAATAAGCCAGGTGAGCATTTGAGCACTCCAATACACCACTCTCCAGAGATCAAAAAGCACTTTATCCGGCACATATCCTCCGGGAAGTTCGCATTCCGGGATAATCGGAGACGGTGTGCCGGCTAAGGAGGCATTTAGAATTCGTTGTCGATCCGTTTCACATTTGTGGAAAAAGGTCTAAAGACGAGGGTGAAGATATTTTGGAAAAAAAAGGGTAGTCTCACAATTGCAACATCTAATGGCAGAACAAAGATGATAATGAGAGAAAAATACCATCCTATGAACGTGGAGATTGTTACAATCGGATTCTGTTTTCGGATTGTTGAGTACTGAAATAAAAATAATTTGTTTTGTTTGTTTTACTAATGAACCTATTCATTTGAATTAAAATGAATTTTAATGACACATTTATTCAATGCATTACAACATATTAATGAATTAAAGGGGGTGCCAACTTTCTGGGGAAAGTGGCTTAAAATATACTCCTGGATGGGGGATTTACGAATATCAAATCGAAATCGAACGAAAAAAATTTTCTGATTTTTGGCGAATTTTACAAAAAAAAATAGAAGACCACGGGGAGTACACGATTTGGCGCGAAATTCAAACACCATTTTTCTTTTTCATCATTTTTCTCCCGTCTTTTTCCAATATTTTTGCATTAATCTTTGGGAAATATATTACAAACATCATTTCGTGATTTCAGATAGCAAACTAATGCGTGTTGATCACAAAATTAATGATAAAACAAATTCGAAACAAAATTCTCATACCTTTAATTTTTTCCCGTTTTCCTGCTCACTTCCGCATTAAAATCACTATTTTATCTGCAACTTTTATATTCGAGGAAAAATTTTACCGGAATATATTCAGAACGTTGAATCGAACAACAGGCAAATATCGATTTTTCGATATTCATGACTAAAATGTGTTTTCGCGATTATCTAAAATTTTAATAAGCGATTAGAGCATGATTTATCGAAAATCGATGATAAAAACGAGGAAAATTACAAGAAAAATAAATATTTCTCGTGAAAATGGAATTTTCTAGAAGCCGCGGCCGCGGGTTTCCTAGTCCACGGCCACCATTTTTTCGTGTACTCCTCGTGGTCTTCTATTTTTTTTTGTAAAAATCATAAAAAAATCAGAGAAATTTTTTTGTGCGATTTCAAAGTGATATTCGTAAATCCCCCACCCAAGAGTATATTTTAAGCAACTTTCCCCAAAAAGTTGGCACCCCCTTTAATCTGAATTTTCCTGAACCATTGAGTTTGAGTCTTTCTGCAAATCGCGCCCAGCCATCCTGGTCAAACAATTGAAGTTATAAACAAATAAATGCATGCACCTTTAAAAATTTACTCCGAGTGGACAAGATTACACAAAAATAATGACAATATATTCATTTTTTGACCAGTATGGCTAGGCGCGATTTGCAGAAAATCTCAAACTCAATGGTTCAGGAAAATTCAGATTAATTAATTAATATGTTGTAATGCATTGAATAAATGTGACATAAAAATGCATTTTAATTCAAATGAATAGGTCCATAATCTTTGGGTTACTGTTAAAATTAAAAAGTTTTAATTTCGTCTTTTTTTTTTTATTATGCGAAAAGTAGTCATTAATAGTAAGACCAATTAAATCCAAATTTTCTCTAATATCTAAATTTCCGAAAAAATTATTGTATTCATGAAAATGACAAAAAAAATCTCTAATGGACTGATTCAAAGTACTGTAGGGGCTTGCTCAGAGAATTTTGGACCGAAATATCGATTTCAGAAAATTTTTAGAAAAAAAATCAATATTTTTTAAATCGATATTTCGGTATAAAATTTTCTGAGATATTCCGGAAGCATTTTTGACAGTTTCTCCCAAATTTTCAGACCAATCGGAGTATTTTCCGAGTTTTCTCCCAGTTTTTTGTCATTTTTTCCGTTTTTCTACAGTACTTTGAATAGGTCTATAAATGGCTCAAAGCTTTGGAAAATAATAAAAACTAATTTTACGAGCATATCCAAAAAAACTTGAGACTAAAATTGAGAGAAAAAATCTAATTTTTAAACGAAACAATATTGCAAGTCTGCGGCACGGTTTTTCTGTATTCTATAGAACTTCCTGTACAAAAACCCTGCCGCAACCCAAACTTGCAAATCTTTTCCCGGTTTTGCCACGCTCTCCAAATTTGGGGTTCAAAGAGAAAAATTAGAAAAATGACGATACCATAATTAATTTTTCGCCTGTTCATGGTAAACTTTGTTTGTGTTTTAAAAGTAATCAATTATTTAAGATGATTAAATTATGTGTTCCGATGCCTACCAGGAAAAACGATAAGAAACAAACAAAAAAAAGCATGGAATATGGTTTCATCGATACAACTCTTCGACTATTGTTAATTATTTTTGAACCATTCGCTTATTCGTATTTTTTTTTCATCGCATTTGTATATTTTTTTTAGATATTTAAGTTTCCATTTTCAATTAAAAACGGTTTATAAAGTGAATAGATAATGAAGGTATTGTCGGCCCGCCAAAATAGTCAAACGCGCTCCGCTGAACTCAACGCTAGGCGATTTTCATTTTGGTGACGAAAATGAAAATCGCATAGCGTTGAGTTCAGCAATGCGCGTTTGACCATTTTGGCGGGCCGACAATATAAGATGACAGGAAATTTTTCAGCGAGCTTGAAAACGTGACAGAGGAATTCGGTGTTGTACGGACGAAGACGACGAGCTTTCTTTGAGTTGGCATCGAAACATGCTATTCAACAATCTAAAATAATCGGTTACTTTTAAAACACAAGAAAATTTAACATGAAAAGGCGAAAAATAATTTTATCGATTTTTGCATCATCCGTCATTTTTCTTCATTTGCCAATTTTTCTCGTCCAATATTCGTTCAAGTACAACATTTATCGTCCTAAAATAGGAAATTGATTAAAAAAAAACAGAAAGAAAATCATCAAAAAGCGAAAAAAATATAGCAAAAAATGCGAGAAGCACACAAAAAAAACAGAGCAGTGGGCGGAGCATCGCCTATTTTGGAGAGCGTGACAAAACCACGGCATGCTAGACCCTACGTAAAGGAATTCGCGCCTATTTGCACGTGCCTGTGTCTCGACAGTGGCATTCTGCCAAGTCTAGCAAAAAGTGTGCAAAAATGGAGACACAGAGACGCGAGAATTGGCGCTCGAGAATTTGATCTCAAAAAAATTTTCTGAAACGTAGTCCCTAGCACGCCGTGCAAAACCGGGGAAAAATGTCAAAAAACATTTTAAATAAAATAAAAATTGGAAATCGCTCATTTCTATATAAAAGTTTAACTCTATAAACTACTGTCAAATACTGTATAATGTTGTAAAATATATTAAGGGGAGTAGTCGCGCTCCACCGATAATGCGACGAGTGTTGCGGTGTTTCCGAGAGGAGTTGGACAGTTAGACACAACGGCATATTGGGAAAAGAGGATACGCAGAGAGAAAGAAATTTAACACGCGCCGCGCCATGAGTAGCGCGCGCTATAGATGTCTGCACTCCGACAATATATCTTAAGCCTCCTATTTTCTACAGAAAAAAAACAAATTTTAAGACTAATTAAGAGCTAAACACTCAAACTCACCTTATTCAATAAATAGGAAGTGAGAAGAAAGACAACGAAAAGTTGGCCAACTAGCGAAACGGTTCCCATATTGTGACAACACGAAGATCACATATTCAGATATCTTGAAACTTGGAAAAGAAGAGAATAAACGAGCGAGGGAAACGGAAAAGCGCCTCGCTGGAGTCCATCTCGACGCCTTCGCAAATATATTCTGTGACGTAATTGGTCCGCAATTTGGCGTCAAATCACGTGCACACCAACATACACCGTCACGCACTATTGCACAACGCGGTTTTTTTGGTTTTTTTTTTCTCGCCGTCGTCTTTCAGGTTTCTCGCCGTCATCTTTCTCTCTTTTTCGTTAACTTTTCACTTTTTATGTGTTTTTATTTTGATTTGCCGTCCCCCCTCCTACCGATCCACTTGTTGTTTTGTTATCAAAGGCCGATCGATGAGCGCTTGCTGACCCCCGTCATGCTTACCTCGGTTTTCCAGATGTTTTGGGCAAAAGAGGAAGAGGAGAACTCGCTTATTCGACTGCTTAAATCGGACCATTTCACGTTGGAAGATGTGCTGCTCAATGAGTTCGTCGTACAAGAGGCCCGATACGGAAAGGCTGAGCTAGTGAATTAGTGAGTGGAAAAGTGTTTGATTCAGTGGCGTTGAACGTTTTTTTTAGCATAACAAAGGAGGAAAACATCGTGGCTTTGCTTAATTTTAGTTTGAATCCAGTGATCGATTCGAGTCTTCCCATGAAACAACAATACAGGTTTAATTTTGGAAACTTTTTTCCTTTCCCGAGAAGTGTCACTCGGTGGCGAATGTGTGATAGGGATATCCATGGAGTGTTCTATGATTAGGGTTATATTTCCAGGTACAAAGTTTAAAAGAAATTCTGAATCAGGTGTTTTTGTTTTTGCAGTTCCACAAATATTCCAAAATAATAAAAAGAAACTTGTTTTCTTCGAAATTCGGACTACAAATAATACCTGATTAATACATAATACTTCTAAGTCGGTTTTCTAGGCCGCGACTTCGTGTACTCTCCGTGGTCTTCTATTTTTTTTTGTAAAAACCAGAAAAAGTTATTGCGCGATTACGATGTTCGTAAATCCCCCACCCAAGAATTTTCCACTTCCTTTAATCCAATTTTTAGATTCGGGAGTAAATATTTTTGAAACTATTTTCCAAATTTTGAGAATTATTTTTTGATTTTCTTACCAAATTATTAGATTTTCTTGATATTTCCATAAGTAACGCCATAACAAAAGTTTAAAAAAATTTCTGAGAGCATGACAAAACTGGGGGGAAAAATTGCAAGTCTGCGGCACGGTTTTAGTACACGAAGTTCTGTAGAATTCAGGAAAAAAACCGTGCCGCAGACTTGCAAATGTTTCCCCGGTTTCATCACGCTCTCAGGAATTTCTTTAAACTTTTGTTATGGCGTTACTCATGGAAATATCATGAAAATCCAATAATTTGGTAAGAAATTCAAAGAATAATTCTCAAAATTTGGAAAATAGTTTCAAAAATATTTACTCGCGAATCTAATAATTGGATTAAAGGATGTGGAAAATTCTTGGGAAAATATTCGAAATCGCACAAAAACTTTCTCTGATTTTTACAAAAAAAAATAGAAGACCACGGAGAGTACACGAAGTCGCGGCCTAGAAAACCGACGGCCACACTTTTTTTCCTTTTGTAATGTACCTATTCATAAAACCGAAAAAAAATTGCGGAAAAAATCGGAAAATGCTCCGATTTTTCCCGCAATTTTTTTCCGGTTTTGTGAACAGGTGCATAATAGGAGTGATGTTTAAAAAAAACCCGAATTTAACGGGGTTATGCACAAAATGGCAAAAAACTGTGCAAAAACTCGGAAAATGCTCCAATTTGCCTGAAACCTTGGCAAAAAGGACAAAAATACTCCCGGAATAACCTGATTTTTCCAGATTATCATTCATTGCGTCCGAAATTCTAGCCATCCGCGGAACCGATGTTTTTCAGTCCTTGATAGTATCCGTAAGAAAAACTTATTTTCTGACTTGCATTGTTTCCTAATTTCAGTGCGATCGAACTAAAAAAATTATGAGGGAATTTCTAAACGACACAACACCAATGGGACATCTCGTCGCAGGGTTCTTTGCAAAAATCGTTGAATGTCTCCTCTCTAGGCAGTTCACATTGGTTCGTTTTATTAGCACGGTGATCAGGGCGGTCCAACCAGTAGTTTCAGACCTTTGAACTTCTCCGAGGCACACCGTTTTTCGAGAAGTGCTTCCAGAACATTAACCTTGGAGCGATCGAATGCCTGCTAGAAAATTTGGTGCGAATCCCAAACAACAGCGAAGGAGCGAATGCTGTGAAGCAGTGGATGATAGAGGAAAACTTTTTTGAAAAACTGGTAGCACGAATGGTGGAATCGCCGAATGATGAAGACAAAGAGTGCCTAGCTGAAGTGTTTTGCGAAACAATTAGAGCGTTGCGCGACAAACTCTACATGGTCGAAATTCCTGAAGATGCTCTTTACGATAAAGCAATGGAGGAGTCGTTGATAGGTCGAATTGCCGATAATCTTCTCATTGATGTATGTTTTTATGGACCTATTCAAAGTACTGTAGAAAAACGGAAAAAATGACAAAAAACTGGGAGAAAACTCGGAAAATGCTCCGATTGGTCTGAAATTTTGCGAGAAACTGTCAAAAATGCTTCCGGACTTGCGCAGAAATTTTTGGACCGAAATATCGATTTCAAAAAATATTGATTTTTTTTCTAAAAATTTTCTAAAATCGATATTTCGGGCCAAAATTTTCTGAGAAAGTACGGAAGCATTTTTGACAGTTTCTCCCAGTTTTTTCTCATTTTTCCGTTTTGCTATACTCGGCGAATGCATCATCAGCCCCGCTCTACGGCACTTTTCAATTTTCAACAGTGTAGTGCGCCTGTTTCGAAGCGAAAAATCAAATTTTATCTGCAATTCGTCGTGGATACGTCATTTTCCGTTAAAAAGAAATATAAAAACTAGAATTCGAGTTAATCTTGCAAGTGCAACATGGTTTTACAAGAATTTTGCAGTGGAGCGAGGTTGATGATGTATTCTCCGACTATACAGTACTTTGAATAGGTCCATTAGACTTTTTCCGGTTGCTGTCCTGGCTAGATCAAGAAATGTTTGCTTTCAGGAATCGTGCACAATTGAAGAACTTAGGAAAAAGTCATCACTTATCAGTTCGTCTGCTAAAATTTTGGATAATTATATTAAAACAAATTACATTCGAAACTGTCCATCCGACCAACTCGAGGAAATCGAGAGAAAACTGCTCGAGGAACGACATGATTCGTTTGGAATGATGCGACAGATGATGGACAACGATATTGCTTACCATGTGGTGTTTAAACCGGATCCTGAGAAGATTGTGGAAGGAATCGTTTCTAATCGAGTGCCCAACATGCTTCGAACAATTTTGAAAGATGTTCAAGTGGGCGGATCAGTGTGGCAACCACTGCTGCGGTTGTTGATTGAACTCTGCAACACGAATCATCTGCCGACTCACGAAAAAATTGCGGAAGGAATGCGACAACTACCCTTCATTAAGGTTTTCCTAAACATCTATATAGTGAATGGTTTCGGACGTTTTTCTGCATTTTGTCGTCGCGGTGTTTGAGGAATTTTCCTTATGGACCTATTCAAAGTACTGTAGAACATTGGAAAAAATGACAAATAATTGGTCTGAAATTTTGGGAGAAACTGTCAAAAATGCGTCCGGACATGAAATGCTCAGAAACTTTTGGACCGAAATATTGATTTTAAAAATATTTTTTTTTCTGAAAATTTTTAAAATCGATATTTCGGTCCAAAATTTTCTGAGTATTTCATGTCCGGAAGCATTTTTGACCGCTTCTCCCAAAATTTCAGAAAGCATTTTCCGAGTTTTCTCCCAGTTATTTGTCTTTTTTTTCCGTTTTTCTACAGTACTTTGAATGGGTCCATTAAGGAAAATTCCTCAAAACCGCGACGACAAAATGCAGAAAAACTTTCGAAACGTCCGAGAGCCACAGCGATGTCTTAAATTGAATTTTAGTTGATCGAAGAGGCAAAAAAGTTGCCACGTGCCAGTGTCCTGCATTCATTGCTTGTCAAAGTTGTCGCTCTACTCCTCCACTCGCAGTTCTCGACTTGTCAAGATGCGATTTCACCGGCCGCCGAGCACATTCTCACGGACGGTGGTCTAGTCAGGAACGTCTACAACACGGCGTGTTCGTTTCATCCACCATCTGACCGGATAACATCGAGCGGTCTTCGCTCTTTCAATCAGAATCTCGGTGACACCATCTATCGGGCCAAGAAATGGCAATCAGTGTCACCGCAAATGGTCGCCATTCTCAATGTATGTTGTATTTTTAACGTCTTCGCAGCGTCTAATTGTAAGCCAATCAAAAACTTAATTTAAAAAAAAACAGAAGAACGTTTCACTCCGCGAACACTCACTTTAGGTTTCCCGCGTGAACTCTTATGGTAGCCGGCAATGGACCTATTCACAAAAACGGAAAAATTGCGGGAAAAATCGGAGGATGCTCCGATTGACCTGAAATTTTGGAAAAAATTATCCTGTACACGCAAAAAAATTTTGGACCAAAATATCGATTTTTTCTGAAAATTTTTAAAATCGATATTGTCGGCCCGCCAAAATGAGCAAACGCGCCCCGCTGAACTCAACGCTGTTCGATTTTCATTTTGGTTTCCAAATTATTTCATTTTACGTATAAATTTAACGTGAAATTAAATAATTTGGAAACCAAAATGAAAATCGAATAACGTTGATTTCAGCGGAGCGCGTTTGACCATTTTGACGGGCCGACAATATTTTGGTCCAAAATTATTTTAGCGTGTACAGGAGCATTTTTTCCAATATTTCCCAAAATTCCAGGACAATCGGAGCATTTTCCGATTTTTTCCGTTTTTTTTTTTCATTTTGTTTCCGTTTTTGTGAATAGGTGCACAAGAATATTAAATTGATCATAGTATTGAGTAGGGGATTTACGAATATCACATCGAAATCGCAAAAAAAAAAATTTCCCTGATTTTTGCCAAATTTTACAACAAAAAAAAAATAGAAGACTACGGGGTGTACACGAAGTCAAGGTTTCCTAGGCCAGCGCGCCCGGTTTTCTAGACCGGAGGCCGACAACGTTTTTTCGAAAAAAAAAAGTTTTTATTTTTTGTCGGCCCGCCAAAATGAGCAAACGCGCCCCGCTGAACTCAACTCTATGCGATTTTCATTTTGGTCTCCAAATTATTTAATTTCACGTGTAAATTCAACATGAAATTAAATAATTTGGAGACCAAAATGAAAATCGCATAGAGTTGAGTTCAGCGGAGCGCATTTGACCATACTCGGTTTGTTTCCTCTATTTCCTTCATTTTTCCCTATTTTTTGATAAATTAGTTACAAATCGGCCGAAATTGCCTCATGTAAGCGGAAATATAGGTTTTTTTTTCCATTTCAAAAAAGAAAATTTTTTTGGAAAAAAAATGCTGGCTGCCGGTTTCCTAGGCCGCGACTTCGTGCACTCCCCGTGATCTTCTATTTTTTTTGTAAGCATCAAAAAAAGCAGAATTTTTTTGCGATTTCAATGTGATATTCGTAATCCCATTTTCGAAGTGACAGTTTCGAAACGTCCCAGTTTCGAAACGTCTTGTTTCAAAACGTCCCAGAGCCTGTGAAAAACCCCAACAATTTTTTCCCCAAATTGCTTGATTCCTAATTTCCCACTTAAATCATTTCTAATAACTTCAGCTTTAATTAGTTCGGAGCAGATTTTGGGAAAAATGATGTTTTTTAATACTTTTTTTCCCCGTAGAAACATGAAAAAAAACGCATAAAGATTTGAATTTCGCGCAAAATCTAGTGGAGCGCGTTTGCTTTGGCTCCGCCCACATTTCAAATCTTGGACACTGCGATACGAGTATTATTTTTCAGAAAGACGACTGTTGGCCTGATCTGGAGGATATTGTTTCCAACTATAACTCAAAAAACCGTCCTCAAATGCCGAAGGATCACAACGAGTCGAGTATGATGACGTCATCTATCCGAAATGACAGCCAGGGCCTCAATGACAGCGAGGAGTGGGCGGACGCTGCGAAACAGTTTGCCATGTTTGATGCGTCGGTGTCACGCCGATACCTGAATACTGTCAAGCTGTTTTCCGAACAACTCGAGAAGAGCAAAGAGCACAAGATTGAGGACTTGTGAGTAGAAGAAATGGCAAAAAACTGCGCGAAAACTCGGAAAATGCTCCGATCTCTCCCGGACATTCCCACAAAATTTCAGACCAAAATATCGATTTTTAAGAAATATTGCTTTTTTTTCTTAAAATTCGTAAGATTGATATTTTTGTCTGAAATTTTGGGATAATGTTCGGGAGAATTTTTCCCTGTATTTCCCAAAATTTCAGGTCAATCGGAGCATTTTCCGAGTTTTTGCCGTTTCGTGAATCGGCTGATAGCTGATGTTTATGTATATCATAAATCAGGCATGTAGGATTAAATTACGTCAGAAAGCAGAGTAGTGCTAGGCGAGATTCTGCAATCTGGTGATATTTCTGCACTTGAAAAGTCCAAATTTGGCTAAAAAGCGGCGCTCGCACGCGATTTATTTATTTAGCAGCTATTCCTTCCTTTTTCACCTTTTTCCGTTTCAGATTTGAACCCAATTTGAACATGTTTGGTGAACTTGATGATCAAAACGATGACACTCCAGACGAAATGGAGTTTAAAAAATTGTGTGCCGAGCGTGCCAACTCGTCGCATTACCCGCCTGGCTCTAAGAAGTCGGATTTTCTCGATTGGCCAGGCGATCAGGCAGACGGAGAGGAGAATGAGACGCAACAGGAGCCGAGCGTCGTACCCAGTACGTATCCAGAGCAAAATATAGGGAGCACTTGTCTTGTAGAGTTGGAGGAGGACGAAGAGTGGGTGTGGCCTTCGAAGCCACCACTCGGGGAGACGGAAACAGTTACCGAGACGAGGGCACGTCCCGAAAACGTCTGGGTAGACGATACAGAGTCTGATCTATCATATTTAGGTAAATTTAAGAGTTATCACAGGTTGGACCGGGTCATAAAGTTAGTTTTTACGGACTGTGAAATGGGGCGGAGCAAAACGTTGTTTCCTTTTTTGTGGGGTCTCTTGAAATTCCCGACCCGGACGACACGGCCCGTGTTCAAAAATTTTATTTTTACCGTTTCCAGAAAAAATTCTACTAGGAAAAACCACTGAGTTTTACTTTTTAAATCTTTAAAAAAACTATTGTAAAAGGAGTTTTGGGTGGGTAACGTCTCAGAGCCTTTTTTGTCACCTGCTGCGCACTATTTTCTCACCGGTCTTATACACAAGAGATCAGGATAAATACTAATTAACACGTTTTTTCAAGAATAGTTCAAGTAACAGCTACTAGACGTTATTTTGAAGTCTCGTTGCATCTTTTTTTAAAATGAAACTCCATGTGTTTACATGAGATTGCATGTTTCGAAATTTGTGAAAAATCAATACGAAATTTAGAAAGTCTTGATGGAATTCTTTTTCACAGTGTGTTTTCAATCGAGTTTCATCATCAAGACATGAAGCCCCGCCCACATTTTTCACGCGATTGTTAAATTTTTAGAGTGTTTTGAATTTTTGACGTTTTATGCATAAACTGGATAAGATAAAATGCAATATGCACGAAATGAATAACCATTATTGAGTTTTAAATTTTTTTTTGCTTCAAAAAAGTGGGCAAGGTTTCATTCTTTGATGATGACAGTAAATTTACTGAATGTTGGGTAAATGGGTTGACAAAATAAATCTGTCTTTCGTCTCGATATTCTTTTCGCATTGTTGAAAATCTCCATATAATTTATAACTTTCAGCTGATGCCAAACAACAATCCAATACTGACACGTGGGCCGACTTTTCGTCATTTCCCAACACAAATCCTGGAGCGACGACGTGGCCAGGATCGGAAGCACGCGAGAATGGTGAAAACAGTGATTGGCCACTGAACAGTTGTCACGACCCGAAGCCCTCTGATCCAGCTACAGTAGGACTGGCTGCCAGCATTTCGCATCCTCAGAAGGAGAAGGAGACTGATAGCAGCGAGGCTTAGAAACGTCCTGCTTATCATTGTGTCACTTGAGACCAACTTTCTTTTGTTTATATGTTTGTACGCGATTCACTTAAAATGCTTTTTTCTCTCTCTCTCTCTCTCTTCCACTAAAATTCCACTTCAATTCAACCCTGTTTGTGTTCTTTTTTTTTTCGCGATTTTCACTTATTCACTTATCAATCTCGAATTTGCGGTGTCCTCTTCTTTTTTTTCTCTTTTTTCCTATTATTCCTTATCTCAAATCAATTGATGTGAACTTGTGTGCATCAGATGCATTTAGACACTGTTTCGAAGGTTGCCTTGGTATTTTCGTAATCGCTTTGATAATTTTCTTTCAAAGAACTTTTTTCTTATCGTGACCCAACTTTCTGTGGTAAAAAGCGAGTACGGAAAGCGAAAGAAAAGAAATTTCTTGTTATTTACTTTTGCTAATATATAATGTATGATTATTATCGAGACCTCTCCTTCTTTTTCAGTTCATACTTTTCTAGGTGGTATTGAAATTTCATTTTTCTCAATAATTCGGTGATTAATCGTCGCTTTCTTGTGGTTTTTCAAACAAATTATATAATATCATTCAATATTTGTTCATGAGAATATTTGATCTTCCATTCCATCTCTTAAATATTTCATTTTTTGGCAAGGTTAAAACCACAATTATTACTATTTTCATCTTCTTCATTATGAGGTAATAAATTTTGACGAGAGGCTTAAATATGTAAATAGTGATACATTTTTTCAGTAACTTATGTGTTTTATACAGTTTTCAATATCTTCTCAATATTTTTTTGACATTTAAGTTTGTACAGTATCGGACAAAAAAATCATTTTGGTTTTTGGAGTATATCTTTTGAATGGAGAAGGTTATGTGGCGCACAAAGTAAAAAAAAAGCACGCGTGCATTTGCGAAACACGCGCACAAAGTGACGCGGGATTCGCGCGATTTTGAAGCTTCATTTTTACAAAAAGATGTTATATGTCCATATGTCCCTTTAAAAATCATACGGTACATGTTATTTTTTCAGTATTGACGTTTTCTGCTGTTTTAAAGATATTTTTCGAGAAAGTAAATTAATTTATTCGTAATTGGAAGGGTTTTCGTCACGTAATCATTGTTTTTGTCTTGACCAAAATATCGGTTTAAAAATTTATCAGAAATTTTTTTTTAACCGATGTTTCGGTCCAAAATTTTTTTGAGCATGCAATGGTCGGGAATATTTTTTGCTTTTGCCCTTATTGACAAAAATTTCAGGCCAATCGGAGCATTTTCCGAGTTTTCGCAAAGTTTTTTGCCGTTTTTTGTCATTTTTGTCATTTCGTGCAAAACCCCATAACACAATGCTACAAAATTATTCAGAAAAAGATAAAACAAAATGGACGAAAGTTTGAATTGAAATGACGGCAAAAAATTTTGGTAAGTTTCTAGACAATGGAAATTTACTTTAAATAAGAAAAAAATAGTGATTACATGACGCAAACCCTTTCAATTAGGGCTAAATTAATTTACTTTATCAAAAAATATCTTTAAAACCGCAGAAAAAGTCAATTCGCAGCAAAATGTTGAGAAAATCGACTGAAAAAATATTTGACAAGCTCCAAAAATAGATTTGGACATTTTTGAAAACTGCAGATTTTTTTTTAAATTTCACGAGTCAAAATTTTCGGCTCTGGGACGTTTCGAAACCTGCCACTTCGAAACTGGGACATTTCGAAACTTTTGCAAGTTTACCAGTAAAAGATTCCACAACTATTTTACCTTGGCTGAATTTTGTCAATAGCACGGCGACGAAAAATAGCATTAAAGTTTCGAAACGTCCCAGAGCCAAATTTTCGACCCAAAAATATTTTTTTTTCAGATTTTTCAAGACTGAATTTTTAAAACTAAGTAGATTACAGCACTTTGAGTATCAGGGTCCACAACTTTAACTTCATTTTGAAAATAACTATCGAGTCTTGAAAAATCCAAAATTTGTTTTCAATCTGCAGTTTTCAAAAATAACCAAATCTGTTTTCGGAGCTTGTCGAAAACATTACGGTTCAGATTCTTGCAAATTTTCAGAATCGTAATCCACTTCATTCAAAAGTTATACTCCAAAAACAAAAATATGGTTCGGTACTGTACATAATTTTTTAGTTAATTTAATTGTCAGTGTCAGTCATGTCGTCGAAACGAAAAGTGCTGTTGATGGGAAAGAGTGGCTCTGGAAAGACGTCCATGCGATCAATCATCTTTGCCAATTATATTGCCCGTGATTGCTCTCGCCTCGGTCCGACCATCGAAGTGGAGCACGCTCATGTCAGGTACAGTTTTTTTCTATTTCACCACATTTCTAGCATCGCCAAATCCTCAGATTCCTTGGAAACATGGTTCTCCATCTGTGGGACTGCGGAGGCCAAGAATCGTTCATGGAGAACTTTCTAATGTCGCAAAAAGATCAAATCTTCAAGAACGTTCAAGTGCTCATATATGTGTTTGACGTGGAGAGTCGTGAATTTGAAAAGGATCTCAGATACTATCAGTCGTGTCTGGAAGCTCTCCTTCAGAACTCGCCAAATGCTCAAGTGTTTTGTTTGATTCACAAGATGGATCTGATTGAGGAAGACAAGAGAGACGAAGTAGGTTGACAGGCTTCCCAATTTGCATTTTTATTACCCTCTTGTTCGTTTATAGACGTTCAAAAAACGAGAAGCGGACGTTTTGCGATACAGCGAACTGGCCGCAACACCCCTTGGCGAACGTTCAAACGCCGTGTGTCAGTGCTTCAAAAGCAGTATTTGGGACGAAACTCTGTACAAAGCGTGGTCAGCGATAGTCTATCACCTCGTTCCGAACGTCAACACGATGGAGGACAAGCTGGCAAAGTTTGGAAACGTTCTAGAGGCCACTGAGGTGATTCTCTTTGAGAGAGCCACGTTCTTGGTGATTGCTCATGCAGTGCTATCTCCACACAAGGATCCACATCGTTTTGAGAAGGTGTCCAACATTATAAAGCAGTTTAAACTGTCTTGTCTGTAAGTCGTATTAATATTCATGTGCTTTTAAAAAAGAGCTCTTCCCGCGAAAAATTCATTTTCTTAAAAAAAAAAACTGCTTCACGTGAAGGAATTTTTCTGTCATTTTAATGCAACAAAAACGCTGTATTTTAATAATTTAAATGCAGAAAAATGAAGGAAAAGGTAGGCTTTCGTTGGTTATCTTATGAAAATAGTCCCCTTATACCGTTTCTTTTTTCAAAAAATAAAACCTCGCCCACTTTTTTCACGCGAACATTATGGACCTATTCACAAACCTGGAAAAAAAAAAAGAAAAAAAACGGAAAAAAATTGCGGGAAAAATCGGAGAATGCTCCGATGGACCTGAAATTTCGGGAAATATTGGGAAAAATGCTCCTGTACACGCTCAAGAAACTTTGGACCAAAATATCGATTTTTCTGAAATTTTTTAAAATCGATATTTTGGTCCAAAATTTTTTGAGCGTGTACAGGAGAATTTTTTCCAATATTACCCAAAATTTCAGGTCAATTTTTTCTTTTTTTCCGGTTTTGTGAATAGGTCCATTAAATTTTAGTGCATTTTGAATTTTTGCGTGAAAAAAGTGGGCGGAGTTTCACGTTCTGATGTCGCATCTCGATTGAAAACACAATGATATTCGCGTGAAAAAAGTGGTCGGGTCTTCGTGTTTTCATGAGGCAACTCCATTGAAAACAATACTGGATCAAAAAATTACGTTTTTTCAATCAAAAGTTTTCGAAAAAAAAAACAGGGGCGCACAGCTGAAGATGGCTCAGTTTTTCGGCTCTCGGACGTTTCGAAAGTGGACTTTTCAAAGGTTTTTCTGGATTTTTTTTTTCACACAATCATTAAAAAAACTTTTAAAGGAAAATTCCTCAAACACCGCGACGACAAATTGCAGAGCCAGTTTTTCGCACATGAAAGAAATTCAAAATACATGGGGAAACGCTGATCTTTAATTTTTCAAGGCACAGGAAACATGCGAAAATATTGGAGACAATTTTAATTTCAAGTCGATAAAAAAATCATATACACTGTCCTTCTATTGGAAGTGTTCTTCAATAAAAGATGAATTTTTATGGATTGTTTTTTAAATTCGAATTGAGAAAAATATGTAATTCCAAATTTTTTTTTAACTTTGGACGAATCATTAAATTGTTTGTGATTTCTGGAAAAAAAAGTAGATTTTAAAATAATTTGGAGTCGAGAAAAATAGGCAAAACATGTTTTTATTCGGTAAAAAATGAATAAAAAATTTCACCGATCGTAATTTAAAAAATTATGCGAAGTGGAACTCTATAGCAAGGGTGGGACAATACATTTTTTTCAAAAAAAAAAAAACAAAGCATATTCTGCCATTTTCTCGGGACCCGAAAAAAAATAGAAAAAACCAGAAAAAAAATTCAGCGAAAATTCGGAGAATGCTGCGATCGATCTGAAACTATGGGGAATCATTTAAAAAATAGTTCCGGTCATTCCCTGAAAATTTTAGACCAAAATATCGATTTTGAAAATTTTCAGAAATAAAAATAGATATTTTTTAAAATCAATATTTCGTTCTGAAATTTTCTGGGAATGTCCGAGAGTATTTTTTAAATGATCCTTCAAGGTTTCAGACCGATCGGAGCATTCTCGCTGAATTTTTTGCTGGTTTTTTCTATTTTTTTTACTTTTTTTGCTGGTTCCGAGAATAACACCATTAAAAATTACCGATTCTTTGTCAATTTGGAGCATATACCGACTAAGTTTTGGTTCGAAAACCCAATTTTTTTTTTGCCTCTCTGGCTTTACAAAAAACCAAACTCCGAAAAAACAACAAAAAAAACTGAAAAATAATTTTTTTTTTGGTCCCACACCTAGCCAGGAACACAACACAATACAGTAATATTTTCGCTTCAGAAAAATGGGCTCGAAGCTAGACTCGATACAAGTGCGCAACAGCCGCTTCACCGCCTTCATCGACACTTTTACGCAGAACACGTACGTGATGATTGTGGTGCCGGACGGGAAAGTGTCGGCGCCGATGATCACGATGAACGTGAAGAACGCGAGAAAGGTGTTTGAGGCGATCGAAACGAAGCAATAATCGAAGCAATGACTCTCACTTTATGGACCAATTCATAGGATTCGTTTTTTGACGTTTTTTAACATTGTTTGACATTTTTTTTTACATCTATTCATATTCATAGATGTCAAAAAATGTCAAACAATGTTAAAAAACGTTAAAAAATGTCAAAAAACGAATCCTATGAATAAGTCCATTATGCATTTTTTTTTTCTCCCATCGTTTAGTTTCCCTTTCCCTCTCTCTCTCTCTCTCTCTCTCCCTTCCATAGCTGTAAAATTTCTGTAGGGACTGAAAATCGCAACGTCCAAAATTCTAGTTTCTCCCTTCTTCTTCCTTTTCTTCCAGCCGAGTGCGAGTCTTCAACACTATTCCGTTTTTTTTTTCGTTTCCTTTGAATTTTCTTGTTCTGTATGTGTATATGTATTGTGCTATATATTATTTCAGTGTTTAATTTTTATTCACACGCTAATGAAATTCGGCACTCCTCTTTAAAAAAAGCTTGTTTTTTTTTTGCTCTGCTAACATGTTTACAATCACCGTTGAGGTCTACTTTTAATGATTTTTTCAAAAAATTATATATGGGCACTCGGTTTTGAGTCGCTTACCGTAATCCCGAGACAAAGAATAATTAAAAAAAAATTTTTTTTTGTTCTTAAAAAAATTACCGTATTTCTGCCAGTTAAATGGAAATTTTCGAAGTTTTTGGTATTTAAAAATTAGTTTTTAATGGACTTATTCAAACTACTGTAGAAATACGGAAAAAATGACAAAAATGACAAAAAACTGGGAGAAAACTCGGAAAATGCTCCGATTGGTCTGAAACTTTGGGAGAAACTGTCAAAAATGCTTCCGGAATATCTCAGAAAATTTTAGACCGAAATATCGATTTAAAAAAATATTGATTTTTTTTCTGAAAATTTTCTAAAATCGATATTTCGGTCCAAGATTTTCTGAGAAAGTCCGGAAGCATTTTTGACAGTTTCTCCCAAAATTTCAGACCAATCGGAGCATTTTCCGAGTTTTTTCCGAGTTTTTTGTCATTTTTTCCGATTTTCTACAGTACTTTGAATAGGTCCATAAGTTTTTGCCCAAAAACCGAATTTTTTCGCCACCGCGTCTCTTCAAAAAACCAAAAAAATTTTGCCTACGGCGCATTATCAAAAATAAAACAAAAAATGTTTTGTTTCACTCAAAAAACCCAATAAAAAAATTAACCAAAAACATTTTTTGGTCCTTTTTTTTTCCACCCCTGGTTATGACACTCGGAGTCTTAAGCTCCGCCCACAAGTCCGCAAACACCAAGTGTCAATACTAAATATTTACAATTTAAATTCAGATGGAAGTGGCTGTGGCAGTCGGTGTCATCGTCTCGGCTTCAGTCATCTACAAATCGATTCGGCCACTGATCAACTCACGAGTCGAGTGTTGGTTCTGTCACACGGCCACCAAAGTTGCCTACCAGAATCGCAACAGTTTCACGTGTCCGTCTTGCGAACAGTACAACGGGTTCACGGAAGACGGCGACTACAACAAACACCTGCCGCGACAGTCCTACACGACACCGAAACGATACTGTGAGCCGGTGAAGGAGAAGAAAAAACCGGATGGATTTCTCGATCGGCTCAGTGGATTTAATATGAGTCCGAGTGAGTTTTTTTTTTTTGGAAAAAATTTAATTTCTGGATTTTTTCAGAAGCCGCCAACGGATTGT